>OY728142.1:559169044-560419044 GCA_963277665.1 Viscum album
TTCACATATAGTGGGAAGATACATCGGGCTCATGACTTTTATACCCACCATACAAATGATTAGCAGATGGTTGAAGGATCGTCAAAGTAGAGGAAATGGCTCGAGCAAGGGGTTCCATAGAGCAGAAGATGTGGTAGGGGAGTAGGTCGAGTGGTAGGTAGTGGACAATGGATTTAGGTGCTACCACCACCACCCCCAGGTGGGCCACCATGGGCTTAGGGAGCCTGAGGATAGTGGTGATGCCAGCTTCAGACGAAGGGGGCCGACGACCACAGTGCTCTAGAGATGATTAGAGGTAAGATCTCTGTCTTCTCCACATTAGTTTTAGATCTTATAGAACCATGTGAAAATCACTTTTTCCTTAACATAGAACTCATTCGAGGCTTGAAGATTCTGATGGAGCTTTTTCGACCAATCCTTATGAGTAGAGACTCAAACAAGAGGATATTCGACGATTACACATTGGTGCCAAAAGTGTGAGCTTAATCTAGGAGGTGAGAACTTCAACTGGGATATCCTAGAAGCAGTGCTGATGCCTTATGACATCATATTGGGTATGGACTAGTTATCTACATTCCATGCTTATATTTACTGTATTAGTCACAATGTGTTGTGTGTCCATGAGAATGGGACAAGGTTTTCCTTGACCATTAAGAAGGGAACTTTTGCATCACAAGACAAACTTTCTCAAAGGAGGGTGCAACCGATCACTCACTAATTAGGTAGACTCACCTTTGTTTTAGTGGAAAATATGTGTCTAAGCTTTCCTATAGTGGTGGAAAAGTATAAGGATTTCATTCTTGAGGATGTTCTAGGAGTACCTCTTCACAGGAGGGTAGACTTTGGCATCATTATTTACCCCAGGATGACACCATTATCAACACCTGAATATTGGATGGATCCCATAGAGCTTACTGAATTGAGGGTACAGTTGGAGGACAGGCCAAAGAAGGGAATTTTGAGGCCCAATAGTTTACTATGGGAACCCCCAATGTTGTTTTCCAAGAAGGCATATCGGTGATTGAGGCTATGCGTAGATTTCCAGAACCTAAACCAGGTGGCTGAGAAGTATAATTATCTATTGTCGATGATTGATGACCTCTTCAATTTGCTAAAGGGAGAGAGGTGGTTCTCGAAGATGGACCTTAGATCTGGCTATCACCAACTTTGGGTATGGGAAGAGGATTTACCGAAGATAGCCTTTAGAAGCTGGTATGGCCACTATTAGTTTTTGGTGATGCCTTTTGGAATGACCAATGACCCAACAGTGTTTATGAGACTCATGAATAAGATATTCATGCCTTACATCGATCATTTTGTGGTGGCCTTCATTGATGAAATATTGGTGTACTCAGCGTCGGAGGAGGAGAAAAATATACACATTCAGATAGTCTTGGATACACTCTGAGTGGACCATATTTATGGTAAGCTCTCGATGATCCTGTTATGGATTCATGGTGTCCACAATAATGGACACATCATCTCAGGGGTTGGAGATGCAGTGGATCCGGCAATGATAGAGGCAGTTCTTACTTCGACGCCACCTAGGAGAATGACTAAGGCGCGAAGTTTCTTTGGGTGGGTTGGATACTATCGGAGGTTCATGACCCACTTTTCTATAGTAGAAGCACCCTTATCGGCTTGGAAAAAGAAGGTAAAAACGATCAGGTGGATGGAGAAGTTCAAGTAGAGTTTCCAAGAACTGAGGCAGAGACTGATGAGTGCCCCCATCTTGAGACTACCATATCAGGGCATTGGGTATATAGTCTTCTGCGACATGTTAGGGTCCATAATGGTTTGTTTCTTGATGTATGAGTAAGCAGTGATCACCTATTGCTCACAGTAGTTGAGGAAGCATGAGAAGAATTATGTGACCCATGACCTAGAGTTAGCAGCCTTGTTCTTTTCCTTAAAGATATAGCGAAGCAACTTGTTGGGTGAATGGGTTACCATCTACTCTAACCAAAAGAGTCTCAGGTATATGTTTTCACAGAAGGACCTAAACTTGAGGAATGGATGACGGCTATAGTTCCTCTAGGACTGTGTCATTGAGATAGTCTATACTCCCGAGAAGGGAAATGTGGTGGAAAATGAGCTCAAAAAGAGGTCTAGTCTATAACTGTTGAGTGATGCGACAAAGTAGTTATCCGTGATGCAGATATCCTTTATGGATGATGATGGAGAAGCTTACCATTGGTTAATGACTATCATTACCCCACAAATATATCCAACTAGAGAGTTAAAACTTGTGAATGTTAAATGAGAGGATCGACCTGCTCAGTTGTCGTCCGGACAGGCTCCTGATGGATTTTTGATAGGTGGAGAACACATCATCCTTTTTGAGAGGATGAAATATAGTATCAGTGACTTTGTAGGAGGAGTTTTTGAGGGAGTTCCATACATCCCATTTGGCGGTACATTATGGTGTTGAGAAGATGTATTAGGACCTCTGATGTCAATACCGGTGGCCAGGGATGATGAAAGCTGTGGTAGAGTTCATTTCAAGATCCCTCACTTGTCAGCAATTGAATGTTTAACATAAGGTTTTTGCATGCTTGGACTATCTAATTGAGGTAGAAGAGTGAAAATGGGATGGTATCTCAATGGAAATCCCGAAAGGTTAAACACAAATGTCTAGGGGTTATGATTCTATCAGGGTGATCATTGACCGACACACCAAGTCAGCTCACTTGCTACACATCTGGGAGCATGAATCAGTAGAGGGATTGGGAAGAAACTTTGTTCAGGAGATTGTGTGGAATCATGGGGTTCCTTCAATTATCGTCTTAGATCGTGATGCACACTTTACATCTCAGGTATGGAAGGGATTGGAGGAGGAATTTGGGACTCACCTCCTCTTGAGAATAGTTTTTCACCCACAGACTGATGGTAAGACGGAGAGGACCATATAGACTATGGAGGACATGCTTCGAGCATGCGTCCTTGATTTTGGTCATAGTTGGATGGACCACCTACCACTGGTGGAGTTTCCATACAACAAAATCTATCACTCCACCATTAGCATGACACTATTTGAGGCATTGTATGGATGTCCATGAAGATCAACTCTATGCTGGATAGATCTAGGGGAGTTAGAAATCATGGGTTCAAAGCTGGTATGAGCTACCACTAAGAAGGTGTAGATCATCCAGAAGAAAATTATCATTTCATAGAGCATGAATAAATCATATTCTGATAAGTGACAGAGAACAATGGAGTTCAAGGAGGGAGATCATTTATTCCTTTGGGTCTCACACTGAGAGGGATTGCAGCGATTTGGTTTGGGGAAAAAGTTATCTTAGAGGTTCATCAGATATTTCTATATTCTGAACAGAGTTACCGAGGTGACGTACTTCCTATCTCTTCCCCCAATGATGCACTGGGGGCATGAGGTTTTCCACGTCTCATAGCTGAGGAGGTACGTGCATGATCCATCACACATCATCAACAAGGGCGAGCTGGAAATTTCCGATGGGGAAAAATTTACAGAGTTCCCAGGGGAGATAGAGGATCGACAAGAGTTGGTCCTTTGTGGACAGTCGATTCCTCTAGTGTGCATTCTATGGAAGTACAGGGATATCTAGGAGAGAACCGGGGTGCAGGAGGCTCATATTCATGCTCCGTACCCCCCATTTGTTTGTTTACCATTGTTTTGGATTATGAGGATGTGAATTCCAAAAAGGGGGAGTAATGTAATGTCCCAAAAATTCCGTGTATTTTTATTAAAATTATATGAAATTATTTCAAGACCAAAATCTTTAACGACTCTATTCCGAGGCCCATGGAGACCATAATAAAATTTCAAACTTTTTGAAAGTTCATTTAAGTAAACATGTGAGCAGGTTTTTCTAACATTTAAATTGATGCTCAGATAAGAAATATGATGAAATCGTTGAATTTAGAACATCGGGATTCACCTAGAATTGACCTAACTTAAATCAGAATGGGTCTACTAGAAAAGTCATTTTTCAAACATTTCAGAAAAAAATAAAACTACTTTAAAGGTTATTTTATTTTTTTTCCCAATCGTTGGGAAGTGGAACGACAGATCTACAGTGCCGTGGTAATGCAGAAATGATTTTTATTAAATGAATCTCATTAATGGCTCGTAAATATTCAGCATAATGACCTACTAAACGTAGAGTAACAATGCGACAATACAACATAATGGAAGCGATGAAACATGTTTTCTTTTAAAAGGTTAACACATTAGAGAAAAAAAGGCTAAATTGGTTTAATTTAACTGAAAACCCTACTATGATAGACCCCCTTCAAAGAAAAATGATTATTGTCCGCAGATTGGTAGGGACATTAATTCACATCGAAGAACGAGACCGAAGAGTGTTGAATGACAACAGATCATGAATCCTCATAGATAGACTACATCCACAAAGAACACCTTTGAGGTGGGGGTTTGTTTTGTTTTATGTTTCCCCATTATTTTTAAAAAAACAAATAACGTGGATCAACCCCTGAACAGGTTGATCCATAGATCACTCATTCTTGGGGAGGGTGAATTTTTCATGGGAATGATGTATCAAGACTAATTAAATTGTGATAGAACTTAAATTTTATATCCCATGTTTCTAAACCTCTAACGAGGGTGGCATTGGCTAACACAAACAAGCCTCTAGCCCCTCAACCTAATGAGTTTTGTGTGTTATTCATGGACGCATCTTCGAAGTGGATGAAAAAAGGATTCAAGGCCATTGTAGGGAAGATGACATCCCCCCGAGGCCGAAGGCGTAAGTGGTGAGAAGAAAGGACCCCTAGAGTGTACACAGTGGTCCGTAGAAGAACCTTTAGGTGTGCCGACTCTAGAGATCGTTGGTAGTGGGCCATGGTGGCAGTTGTGGGCAAGTTGTGGTGCACCACGATGGCACACTGAAGGTAGAAATCACGACCAGTTCAGACCACAACAATGTAGCCGACCGAGATGGCAGCTGGCCAATGGACGTGGTCCCTTTGCTGCATCAGTGGCGACACCCGCAGCCATGGGTTGCCACTTTGTGTGGTACATGGCCCCGTGACTGTGTGCGGAACCCAAGAGGCTAGGTTTGATCGGCAGCGTGACACTGCCCCGAATGCGCTACGCATCCAGGATGAAATGTTTCGGTCTGCCAGAGGTGCGCTGGGTAAGGAAGGACCACACCCATAAGGTCGGACCAACCACTAGTGGGCCATACCTACACCTTGAAGTTCAGACCCACACCCTGCGGGCTAGGTAGGATGAGACGAGGTCGCAAGGAGACCTGGTGGGCTGGACCCTCAACCACACTAGGCTGGGTCGAGCGAGGCCCAATGGGCCTGGCCCACTAGCCAGGTCAGACCGGGCCAACCAAGAACTGAATAGGGTTTCTTTTCGGGTTAGTTGACCTAAAATGAGACATGTTCCCCCCCTACCTGGGTTGGTTGGGTCGGTCTGACCGGGTCTAGATGCAGCCATCCCATGTTTACTAAAACCCCAATAACATACAAATGATGCTTCCGATTAATGAGTTGTTTATGGCGTTGGAACCCTCATGACGTAGATTATATTTTAAAATATTATAAGTATGATTTAATGGATTTTTATATATGATGAGTGGATTGAGTATTGGTTCTCCAGAAATCAAGCGCACTAAGTGCATAAACCCTACGGTTGGTTTAGACCAGAAAATAGCTAACAAGTTGGTCTATGTGGATCAGTTATGATGACTTAGTGGGAAGACGATCTATGTGACATGATAGGCCCATGGTGGGGAGCATATTTTTGTGACCCAACAGACCCATGATACTTGATAGGAGGTGTTCCTCAGTATGGCCAAGGTGGGAAGCGACTTTGTGTGACCTAGTATGCCCATGGTGCAGAGCGACTCGATGTGACCCAGCATATGCATGGTAATCATCTAGGATGAGTATCAAAATAGTCTAAGGTTAGTGTAAAGTGGCTCTATGTGACCCCACATGCCCACCATACTCATTGAGGAGGAGTTCTCCATCAGCCCAAGGTGTTCAATGATATGAATGATGGTATTACTTTCCTACTCTAGATTATACCTGGTGTGTACTATCTTTCTTTGTGATTATTCTTTCTGGTTTGTTTTTGGATAGATTTATGGTCTTTTTTGGCAATCCCTACTCAGTATTCTGTTACTCACCCATACATAGGCTTCGCTCAGAGATGTTGTGTCTGGTGTAGATGACTTCCACCTTGACGGAGGAATTGGTGGCCTAAGACCTGTTGGTGACCAATTGGACCATGTAGGAGAGGTGTAATTCCATGGATTCTGGTAGATAATCTATAATTACCCATCAGGTGGGTTTTAAATAGAAATATTTCCGAGTTTCCTTGTATTTTCTTGTTTTCAGTTCATCTTTTGATGGGTTTAAATTCTGGACCATTTGACCTACATTTTTTATTTTTACTTAGTGGTTGTTTAGTAAATTTCAAGTTTATCATTCCATCTTTGGGACATGGTTGTGTGTGTGTGAATACAGTTACTCCAGAAAATGCCTCTTACCTACAGGTTGATGCCTTTGGGTGCTAGTCGCCATCCCCTAACATTTAGGAGGTGGTTTTTGGGGCATGTCATGACACTAGACCTAGGGGAAAAGTGGTGAAAACGATATAAATATATTATGAATTCATTATATATATTTATAGTAATCTAAAAATATAAATAAATAAAATTCAATATATGTTTTAGGTAGACGTTATGTCATACATACGGATGACCGTTATTTCCATTTTATAGAAGGGTAGAATGAGATAAAAACATAAATTATGTAACATTTATAGAATCATTATTATATTATATATATAATTTATATTAATCAATTCCATGCTTATTAAAAACCATGTAAAAATAAAATGAATTTTTTTACATTGATAGGTAGATGCGGTAATCTACACGTACACTTGAGAAACATTATTGTTTTACAATGGATCTGAAGGTATGATGTTAGATTTGATATAATATTACAAGAAGAATATTTAGGTCATAAATATCACATATTTTCATTAAATTTATCTTTAATACCTTCATGTAATGTGTAAGTGAAAAATGAATCACATCGCTTCACAACGTGGTAGTCTACCGTACACACGAGTAAAGTTATCATACCCCCATGGAATGGAAAGTAAGAAGGTATAAGTGATATAATAAATCAAGAAATATAATAATTCCATAAATATCAAATATATAAATATATGTTAAAAAATTAATTATATCCATCCATCCAAGGTGATAATGGAACATGAATAGCATCAGTTCACTAGGTTCTAGTCTTCTATAAACACGATCAAATGTTTTCATTTCCAATTGATGGAAGTGAATATTGATCTAGGAAAGGAAATTAAAATAATAAAACCTAAGTATATGGGAATTTTTTTCCTATATTATTATATTTTAAGAATATTTTAAGGTAGTGGAATAAGAAATAATTAAAAAAATTATTGTTTAAGAATTTTACATCTTCTCCATAGAACTTCTTAATATTTTTACATAAATCTCTATTAGGAGGGTTTTCTAATAAAAATAAGTTATGTAATATTTTTAGATAGATAATGGATAATAAAAATGGGTTTTTAAGTGTTAATTGGGGAGGATAATAGGTGTCCTTTTGTAAGTGGAGTGAGGACACGGTTTAAATTTTTAAAAATAAAAAATGATCGCAACATTTTTCTCATTACAAAAGCCTCCAAAATTTGTAATTATCAAAAATTAGATTTCAAGGCATAAATATTTCTATAAAATAAGAAATATATTTTTTTGGTTAATTTTTAATCCTTACCTTCTTAGTTTAACCACATGTAACACCTTTTCATTTCATAACTACCGTGAATAATATTTACGATTTTTAATATTCTATATTATAGAAATTTATGTTGACTATATTAAATAATATATGAAATTATGATTCCAAATATGTATTCTATTTTTAAAAATTCAATAAATATAATACAATTTAAAATTAAACCTTTGTATGTGTAAAAAGTAGTTCTTCTAAAGAAAACATTAAAATGTTTAAAATGTTTTTTATATGTAAATATATTTTGTATTTGTTTAAAATGATATAATTTTTTTAAATTATAATATATTTGAACTAACATAAATTTAAAACTAATTTAAAATATAATTTAACCTTGTAAATAATTTAAATGAAAAGGATGTTTTCAATAAAAAATCAATACTTTCACTATTCATAAACAATCAATCTTTTTAGAAAATTAAAAAAAAAATTACCAAACGAAAATTTTGATATGTATATTTTAAAAAAGAAAGATTATTTTCTCAAATATTTTTCTTTCACATGGAAAAATTTAATTTTAAATTTTATGTGAAAGGATTTAGTATAATTTATTATAGAAAAATACAGATTGATAGAAAACACTTCATTTTATATCCAATGGTTATTATTTTATTTAAAAATAATGGATTGTCATTGAATTTATTTTATAAATGTTTATCCATATAATATTAATTATTTATATATTCTTATTAATACCCTCTAACTTAATGGCTTAGTTATAAATGGAATGTTTAAATAATAATATTTTTATAGGGTATTCTATTTCATTTAAACCCATTGTTACCTGCATCGAATTCTATAGAATAGATTGAATGTTTTTGAAAATGAATATATCATAAAGTGTTGAGGTTTTAAATTCTTATATATATGTGGCATTTTGTGTCATATACGCAATCAAACATGATTTTCCTCTTAAATTCATAGGGTGTTTCATTCTCCAACATAAATAAACTCTATCCTCACAATTTAATCCTAATTTGAATAATCAAGGGTTTGAAATTTATAAATACATTTATTGGAAACCCAGATTGAAGAAAGGGTTAATAAAACATCCTATTAACAAGGGAGGTAGGTATGTATTAAGGTCATCTAAAATAACACATTAATGTGTTTCTCTATAAAAAAAATTCATGGGAAGTGAATATATGGACCTAGAAGGAAAGAATAAATAAATCAGGTGAGTGATATATGTCATTAATCATAGGAAAGTGAATTATCTATAATATTTAATGACCACAAAGATAGAAAAATTTAATTATTTAAAATACCATTTTATCCATCTGAAATTAAGGTACTAAGATAAATTTTTTGTTACATGGTCCTTTTTATAGTGGTGATGAATTCTTTTACAATCTAGATTGAGGAAAAAAGAAAATATACGTAGTTGATATCTCTTTATTTTATTGTCAAAATTTTATTCATTGGTTGTTCTTATACCAATTCAAACGTCATTTCACACTCTAATAAATTAATACCCAAAATTATTTTTTCTCTTAAGCACTGAAATGATCTCTCAATAGATTATAAATAGACTGAAAAGTGATTCCTTAAGTCTCTATATATCTTCCAAGAAACAAATTGTTAGTAAGAGTTATCAAATAATAAATTAATTGGAAAATCTCAATAATAACACAAAATTTTAACATAATTCATTTTATAAACTGTTAACATTAAGACTCATCCAAAATATATCTATCAAAATTTAACGTTCAGTTTCTTTAGGTAAGGTCACCTAATTTCCAAATTCAACATAACATTATATTATGAAAACAACATAGTATTGTTCTTAATGTAATATCATAAATATGTGAAAAACGTTATCATCTTAAACCCTTAATTATAACATGAATTCTTCAAAAAAGTATTTTTATTCTTATTCATTTTATAAAATTTCAAATTATAAATTTTTCAAATATTTTATAAAATGAAGTAAACTTAAAAAATCTAACATAAATCATCAAATCACTGAAAAAATTACAAGGTTGAAAATATGATCCCAGAAACATCTTTTAATACTTTTTTTATCTCAATATTTAGCACATATTAATAATTATATTCTACCAAACAACTGTTTTCTGAAAAGATAAACTTAACAGATAATCAATTTTCATAGTACCATTCAACATATACCATAAAATCGTTATAAAAATCCACTAACTTATAATACTTATAAATTTTGAGAATATCATTAATAAAATACATATAAACATAATTATAGAATCCAAATAAATAATCACTTAAATCATTCAACTATGGCTGTATCAAAAACCTAAGATTAACCTTGATCCTTTAGCATCTTCTACAGTATATTATATTTCCACATAAATAATTCATTTATGTAGTTTGAAATCTATTTATAAATGAAGAATTTAATTTTTCCAACATATTTCATTCCCTTGAAATTATTAGAATGGTGTACTTTCTCTTCACACTTGTAGAAAACACTCATTCCCTTCAATCAAGTATCAACATATTTATTTCCACAATTATCACATGAATAAAATAATTCTCTCCATTCATCCCTTTATGCATATATTCCACTTCTTTACTGTTATTATTTTGCTTCCCTTTAAAGGATATACGTAGAAAATTATTTCTCTATATCCATAACACATGATAATATATCCTCCAATGATAATAATGTTTGGAATAATAGTTCCCTTTGAAGAATTAGTTTAAACTCATCAATGAAACAGTCAGTATTCCTCTTTATAGTACACATGTAGTCAATATAATTCCATTATAACATTGAAAAATTGGTTACATACATTGTAAAATTCTCATCTTCTTTTTTTATACATAGTAATTGTATCTTAATATATTCCCATTTACAATGAGTAAAATAAATTTCCAAAAAACCCATCCATTCCTTGTTTTATATCTATTATTCAACCCAATTTTTTTAACCAATGAACCCCAGTGATACACATTAGTAGAAAGAAGATAAAATGTCATGCTGACATTCTCTCTTTCAATAATTACCGATGTGAGAAATATCTTCTCTATGTAAATTATCAATTACTTAGCAAATAAATTATTTATAGTCCCATATAATCGTGGAGGTTTTTGATTAATGGAGTGTTCTAACATTGGTAAACTACATGAATGATTAGAGATATTATCCATATGGGAATTTTATTACACATAACCTGATTTAAATCCCCCAATATGGTTATAATTTGATCAGTTCCATCTACAACATCAGTCCCAACTGCATTAACTTTCCAAAAAGAGAAATACTAAAATGGAGTAAATATATTGATAAAATTCCCATTTATTTCACTAGGAACCCTTTTCAAAAAATGGAATACACTAGATTATATAAAAAAATTATGAAACATAATATATAATCTCTAAACAAGTTTAATACGTAAATAAATTGAAAAAATTATTCATAGCTAATATCATAATCATAAACATTGTTTCATTGGGATATTTTTAACATAATAAAAAATATTTTATAATCATTCATGATGGGTGTGAAATAAATTGTGAAAAATTCCAAGCGTATCCCCAAAGTGTTCCAAACTAGGATTCTACTAAGGCTCATTTCCATGTTTAAATTAATGATCAATTGAAGCATGGTGTGCCTTTTTCAAGGTTATTACCACTATATATATCATTTCAAGAACCAAATCCACTTTTAGTATCCAATAAATGATGTATTGTTAGGGAAAACCACATAACAACCTTCTCACACAAATTTACGACATTCATCTATAATTATCGAGACATTCAATATGAAGATTATTTTCTCTAATTTATGTTTTTAATATTTTGTTCCCAAAGTTTCCACTAAACATTCTCTAATACAAACTATGAATACCAAAAATGAGTATCCTAGAGTCGGTGGTTACTTTATTACATTAGAACTAGATTGAAGAAATCAAATACGAAAGGAATGAATATTTTAGTATTCTGGGATAACTAGATAAATATTTTAAAATCAAAATTCAATTGAAACTATAAAATAGAACATTGTATTTTCTTTGAGTTAATCATTATTTCCTCTAGTATGACACTTTATATCAATCATAAAACATGTCTTGTCATATGAGGGAATGATTCATAATAAAGGGGAGATATAAAATACTAGGTAAGGGTATACAAATTGTGTAAGATATCATGAATCAATAAGGTTAATATAAATTGAATGTTAAACAAATAAAACACATTACATTAAATACATTACTTCAACATATTATCGTAGGAATAAATATTTATCAAATAATTATATTTAAATAAACAGATGATATTGAAACACAACCATAAATATTACAACTAATTGAATAATCACATGGAATATCAATTAATAATATCAATATGGGGGAATGTGTAAATATGAACATCATAACTATAATTTCAAGTCCTCATACAATGATATCTTACATAAATGGGAAAAAACCACCAAAAACCTAATCTAGTTCATCTTACGAGACCAACTAATCCATCAAGGGGCTAGAGAGGACCCCATAACTCACATAATAAGTCTAATTCAATCCTCATAGGAACAAAATTAAATACAATCAACTTAATAATTCTTACTGATAATCTATCACATTAAATATTTACACATTCCCCAATCAATAATCATAAACAAAAAGCATTCAAAAAAATATAGAGAATGATATCCAAATAGTACATTACATTCAAGATAATCATAAAAAATCCTAATAAATAATAAAGATTTTATTATTAAAATATATTATCAATTGATAATATGGTAAAATAAGAGTTTTTATCGGTGATGAACAGAAATACCTTAAAAACACCGTTAAAAAATCTTGAGGAAAATATCCTTACCAGTTTGAAAATATATTTTAATAAATAAAAAAATTATAGAATACTAGGGAAAATAATTTCACTTAATAAAACATTTTAAAATTTTAATTTATGTTTAAAATCTACAAGTGTTCATGAAGTCTAGAAATTCTGTATATGTTAAGTGTGTCAAAATAAAGACTCCTTTCACATTTTTTTCCTAAAAAGTCAGAAAGTAGATTTTTCTTGGAAAACAACAAGAAGATTTATTTTAAATATCCTTTTATGAAATATATTTAACAAAAACATTATAGAATTTTAAATTATGTTTTAGAAAACTAGGATATGGAAGAGAAAAGTATTTTCGACTGAAGAGAGAACTGCTATCAGCATTCCGTAAAATCAATTTTTTAATAATTTTAAGTAACAAAGAGAGTAAAAATTGAACTATTACATAAAATTTTAATGAATAACCATAAGATATGTAAATATATTAGTATTAATATATAGATAAAAGATAATTTCCACATGGTATAATTAAATATAAACAATCCTGAATAATGATTAGATTGTGAAATTAACCCTTACCACATTGGAAGCCTTTGAATCATAATATTCATGAAAATAAAAAATTAAAATGAATATTCAAATGTGATTAATTGAAAATAATTCATGATATAACATATAAAAATGTTTATTATATAAAAAAAATAAAGGAATAAGTGGTGAATATGAAATTTTTCTAATGAAAGAAAAAGTGAGATGAGAATCGCTTACCTCATATCTGTTTTCATTCAAACATTATAGCACGACCTGTATAACAAATATAGTTTTATTATAAATATATTACATAAAAATACTTATATATTTAATACCATATAAGATTTACTTTTAGTCTTTTATGACCCATTTATTAATATATCTTTGATAAAATCACTATTTCGGGTGATAATTACTTCATTTTTCAATTATGTTTTGGTTTGATTATTTATTTTGATTTACATTGGTCATGGTAAAATAATATAAATTATTTAATAAACTATATAATTATAATTTATTTTCATTATATATATATATTAATGCATAAAAGTTAAATAATGAAAATGAATTACGGTTTTGATGGAGACAGCAGTTCGTTTGTACACATGGACATTGTTTCCATTTTCATGATCAATGGAAAAAAGGAAAATAAATATTAGTTCAAAATTTAAAAATCATTATTATGTTATATATATTGTAATATTTCAAAACAAGATGCCACTCAACAGTACCCTGAGTTCAGTGGGTCACAAGACGTCGACCACATCTCCCTGAATACTAGAGGCTAGTGACAAGCTTTAAGGGCCTATGTGTGTTAGCAGGGAGACTATTAACTCATCACTAGAGTATAAAAAACATAATATAAATAACATAAAAATACAGGAAGTGGGTATAACAAGTATAAAACTGTTAAATAAAAATGATAGGAATAAATAAGAAGCCTGAAGTTTCTCACATACAAGGATGATGATGATGTTGATAGTGATCATACGTATATCTAAAAAGATTCCAAAAAAGGTACATTGAATTAAAATATAATACTAGTGCCAAAAAATACAAAACTACCTAAATTATCCCAGTAAAATTGATATACTCAGCCTAGTCCCATGTTCCCTTACTCTTATGCAATAATCAAGAATTTGTAGAAGGTATGTTTTCGTTATCCATGGCTACAACCATACAATATTTTTGGGACATCATGGGAGGATCAAATAGGGTGTGAGATAACATCCCTATATGAAACCAACCATGATCTATTCAATTCCATGTTGTGACATTTAACAAGCTAAACAAAGCGTAGGTAAATTGGTAAGCAACAAACAATAACAAAAGTTTCCATGGCATTGAACTTCTAAAAGTGTAATACTATAATATCCCCTCAAGGATCCCTACCAAAGATGGTCCAAATCTTATATAAGGAACCTACATGAAAAGTGACAAAACATAATGTCCTTGTTATATAGACCATTGTACCATTCCAGTGTGACCATTCCATATAACTAGAGGTATCTGGATGATTCGCAGTCACACCCTTTAACCAAGATAGTTATAATTCCCATGAAAATGCCGTATGTCAAGTATTCAGACCATGAAGGGAGAAATACAAGGTTTTTAAGACCAATTCATCCTCATTGAGTCCCAGGATCATATCAGTGGAATCTCAGATAGAAAATGGTTGGATTCCTAGGAGCATGTCGTACTAGACATGTCCTAACCAAGTCAAAGCAAGCTGGATAAAAGGGTCGAAAAGCCTAATGAATACCATATAATCAATATCTAAAGAGAATACTCGATCTAAGGCCTTCACTACCACATTCTAGATCCAAATAACATGTACAAGGAATCTATTCATATATTTACCATTTCACTTTATATAACAAAATACACCATATGAGTATAAACACTGACAATAGCTATTTGACATTCAACTCATCTCATTAGTATATACACTCTCATACACACTTTCCAATTTAACCATTCAATTGATTTAGATGTAATTAAATCAGTATACCCACTCATTTAACCATTTAACATTCAATACATTTCACCAGTTGAAGCTTGGAATATCAAAATAAATTCTATAAAAAATGATGAAATATCGAAAATGAGAAATTCAATTCAAATAATTTTAAATGGGCTTCCTATATATATGTAAGAATGAGATGTAACACCTGTAGGTGGTTCAACAGATTCATGATAAGGAAATTCCATAAGGCACACCCCATTGGAAGCCATTATTTGGGAAACTACCACCAAAATATCTAAAAAAACCTAATAGAGTCCCTAATAGGTCTGGTTACATCTAATTTAGTTAAAGAATTCAAAATTTAGGGCTGCATCAGAATGTTAGTCAGGCGGCCTAATGATAGTTAACAAAATAGAGCACCAAAACTGATGGAAGTTTTATTGAACACCTAAACTAGATTGTTATTAGAGTGAAAATATAGTAATGTCTTTTAATTCCACTCATATCAGAATAAATCTGAATAAAGGATGAATGACCTAAAATTATAGAAAATTATCTTGCACCTATATAGAACAACTAATATCATATGAATGGAGAAATTCTAAAATAGAGTCGAGTACTCACCATTACATATCGAATGATATGTTTGGTACTTTAATCAGAAATTGGATGAAGGAATGGGATGAAATCCAAGATTAGTCATCAAGGATGCCCTCAAAATGGGTTCTTTTCTATCCATTGAAGAAAACCAAACTAGGTTTATTAAGGATGTTAATTTAATTTCAAATTATAATAATTTCCTAAAATAAAAGGGTCACATGTTTTATGCACACATTTTTACAAAATGTGCACCAAACCACATAGTCATCTATAAGAGGAGGGTCACAACCATGATTTCCTTGAATAGTTTGACTATCCTTACAGGAAAATGAATATATCCTCTTTAAAAGATTCAGAAATAGCTACACGGCCATGGGACCCATTCTGCCTGGTATGTTCCAACCATTCAGCAAGCCCCTACTCATTTCCCACCACTCGCATGGTTTTTTAAAACATGAAAACTACCCTATATAGTTTACTCTAACCATGTGCCAATATTAAATCACCCCATGAAATGGTTTTTGGGATACGAACAAGCCCCGAACCCCCCCCCCCCAACATGACCATTAAACCAAAGGGAATTCACATTATGACATATTTAAAAATAAAAACTGAAATAAGGGATCCATACCTTTTACAAAAACTTGAGTTCTTACAATATTCTCCATTTAAAGAAACTTTTCCATGAATTGACCTATGATGGGTGGTCATGATTCGCCTAAGAACAACCTTGGACACTAAGAACATATGTATTCCTCCAATTTCCAAGCCTCATCCTGTAAATGGTAATGCTTTCATAGTACCCATACAAGATGAACTATCGAACCATGGAGAACCTTCCTTCTCCTATCAACTATATGAATCAGATGTTCCTCAAATGACACATCAATATGTAGATCAACCTCCTCCGGCTAGAAATCCAGAGATGTATTTTAACGATAGTGGTGTAGGTAATATAAATGGAAAATTTCGGGCATAGATCTATACCTATGGTGTAACTACAACTGATAATATAAATACCCGACTCTCTCCAAAATCTTGAACATCCATACATATCAAGGTGAAGTCTTATCTTATCTCCTAGTCTTTTTGTGTCCCAAACTGTATAAAAAATATAGGAAGACCCAATCCCCAACCTCAAACACTAATGGTTTCATTTGGGGATCGATGTAAGAAATATAATTTTACCATTCAGTAGCCATAATCAACATTAGCTACTAGAGTTTCTCAAAATTTTACTACATGATATATAGTTATAGTAAAGAAGCCTCACCTACCCTTAACTAAAATAGGGCTGATCGATATGGAATACCGTAAAAATTCTTATATGGTTCTATATGTAACATCATCTAATAACTATTATAGTAGGAAAACTTAACCAAGGGTATATGCTTCTCCAAAGATCCCTCAAAATATAAGACACATGCTCAAAGAATGTCCCCAATAACATGTATCATATGATCTGAATGGCCATCAGTCTGAGGGTGGTATTTTGTGCACATATATACATGTCTACCGAAAACCATTTGATAAATATTCTATAAATGATATGTAGACCAAGAACCCATATTAAAAATTATATCATGTGGGGATCCATGGAGTCATATTATCTCCCAGATATAAAACCTCCCAACATCATTCACATTGAAGGTTTCCTTAATCAGTATGAAATTATAAACCTTTGTGAGCTTGTCAACAACAACCCACACAACATTGTTACCTCATGGTGACCTCATAAATCATGTTAGGAAATCCATCACAATGTCATCTCATTTCCACCTAAGGATAAGTAACTTCTATAAAAGACCTGATTTTCGCTGATGTTTCACCTTCACCTACTGACAGGTGGAACAAATCGTAACAAAACAAGATACCCCATGGTTCATAACCAGCCACCAGTACTGAAGATGTAAGTCATGGTACATATTGGAGACATTAAGTTTCATTTCTAATTTTGAGTTAGGAAACTCACACATCAACTCCTTAAATAGGTCTCATGGAACCCAAACATGACCATGGATATGAAGAATCTCATCTGCTACTATGGTCTAACCAGGAGGTTGATCCTCACCTACCACACTCTCCCAAAGGACTAGGCTCTCTGGATCCCATACCTGCCTCATCCTCACTCTATCCAACATGTTATAGGTCATAGATAAGGATGATATATAAGTATGTCACAATATTTTGTTCACCTACACGTGCATCTCAAAGAACAAGTCCACCGGCCTCCACCCGTATATGGCCTACTGAACATACTGTATATGAGTCTTCTTTCATAGTTCATTGGCCACTTCATTTCCTTCACATGCATGTAGACAATATCAAATTTGAAGGACTATATGTACTCCACCCACCTTCACTGCCTTAGATTCAGATCATATTGTGTAAATATGTAATTTAGGATTTTGTGGTCTGTGTACACCAAAAAATTATCTCCTAGAGAGTAATATATCCAAAATATCAAATCATGTATGACTAAAAATCTCTAAAGATTGTGCATCGTGTAGTTCCTCTCATGTGGGCTCATATTTTGAGACCCATAAACCACAAATCTATTCTCCTGCATCATTATTACTCCTAGACTGATACCTGATGCATTTCAATACACATTGCAGCCCTTTCCCTATTTTGGGAGTACCAGGACTGTTTCTGAAGTGAATATCCATTTCATCTCTTGAAAGGCTATCTCATAAGAATCTGACCATACAAACATCACACCATTCTAAGTCAAGACCATCAACAACGCTGATAAGCATGATAATTATTGTACGAAATTCCTATAACATCCACCTAGCCCTACAAGACTCCATATATCAAAAACTTTATTAATATGATCCAAGGAAACTATAGAAATATTCTTCTCTGGGTCTATTGATACTCCTATCTTTGAGATTATGTAATGTTGGAAGAGAACCTGATTCATCTAGAAGTGGAACATTGGGATCATAGTATATAACTGATGACATCTCATTGTACCCAAAACAATCTCCTGAATATTGGCACTTACATTTCAAATATGAGCATACAAAACAATATAATCCACTAAAATGACCATAAATGAATCTAGATAAGGATAAAACACTTGGTACATTAGTTCCATGAAAACTAATGGTGTGTTCGTGAGACCAAAAAATATAACTAGATAATCAAATAGACTATAACTTCTATGGAAGTCTATACAAGGTATTCCTACAAGTCGAAACCGTATCTAGTGATATACCAACCTAAAATCAATTTTTATGAAAACCCAAGCTTTTTGAAGCTAATTAATTAAATAATATATCCATGGAAATGGATATCAGT
Organism: Viscum album; assembly: GCA_963277665.1. NCBI lineage: Eukaryota > Viridiplantae > Streptophyta > Magnoliopsida > Santalales > Viscaceae > Viscum > Viscum album. Next base: position 559,188,012 of record OY728142.1, read on the forward strand.
TCTTAACCACAAGCTGGTTCAACATCTGATAATCCACATACAGCCTCATAGTTCTATCTTCCATGTTCACAAAAAGGGTTGGAGAACCCCATGAATATGTACAGGTTCAAATAAACCCCTTTTTCTCCAAATCCTATAGAAGCATCTCGATTTCATGAATCCTTTTCACAATCATCCTATAAAAGGGAATAGATTCCAGTGAATCTTCTGAAACTAGGTCGATGGAGAAATATATATCTCTCTCTATTTGGAGGTAAATTAGAAAATGAATTTGAGAACAAATCTCAGAAATGATCAACCACAAGAGGAAATTTTACCTGATACCCCTAATCATCCAGATACAAACTAGACATATTTTTTTCATCCCACCCAACCCATGATACTACAGTTCATATCAGCTTCTGTGGACATCCCATTCACCCATGTGAGTATTAAATACAACCTATGGTGATGTGAAAGTCACCCTCTAGTGAAATCAGTTAACATAAGCTCAATAAGGTATAGATTTTCCATCCCAAGTGTGAATTAAAACCCTATTATCTTGAGAACATATGATTTCTAGTTTTAGTTACACCCACCAACCTCAAGGGGGAACTCCCAGCACTAATGCACATCATTAGTTCTGATTACCAATGTAGTTTATAACTTTATAAAGTCTCATAATAAAAAATAACAAGCCTAAAGATTTTCAACACAAGTGTATATATTAAACTATGAGATGAACGTATATCCAAAAGTGTAGATGAAATAGTAGAGGCTGCTAAGATTATACCTATCACCAAAGATGGACCAACTCCCTGCTCCTCAGGGGTAGGCTATATCAGATTGATCTAGCCTAAAACATAACCTTGTGATACAACATCACTGTCCTGAGTAAGCCCAATTTTATTTCTTGGTGTATACGGTGTCTAGATGCCACGACCATGACAACCACCACCTTGGACTGATCAACCAACACTATTCCAACTCCCTAGTTGATGTGCAGCTATGAAAACTTCTGTAGAACCTAGTTATAGAGATGAACCCCTACCAATAATATCTGGATGGATGGTCCTACATAAACATTTCTTATGGCCCATCCTTCCGCAACCTCGACACTCGAATGGGTTGTAGTCTCACTGATTCTTCATATGGAATCACCTACCACATTGATGAAAGAACACTGATCTAATAGTACTCACACCATTTCTCATTCTAATTTCATAAGAATACTCAAAATAGTGATTCATGATTGATGATGCTGAACCACTAGGTGAAGAAACAACAATTCCTTACTCTACACTCATAGCTTTTTTAGTTTCCTCAATGTAATCCACACTCAATTCAAAATTTCAGTGATAGTGGTCAACCTGGTGTTGTTGAACTAATACTTGATAGCATTCCATAGATATTCCTCAAAAAATGTCACCTTATATAGATCATCAGTAAGGTACATTAGTGAAAAAAAATTGTAGCTATATAATGCATGCTGATTACTCCATAGACGTCATCACTCCCTACTCTAGATGCATTAATTCATGAGATTGCTATTTATATAGAGTCTTAGGGTATAAATAGTCATAGAACCTAGTGGAGAAGTCAACCTAATCCATATCACATTGTATGTCAGACTATTTCATAATATCCAATCAGAACATTTCTGATCCATGAAGAATGTAAGTTACAAGATTCACACTCCTCTAACGAGGTGTCTCATGGTGCTCAAATATCGACAATGTGGACTATAGAAATTTATCAACATCATGTGGACTACCATCCCCCAGAAATGTGGGAGTATGATACTACTAGAATACATGTGTCATCTCGGTTATTGACATGGTAGGGTGTGGTACTCCCTGAAAAGTATGCATGAAGTGAAATAATCCCTCATGGAACTATGCCTCAACACTTGTGTTTAGAACAATATCTGGTGACACAATTAGAACTAATGGAGGATCTACATATATCCCATGGCACACCATATATAGAATGTGTTCATCAACTCCCTCCTGGTATAAAATTGGAGTTCTTCCGAGTTGCATGAATCTACAATGAAAAACACTCACCTAAAAAAGAAATATATCACAATTTATAGCTCCAAATAATATGATAGGTCAAAACCTTTCTCAAACCAATTTACAAACAAGAACCTGATACAAAATCTAAGTCTATAAAAATACTAGTCAACAAAAACTAATTGAGACACTTCTTCTTTCCCACTCAAAAGTTATGTCATGTAAAAGATTCTATTTTCAGGGTTGATATTCCATTTTAGTTCATTTTATATCCATTTCCATATAATTCCTTAATTCATTTATTAAAAATTGTTTTAACCAAAGGTTCACTTGGTTCCAATCGATGAGGTCCATAACATTCATATCACAACTATATCACTTTAAATAATTGGATCAAGTAGTGAAATACTTTCCAATCCATAAGGGACCATACTCCTTATGAACTGAAAGATGAAATAACTTCCTCTACCAGTAAAAAAAAATATCATAATAATAGGTATAACTATCACAACTCTTATCACAACAACATGAAATAAGTAATGCATCCTAGATGGAATGGAATAATGCATGACATGTGATTTTTAACAAGTTCCTAGTATGATGAATGAGATGGAATACCCCCATATCATCGAGTTTCAACAAAATAGAACCCATATTCACAACAATAATAACATCACAACACAATTTTATCACCTAGTGGTGGAATCAAATCAACTGTAATAGCCAAAATTTAGAAAATCTTAATTTCATTTGATGTAATTTATATTTTCCCAATACTCAGGGAAGCTACTCCCCAAAACAACATGTTACCCAACTCTATTACCTTCTTACCCCGATCTATTTTTACCTTATAATAAATAATATAAGAAAAGACTTCTTATGATACTACATTGTAATGTCCCAGACATGGATGCCACTCAAAAGTTCCAAGATCCTAGTGGATCATAAGGATTCAAGTGAATATCCCAAAATACCAGAGGCTACTAACTAAAAACAAGGTCCTAGGTGTGTACATTGGGAGTCTATTACCTCAGTACCAAAGTACACATAGTGGAATATCAATAACTTACTAATAGTGGGAGAAGATACCAAAAAAATTCAACTGATAAATAAATATGGATTTAATATATTACAAGCATGAAGTGTAGCATATAAAATGATAATGATGATGATGATGAGAATGATGATATATGTATCTAAAAAGAATCCTAAAAATTTACATGGTATTAAAGTAAAATTCAAGTGTCTAAAAATAATAAATACCAAAAGTATCCCAGCAACATCACAGGCCACATCTTGGTCCCATGCTCCTCTACACCAATAAAGCAATCAAGAACCTGTAGAAGGATGATTTCCCCTATACATACCTACCACCATATAACCTATTTGGGTCCCCAATGGAGGCCAAAATAGTGCATTAGATATAATCCTAGTAAGAAACCACCCAAGATATATAAAATTCGATTTTGTAAAATATAATAATCTAAAAAAGTGTAGGTAAACAGGTTAGCAGTAAACAATAACAAAGGTCTCAATGGTATGGAACTACAAAAAGTATAATACTTTAATATCCCTTAAATTATACCTACAAAAGATGTCCATACTCTTATAAAAGGAAGCTACATGAAAAGTGATAAAACATCACAAATTTTCCATATAAACCATAGTACCATTCAGCCATGACCCCAGCATGCAACCATAGGTGTGAGAAACATTCTCAACCAAGTAGTTCAACCATGGATGTCATAATTCCCACATTTGTATCATCTTTCAATGAGTTAAACCATGAAGGTCTAGAACTATGTTTTCAAGACCAAGGAATCTTCATCAATTCCCAAGAGCATCTTGATGGAATCTCAGTTAGGCACTGGTTAGAGTTCTTGGAGATTATCATATTGGATATCTTCTACATGAATCCAAGAAAGCTAGATCCAAGGAGTAGAAAATCCCAAGGCATCCAGAAGAATCAATTCCTAAGGAGCATATTACATTCAAGGTGTCCACTTCCATGTTCCAGATCGATGGAACGTCTCTGAGGCATCTATTCATAAATTTACATTTTGACCACATTTAACAAAACAAACCATATGAGTATACCGAATTACAATTTCAATTTCGCATTCAATTCATCTAATTAGTATACCCACTCACATATCACACCTTCTAATTTAACCATTAAATCAATTTCAATGTTACCAAATGGGTATACCAACTCATTTATGCTTTTAACATTTAATCCATTTAACCAGTTCAAGCATGGAATATCATAATAACACATAGAATATAGGCAACACAAGTACTAAATAAGAAATTCAATTAAAATTACTATAAATGGGATTCCTATATCTCAGAAATCATGAGAACTCACCCCTTTTGGTGGTTCATCCACAGAATAATAAAAAAAAATTCACAAGGCACACCCCATGGGTGACCATGATTTTTTAAATGACCACCAACACATTAAAAATAGAACCTAATGTCATCCATTGATGGTATGGTTACATTTAGTTTAACTAAAAAGATCAAACCAGAATGTTCGACATCTGAACTAGTGGTTGGTGGCCTAATAAAGCACCAAATCTGAAGGAAGTTGTATATGCAACTGAATATAGAATAGTGGTGGTCGAATCATACATTATTCACACTTGATTTGACTTTGATCAAGATAAATCTAAAGAATGAATAAAGAACCTGAAATTTGGGAGAATCAACTTACACCTAAATAGTAAAACTTATATCCATAATAATGAAGAATGACAAAAAATGAATCGAGTAATCACCATTAAATATCCAATGAGACATTACATTCTTAGATCAGATATCAAGCAAAGGAATAGGATGAAATCAAAGATTAGTTGTCAAGGATTCTCTCAAAAGGGGTTCCTTTGAAATATGTTGAGGAAAACCAATGTATGTTAATAAAAGATTTTATTTTATTTTAAACTTATATAAATTAACCAAAATAAATATGTAACATAGATTTGGTGAACGGTTTCAAAACCATGTTCTAAAATACACTATTAGCTATAGGAGGTGGTGGAACCCACACAATTTCCTCACACGGTTTGACTAACCACGTAGGAGCCACACCAAAAGACAATCTAAAAGTTGCAGACTTGGTCGGCCCATGAGCCTCATCCCAGTTGGTGAGGACTCATTATGTGCATCCAAGAGACCCAGGATCAAATCCAGGTGGGGGGTTAATTTTTGGGGTACTGTAGCAGGTACTATAGCAGTGCTGTAGCAGAACTGTAGCAGGTACTGTCCAGAACTGTAGCAGGCACTGTGCAAAACTGCAGTAGGAACAGTAGCAGGTACTGTGCAGAACTGTAGTAGGAACTGTGCAGAACTGTAGCAGGAACTGTGTAGAACTGTAGCAGGTATTGTAGCAGGAACTATAGCTGGCACTGTTTGGCACTGTAGCAGCCAAGAATATGCCCCTGTTTGGGCCTTCGGGCCACCGATTTGGTCCCCGAGTCCTTTAATGCCTTTGGGACACCCAGACCTTTGGGTAAGTAAGGCCTTCGGGCCACCTCAAGGCCTTCGAGCCACCTTAAGTGCAGATGCAAACAAGAAAAGCTACAAGGAACAAGCTTCAAAAGGAGGATGAGTAAGGAGATTTCACTATAGTATAAGATAAATAGATTGCAAGATTGAGAGGGTATGACACTTGCCATTGGGACAAGCCTGTGCATGCATGAGAAAGCCTATCCAAACATCCATGTGAAGGTGGAGAGCTAATTTCACGATGAAGATGCTGGGGAGGAGCAGTTCCAAGTAGTTATTCTGGGTTGTATGTTATGTTTGAAGCCTACGGGCGATTAATTCCTCTAAGGCCTATGTGACATGTAATACCTACACCTACGGGCCTTGTAAGGGTTCCACCCCACCCCTTGAAAGGTGGATTATCAAAAATCAATAAAAAAATGAAGGCCTTCGAACCATTGGAGGCTGACTTGGTCGCATTGCTGTGTGGCCCATTCCACACAGTTTGGCCTAACCGTGCAACCTAACCTTTCTCACTACCCATTACTCGCACAACATTTTAAATGGTATGGTCCACAACTCACAGTTTATACTAATCATGTGCTAGGCTTATTTCACCCCAAAACATGGGTTTTGGGCTTCAAACATGCCCCAAACACCCCAAACACCTGCATGACCTCAATTGGCACTCACATTAGGCAATATTTAAAAATAAAAACTAAAAAGGATGGATAAATTCATTATATAAAACCTTGTTCTTAAATATATCATATATATCAATAAAATACATATATAATACCATAAATGTAAAAATATAATCAAAAACATTTTACATCACTATATGGATGTGGTAATTCACATGTACGCATGAGGGTTGTTATTGTTTTCCAACAGATTAGAAGGAAAGAAGTTAGATCTGATGTTATATTTCCGAAATTTTGGTTAGTTCATAAATATCATATATATTAATTAAAATTATCCTTACTAAATTCCAAGTAATGTGTAAGTGAAAAATGAATCACATAGCTTCACAAGGTTGTAGTCCTCCACACACACGAACAATGTTATTCTATCCACAAATGGAATGGAAAGTGGGATGGTATATGTGATATCACAATTAATTATGTACAATAATTTTATAAATATCATATAAATATGTGAAATCAATCATTATATCTATCCTTTAACAGTGTTGATGTAAAATGAATTACATTGGTTCACGAGGTAGTATTCACCCATATACACAATATACACTTCTGTTTTCTATTTAAGGGAAGTGAATATGTATATAGGTAATATAAATTATATCATAATATATCATTACTTATTATATAATATTGTTATAATATTATAATATTTTTAAGAATATTTTAAGGAGGTGGATGTAGAAATATAAAAAAATTTCACATTTAAGAAGTTTACCTCTTGTGCCGAGGGACTTTTATATTTATACAAAAACCCTTCATAGTAGGGTGTCCTAATAAAAATATTGCCTCTAGTATGTGAGTATGGAATTAAGGAATATATTCGTAAGGTAATGGATGAACTAAATTGTTTTGAAAGTTTGAATAGGGGAGGAGAGTGGGTGGCCTTTTATAAGTGTGTGAGATGACATAGTAGGACTTTTTTAAAATAAAAGGTGATACCCAAATTTTTATCATGAGGAAAGAATCCAATATGGGTAGTTATTGAAAATTGTATGTTATAAGGTATAAATATGAACATTATATTGGAATTATACATTTTTCGGTCATTTTTAACCCTTATCTAATTAGTTTAACCCTCAGTACATCTGTTTTTACCCTAATCGTAGTAATTTTTTATTTTCCATTTTACTGTTCTTTATATAAAAAATTATTTTTACATTATTATAAGATATATTTTATTCTTATTCAATATATTGAAACCCATTTTCAAATTAAATTCATAAAATTTATATAATTCAATTTAAAATTAAACCTCGAGACCAGTTTAAAAATATGTTTTTCCAAGGAAGAATTCCATAAGTTGAAAATGTTTTTCTCTCATAATTAAATATTGAATTCATTCCAATGAAATAAATTACATAATCTAAAATATAATTGTACTAGTTTTTCCATAAATCCAATTTCAATTTCAATTCATATTTTTAATTTATTTAAATGAAAAATTTAATTTTCAATAATAATAAATATTTTTAACTATTCAATAGAAAAATTAATATTTTTAGAAATTCAAAATAAATAACCAATAGATAATTTTTAATTGTAGATTTAAAAAATTGACGTTTATTTTCTCAAATAATATTTAATTTTTTTTAATAAATTTTAAATTATATGTGCTAAACTTTATTAGATCTCCTTTTTGAAAAATCCATTTTTTTCAGAAAACATTTCTTAATTATTTGAATGGTTCCTATTTTGTTTAAAATAAAAAAATAAGCATTGAATTTATTTTATATGTTTCCAAACCATATAATTTTCATAATTTAATTAGTCTTATTCATACATTACAACATAATAGTGATTTTATAATGGTAATTTTTTAAAAATTATATTTTAATAGAGTATCACATTTGGATTAAATCGCATGTTGTGTGCAACACGAGATCTCATAGTGATTTAATTTATTTAAAAATAAAAATATAATAACTTCTTGGGGTGTTAAATTTTCTTCTAATCGTGGTGTCACATTTCATATATGTCATCAAACAAGATTTTACATCTTTAAAATACCAATGTGTTAAATGATTACCCCACATGGTTTGGTAAATTAGTATTCTTAGAGTGAAACCAAATGAAGTAATATAATTAACATGTGATATTATCAAACATGATTAGAAGACCATAACTATGATTTTAAAAAATAAATCATCTTGGTAGAAAATTTTCATAATTATCAATTGAAACAATTGGTGAAACCATCATATATTTTATAATAACCAAAAATCTATGGGGAATAACAATCAATTTTAAAGAAAATATATCTTATGATTTTTTACCACCATTTTATATTCCTAAAAAATTTGACTAAAAATTTTTTTCCAAAAAAAAATTGTTGAATTTAATCCCTAAAGTCTTAGTGGAACTAAGGGGTGTTTTATTCTAGTAAAATTACATAAGGAACAATGGTTGATTTTCCTAAGAATAGTTATATTATATCCTTCCATACCATAATATATTAAAAACATAAACTTATCAGACTTTTGGTAAATTATTTGATCATAACACTATTGAAAATATTATTTATATTATTTATTATCAAATGATTTTAATATTTATACTTCCTTTAAAATTATGTTCAATCACTGTTATGCATTCTAACTAAAATCATTTATTTATTTTTCTTCTATTCAAAAGGAAGTGTCTCAGTGGTTGTACCCAATAGACTAAATGGAATGATATCTCTTCGTTTCTGACTCTAGCTAAAATATTTTTCTCATTTCTAATAATGAGTAGTGTATGAATTGGTTTAATATTTTATACATAATTGTAATGATTAATATAGTGATTCCATAAATATTACCATGAAGTGAATCATATCTTGGTTATTAATAATATGAATAAGACTCTAAAATTAGTTACGATATAACATATTTTATGGAATGAAAAAAATAATGAGTAATAGAAATTTATACCCCAACATATTTGGAAGGTTCATTCACATATCTTCCATCAGATTTGGAATATACATCTAACCAAACTTCTTCCCATGTAACTTGTCCCAATAACATATTATCCTATATATAATATATCTATAACAATATTTTCATATAAAAACACATAATATTAATATATAAATATTGGAATTCAGAAAATATTACCATAATAGATATTTTTTTCTCAAAAAACTCTTTGACCAAATATATGTGAGGTTTGATCTATTTCACCACACCTGTTGCATTTTTCCTAAAGAAATCCTAATATAAATAACAGTTAATTTAATAATTTATATATATGTATAATTATATAAATATAATAGTATAATATTCAATACCATACTCTTATACTAAATAAGACTTTCAAAAAAACAATTCCACTACTCTCAAGGTAAATGTTAGGCTACCATATCATAAACCTATTGAATATTCAATGACATATCATTAAACTCATTCCAAAAACTCAATTTAATATCATCCCATTTCTTACTATATTTTTTTAACATCCATTGACACGTGAAAAAAAATCCATATTAAAGGGAAAGAATATCCTCAAGAAAAAATTCATTAAAATTATTATTATCTAATTAAATAGTTACATTCAATTTAATCATTGATGGATAATGTATTAAAATTTCCATTTTCACTAAATAAAATACCTCATTATTCTATGATAGAGTCATATATCTTCAATATGAATATGTAATGGTAAGGGAGATTTTATCAGAATTCAACCTTCCTACGATCTTACTAAATGATCCTAAAAAACGCTCTTTTAGGACACCCAAACAATCAAATGGTCAAACAATCTTCATTCCATTAATATTTCACAATTTTTAACGACTAATGTTTTTCTTTCTAACACTATTATTTCTATTTTTTATGATAACACAAAATATCATTATAAGAATACAATATGTTATTTTACTTTAATTTGTTTCTAATAACAATGACCCTCCAATATCATCTTAAGGTAATATGAGTGACAAAAAACTCCCATGATGCATGAAAATCACCTCTAAAACTAAGAGAACCTATAAAATGTGTGGATGATGCTTCCATGGGGAGATAGATGGAGTGTAAAATGTCATATAGATGGATCTAGAAGGTGTACCAAATTTCATCAACAAGGAGCTAGAAGGAATAACAGATTTCATCAAGAGGGAGTGAGAGGGAATTCCATATGTCATCAATAAGAGAGAAGATGTATTTAAAATACAATATTAATGGGATACAAAAGAAAATTTGATGACTTCTAGAAGATGGGTGAACCATTTGGGGTCAATCAACTCCAATTATTTAATTATTTTTTCCATATAATTAAATTCATTTAAAAAATTAAATAAAATTAAAGAATATTTATTCATGAAAAATCATACCTTTAATTTTTTTTAAAATTAGACACTCTATGAATTAAAATATATATTAAATCCTTAAAAATAAATTGTGTAGTTAGACTATTTCTATGCTATAATTGATAATTATATTTTTTTAAAGACCATTGTTTTGGAAATTACCTAATTTCAAACATTAAAACATCTGCACTATAGAGTAAATTAAAAAGTACAAATATTCCTCTCTCTGATTAATTTATTAATATTTTCTTTATTTTATTTATAAATTTAGATTTCATAAAAGAAAATATGTTTCTATCTTATATATTACCCAAAACACAAATTATAATTTGAAAAAAACAATCACAACAGAATATATAATGTTAATACAGTATAAAAAACATTATAAAGTAGATATACTTTCACCCAGTATACCTTAATAAAAAAATGATTAGGTGAGTCTTGGATGGTGAGTAAAATGATAAGGTGGTATGATAGAGTGGGATAACATGGCTCAGACACCAGTGTTTGAATGAAGGGGTGGGATGTAGGTGACCTGATGGGGGGGGGGATTTATTAAAAGGATTAGAATACAGGTCTCATAAGGTAGGAAACTATAGTGTGAATAAAATGGTAGGGTGGGATAATGGGGCTCTAACATTGGGTCGAGACAATGGATCCTGAGGAAAAGGGAGTGGTTCATGGAAGTATAGAAGGGAAAAAACATTTTCCATATTTTATATTCACAGGGGATGTTTTTGAAAATACCCCCAAAATAAATTCATATTTTTTATAAGTGGTTTATATGATTATTTCTAAAAGAACCTTTATAAATAATAATTGTTTTCGTGAAACATATATGAGAAAATTAAAATTAATAAAATATAATGATGACAATAAACTACACATAATGGATATGAATAATTTTCATTAATGATTCAAAATAACATATATGAATATCGTTCTTAAATAAATTACTTAGATGATTACGATTTTTATACACAAGGTAAAATTGATTTCATGAAACTCAAGAATAACTGTAAATGATTTTTTCCAATCTATAATTGAAATACACATTTCTAATAACTAAATTTATAACATGTAAATTTAATTTTCTTTATCTCTAAAATAACATCTATTTTCTTCTCCTCTGATCATTTATGGGCTTTTCTTCTATTTTTATAATTTCACCTCCCTTTGGTTCACAATTTAACCAAAAGGTAACTTGTAATAGTGACATGCCATATCACTTATTTTTGGTCAAGTATTTTTTTCATCACTATAAATATTATTTATTTTGCCTTATAAATTTTCTTCTATATAGTTAAAATATTTCATAAGTCTATTTTTGGTTGTGTTTTAATTTCATTAAAAAAATTGAGAAGGAATATTTCTAAAATTTTCCATACGATTCATTTTTGGTTGATTTGATTTTAATTAAGAAGTTTTTTAAAATAATATTTCATTTCAATAATTTATAGATGAATTAATTTTCTTACCATTATATATACTTTAATTCTATGTATCCATCCAAATATTTAGTAGTTTTGTGAAATTAATTATTATCCTATTTATTTTATAAAATAATATCAATTAAAAAAATATTAAAAAAAGTACAAGATATTTTGAATATGAATTTAAAGAATTTTTTAATAATTTTTTTAATACTTCTCAATATACATTAATTATTATTATTTACCATTTAGAATATACATTATGTATACCATGCAACATTGTTCATTTGATAGATTATGAGCATGTTTCGTTGATATAATTATAGAACATGTTTTTCTCATGGGTTAATTATGTTTTAAAGGAAATATGAATTCATTCATTTTATTATGGAACATTTATATATAGTTTCTCATTATGTGATAGGTGGGTCTATTATATCCCTTCAATGAATTGGGAAATGTTTTATATCTGAAGACATTAGAATGAAATAATTATGGTTATTTTAAATCCAAATGATATGGGATATAGGTTGTTAGCCCATATACACTATGTGATATGTAGGTGGTTAGAATAGTCCATTATTATGTAAATGTCTTGGTGGTTATATATACATATGTTATGATATCTCTGATTATTATTGTTTAACATTATTATGTTGTTCATCATATCCAAGTCATGATGGATCGTATTTATTGATATATGTTTCCACATGTAGCATCATAAACCTTGTATGGATAATATAACCCACTTTGTAAATAATTTAGAATTATTTTCATCTAAAACATATAATTTTTCAATAAAATTAACTTAAATTCTATTTAAATGATTTATGTAAGTGTAAAATATCAATTAAGATTTTGGGAAATGTTATAGAATATTTTTATCATTATGAAATCACTCAGCGCAAAATTATGTGGCTCATAGAGCCTCGATATTAGTTTAACAAAGTATTAAATATATTCTATTATGCATGCATGGTGTCTTTACAAAATAAAGAAACATATTTGCAATTATTTATTTTATGGGAAGTCTGATAACACAGTTAGGTCTAGGATTTGAAGTTTACCGTAATTGTTACCTAACATTTATGTGCATCATAAGATTGGTCAAATAACATGTGGGGTTGATTTATTTATTATTTTTAGTAAATTATTTTTATTACAATAAATGAAATTGTCTTAAATAGTTTGTTATATGAAAAATTTAACACTTCTATTAGGTTTAGAATATGAGTTTTACCCTATACGTGACATAATGTTACTGTGTGTTAGGTGTTTGGATATATCACGTGAAAGAGAAATAATAAATATATTATTAATATTATTTGTCTTAAATAAATAATAAATGAAATAACATGTTTATTTAAATTTTCTTAAATGATCAGTTACATTTCACAATGTGTGTATATTTTTTCTGATCTATGTAATAATAGTGACTTTTTTTGTTATTATAAATAAATACAATTGTGTGGTTAATAAAAAATGTATTTACTATATATCTTTTAATAGTATTTTAGTTAAACTATTAATTGAGGATATTATGTGAGATATTTAATAATAATAATAATTTTTGTTATTGTTATTAATATTATTAAATTTGGAAAATAATATTTGTGTGTGGAAAATTAAATTTTATATATATTATAAATTTACATGTTTATATATATGTATGGGTTCATAAACGTATGTGTGAATATATATATATATATATATATATATAACATTCATTATTGGGGGATATTCGTGAGTGTGTGTGTGTGTGTGAGAGCGTGAGATATATATATATATATATATATATATATATATATATATATCTGTGTGTGTGTGTCTTTGTGGGTGTTAATATTTATATGAGGAGGACATTTACACTTATATATGACATTAAATATGAATCAAATAAAATAGTAAATGAGTATTTTAAAGAGGCTTAAAAAGAAGAAAATGAGGGAAAATAAATATCCCACATGAAGATTTATGGAGAAAGTAGGGGAAGAGTTATGTCGTCTGTCTAATGCATGAGGATAGATGGGAGAACGTTAATAAATTATGGAGTAAAAAACAATTTATGTAAATGGTTAAAATATTACAAAAAAACATTTAAGGGGATGGTATGCCTACCTCTTACCCACCTCACACCACCTTTCATATATCCGTCTCTCTCCATTCCAATATCTTCTATTAATTTTTTTTATTAATATTTACAAAGATCTACCTTGTCATTTATTTAATTTATGAGGAGAGGGGGAAGAATGTTAATAAATTATGGATTAATTTTTTTTAACTAAATGGTTAAAATAATATTAAAAATAATTTAAGGGGGTGGTGCGCCTACCTCTTACCCACCTCACACCACTATTCCTCTATCGTCATCTCCCCATTCCTCTATCATCTTTTTATTTTTTAATTAATATCATCAAACATATACCTTTATTTTTTCATGCGATATTGATCAGATTGATGGATCATTTATTCCATTGGATTTGTCTCAATGAGTAAAAAATTATTCGTAATCATGTTTTTGAAGGTAGAGGGGTATTTATTTAGTTTAATTTAATATTTGTAATTTTCAATAATGATGATAATTATAAGTATTGTCGAAACATATACGTTTCAATGTGTATTTATTATCTCATCATTTTCTGGTAGGGTACGAGTGTGGTTCGGGGTGACGATAACCATCTTATGTGCTCACCATGTATATATGTTACTATGACTTGGTTGTTATTAGTGGTACAAGAGATAAGAGAACCATCATGAAACATAGAGTGGGAGTTTACTTAAATTGTGATTGGGGCGATGATGGAACCAAGTAGTGGTAGAGATACGTTGAAATTAGGTGTTGAGGATTCAATTGACAATTAAGTATTGGTTGGATAGATGTTTATTTGACCCATGAGTTACATGATGTGTAGAAGACATTAAACGCCTAGTTGATTTTCTAGAAACATTTCATATATGAGGTCAGGTATATGATGTTACCATTAAATAATATTTTAGATATTAACTCATGGAAATATAATCCAAGTATCATTTTATTGATGACTTGTTGATCTGAGAGGAGTGAACTCAAAACCTAATTGATTTGAGAGCAATGTGCTTGACGCCGAGTTGATTTATAAGTGGCGTACTCTATGCCTAGTTGATTTATAAGAATCATGTATTACTTGAGTCCCATGAGAGAACTATGTCACATATACATATTATTACATGAGGTTGTTATGACACAAGTGAATTATACATGTATCTAGTCTTCGGTTACTTTCAATATCCTATTGTTATCATTCCGACATCAAGACGAAGTAGGTATGGTCGGGGGTTTATGGAATATTTGTTAGAGAACCACCCCTCGATTTCCATTTTTCTTATTTTATTGTTACAAATTGGTTATTATTATGGTATTAACTTGTATATTTAAGCTCATAAGTTTAAGGATGCACTGGGGGTGTCCTACAGAGTCTTATACTCACACCATACTCAGGAATTTTGTTGTGCATGTATATTTCATGATGAATATAATAAAGGGAAAGGGACCAATGGTGGGATAATGAGATAAAGATCATGGATTTGGTGGTTGGATAAGACAAACACTGGTGGTACCTTTAGTTATTTATTTATTTATTTCCTCTATTTACTATGGATAGGTTTTCCAATTTTGGAAGATTCTTTATTTATTAGAAATGTATTTCATTTATTAAGTTATTCTTCTTGTTTAGTTTGATGATTTATTATGTATAAAATTATTTATTATTGATCCTATGACATGATATTGAGGGTATTGTATTCCCATTATCAGATATAAGCCTTAAATACTAGTATATATGCTATTGTATATGGCGAGACATGCAAGTTGTCTAGTGACCTTCTAGCATGAACACTGTGCTTCGAGTTGAGATGTTAAAAAA
Source organism: Viscum album (assembly GCA_963277665.1). Classification (NCBI taxonomy): domain Eukaryota; kingdom Viridiplantae; phylum Streptophyta; class Magnoliopsida; order Santalales; family Viscaceae; genus Viscum; species Viscum album. The sequence goes on from OY728142.1 coordinate 559,203,819, forward strand.
TAAAATCATAATACAAGGTTTAATAATTTTTTTCCTATTAACATGATTTGGGATAGGATAGATAGAATTTAGGAGGGATGGGACTTGGGAAGGGGATCTTTCACCGTGTCTGACCAACACAATATAGTGGATCTTCGAATTTCCATAAAAGTTGGAATTTATTTTTTCATTATATATTTTATTAAATTCATATTGAGTGTTTCATGTGACATTGATATATGATTTCAAATATTTTATATGCATTCATGAATCCCAAATAGAATCATATGTTCACATTCCAGGTATATACATGTTTTTCTACATAGTAGTTCTTTAATTAAATTCCATGTTTTTTCTATCTATTCAAAATAGTTTCTATTTATTTGATATATATGTATTTAATGATATTGTGATATATCGTTACTAGAATTAACTAGTTAAACTAATCATGTTGTTGTGTCAGTATATATATGAAAACTATGACAAATGTGAAGGGATAGAGATTAGGGTTAGTTCTAGGAGGGTAATACCTTGGGTTTATGGTAGACTCCTAGAGAAACCTTTGAGTTATCCCATAGACTGCTTATGAATTGTTAGGTTTTTATTGTTCCTCTTGTCATGGACATGTTTGATGGAGAGATCCTAATGTTCTAATTTAGTGTTCTGAGTGGTTCAATGAAGACCTCTAGAAATACTTATTAGGGATAAGAATTCGACAAATTAGGAAAATTGCAACTTCCTAAAAAATTTATGTATAATAAAACATTCATTGAAAATAATTTATTCGTATTATTATGTAGATAATGTAAATGTTCAATGAAAATAAATTAAGAAATGACATAATGGGTTTTTAAGTTTGAAATCTCTATTCACACTAGAATATTTTATTCAAAATTTTTGGAGTCAGATGAGGAGTTAACATAGAATTCTATGTCCTCAAGATCCTCAGTATTAGTTTAATAAAATAATAAATATATTATATTATGCATGCACACTATTGTTCCAAAATAATGAAATATATCCATAATGGGGTATCATATGGGATGTTTGATACCACCATTAGGTTTGGAATGCAAGGTTTATAATGGGCGTGAGATAACATTTTCACGCGTGATAAAATTTCCAAATCACACCTAAAGATAATTTATTGAATATTTTTATTATATTTTTTTTCAAAAATAATGACATATATCCTAGATATTCTACCTTTTGAGAAATATGAGACCACTATTAGGTATGAAATATGATTTTTACCCAAGGAAGTACATAAGATTTCGGAACATCATATGTTTAGATACATTGCACACACAGGTAAAAATAATTATATTTTTATTGTTATTATATTTTTTGAAGAGGTTAAAATGGAAATTACTTGTGTAATTATATTCACATAAATAATGAGTTGTGTTTCACCACATGTGTATATTTATTGGTGATCAATGTAATAATAGTTAAATTATATGTTATAAATAAATGAAATTGTTTGCAAATTAATAAAATCTATTAACTATTATGTTTTTAATGGAAGTTTTATTTTAATTGTTTCTGGTATAAATTTTGTAAGATATAAAATAATAATAATAATAATTTTTATTCTTGTTTTTATTATTTTTAAATTTGGAAAAATAATATTTGTGTGTGACAAACTAATTGTGTATATATATAGTATAAATATATATGAATAAACATACATGTATAGTTGTATATACAGATGTATATATATCTATGTAAAGTATATATATGGGATATATATATATATCTATGTGTTTATATGTGTAGAATATATAAATATATATGTGTGTGTGGGTGTTTATATATATATATATGAGGTTTACAATTACACTTATAGATGTTATTTTTAAATATGTATTTATTAAATGATTAAATGTGTATTTTAAGAGGTTTCAGAAAAAAGAACACATGGATTATAAAGGGGACATGGGGAACTACATGGAGAAAATAGCGGTGGAGTTATGCCATTCATGCAATTCCTGAGGATAGGGGGACAAAAAACAACAAATGATAAATTAATGTTTTAATGTTAGTGGAAAAATTATAAAAAATATGGAGGGGGTGAACCTACATCTTACACACCTCACACAACATTTCCTGTCACACTATCTCTTTTTTTAATCTCTCTTATATTTTATTTATTTTTATTTTATAATACCTATCATTAAATTGATAACATCAAATATATCAGGTGATATTGATCAGATTAATGCACCCTCCGTTCCATTAGATTCATCTCGAAGAGTAGAGATTTATTACTAATATTTTTTAAAGGTAAAGTCGTAATTTTTAGATATAGTTTAATATTAATAATTATGAAGGAAAATGATAATTATAAATAATTTCATAATGATTATGGTTCAAGGAGTGGTTGGTGTGTTCTCATTTTCCAGTTGGGTGCGAGTGTGGGTTGGGTAATGAAATCCTAGGTAAAAATCGACGTCTACATGGAAAACCAGGTTGTAGGAAGTTCCCTACCATTATGGGATCTCTTTTACACATGTTTTCATACTAGATTTAGGTTTTTTCTTATTTTATACCATGCTTCATTTTGATCTCATTTGGTTGTGTTTTTATAGATCATGAGGCCTGTTGTAATTCCACGAGTGATATTATTGTATCATTGTAGATGTTTGATTGCTATCTCATGATGTTATGTTTTCTAAATTATTTTCCATGATGATATATAATGATATTCCAACTTGTAGGATCACCTTTTATGTGTGCTAGTAGGTCATGGTGATTATTCGCGGTACTTGAGATATGTGAGAAATCGTGACATACTTTTTTCCCTTAGAGGGGGGAGTGAACATGACTTGTGATTATGATGATAATGGACTCAACAATGGAGTATAGATATAATGTATTGTAAATATGACAAATAATTCAAATACTAGGTAAAGGGACACTCGATGCCTAGTTGACTGGTGAATTACATGAAGAATATTTGGAACTCGACGACCATTCGAATTATGAGTGACATACCGTAATAGATTCTAGAGAAAAAAATGATATCATGTAATGATTTATGGTAAAAGATTCACTCTATAGAATACAATTATTAGTTATTCTACTCATAGTTGAATTTAGAGGTTGTCACTTGATACCATGTTTATTTTCGACCATTTTTCTCGATGCCAAGTTGGCTTGTTAGTGGTGCAGTCAATGACAAGTTTATTTTTGAATGTCATAAGATACATGTGGAAAAGGAGATAATTATGTCCCATATACACCTAATTCCGTGAGGTTTTCATGAAATAGTTACACTATCATTATGGATAGTTTTGGGTCAATTCTGACATCCTCTTATTATCATTCTCGAATAAAGATTAAGTAGCTACGAATGTGGGTTTGTGGCATCTTGGTTTGCACACCACCACAATGTTTTGATTTTTATGACTAATATTTTTTTACAAATAGATTATTTTTATGGAAAACACGTGAATACATGATCACATCATGTTAGTTATTCAATTACAGTGTCTTAATGAGTCTTGTACTCACAACCTACTTAAGAATTTTTGTGTACTTATCAATTTCATGAGGAATCTGATGAAGGGTAAGGGTTCTGTAGTAAACTATTGAGATGAGAAGTTTGGATCTGGTGGTGTTCTAGGACAAACACTATATAGACCTAAAATTCATTATTTATTTATTTATATTCTTTATTTACTCTTTATAAGATTTATACTTTTGGAAGACACTTTATTTATTTGACATGTACTCTATTTATTTAGTAATTATTTAGGTGTACTCCAATGATATATTATGTTAATAATTGTTTATTATTAATACTATGACATGATAAAGAGGGTATAGTAATAACAAATTTTAACTCAAATCATCACTAATAGTTTCCAGCTCCATGCATATGGGGAGGTGTTCATGAGGTCATGTGACCCTCTGGATCAAACCCGTTGGATCGGGTTAGGATAGAACATCATACCCCTTAAATCACGTCTTATGTCATTATAAAATCCTTATATCTTGATTCATGATTTAAAATCCATGTTTTTGTTATTATGGTTTTCTCATGTCATGTTCATTCACCATGATTATGTTTTAATACTGACATGATCATCTAATTCTCACTTATGATATATGATTCTTATCTCTCAAGCTTACCCTTATTGAGAATTTTAGATCACCGATTCTTTTGTTTCCTTTACTCAAGTTATGAGGGAAAATATTATTTATGAAATTTCTATAATGGTACTATATGTGAATTTTTTTAATGATATATGTTCAGGAATTTATGTAAAAATAATTTGGTTATGTATATAATATATAAAGACACTAAAACTATAGGTTCTATGGTGTGATTTATTGTGAGGTGCAAGGAATATTTGTGTAAAATGATTTAACATATATATAATTATTGTGATCTGGTCAACTGACACCTAATATGTATGAACTAATTTCAAAATGGAAATTCAATTTTATAATAGTGTTACAAAATAAAGTGATGGTGGAAGAGAAATAAATGTTATGTATTCATAGCTCTACTGCAAAGTGTTGCATGAAAATTTTATAAGAAGAATTTTTTCACATAAATTTAAACATAAAAATGTTAATACGATATCATCATTTTATATAAATTATTTTTATTAGTCAGAGTAGAGTACTCAAGAGGGGGTAAATTGAGTAACTATTCAAATTTTTTGTTACAAAAGTATTCTAAAAAAAGGTTCCACAATAAATTTAAATACAACCCAGTTTATCAAGGTTATACGGTTATGAAAGTTTGACTATTTAAATAACATCATAGAAGATTGATTAATTCTTAGTAATTTTAATATCAGTTAATAACATTACTTTTGAAGCTATTATATTAAGGAAAAACAATTATAACTTACTTCCAAGATTAACTACCAATGTAAATTTATTGATTTCTGAATTAAATAGTAAAAAAGAGAAAAATAAAGTAAATAGCACAACCAATATAAATCAAGTGGTTCAGTCTCAAGACAAGGCCTAATCCAATCCACTTGGTGATCACCAACCACTAAGTAGTTCGTATAAATAAACTTGATTCACACCCTAGATCGGGGTTTATAGTAGTACACCAGTCTGTCCATTTCTCGCGACCTCTTCCACAGTTCTTCATGGGTATGAACTAAGAGGTCAAACATGGACCTCTTGCACAATCATCTGTTGGAATACATAAGTGTAAAAATATTTAAGAGAAATGATATCGTGTATCCTTCTATTTTATGAAGGATACAATGCATGTTTAATACAGATACACACACTACTCGAATGATAAAAATAATACACAATAGATAAGATATGATGAGTAAGGTTAGAAGTGCTATGAGTGTTATTCTATGTAGATCTGGACATCTGGGTAGAAGAAGATGCAGAAATTGAGTTCTCTCACGGAAAATAGAGTATATTAATCCAGCTAGATATATCTCGTGTTCTTTTTGGAGTTGATAATGCAGAAATGTTCTCAACTCTAGGATTTGAGTATGCTTTGTGTGTTCCTCAATAGAGTTGTATTACATGAAATCTTGTGCTTCTTCGTTATCACGCATACACTGGTTTTTTTATGTTACACTATTGTCACTACAGTCACCATGATCACACGCTTTTCTACCAGCCACTTTGTTATTTTTATTCTTGGAATGAATGTGGTAGAGCCAGCAATATGTAGGTATTTTTCACCTCGTACCTCGTACTGTAAGGTAGCATGTCAACAAAAAAAATATTAATTATGTCAGTGCATTTAAAAGCATCAAATATGACTGATAGATATTAAATTGAATAATGACGAAATAACTTAAGAAACTATGTAATAGTATGTCTATAAATGGTGTCTCTATGAAACGATGTCTTCTTATAATGATGTCTCCTTATTTATATTTGAGTGATGAGACAACTATGATGGCATAGTTGTATAGAGATCAGGAACCAATAGCACAAATGCAGTGTTATGATCATGGTGTCTGGTCACGATGTCTGTATGGTCACAATGTCTAGATGGTCATGGTTTCTGGACGGTCATAGTGTCTGGATGGTTATGGTGTATAGCATCCCACCTTTTTATCACATTAACATTCATTACATTATACAAAACCGAGGATCTTTAAGGTTTAGTGTCTTGGAAACCCGGAGATTAATACATGACAATATAAAACATTCTTCTTAAACACAAGAAAGGATTCTTCATTTGTTCATCATAAGTTCATTACATCATCTCATAACATCGAAGCATACATCAAAGGAAAGGGTGAGCAGAAGGCCCATTAAGGGAAACAAGGGAAACATTTTACATGTGAACTTTAAATACATTAAAAGTAATGAAAAAAATAACTTTAAGGCTTGAGAAAGAGAACATGAGGCATATCATAATAAAAATAACGTGTTTCATAACTTGAAGACGTGTCTACAACATTTAACTTATAAAATCATGAACATATCACCAAGGTCCACCCCCAAAGTGTCATTTGAAATTACCACGGTTATTTACCAAGGTATCGTTAAAATTGTAATCTCTAGTGGTTACATCATTACCCAATGCATTGGAGCGCTATCATGACGCACACTAAAATTTTCCTTTATCGTCATGTGAGACTCATATATCATCATCAAACATTTCATAAATAACCCATATAGCACAAAATAAATGGGTTTCATTTCAGAATCATAACGTTTTAAAAACTTCTTTTAAGACATGATCTTTATGTCATTTTAAACCCACAAAAAAAAAGTGTGTTTCATGTATGTAAATCCCATAATTAAAAATAGAGAATTTTGATATATATGTGAATAAACCTGTAGAATAAAGAGTTTTTATTATTCACTTAAAAAAATAAAACAATTTGAGAAAAAGAGAGAGACATTTTGAGATGAAAATTCAGCAGCATAACGACTATGTTGCAGGGTTTTAGAAAACATTGAAAAGAGAGGGGACATGGGTCACCCACTCATAAATAATACATAAAATAGTAGAGAGACTTAATATAAAGGATATAAGAACATGGTAATGAAATTTGAAAGACATAACATATGAAATGAAAAATATGGAAGGAAGAAAAAAATTAAGATTTCTCTTATGAAAATTCGGCAGCCTAACAACGTCACTTAAAACTTAAAAAAATGAATTTATGAGATCAAATAGGATCTCTCATAATATGAACATAAAATATCAGAATGATAGATATATATATCATACCCCAACATAATAAAAAGGAACATGAAAGACTTGACCTGAAAATAGAACTGGAAAACGAGAAGGGTGAATGAATCCCTTAAAAATTCGGCAGCCTAACGACAGCACTTAAAAATTCTTAAAATGAATTGATGAGAGAAAGTGGGGGTCTCTAATCATATAAAAATTAAAATTACAGTATGATGAATATAAAATAACATCCTCCAACATAAGAACATGGAGCATAAAAGATATGATATAAAAGAGAGTACTTGGAATGAAAGAGAGAGGTATGATCCCTTACCTTAAAACGTAACTCTTAAAACTCACAGGATGGGACCTTAAGGGGCTTGATGGCACCATGGAAGGACTCCTTGGGAGGTAAGGAGACCATAAATTCGTTGTGGATGATTTTGGAATGGAATGGTTGAGAGAATGACTTGGTATTTATAAGGGAAGTGAGGAGACAAGGCATTAATGGCCAAGGGACACCTCATGGGTGGTATTGGAAAAACCATGGGCTTGCCCATGGTATTTTCCAATGGTATTGGCCTCTTGGGACACCTCATACCTTATCTTACAATTCAGAAGTCGACCAGAATTATTTCATAATTATTACATCTTTAATGATGTCATTAAACACCCAAAACTAAAAAACAGTATATTCACTATTCACCGAAAATTCAACTTTCTCGGAAAAATCACAAAATTTCACCTTAACCAAATATCAATTCTCTTATTTCAAAAATTAACTCCATTTTATGAAAATAACTTTTTAAATATTTTCACCTTAATTTTTTAATAAAATCACTATTCATTGAAAATTCATTTTTATCAGAAAAATCCCAAAAAATTACCTTAACATAATATCTATGTTCTGAATTCATAAATAAAGTCCATTTTATAAAAAAAAATCGAAATATTTTTAATTTGATTTTTAATTAAAAACACTATTCACCTGAAAAAAATTAATACTTGACTAATAATTTCTGAAACAATTATTTACCAATTTTATTGAATCACATTACTTAATCATGGTGCCTATATTATATTAATACATTATTTAAGTTAGATTATTAATCAATTTGGTCACATTACTTATCCTAAGCATAAAATCACTATTCATAAATTAATATTCACCAAAAAATAAGTTGATCTTATAAGACTCCAAATTTCTTACTAAACATAGTTGCAAGAAGAAATTTTTTTGAAAATAAATTCAGATCATTAATTATTTAAGGTCTACAAAAATATATTAAAATATAGTTTTTTTTCAAATTCATTAATAATATACATCCTATATTTATCCAGAAAATTTAAAAATTTACAAAATTCACCATAAGAAGAAAACACAATTTTATTTATCTCAAAGGATTAAACAAAAAGGTTACAGTCTCCTTATATAGACCCTTATAACCCCATCATAGGACCTAAGTGTAAGGTGTGCTAAGGTTAGAGATTCTGAGGGTGGCTCATCCAACATCGCACGAGTAGTAATTTCTATCACTTTGAACTTCTCACGAAGGAGATTACTTTCTAGATTCACACGATGAAGTTCAGCTTGGGTTTGGTCCAGAGGAAATCCCAGTGGTGTAACCTCCTTCCTAAGTTCTGTTAGATGGGCTTCGATTGGCCCGAGACTACTCGATGAGGCCATCGAATCTTCTTTCTATATTAATTAACCAAGATCACTTGTATTTATAGAAAATAATCGCAACATTTAGTTTCCAACGTTCATATTGACCAATGGTCATATAACAGTTGAGACCCAACGGTCTCATTTTAATTATACTCATGTTATCAAATGAAACAGTTTTGTTGAGTATAAAATAAAATAACACACAAAATTAGGAAACAATATTTATTCAAAATTTTGGGTCGTTATATTCTTCCCCCTTAAGAAATTGTTCCCTCGAAATTTTTTAAATTGTCCATGGAAATTTCATTGAATGTCCCACATCAGAAAAGGAGTCAGTAAAACTATTACATTAAAAGAAATAAAGGGAATTAAAAAGGTCACCTGAGTTAACCCATACTATGATTCCATGTACTGAAACATAGATATGGAAGAGGAAACAAAGTTTCATGTTCTTATGGAGAGTGATAGAAAACCTGATTAGGAGAATGTTAACCAAAAGAAAATCACAAACTTATGATGTGTGTAAACTTTCTTTGATTACCCAATAGGAAACGTTAACCAACAATGTTTTTGTTCTATGTTCCTTTTCATAATTTTTGGGAATTCATTTACTACATAGAATAAAAACAAAAAGAAATATACCTACCTTCAAGTAGAGTTTCATCATTTAATAAGTTTATACCAAAAATAATATTTTCTACAAACGATGTGCATTAAAAAACACTTGGTCTCCTTAAAAGCACAAGAATCATTTTATAGAGAATCACATAATACACAAAATATTAACTATCTATTTCTTCTATCTTTAAAATTATCCCAAAAACAGAAAGAGTAAAAAAACACTTCAAAAAGAAAGAACCCCATAGGATGAGAGACTACTTTTAAATCTTAAAAATTTTGCGGTACTACCCAAAGTTCATCATAGACCATTCCATAAATAACTGTCCATAAAATTACTCAAAACAAAACAAACTAAGATTGAATCCCAGATATAAGAAGTATTTTATAACATAGTCATCCAAGATAAACTTTATTGTTCATCTCCAAACAACATCAACCAGTCCTAACATCTTATAACTAAAGTAACTAACCTAAACATATTTTTCCCAGGACAGGTTAATCATTTCCTTAAGTAACCTAAATTACTACAAGTTCACCTTAAATTCATTAATTCATCAAAATATGAGTCTAACTTTACTCCGATAAGAAAATACCACAGTAATCTATTTACCTTGATCATATAGGGTTCCCAAAATAGTGGACGTCTTTCAAAATAATAATCATATATTAATCTCCTAATCATATTTTTTTAAAGATGAACAGATTCACAACATCAAAATGTTGTACATAACAATATATGTTTTCCTTAATGATATAAAACCATATTAGGTAGTGAATCTATGTTCTTAGAAAACATTAAATATATGATCATAGGGCATGAACTAAAATACAACTTGACATAGACAATGATTGTGAAGAAGTTACATGTACTTTAGTCATCATGATACATCTCAGCATAGGACATGAAATTTTTCCTTGTCCTTGAATATTTTTGATGCTCATCATGCTTCTCATCCCTTCCAAGAGATCTTTGCCTTGGATAATGTTCAACTTCTCCACATTTACGACATTGAAAAGTATAATGTACATTAGATTGAACCTTATCTCTATTCATCTCATTATACATTTTTTAAAGCAATTGGATACTTTATGCCCGATCACCCCACACTTAAAACATCTCCCGATTCATTTATGACATTCTCCTTGGTGCCTCTTTCCACAATTTTTGCACAAAAGAAATTGGGTCTTCTTTCCCTTATCAACTTTATCAGATGAACATCCTTGAGACTTCATCTTATTATTCCTTGATGAATTTGGGCATTCAACTAAGTACCATTTATTAATTGTGATTTTTGATAGCTTGTTTGGAATAATAACAATATGTTCAACATGATCTATCATCATCTCTATCACATTAATAGGGAAATCATCACATTTCCTATCACATTGGTGGTTGGGACATGTTCTTCTATTTCCTGCCATTAATTAAGAAAAGAAAGTATAATTAGGGGGATTAAATACCAAGCCAATAATCATGAAAAAGAAACTTTAAGCCTTGAAGGATAAATTTGTAGAGGAAAATTATATCCTAACTTGTGATCCCCTAGGTTCCAATCTAGGTTATCCATGATCATATATTCTTATGTGAATCTTTATTTTATTTTTTCTTCCTCCCTTTAATAATGGTTCATACAAACCTTATGAATTTACCAAATCAAATCCCTCGGGAGTGTCAAACCAAGAATGTAGCAAGGCCTATTTTCATGTACAAGTTTACCCCGGGTCAAGACCAAACTACCTTGTCAGATTTTTCACTCCTAGGAATATCTATGCTAGAGCCACCTCTACATGTTCATATCCAGACATGGATTTATTTGTTTGGAACCCACTTACTCAATACTCACCAAAATACCAGGAAGATTTCCTATTTGTAAACTTCTCCTTAGGGTTATTCCAAAAGATTTTATATCCAAATTTCCACAAATAACTAAACCATCCTTTGATACCAACTATAGCATCCCGTCTTTTTATCACATTAACTTTCATTACATTATACAAAACCGAGGATCTTTACGGTTTAGTGTCTTCAAAACTAGGAAATTAATGCATGAAAACATAAAACATTCTTCTTAAACACTTGGAAGGATTCTTCATTTGTTCATCCTATGTTCATTACAACATCTCATAACCTGGGAGTATACATCAAACGAAAGAGTGAGTAGAAGGGCCAGTAAGGGAAAAAGGGAAACATTTTACATGTGAACATGAAATACATCAAAAGTCATTAAAAAAATAACTTTAAATCATGAGAAAAGATCATGAGGCATATCATAATAAAAATAATGTGTTTCATAACTTGAAGATGTGGATACAACATTTAAATTTGACAATCATGAACATATCACCAAGTTCTTTTCCCAAGGTGCCATTTGAAATTACCAAGGTTATTCACCAAGGTATTGTAAAAATTGTAATCTCTAGTGGTTACATCATTACCCAATGTATTGGAGAACTATTAGGGCACAACATTAAATTTATCTTTATCATTATGTGATCCACATATATCATCATCATAAATTTCATAAATAACCCATATTGCATAAAAGAAATGGGTTTCATTTCATAATCATAACATTTTAAAAACTTTTTTGAAGACATGATCTTTATGTCATTTTAAACCGACAAAAATTGAATGTGGGTTTCATGTATGTAAATCCTAGAATTTAAAATAAAATTTTTAGATATATATGTGAATACCCCTTTATAATAAAGATTTCCGAGTTTTCACATAATGAAATAAAATAATTTTAGAAAAACAGAGAGACATTTTGAGACCAAAATTTGACAGAATAACAGCTATGTTGCAGGGTTTTAGAAAACATTGAAAAGAGAGGGGACATGGGTAACCCACTCATAAATGATCCATAAATCTGTAGAGGGACAGAATATAATGGATATAATAACATCGTAATGAAATTTTAAAGACATACCATATGAAATTAAAAAAATGGAAGGAAAACAAAAATAAGATTTCTCTTCTGAAAATTCGGCAGCCTAACGACGTCACTTAAAACTTAAAAAAATGAATTTATGAGATCAAATAGGGTCTCTAATAATATGAACATAAAATATCAGTATGATATATATAGAGATCATACCCCAAAATAATAAAAAGGTATATGAAATACTTGACATGAAAATAGAACATGAAAACGAGAAGGGTGGAAGAATCCCTTAAAAATTCGGCAGCCTAACAACACCACATAAACATTCTTAAAATGAATTAATGAGAGAAAGAGGGGGTCTCTCATCATATGAACATGAAATGGAAAGTAGGATGAATATTAAAGAACATATTCCAACATAAGAACATAGAGCATAAAAGATATGACATAAAAGAGAGTACTTGGAAAGAAAGGGAGAGGTAGGATCCCTTACCTTAAAATGTAACTCTTAAAACATGAAGGTTGGGACCTTGAGGGGCTTTAGGGAATCTTGGGAGGACATCTTGGGAGGTAGGGAGACCAGAACTTTGTTGAGGATGATTTTGGAAAGGAAATTATGAGAGAATGGCTTGGTATTTATAGGGGAAGTGAGGAGACAACGCATTAATGGCCAAGGGACACCTCATGGGTGGTATTGGAAAAACCATGGGCTTGCCCGTGGTATTTTCCTATGGTATTAGCCTCTTGGGAAACCTCAAGCCTTATCTTACTATTCATAAGCCAACCAAAATTATTGCATAATTATTACATCCTTAATGATTTCATTAAACACACGAAACTCAAAAACTGTATTTTCACTATTCACCAAAAAATCAACTTTCTCAGAAAAATCCCAAAATTTCACCTTTACCAAATATCGGTGCTCTGATTTAATAAATAAACTCCATTTTTTTAAAATAATTTTATAAATATTTTTAATTTAATTTTTAAATAAAAACACTATTCACAGAAAATTCATTTTTTTTTAGAAAAATCCCCAAAAATTACCTTAACATAATATCGATGTTCTGAATTCAAAAAAAAATTCAATTTTATAAAAATAATTTTCTAAATAATTTTAAATTAATTTTAAATTAAAAAACACCATTCACCCGAAGAAATGAATACATGACTAATAATTTCTAAAACAGTTATTTACTTCTTTTATTGAATCACAATACTTAATCAAGGTGCCTATATTATATTAATACTTTCGTTAAGTGAGATTACTAATCCATTTGGTCACATTACTAATCCTAAGCATAAAATCACTATTCATAAATTATTATTCACCAAAAAATATGTTGATCTTATTAGACTCCAAATTTCTTACTGAACACATTTGTAGAAGACCATTTTTGAAAATCATTACAGATCATTAATTATTTAAGGTTTACAAAAATATTTAAAAATATCCTTTTATTTCAAATTCATCAATAATATACATCCTACATTTATCCGGGCATTTTGAAATTTTTCTAAATTCACCATAAGAAGGAAACACAATTTTATTTATCTCAAAGGATTACACAAAGCAGTTACGGTCTCCTTACATAGCCCCTTATAACCTTAGCATAGGACCTAAGTGTAAGGTGTGCTAAGGTGAGGGAATCTGAGGGTGGCTCGGCCAACATCGCACGAGTAGTAATTCCTATCAGTTTGAACTTCTTGTGAAGGCGATTCTATTCTAGCTTCACACGATGATGTTTGGCTTGGGTTTGGTCTAGAGCAAAGCCCAATGGTGCTACCTCCTTCCCAAGTTCTGTTAGATGGGATTTGATTGGCCCGAGACTACTGGATGATGCCATAAAATATTCTTTCTATATTAATTAACCAAGATCACTTGTATCTATAGACAATAATCGCAACATTTAGTTTCCAATGGTCATATAACAGTCAAAACCCAACGGTCTCATTTTAATTATACTCTTGTTAACGAATGAAATAGTTTTGTTGAGTATAAAATAAAATAACACCCAAAATTATGAAACAAGATTTATTCAAAATTTCGGGTCATTACACGGTGTCTAGATGGTTACGGTGTCTAGATGATTACGTTGTATGGATGGTTACCGTGTCTTGAAGGTTACATTGTCCGGATGGTTATGGTGTCTTTATGGTTATAGTGTCTGGATAGTTAAAGTGTATTCATTGTCTAGATGGTTATAGAGAATTTGTTGTTATGGTGTCTAGATGGTTACAGTTTCTGGGTCCTCTTCCAGAAAAACACAATCGGTGACAAACTCACAGTTTCTCAGACTTAGTCAAATATCTATACACAGACTTAAACAGTGATATACATAGAATAAATTACACTTAATCATTCATAAGAGAATTTCATTCGAAACAAAATAGTTTTCAATAACTATGTATGGTATAGAGAAACTAATCATATGTACACATGATTCTAGATAGATTAAACTGGATTAACATGATTTATAGTATGTATATGATTTTTGATCATTAAAACATGATTAACACATGTGGAGTCCAAAAATCTCCCCATTTTTAATGATAAAAAATCAATTTAGTGGGAGATTTGTTCTTAGGTAACATGTCTCTTCTTTAATGTTCATTTAGTGTTTATAGAATAGATGTTTCTCCACCTTTTGGGATTATCAAAACGAGTAAATAAGAAGTATACAATAAAAGTGAACAACGCATCAGATGGATAAAAAGTGACAGTACAAGTAAAAAGGAACACAAATACATAAAACATCCCCATCAAAAGATAGTAATCATTGTTCTTCACCACTGACTTGTCTTCTCTTTTCCCTTGGAAGAAACATTAGAAGAATAATCCATTAGAGAATAGGTAGAAGTGGAAAAAGGGAGTGAACCAGTGGAAGAAGGCAATAAAGGGAGTCCTATAAAAACAGAAGGGGCCAAGGTAGGTGTTGTAAAAGATAGTGGAATCTATTGATTAAGGATTACATGCATGATCTGACTCAGAGCCTGAGAGACAGACATAAATGTGGAGGCTAGGGTAGAGGATGAAAAGGTAAGAAAACTAGATCTCAGGGGTGCAGCTGCTGGAGCGACAATGGCAGTACTCTGAACATAAAGATAAGGACAAAAAATATTAATGATGTTAGGAATGATCTCACCACCATACTGCATAGATTTCTTAAAGTCATCCTTATTCTCCATAAACTTATCCAACAAAGGAGTGAATCTTTGTGCTTTTGGACTTGAGTTTTGAAAGCTTGAGTTACATGAGGAATCAATAGATTTTCCACAAGGTACTTGAGGTGATTTGACATTTCATTCTTAGAGAAGATCCGATTTAATTATAAGACCACATTTTTATCAATTTATTACTGATAATCATTGGAAATCTTGGAATGGATTCTCACCAAATCAAGAACTATGTCACTGTTCATGATAACATCAGACTTGGATTCATTTTCCAAGCCACTAAGAACATATTGATGTTCTTCATTGAAAACTATTCGAAGCAGACCACTATCTAAGAAAGGTTGACATAATTTTCCAGAAGTACGAGAACCAGTGACAACTGAGGTAAGGGATTTGAGTTGATATAGAATTTTTTAGAGACAACCCTTATACTCATAAATTAACTTGTTAAGACTAATAACAAGATCATTCATCTCTTAAAGAATATTCTTATTTCTTTCATCTACCATTTCATCTAAGGAAGTAAGATGAGGTTGAATCACTAAGGCTAATTCCTATGGAGACTAGCAAACAATATCTTCAATAGGATAAGAAACTAGTTATCGTCTTGAGGATACCAATATATGTATTTCTTCAACCATACATCTTAGAGTTTTTACTTCATCATTGAGGAGGTTTTCTCAACTCTGACTTCTTGAATCTCATAAGGAATCTTCGGTTGAATCTTCCATATGACTTTTTCCAACAATATTGAAGCATCTATTTCACTCAGATTGGTTATAGGAGCCAGTTGGGTATTCATGAGTTTCTCAACTGCAGCCAAAAGGGTTGATCCAAATGCTTTCAGATCATCATTATTCACCATGGTTAGAGATTATTATGAGGTTTCAAGAATAAAAGCTAAGAAATTCTTAGGTTCCTTGGTAGAGATAACTTTAGGTGCAGATTCCAGTTTCAAATGAAACATAGTAGATAGATCAATCCATTTAACTAAGACTTCCTGAGAATCAGTCACATCAAAATAACTAGAAAATTTATACAATGTATCCACTGATCTTGGATCAATCATATTAGAGACGTCAACATATTCTAGATTGTGGGGATGCTCTACCATAGTATAATCATCTTTCTCCAGACTGAGAGATTTAGATCCTGGATCTATATCCACAAATTCATCCCTAATTTTCTCATCCATTTCCTTTGAAGCCAACTAAAAGGCATTCTCTATTATCTATTTATAAGATGGAATAACTTCAGGAACAAATTTTCATTTGGGAGTTCCTCAAGAGCAGTTTCCAGCAAAAAAAAATATCATCTTCTATATGCTCTTCTATAACATTATTTTTACTTATCATAGCAACAGATTCTTCATTGGAAGCAAGTAGTTCTTCTTGATCAGAAACATCTTTAGGAATAGGCATTTCCTTCCCAATTAATATTTGAGGATCCGGTGTACTATCATCTTTATCAAGAAAAATTTATTTTGAAGGTACATCAACCTCTTCCCCTTCTTCCTCATCAGAATATTCAGCATGTTCATCTGGCACTAAACTAGGATCACAAATATCCTTAGGTCTTGAAGGGTGATCCACCAGATTAAAATTTTCATTAACTCTATCATTATCCCCCACCCATGCTTTCCTTCATGGATTCCAATTTATTTTCATTTTCTTTACTATAACTTTCAATAGACAGAAAACAAATCCTTTATGACTTCTTCATCAGGTCCAACCAATCCTTTTACATGAAGCATAGTTGAGATAAATGTTAAATAAAACAAGGAGGTTTACTTAGAGGTTGTTTTTATCAACCCACACATATGGTGTATAAAAACATTCATTGGTTGATCATATGTCCATTTTTCATGAGATGTATCAAAAATACATCCCGATACTTATTAACAAAAAAATCACATTTTCTGGGGATAATCAACTTCTAAACAAAATAAAACAAAATCTTGATTTCTCCATCTAGCTCATCAGTTATGGCTCTCCTCTAGTTTAATTTCCATTTAAACTTCTAAAAGCTTATTCCAAAACAATGAATTGACTCAGAGGTGGAGTACCTCTCTGATAGTCCTCACAAATACCCTCATGAGGTAACCTTAGGCATGCATCCCAAAACCTCAAAGAAAATGTACAAATCTGGCCATTGATCCAACTTCGCACAACATAGAAATATTCTGAATCAGAAGAGAATTGTACATACTGGTAAAAATTTGAAACTAGCTTCAGGTAAATAGGAATATCCTCCTTTGTAAACCAATATAGCCATCCTTTCTATGTTATCACTTTCAACACCAAATAATTACATAACAGAAGCCACTTAGGGCATATCTCATTTTAATGTACCACTACTCTATTCACCAGATTCGGATTCAGAGGGCCTTCAGGTGCTAACTTAATCATGATTTTCAACATCTTCTTTGAACCATGCTTCTTAGGAGTTGACGATAATGAAAATTTCAACCTAGGAATTCACCGAAGGTTCGAGAGAGATATGGGTTGAAATAGGGGTTACAGTTTGCGGGAAGAGAGCTCGAGTGAAGAATAAGTGAAACTTCTTTTATTTTATCATTTAGAGATATCAAGCATTGTGAGATCAAAAGAACAAGCAAGTAAAAAGGATTATAGTAATGAATTTACATGATATGGCTTATAATATTTAAATAAAACAATAAAGCATCTTTATGGTGAGACCGTAACAAGCGTTCACGGGGAGACTGTAACTAGTTTTCATAGTGAGACTGTAACAAGTGTTCACGGTGAGACCGTAACAGTGTGATTTCTAAACTATGCGATCATATTGTTTGAGACAGTAAGTGTCAGACAGTAACCAAAAAACAGTAACTATGAAACCCTAAACATGAAACATCAACTATTAAGACAATAAAACTATAGAACTATTATAGTTAAACAGTAATGTTGACATAGTGAATTGTGAAACAATAAACTCTGAAACAATATACTTACTAATTAAGATTTATCATTCCCAAACGTTGTATGATATAATCTATTCTATCATAATTTAATGGTTTGGTGAACATATCAGCAAGCTGATATTAATGAATTCCAAAGTGATATCATCTTTCTGATAATGATTTCTCAAAAAGTGATGTATTACATATATATGTTTTGTCCTAGAGTGTGAAACAAGATTTTTTGAGCTGTTAATAAAACTTGTATTGTCAGAATTTATAGGTACATGCCTAAATTGATATCCATAATATTGTAATGTGTGTTTCATCCACAAAATTTGGGCACAATAACTTCAAACATCTATGTATTCTGTATTTGTAGTAGATAATGCAATAGAGTTTTGTTTCATACCACACCATGATACTAGTCACATGCATAAAAAGTGACATGTTCCAAAGGTTATTTTTCTATACAACTTACAACCACCAAATTCAGCATCAAAATAGCTCACTAACTCAATGGATTGGTATCTAGGATAGAATAGTCCAAGATTGGGTGTATTTTTGAGGTATTTCAAGATTCTCTAAACAACATTTAAATGGGATTCCTTAGGATTTTCTTGAAAATGAGCACACATACACACACTAAGCATAATGTCTGGTTAGCTAGTAGTAAAAAACGGTAAGCTTCCAGTCATTTCTTTGTAAGTGGTTTGATCAATATGTTTTGCCTCTCCATCAAGCTCCAACATACACTTAGTAATCATTTATGTATCACTACTTTTAGTGATATCCAATCCAAAACGTTTTAGAATATCTCTAGTATATTTTCATTGATTTAAAATAGTACCATAATTATTTTGGAAGCTTTGAAATCCAAGAAAAAATTTGAGTTTTTCCATTAAACTCATTTCAAATTTTATTTGCATCATTCTAACAAATTCCATACATAAATAATTATTTAAAGATAAAAAAATAATGCTATCTATATAGATTTGAACTACTAAAACATAATTGGAAATTCATCTTATAAAAAGGGTAAGATTAGATACTCCTTTTGAAAAACCACTTGAAATAAGAAAAGTACTTAATCTATCATACAAAGCTCTTGTAGCTTGTTTTAAACCATGTAATGATTTTTATAATTTAAAAATATGGTTTTGAAAATGAGGGTTTGTTAAACCAAGATGTTCCTCAACAAAGATATCCTCAGCTATATAACCATTTATAAATGCACTTTTGACATATATTTGATATAGTTTGAAATTCAGATGTGCAACATAAGTAAGTAGGATCTTGATGGTTTCATGTCTAGCTACTGCCGAAAAGGTATCTTCATAGTCAATTCCTTCTTCCTGACTATAGTCGCGTGCAACCGATATAGCCTTATTTATAACCATATTACCGGCTTCATCTACCTTATTTCTAAACACCCATTTAGTGCCTATGGTGAATGTGTCTTTGGGTCATTCAACAAGTTTCCAAAATTTGTTTATTTCAAACAGATTATGTTCTACTTGCATATTCATCACCCAAAATTCATCATTGATAGAATAATTAATATTTTATGGTTAACGTTGTGACAAGAAGACATGATTTTCAACCTAATTTCTATGATATGATCTTGTTTAAGTTCCATTTTCTAATTCTCCTACAACTGCATCTAAAGGATTGTTTATAAGAGTTCTAACAGCTCTAGAAAAAGAAGGACTGGTGATTTCAAGTTCGTCAACAGGATCTGGTTAATTATAACCAGAATCTAATGAATTTCCAAAACTAGATGTTTTTATGGATTTGTTTATTAGATGGATAGAGGATTTTGAATTAATTTCTAGATTTGATACATCATCATCCTAGTTCTCTAGAGTGGTCTTAGGATCATGTGGATCTTTTTCATCAAATTTTACATGAACGGATTCTTCCACACATTTAGTTATTTTATTAAACACTCTTTAGGATTTAATAGATATTGAATATCCTATGAAGATTCCTCGATCACACATGAATGAACATTTTTCAAGATTTTCCTTATTATTAAGGATATAGACTTTGCAACCAAATACTTTGAAGTAGCTACATTTGGGATTTTTATTATTGCAAAACTCATATGGATTTCTTTTAATGATAAATAAAATCAAAATTCTATTGATTATGTATCATGATGTATTTATAACTTCATCCCAAAAGTAAATAGGTAATTCATATCCACTAAGTATCGTTCTAGAAATCTCTAGTAGGGTTCTATTTTTTCTTTCTACAACTCCATTATATTGAGGTGTTCTAGGGGCAGAGAAATTTTATCTATATCCATTTTGTGAAGATAAGGATTCAAACTATTGATTTTAAAAGTCACGACCATGATCACTTCTTAAGGATTTAATTTAATGTCTTCTAAGATTATCTACAATTTTGGAATATTTGGTAAAATGAGATAAGGCTTCACTTTTATGATCCAAAAAGAAAGTCCAAGTATATCTAGAAAAGTCATATACAATAACATAAACATAGTGCTTACCATATAAACTAGAAACTCTATATGGTTCAAAAAAATCCATGTGAACAAATTCGAGAGGTTGATAAGTTGACACTTTTTTCTTTGTTTTGAGTGAAATTTTGTGTTTCTTTCCTTTTTTGACAAGGATTACACACTTTATCATTTGAAAACTCAAGTTTGGGTAGGTCATTGACTAAGGTTATTATAGTTAAATTTCTAAGGGAGTGAGTGTTACTGTGTCCTAGGCTCCCATGCCAAATCCAAGACACTTTGGGAAACACAATTAAACATGAATCATTTTGAGATGCTAAAGAGTGTAAGTTAATAGAATATACGTTCTCATTTCATAAAATAGAAAATTCTAATTAATTTTTAGAATTAAAAACATTGTAGGTGTCATTTTAAAATTTTTCATGAAATCCATCATCACATAATTGTGAAATACTATGAAAATCATATTTCAATCCAAAACAAAAAGTACTTTGGAAATCAAAACTGAGTTAGAGTTACCGATTTAGCCAAGGCCAATAACTTTTTCATTGGCATTGTCACCAATGGTGACATGTCCTCCATCATTTTTTATTATGTTCTGGAAGAATGAATAATATCCTCTCATGTGTCTCGAACACCCACTGTCCAAGTACTATATGATTTTATCAGAACACTTTAAGAAACATTCCTACAAAATAGTAATATAAAAACAGATTTTGGTACCCATACATGTTTGGGTCTAGTAATATTAGTAACTAGTGCCTTAGGAACCCATATATGCCTCATAGGTTTCCTGTAAGAATTATTTAAAGTATTTGAAAAAAACTCTATTTTGGACTAGAAAATATTGAAATAGTATAGAGTGTGTCGTAACTTGACTAGATGGATGTTTTCCTGAACTAGGAGTAATGTTCTATGTCCTAGATTTAGAAACAAATTTAGTTCTTCCCAAATTTCATTTACCTGGTTGATAGCCAATTCGAGTAGTATAATTAAGAGAAATATGTTTACCTTGAATTTGTACCAAGGTATCTTTACCATTAGTAAACCATTAAATATCCTTTTACAATTGCTCATTATATGGTTTTAGTTTATTTTCTCTTTGAGTAATTGAGTATTTTTCTCTCCTTCTACGGTGAGTTCAGTTTTAAGAGTTAAGGTAAGAGCATGTTGTTTCATTAAAGACTTTTATTTATCTTTTAGTTCATTGCATGTATCTTCCTAAATATTATAATACTCAAAAATTTCATCATTAGACATATTTTTAGAGTCACTCTTATCTATATAATAATAGGAATTGTGTGCTGGAGATTCATGTGTCACCTTAGATGTGTTTTTCATAAAACACATATCAGCTTTGTTAGCCTATTCATCATGTGAAGATTATGAGGCACTTGAACTGTCCTCAGAAGCACTCCATGTTACCTTCATTTCCTTTTTATAATTTCTATCTTTGTCCTCATATTTTTTTATACCTGAGCTTGGGATAAACAACATTGATATGTCCCATTCAATTACAACCATAACAAACAATCTCATCCGATTTGTCACTTTTTCCAATCTTTATTCCAACTTCCTTTTTGATCATATCTTCCCTTGAAGTTAGGATTTTTGAAAAAGTTTTTATTTTTGTAAAATCTCTTAAAACTTGTAGATAATTGATCCATATACTCATTACTGTCAGGTGATGATTGGTCACTGCTGGAAATTTCTATAGAAACTTCCAATTTCCCATTCTCTTTTTTGTTTAGTGGTGGTAGTCTTGAATGAAACATATTTTATTTTGGGTTCATCATACTCTTCCATATGGACTTTAAGCTCCTCTTCATAAATAATCATTTTTCCAATGAGTTCTTTTATAGGTAGCTTGATGATGTTACATGACTCTCTAATAGAGACAGAGGTTCCTCTCCATCTGTTAGGTAGAAATTTGAGAAACCTCATGATCTGGTCAATGGGAGTGACTTATCTTCCAAGAGAAATCATGGTGTTGATAATTTTGTTGAACCTTAGATACATGTTAGAAATAGGCTCATCAGGTTTCATTTTAATGTAATCATATTTAATAGTATAAATATTACGTCTCGTTTCTTTCACTCTAGAAGTTTATTCATGTGATACAAATAAGGTATCCAAATTTTAATGGGATGTTTTACAGGTAGAGATTCTATTAAAATCCTCATCTCCTAAAGAGAAGTATAAATCACTCATTGAATTGTAATTTTTATTATAGGCAGTTTTGGTAGGTTCATCCAAAGTGATTCTATAAATAACAAGAATCTTATTTTCATCTATAATTGAAAACAATATTTCAAAGCTCATACTTTCTAAATTAATTTATATTTAAATTTTCCATTGAGCATAATTGGTTCCAATAATGAATGGTGGTATTTTCTTTGAAGAACCTTCCAATATATTATCCACAATACATAAATACTTTAAAAGAGGTAAAAATTTAGAATTAATAAAAATTTACATATCATTAAAGTGCAACTACAATCACAGTTGAATATGGTCAAAAATAGGGTTTTAATAAACACCACTAGATACAAAATGTTAGTCAGAGTAGAGTACTCAAGAGGGGGGGGGTGAATTGAGTATCTATTCAAAAAATCTGTTACAAAAGTATTCTTAAAAAGGTTCCCGAATAAATTTAAATACACTCTAGTTAATCAAGGTTATACGGTTATCAATGTTTGACTATTTAAATAACTTCTTATAAGATTGGTTAATTCTCAGTAATTTTAATATCAGCTATTAACATCACTTTTGTGGATATTATAATAAGGAAAAACAATTATAAATTCTTTTCCAAAGATGACCTATCAAAGTAAATTTAATTATTTCTGAATTAAATCGTAGAACAGAGAAAAATAAAGTAAACAACATAGCAGATATGAAACAAGTGGTTCATTCTCAAGCTGAGACCTAATCCACTCCACATGGTGATCACCTATGCAACGACCCAAAGATTCATCAATGGAAATACCTCTTTATCTAATTAAATGTATCTTTATGTTTATATAAAATGTCAACTTCTTTGGTTTTATGTTAAGAATTTGACCGTTGCTAATATAGTCATTGAACAGTGATCACATGATTAGTATAAATATAGGGCTTTAACAAAACCAAATTTTACTTAGACAAAAGAAGTGATGGCTTCATCCGGTAGAATTGCTCCGTACGAAGCCCATTTGTCATAGCTCAAAAAATAGGTGGAGTCCTTGGGCTTCTCTCTTGAACAAGCCCAAGATGAGCTTCACCATTTCATGCTCGAACGGGACCGTCTACTGGAAATGTGGAAGTTGATAGAGATTACCACTCGAGCAATGCTATCTGAGCCACCCCAAGAGTCTGTCACCATCGTACACCTTACCCTTAGGACTTATGCGGCAATTTTAAGGGTTTATGTAAAAAATTTCTAGTACTATGTTCATGTATATTAGATTTTTGTATATAATAATGAATATACCTTCTTGTCATTATTGATAATTTGTAAATAGTTGTTTTTAAAAGCAGAAATAGTATTTTTTTAGTTAATATTCATATAAGAAATCTATTTTGATGAATTAATGTATTTTTGAATTACTTAATCTTTTAATAAAATATTATTATTATTATTAAATTAATTTTTAGTAAATATAAATGATCTTATAATTTTATGAATGCAATTATAATTTTTATTTAGGTTTGAAATCCATTTCTGTCAAAACCCGTGAATTTTCTATAAATGTCAGATTTTATTTTAAAAGTGGAAACTAAAATATTAAGAAAATTATTTAGATAAAATAAATGTTATTTATGGAATCATGACATCGAAAATATCCAACGGTGAATTTTTCATAATTTTCTGAGATAGTCCAATTTTTTGGGTAAAAATTAAATACCGTTTAAATATATAATGTGTTTTATGACATCATAATGACCCAATAGTGAAGTAATAAAATACTATAAGCTTTATTTTCGGAAAATATATGTTTTACCATTAAAATAATGTGATTTTGGGTTTGTTTGACTTATTTTACAATGCATTAATGGACCCCTCAAGACTTATTAAACACCTTGTCTTTTTAAATTAATTTCCATGGGAGTATGACTCACCTCCACAAAAGAAACCCTATTATTTTAAGAAGTTAGGTCTTTGGCCTTATAAAATATTGTTTTCCTCCTCCTTTTTCCGAAAACCATGGGCAAAAACTATGGTATGGTTTGTGGTTTGGATTAATTTAATGTAAGGGGACCCAAACCTAAATAATAAAGAATTCCCTCACCTTTCCTATATAACCCGACCCAAGCTCCCACTTCCTCCTAAATAAAAGCCTTTGGAGTTCGTCCAACTTCTGACCTACTCTCTTTAGAATCCTCCCAAGGTTCCCCAAGCTCCCAAGAAGCCTCTCACAAGCCTCCCTGTAGCCTTTGGAAGCACACTTCCAAGTAAGGGTTTTTTCTTCCTTTCTCATTTTTGTCCAATTTTCGTTAAGTTGTTTTTCCATTTTAATTTCAATTATGAAGGTTGGGGTATGGTTTATCACCTCCCTCATACTACCCTCTTTATATTTTAATGATGGGAGACCCCTTTCTCTCTCATTAAATGCCTCCCGTGTACACCCGTTACTATGCCGAAATTCCGAAAGGAACTTCTCGCTCCTCATTTACATTCAAGAAATACTATTGTATCATGAATCTAAATTCCATTAAAATTGTTGGTACATGTATCTATATTACCTACATACTTTAAATTACATTTAAATATGATTAGGAACCACTTTCTCTCTCATGAACCATTTTTATCAATTCTTATGTCATGTCGTTACGCTGCCTAAATCGCACCGATTTTCTAAGCCAATGTCATTGTGTAGTGAATACCATGCCCATTTCTCCATCAAGGGTATTCACCTTTATGAACATTTACTTATTGATTATAAATATTCATGTATGAATTCCACATTCCTTTATCATGGAATAAATGATTATGTTTTATGAATCCATGTTTTATGATCCATGTGGCACACTTATGCATGAAATGAAATGTTTAAGAAGTGTGTGCCCTTATTGTGCTTCAATGCATTGGGTAAAGTATAGTATCATGATACATCATGTGCAATGATTGTGGAATCATGCTAATTCAAGTGCAACGAGGGTTTACTCGTGCTTTATGTGCAATGGAGATTTACTCATGCTCCATGTGCAATGAGCCTTGGATCGTGCTAATTCTATGTTAAGTATTGTCGCCACATTTCCTTATTATGATTATCATGATTTATCATGCCTATATGTTCAAGTTTCTCTTGTTCTATATTGATATTCCAAATGTATAACATGTATTGTACTTCTCATGTTATTCCATGTTTATTCCCTTACTGGGCTTTATAGCTCACCCTTTTCATATGCATGTCCATAGGTTATCCCATGCAATGTTAAGTATGAGGGAATGTAGAGGTCATGGAATGGAAGTTTTCAATAAAGATGTTGTATTTCATGTTTCAAGTTTTTATGTAATGATCCTAAGCCCAAAAGACACTAAACCTCTCGATCTTCTTTGATGTATCAAGTGAAGTTTTATGTAATAAATCATGTTTAAGTTTATAATAAAAGCATGGTTGTCATAGTTGGTATCAAAGGATCAGTTTAGTTATTTTTGGGATTAGCATTAGAAAACCCTAGTAAAGCCATTGAGACTAGACTAAGTATGATTAAAACTTCCATATGTTTTGGTTTGTACTGATTAAGTGGTTTATCAAACAAATACATCCCTGTTTGGATACGAGTAGGTAGAGGCGGCTCTGGCACAGATGTATCTTAGGGGTAAAACCTGAAAACACCGCTTTGAGCTAGAATAGAATGGGGACTGGTGCATGTCAATGGGCCTTGATGCACTCTTGGTTATGACACTCCCGAGGGATATTTTTTGATAAATTATAAAGCTTTGTATGATCCCTTATTAAGGGAATTAAAACAAGATTTTCCTATAAATATATGTTAGAAAGTAGATCATGAAAAGCCTTGATTGAAGCCTATAGACTCATGATTTAAAGAAAATAAAAGTTTATTTATAAGTCGTCAACTTTTGTATTTGGATTACCCTTTATGTGTTACCCCTAACATTCCTTTTATTACAGCCAATGGCCGGTAATAAGAGGACTCGGGCTAACAACCGTTGTGAAGATCAGTGTGATGACTGTACTAATGAGATGCCCAATCCAATGGGAGCGGGAATCGCGAACTTTGTCATGCTTCTCTCTCAGCTAAACCATGTTTTGAATAGAAACACGGGCCATGAAGAACGTTCAACCCCCCCTAAGAAAGAACAAGTCACTATCGAGAGCTTTATGAGACAAATGCCTCCTACTTTTAGTGGATCATCCGATCCCACGATCGCTGAACAATGGATCAACTCCATTGAAAAGATCTTCTGCATCCTTCAATGTTGTGAATAAGAGAAGGTTCTCCTGGAGGCTTATCGTATGGAGGGTGAATCTGATCAATGGTTGACGTTGATCAAAAATACGAAGCCTGAGGAGGAGATCAAGGCGTTGGAATGGAAGGATTTCCGGAAGATGTTTTTCAATAAATATTTTCCGCGCACCCTTCGACTTAAGATGGAAAGGGACTTAATTTCCCTCAAGAAAAAAGACAAAGAATCTCTTAGAGAGTACGAGGAAAACTGCAACAGGTTTGCATGATATGCTTTTGGCTTTGTCGTTACCACCGAATTCAAGGTTGACCGCTTCTTTGGTGGGCTGAAGCCTAGCCTGCGGAAAGCATTAGCTATCCGTGACTTTGACAGGTACAAGGAAATTTTCTGATGTGCCCTCAAGGTCAAAATGGAGATCAGAGAATCACAGGGGTATCATGGGGATAATAAGAGTAAGGTGGACTTCAATGCCGGTGGTTCTATGGATAAATCCAACGGTGCAAAGAAGATCCAGCACCCCACTTTCCAAAAGTGTGGAAAGAAGCACTATGGAAATTGCCTTAAGGGGACGAGGAAATGCTTCAGGTGTGGAAGAGAAGGGAACCTAGCTGTTAACTGTCGGCAAGAAAGACCCGTGGCTGTGACAATGGATAGGAACACTCTGTTCAAACCTCAACACATTGCTCAATGCTATAAATGCAAAGAACTGGGGAATTTTTCAAATCAGTGCCCTAATCCAAGGGTTTTCGGAGGCAACCAACAACCTCCAAGGTAGCAAGGAAGATGTTTTGCTATCACTTCTGCCGAAGTGAACCCCGACAATGAAGTGGTGACAGGTACGCTGGTTATTCATTCAAGAATAGCGAACGTACTTTTTGATTCAGGTTCTACACATTCTTTTATATCTCGAAAGTTTAGTAGAACAATCCCAGCACCACCACAAATCATGGAAGTGAAGATGTCAGTGAGTACGGCAAATGGGGAAATCATTGTATCCCATGAGTATAAGTCCTCCCATGTTATAATCTTTGGATTGAATTTCTCTGTGATCCTCATCATACTCCCTCTGGTGTAATTTGATGCAATTCTTGGCATGGATTAGCCTTCCATATATCGAGCCAACCTAAATTATTAGGAGATGGAAATCACACTCCTTATAGAGATTCTCCCCCCGATTATTTAAAAGTGTAAGGGAAAAGACAAATCTCCTTTAGCTCCATCATCTCAAGCATGGATATTACTGCCCTATGAGCATGCATATCTGGCTCAGATGAATGAGTCTGTGGAGGAAACCATCCTTGAAGAAATTCCTATTATGATAGAATTCGTGAATGTGTTTACCGAGGAACTGCCTAGTCTTCCTCCTAGAAGAGATGTTGAATTCTCAATTGAACTTTTACCTGGGGCGCTACCAATATCAAAAACTCCATATAGAATGGCTGTCGTGGAACTTTAATAGTTGAAGAAACTACTACAAGATAATCTACATAAGGGGTTTATACGCCCAAGTTCATTACTATGGGGTGCACCAGTCCTCTTCGTCAATAATAAGGATGGGTCAATGAGGCTTTGCATCGATTATGATGAACTTAATAAAATCACGATAAAGAAAAAGTATCCTCTGCCACAGATCGATGACTTGTTTGATCAGCTGCGTGGAGAACAATACTTCTCTAATGTTGATTTGCGGTTGGGATATTATCAAGTAAGGATGAAGAAGGCAGATGTCCCCAAGACTTATTTTCGTACAAGATATGGGCACTATGAATTCATAGTAATGCATTTCAGACTCACCAATTCTCTAGCAATATTCTTGGATTTGATGAATAGAGTCTTTAGAGATTACCTCGTCAAATTTGTGGTAGTCTTTATGTTTGACATTCTAATATATTCCAAAACTAAGGAGGATCACGAGGAGCATTTAGTAACTATACTAGAGACTTTGCGCAAGGAGAAGCTATATGAAAAGTACAACAAGTGTGAGTTCTGGTTGAAGGAGGTCTCATTCTTCGGCCATATCATCACAAGCAATGGGATATCTGTGGACCCCTCCAAAACAGATGCAATTGAGGGATGGCCGAGGCCAACATTGGTAACAGATATCCGTAGCTTCTTGGGGTTAACTGTATATTATTGATGATTTGTGAGAAATTTATCATGATTGTCCAACCCTCTTACCAAGCTAACTCGAAAGGGAGTAATGTTTTCTTGGAGTGATGAATGTGAAGAAAGATTCAAGGAGTTGAAATGGAGGCTTATCACTGTGCTCGTGCTCACTTTACCCACTAGTGGGGAACCTTTTGTGGTTTTCCGCGATGCTTCGAAGAAGGGATTAAGTTTTGTATTGATGAAAAATGATAAAGTGATATCCTATGCCTCCAGGAATTTGAAAACCCATGAGCGAAACTATCCAACGCATGATTTGAAGTTGGCAGTGGTGATCTTTGCCCTGAAAATCTGGCGGCATTGTCCCTATGGAGAGAAATGTGAGATATATACTGACCACAAGAGTCTTAAATATATATTCACACAGAAAGAGATTAATATGTTCCAGAGAAGATGGATAGAGCTAATCAAGGATTATGACTGTTCAATACATTACCACCCCAGGAAAACGAACAAGGTGGAAGATGCCCTAAGTAGAAAGGACCCATCGATTCTATCAATGATGAGAATTGAGAGGGATCCAATCTTCTTAGACATGATGAAGATGGGCATGGGAATCATAAATAAGGGACTATCATCAATCCTTTAACAAATTATTGCTCAACCGTCTCTTTTGGAAAGGTTAAAAAATGCTAAAAATGATGATGTGTGAATTCAGGAAAAAGTGGAAGATATTGAAAAACGGAAATCCTCGGTGTTTAATGATAATGAAGAAGGAATTGTGTGGTTTGGGAAAAGACTATGTGTTCCATCAAGTCCGGAGCCGAAGAAGGAAGTTTTTGATGAATCACATAGTTCAAATTTCTCTATTCACCCAGGGAGCACAAAGATGTATCAAGATCTCTGAGAAAACTTTTGGTGGGATAATACGAAGAAGGAGATCGCTGAATATACATCAAAGTGTTTTGGTGTTTCAGCATGTGATGGAAGAGAGGCAGAAGTCTAAGGGGATGATGCAACCATTTCCCATACTATAATGGAAATGGGAGAACATCACCATGGACTTTGTCACTGGACTTCCAAAGACTTCTAATGGAAGCAATGTGATCTGGGTTGTAGTGGATCGTCTTACAAAGACTGCACACTTCATTTCTATTTAGGAGGATTTCTCATTGGATCAACTGGCACAGATATATATCAGAGAAGTGGTAAGGTAGCATGGAGTAACAGTATCTATTGGGTTTGACCGAGATCCAAGATTCACCTATATGTTTTGGAAGAGTCTTCAACATGCTCTGAATATTGAACTGAACTTCAGTACGGCCTATCATCCTCCAACTGATAGCCAATCCAAGAAGACTATCCAAACACTTGAGGAAATGTTGAGAGCATGATCAATGTACTTTAAAGGAGGATGGGATCAACATATTCCTCTGATTTAGTTCTCTTATAAAAATAGTTTCCACTCGAGCATCCAAATGGAACCATATGAAGCCCTGTATGGGAAAAGGTACAGAACACCGGCGTGTTTGGATGAGGTCTGTGAACGTATGCTGCTTGGACCAGAAATGGTCGAAGAAATGGCAGAAAAGGTGAAAACCATTCAACAGCATATCAAGGTATCCCATAGTCGACAGAAGATTTATGCAGATAACCGTCGATGAGACCTTGAGTTTAAAGTTGGAGACATGTTTTTTCTATGCATTTATCTATGGAAGAAGGTTATGAGGTTTGGAAATAATGGGAAGTTAATTCCAAGGTAAATCGGCCCCTTCGAGATTCTTGACCGTGTCGGGGTTGTGGCCTATCGACTAGCACTACCACCTACCATGGCCAAATTGCATGATTTCTTTCATGCATCCCTCTTAAGGATGTACATACCGTACCCTTCACATGTACTCTATTCTGAGGTGGCACAATTGGAGGATGATCTTTTTTATGAGGAGCAACCAGTGAAGATCTTAGATCGTAGAGAAAAATTTCTAAGAAATAAGACAATTCCCCTCGTCATGGTGTTTTGGAGAAACCACATGTTTGAAAAAGTGACTTCGGAATCGAAGGAAATGATGAAGCTGAGTTACCCACATCTGTTTTTGTGTGGGAAAATGAAAATTTTTAGGGTGAAATTTCTTAAGGGCGGAATATTGTGACGACCCAAAGTTTCATTAATGGAAATCTCTCTAGATCTAATTAAATGTCTCTTTATTTTTATATAAAATGTCAACTTCTTTGGTTTTATGTTATGAATTTTGACCATTGCTAATGTAGCCGTTGAACAGTGATCACATGATTAGTATAAATATAGGGCTTTAACAAATCCAAATTTTACTCAGAAAAAAGAAGCGATGGCCTCGTCCAGTAAAACTGCTCCGTATGAAGGCCATTTGTTAGAGATCGGAAAAAAGGTGGCATCCTTGGGCTTCGCTCTTGACCAAGCACAAGATGAGCTTCACCATTTCAAGCTCGATCGGGACCATATACAGGAAAAGTGGATGTTGATAGAGATTACCACTCGATCGATGTTATCTGAGCCACCCCAAGAGTTTGTCACCATCACACACCTTACCCATAGGACTTATGCGACTGTTTTAAGGGGTTATGTATCAAATATCTAGTACTATGTTCATGTGTATTATTTTTTGTATATAGTAATGAATATACCTTCTTATCATTATTGACACTATGTAAATAGTTTTTTTAAAGCACAAATAGTATTTTTTTAGTTAATATTCCGATAAGAAATATATTTTGATGAATTAATGGATTTTTGAACTAAATAATATTTTAATAAAATAATAATAATAATATTAAATTAATTTTTATTAAATTTAAATGATCTTATAATTTTATGAATGCAATTATAATTTTTATTAAGGTTTGAAATCCATTTCTGTCAAAACCCGTGAATTTTCGATAAATGTCAGTTTTTATTTTAAAAGTGAAAATTAACATATTTAAAAAATTATTTAGATAAAATAAATGTTATTTCTGGAATCAGGATGTCGAAATTATCCAACGGTGAATTTTTCATAATTTTCTTTGATAGTCAAATATTTTGGGTAAAAATTAAATACCATTTAAATATACAATGTGTTTTATGGCATCATAATGACACAATAGTGATGTAATAAAATACTATAAGAATTATGTTCGGCCAATATATGTTTTACCATTAAAATAATGTGATTTTTGGTTTGTTTGACTTATTTTACAAAGCATTAATGGACCCCTCAAAACTTATTAAACACCTTGTCTTTTTAAATTAATTTCCATGGGAGTATGACTCACCTCCACATAAGAAACCCTACTATTTTAATAAGTTCGGAATTTTGCCTTATAAAATATTTTTTTCCTCTTCCATTTTCCAAAAAACATTGGCAAAAACCATGGGATGGTTTGTGGTTTTGATTAATTTAATGTAAGGGGACCCAAACCTAAATAATAAATAATTCCCTTAACTTTCCTATATAAACCCACCCAAGCTCCCACTTCCTCCTCACTCAAAGCCTTCAAAGTTCATCCAACCTCTGCCCTACTCTCTCTAGAATCCTCCCAAGGTTCCCCAAGCTCCCAAGAAGCCTCTCACAAGCCTCTCTCTAGCATTTGGAAGCACACGTCCAAGTAAGGGTTTTTTATACCTTTCTCATTTTTTTCCAATTTTCATTAAGTTGTTTAGCCATTTTAATTTCAATTATTAAAGTTGGGGTATGTTTTCGCACCTCCCCCATACTGCCCTATTTATGTTTGAATGATGGGATACCCCTTTCTCTCTCATTAAATGCCTCCCGTGTACACCCGTTACTATGCCGAAATTCCGAAAGGAACTTCTCTCTCCTCATTTACATTCAAGCAATACTTTTTCATCATGAATCTAAATTCCATTAAAATTGTTGGTAAATGTATCTATATGAACTACTTACTGTACATTACATGTAAATAAGATGATGAACCTATTTCTCTCTCATCAAACATTTTTATGAATTCTTATGTCGCGCCGTTACACTGCCGAAATCGCACCGATTTTCTCCGCCAATGTCATTGTTTAGTGAATACCATGCCCATTTCTCCATCAAGGGTATTCACCTTTATGAACATTTAATTATTGATTATAAAGGTTCATGTATTAATACCACATTCCTTTATTGTGGAATAAATGATTATGTTTTATGAATCCATGGTTTATGATCCATGTGGCACACTTATGCATGAAATGAAATGTTTAAAAAGGGTGTGCCCTTATAGCGCTCCAATGCATTTGATAAATTAAAGTATCAATATACATCATGTTAAATGAGTGTTCAATCATGCTAATTCAAGTGGAACGAGGGTTTACTCGTGCTTTATGTGAAATGAGGATTTACTCATGCTCCATGTGCAATGAGCCTTGGCTCATGCTAATTCCATGTTAAGTGTTGTTGCCACATTTTCATGTTATGATTATCATGCTTTATCATGCCTTTATGTTCATGTTTCTCTTGTTCTATATTGATATGACTAATGTATAACATGTGTTGTACTTATCATGTTATTCCATGTGTATTCCCTTATTGGGATTTATAGCTCACGTTTTTCTTATGCATGTCCTCAGGTTATCCAATGCAATGCTAAGTACGAGGGAATGTAGTGGTCATGTAAATGAAGTTTTCTATAATGATATTGTATTTCATGTTTTAAGTTTTATGTAATGATCCAAATCCCCAATGAAAATAAAACTCTCGATCTTCTTTGTTGTATCAAGTGAGGTTTTATATAATAAATCTTGATTAAGTTTGTAATAAAAGCAGGGTTGTCATAACTTACCACTAAGTAGTTTATATAATTAACATTATCCACACCCTGGATCTTGGTTGACAATAGTACACAAGACTATCTAGGTCTTATGGGCTCTTCCATGGTTCTTTGTGGGTATGAACTAGCAGGACACACATGGACCTCTTCCACACTTATTTGTGGGAATACAAAAGTGTAAAAATATGTAAGAGAAATGATTTCTTGTATCCTTCAGTTTGATACAGGAGACAATGCATGTTTAATACACACACACACACTACTCAAAAGATAAAAATAAAAAAACAGACCAGAGATGGCGAGATACGTTTTGAAGTGATCTGAGTGTTAGTATATGCAGATATGGACTTCTGGGATGAAGCAGATGTAGAAATCGAGTCCTCTCCTGGAAAACAGAATATAGTAAGTCAGCTAGATCAAGCCTGTGTTCTTCCTGGAGTTGATAATGAAGAAATGTTCTCGACTCTTGGATTTGAGTATGCTTCGTGTGTTTCTTAGTAGTTTTGGGTTTCATAGAAGCTCGTGCTTCTTTTTTATCGCACATACACATTTTTTCTGTCACACTATGGTCACTACAGTCACCACAATCACACGCTTTTCTACTGGACACATTGTTCTTTTTATTCTTGGAATGCATGTGTTTGAGCAGACATGATGCATATATTCTTCACCTCACACCTTGTACTGTTAGTTAACATGTATAAAAAGAAACATTAATTATTTCACTGCATTTAAAAGCTTCAAATATGATTGTTAGAAATTAAATTGAAAAAATAAAAAAACAGATTAAGAAATGGTGTCATAGTCTATTTGTAAATAGTGTCTCCATGAAATAGTGTTTTCTTAAAACAGTGTCTTCTTTTTTTTCTTTGAGTGGTGAGACAGCTATGATGGCATAGTTGTATAGAGATCAGGAACTGGTAGCATGAATGCAGTGTTAGGATCACAATGTCTGGTCATGGTGTCTGGATGGTCACAATGTCTGGATGGTCACGATGTCTGGATTATCACGATGTCCTGATGGTTACTGTGTCTGGATGGTTATGGGGTCTGGATGGTTACAGTGTCTGGATGGTTACTGTGTCTCGATGGTTACAATGTATGGATGGTTATGGTGTCTGGATGGTTACAGTGTCTGGATGGTTACAGTGTGTGGATGGTTATAGTGTCTAGATGGTTACAGTGTCTGGATAGTTACGGTGTCTAGATGGTTACAGTGTCTGAATGGTTACAGTTTCAGGATGGTTACAGTGTCTAAGTCCTTTCCTAGAAGAGCATAACCAGTTGCAGACTCATAGTTTCTCAGACATAGTCAATTCTCTGTACAAAGACTTAAACAGTGATATTCATTGAATAAATTAAACTTAATCATTCATAAGAGAATTTAATTAGAAAAAAATAGTTTAAAATAATTATGTAAGGAATATAAAATCTAATCAACTATACACATTATTCTATATAGATTAAAAAGGATTAACAAGCTTTACAGAATGTATATGATTTGTGACCGTTAAAACATGATTAATACATGAGGATTCCAACAATTATTTTAATAGAATAAATAAATAAATAAATAAATATATTATTTATTTTTCAAACTGGAATTATTAATGTGATCATTTCATATTTAAATTATGCATTGAAATATTCTATTTACAATGCCTAAATTTCCATTTATAAAAAATTTATAAAATATAGGAATTTTTTCATAATATTAAATATTTATTCATTTTGGATTATATTATAATTTATGATAAATAGATACCATAATCATTCATCATCCATGATGGAAATTAAAGGAAAGGATTAAAACTTATCATGGTTGATGTAATTTAATATTAAATGGGTTACTTTCTCTTTTGGTGTTTCTTACAAGAGAATTCGAATCCGTCACCACTTTTTATATAACACTTATTCTTATTTCATGATTGACTAAACTTTAATATTTAGTGCACCCGTGGGAGTTTCCTGCTTAATAATACATATGTTGTCTTTTGACTTATGATAGAAACACAATCATGAAATTCTTAAATAAAACCTACAGCAGTCATAAACTCTGATATATGCTATATTTTCTTTTCATTACGATACCTTATTTATCATAATCAGAATCTTATATTCCCACATATGATAAACTTTATCATAGCCTACACGATAAAAAATCCATGGGTTTGGATGAGTCATATAATATGACTCATATTATCATATCCTACAACCATGAAAACCATAAAATCACATGCTAGGATATCCAATATCATAGGGAAAGGCGAGATGATTCAATAGTTTATGTTCATCCATTTAATATGGTACACTATAATATGAGAAGAAACACATTATGATATAAATATTATTTATAAAATTACTAAAAAAACTTTTTATTTTAATATTACAGTGGTTGGGATACCATTTATTGGTTTCGTAGGATCTTCTCATGTTATATATTGTAAAATAAATATATTTAGATGCATGATATATCATCCATGAATCAAAATAAAATAAATAACAAGAAAAAACATGTTCTTAAATATTAGTGTGATCCATCTCTACCGATCATGAAGGATTACCATTAAATGTGAAATTGAAGTGATAAATAATGTACTCTCACCTCCACAAAGTTAAACTGTTTCTACTAGAATCCTTATATGATGTCAGAGGACCCTAAAAAATAAAATGGTTTTCCAAATCCTTTTCTAATTAATTAAAATGGAGAGAAATTATAAATTAGTATTCCATCTATGGATAGATAGTGTCACATTCCATCAAAATAATTATCGACATTTATTTTATAAGATTCCTTTTTTAATGAAGGAATTATATCATCAACGACCAACTCATGGTAGCTAACATCAGTTACCTATAATGAAATGCCACTCAGATAAAATATTTTTAAATTTTCAAATTAATATTATATGTTTATAAATATAAGAATAAATCATTTTGATGATCTATAATCTAATAAAAATGTGTGAGTTTTGAGGAAATATCTATACACCCATATTGTAATCAAAATGAAAGAGAGAAGGAAATGAAAAAAAGTTAAATGATGAAATCAATATATTTTTGTACTAGTTAAAATCTAAATGATTGTACATATACTCTTAAGACACCAACCTAGTGTATGGATCCCACTATGTTATATAAATTCAATTTAGATAATTAAAACTATCTTCATATTTCTTTTTCACACATGGAGGATCTACAAATTTTTCTTGTCTTTTATGGGTTAATAAAAAACCTAACCTTTTATATGGGAATACCGATCATAGAAATTTAAAACTAAATATTAACCTCTAAACATTTTTAGGTTTATACAAAACATTGTGTTTTATGGGACAAAACCCAACCCATTCTTTTACTCGTGCATACCCAACCTAGGATTTCACATACTTAGTCCTAACTTATTATATGTTACAGGTCAAAAGGAACCAAATATTCTAAGAGGATAGACTAAACCCAAGATCATAACAAAGAAGTATTTTCCTATGTTATTTTAAAGGTAAAATTGATCCACATATTATAAGATAAAATACTTTACCTAGTCATATAAGGGGATAGACCAAACCCATACATACCTTATTATAGGGTAGTATAACCTTGTGTATGTCTCACTATGTGTGACCATAAAACTAGAATATTTACAGCATAATGAATCGATAAAAAATATCACACAGTATATGATCAATGATTGAAATTATGGATTTTGGATTAGGTATCACTTAATACCTTTAAAATGTTGAAATAATAAAGCTTAGGCAACCAGTAGTTTACATTAACAAGTAGTTGATATGTGAAGAACTAGAACTCAATTTAGAAAATATAAAACATGAAAGAGTAAAATAATAGTTACATATTTATTTTTTTACTAAAATATTATACCTTTTTATTCAAAAAAATATAAATATTACTTTCTCCACATTAAATTAAGAAAACCATCTTAATAAATACCAATTATAAAAACATCACGTTGAGGTATCTTTTAATTTTCATCGATCTTATGAATAAGAGAAGAAAATGTTGTATACTATAATTTAATAGAAGAATAAATAAAAAACTAATATAGTAGTGAATATATATATAAAATTTAACAACAAATACCTTGGAATACTTCCTCAAATTGCGTGAGAATAAATATTTATATTCCAAAATCAAATTTGAACATCACAGATGCCTATTTTCTAGATAAAGGATTCATGTGTATTTTTTTAAAAAGAGAGATAATTTAATTATATGTGAACCATGTATTTTAATTTTATTAACATAATAATGAATAATATATATTATTATTAGAAAAAATAACAGACATTATTTGAGTTACAGTCTATATATTCTAATCATTTTGAATGTGAATATCTCATGTTCCAGAATATTAACTGTGAATATCAATACATGCTTAATCCCCTATTAAACACATTTAAATCGTTAT
The DNA here is from genome assembly GCA_963277665.1 of Viscum album. Taxonomy (NCBI): domain Eukaryota; kingdom Viridiplantae; phylum Streptophyta; class Magnoliopsida; order Santalales; family Viscaceae; genus Viscum; species Viscum album. Next base: position 559,242,419 of record OY728142.1, read on the forward strand.
AAAGAAAATTAAATAATATCCTCATAGATTAATAATATTGATGAAAAAATTTATAAAAAAATAAAATACTAAAAAATATTATTAATAAATTTACAACCAAATGATATGTGATACAATACTTAAAATAGAGTGTTTATTCAATTTTATTAGAAACCGATAGAGGCATACATAACCATGTAAGAAAATCCATAAAGGGGATTCACATAGTGGATTCACATAGTAGTATCACACAGTTGATTCATACTAGTGATTCACAACGTAAGTGAATTTGTTATGTATCCAAAAATTTATATACGTGATTTACATAAGGGAATTTACATAACCATTTCAGGTAAGAAAATTAATATAACCTTTTCTCACTAGATATAAAATTTATTTATGTTGTAAAAAACCATTCATAGAGATAAATATCCTTGTATCCATTTCAGACATAAAAAATTTCCCCATGTAGCCAAATTCACATAGAAAATTATAGAAATCTATAAATATCTTATCATATAAAATTTAAGACATAAAAAATTACATATAAATAGAACAATAAGATTTATCTCATGTTTAATTTTCTTTATAAATTTTAATTATCTTTACATAAAATAATGAAGCACCTAAATTTTAATTCTATAAATAATGTTATCACCGAAATACAGTAACATGATTATTTTAGAAAACTGTATAATTCAAATAGAAAATATAAAGTAATATTTAACGTCTGTTATAAAATTATAGGAATATATTTATAGCTATAAGTCTCCAAATGAAATGTAGAATTTTTTTCAGCTTTCCATGTTATTAATAATAACTCAATTTGGAGTTTTTCATCCAAATTTATTACTGAACAACATAATGTTACTGATTATGTAAAATTGGCTATGCGAGAAAATTGACATTGTGGGATATTTGTATAAGTATCCAGTGTTAAACATTACTTAATTTTTAGTTAATTCAATAATTTGACTTTCACACACATTTATGATCTTTTTAGGTTTATATATTTAGAGAATTAGGCCATAATACATAAATGAAAACTAAAATATTATAAAATAGACACTTCTACTGCCTATCCATTTTTTTTTAAAAACAAAAACTTTGTTAAAAAACATGGTTTATTTCTATGTTTAAACGTCATAACTTTTCCGTGATCCCATGCATGACTCTATTCTCCTTTAAATCATGTAAAGAAATTTTCAAAACATGAGATGACCATAAAATCTAAGTAAGAGATACACAAATAATTAAAACTGTTAGCCTTGTGAAAATATGTTAAATGTGAATAATTTAACATAAAGTAATACTTTCATACTTTATAAAGTAGCAAATACTATTTACTGAATATAATATCATTACATTCCCTTTTTAAAACCAAAATATTACCATAAAACCCATGGAAGGAAACATATAACATATAAATTTATCTTTCTAGGTTATCATACCTAAATAGAATAACCATATGATCAATTTCAACATAGACCACTAATTAGAATATCCATACATCTGACTTCCATACCCAATGCATTAGATATTATAACGTAGCCACCTATACTTGGTTTATCATAAAACCACCTATCTTTGGTTTATCATGTAACAACCTATCTTTGGTTTATCATGTAACCTCACATCAAATGTCTAAGTACAATTATATAATAATAACACATAACATATTATAATTATCAACATTTCACTCATAAAATTTCCTTTCCAATCAAAATAAATCACTTCATGATATTAAAATAGTAAATCCTCTTCGAAAACCATTTTCAATAAAAAAAATACCAAAAAGTAGAATAGAGGATATCTTTTTTCCTTTGAAAAACCATAAAGAGTATAGAGAAATCCAAATATCAAATAATGGTTATGGCTGCAGAGAATTTGTTCTTGCTGCATACATTAAAAAAACCATCCATTTGTCATTTGTAAAGAAAGTTAAATGCATTGTATACAAATACTGTTTTTAAAAATAGTGAATAAAATTAAAAATAATCATTAAATTTACTATACAATCATTTTGTATCCATATAAATAATTATTTAAATTAATATCATGAAGAAAAATATTTCGTAATTAAACATTTATACGTTCAAGGTATACCATACCACAATGAACATTTAATTATAATATCTACGAATTAAAAAATTTAACAAATTAATAAATTAAATTATTATAGATAAAAATATAGATTTTAAATGTCATAGTGGTTGTATATAACTTTATAAAAGAATAAATGTTCATATTAAAAATAAATTCCTCAACAAAAAAAAGATTAATACGAAATACCTTACCTTAAGTTATATTTGTCACATAAATTCCTCATTATTCCTAAAACATAAACAAGATTTTGTTTATAATTTCCTAAGAAAAATTTTCAATTTTATTATTTATTTTATATAAGTTATTACCATGTTCTAAAAATTACATAATTCTACAAATTCATATCATACGTTTCGTCAATATTCAGTTCCTGAGTCAAAAATGAACATTGCTTGATGTCACTTTTCCATGTGGTTATAATTACACCATATAACGAATAAAATTCATGACATAATAATAATTTTTATACACAAATTATACTATTTAAATGAATCCATTCATTTATGGTATAAAAAATAATCAAGTTTGTAATCACGGAGATGGTTGGTCGTACGTACGCATGAGTAACACTCCCATTTTTTATTAATCATTATAGAAATAAGTTAATTTTTATTTCATATTTATAGAATTATAATAATAATATTAAAATCAAAAAAATAATTTAAAAATACTTATATATATTATAAAATTGATGTGGTGAATAAAAACCTTTCACATTGCTTCGTGGAGGTGATAGTTCAAACATACGCATGAATGATGTTATCATTTTTATGTTCATGTAAAGTAAGAAAAGAATTAAAATTTTATTCTTTTAAAATTATAAATTTGTAATTAATATCATATATAAAATTTTTGCCATAATTATAATTATTCATGAGAAAGGGTATTGAAAAAAAATTGTATAGTTTCGCGAGGTAGTAGTCCTCCATACACACAAATGAAATGTTTATTTCCAATTTGATGAAATTGGAGACGAATTTAGGTGATGATATTAACATAATAAAATCACTGTATATTTAGGGTACTAGAGTAACTACTTCATCATGGATAAAAGATATTTAATGGAGGTGGAATAATAAGTAAAATATAAACATTTAAAAAATGATACCTCTTCTTCAGTTGATCACCGTTGAAGAAAACCATAACACCTCCAAAGAGTGCATTCTACCTAAAATAAAGCCTAAAAAATTTAGAGAGGGATTATAGGACTGGGTTTGGGAAGATATTTTCTAAACAAAAAGTCTTTGGAAGTGTGAGTATTAGATAAGAGTATGCACATTTCTATTGGATAGGGGATGGGCACCCTTAGAAATTAATATAAATTCAATTTGGTTCCTAATGGTCCCAGAATCACTTATTTACAATAAAAAATGATTTTATGTAGAATACGAATCATAAAAGTAAAATTATACATGTTTTGAATATTTTTTAATCCTATTTTTTTTGGATTGACCCTAATTTTACCATTTTAATCATATTGTGATATCATGTTATTTACACTTCATGGATTAATAAAACTACTATAACATGTCAAATGATCAATGAAAGTGATATTTATGGCATATTATTATTTATCCTAATCATTTTACTGAATCTTATATTTTTACAAATTTTATACCATTTAATAAACTATTTTACAATTTAGAATACCAATAGTGCAAATTCTGAAAATATCCATTAGTGGAATTTTAAAAAAATATCATAACAGCAGGATAAGTTCAACCCAACTCATTTAATTAATCAAAAACATGTAATATATATCAAAAACATTAGTGGATGACCTAAATTATGTCAAATAATATTTATTTTAATATTTATAAAATCAGTTATTTCATTCCTTTATTAATTAATAAATTACTACATCATCTTTGTGTCATAATTAAATTTGATTCATTAATTTATATAAATTATAAAAAAATATCAATATATAGGTAATATTTTATCTTTTCAATGAATATTTATAGTTAAATATATCCCTTGTATAAATACATATTAATTTACATTAATTTTGAATAGAAAGTGGAACAAAAATGATTATTCATTGAATATAATATTATAAAAGATTTAAAGTCATCCAGGTTTCTCCAAGTGTTAGGTCGACCAAAAAATGAACATAGTCAGGATACACTCATAAAATTAAATCATTACATTTGTTAAGGTAGTTTATTATTATTATAATATTATTTTTACCTTTAATTACCTGAGTTTCCTTTAACCATGGTAATAAAATTTATTAGTAATGTTACTATTCAAAATGTCCAAAAATAAAAGTGAACTATTTATATAATTTTTGAGATATGATTCCAAATATAAAATTAATTTTTCCAAATTTGAAACCTAGAATTTTTATTTATTAATTAAATATTAATCCCCATTGTCAAAATGAGAAAACTGGTTTTTTAAAAGTAAAAATCATCAAAATATTGAAATGAGTTTATATCTAATTTCAATGTGAAATTACATACAATATACGTAATTAGAGTAAATTATAAAAGCAGAATATAATTTTACATTAAAACCAATTCAAATTATAATATATCAATAGAAATGAATAAGACAAAAAGGTTGTCTTAAATTGAAATGCAATATTTTTCACTATTAATTTAAATATGAATTTTATCTGAAAAATAAGAAAAATTAACAAAAGTAAATTTTGATTTCCCCATTCTAAAAAAGAAGTTTATTTTTTTTCAAATATAAAATATATGTTTTACAAAATCAACGTTTGAAAAGGTTTTTGCCTCAAAAGTTCATAAAACAATCTTTAAAAAATATTAGAGTATTTTATGCTTAAAATTGGATTTATTTCCATTTTAAGCCTCTAGAATTTATTTGATGAATCTGAAAACATTTAAAAACATGTTTCAATATAATATAGTTAGTTCTATTCATTCATTCTAAAACAAATTCTAGGCCTTAAATACCATTTCAAATAATAATAATAATAATTTATTTTTCGGTATAACTCAATCTTTTGTGCAACGTATGATTTCAGAGATTCGCATTATTGTCTATTGCGTATACTATTGAAAATAGTTACCATTTAAGGTGTAATGACTTTATATTTCATAAATATAAAAAAATTATTAATTTATTATTACCTAGGATGTTACCTCTTTCCCCCTTCTGCAAATTGCATCCTCACACTTTTAAAATTGGGCTCAATAACTTCATTGAAATCCCACATCATAAAATACTAAAAAATTATCTACATTAAAATAAATAATGGGATGTATAAAGATTTAATGAGATAAAACAAAATTGGATTCCATATATAAAATCATGGATATAGAAGAAAAACTAACCATCATGTTCTGATGGGGAGTTATAGAAAACCTGACAAGGAAAAAGTTTTAAATCAGAAATCCCCAAAATTTTGATGGGTTAAACAATCATAGATTTGGTTGTAGGAAAAGTAAACAGATAAGTTGTTTTTAATATCATTTCATCATGTTATGTAATTATTTTACTACATAGACTAAGATCATAAAGTGATATACTTAGTTGGAAGTGAAGTTTCATCCCATAATCAAATTAGGACATAAATCATCATTTTTAGACAATGAGTATTCAATATACATTTTTTACTATTTAATAATATTTGTGAGAATCAGATTATCCAAAAAATATTAACTGTATATATCTCCTATCATGAAACATTATACAAACCCAATATGGTGATGATATGATAAAATAATTATCCAAAGAGAATAAATAATTGGACGAAGGAAATCTACATTCAATATCAAAAATTCAACAATAATACCAAATGTTTAACATAGACCATTCAATAAATAACAATCCTTAAAAATCCTCAAATAATGGAAACTAAGATTGAAACTAAAACATCAGATGGATTGTACATGTAGTCTTACAAAATATATTTTAACATGTATATCCAAATAAAATCTATCACCCTTAATGTAGCATACCTAAAATGTAATTACCCTAATGGTATATTCTCCATGTTTGGTTAATAATTTACATAAATAACATGAATAAATTTTTTTCCCACAATAAAATAATAGATTATTCAAAAATATTACCCAACCATTACTCCTATGTAAAAATCCAATAGTATTCTATTTACCTTAATTATATAGAGGTCCCAAAATAGTGAATGTCTTCCAAAATAACATTTATCACATAATACTAAAATCATTGTCCAATATTAAGTATGTACTTTTTATAAAACATAGGATCCAAAAATCAATATATTCTTATTCCATCAACTCAGTTAACCAAAAAAATAAATTCATACTAACTAGGGACTTCACGTAGTCCAGTGGTAGTTGATAAAACCATATCACACTTCAGTTGTGGGTTTGATTATTACAGCCCAATCTAATCTGATAGGTTGTCACCCTTCCAATGGGGATTTATTTTTCTAAAACTATATAATTCTTACAAAATTCCAAAAATGAGATAAAATATTTAAAAATAACCATCACAATGTTTACCCACATAGTTTATCATATATCTTTCATTTTTAAACCCAAAATGTAATAACCCATTATTAACCCAATATTAAAGATCATATAAAACCCAATGGCTATCCATTCATTTGTAATTATGTATAGACAATAAGAGATAATTCTTCATCAAATAACATATTCACATAAAAAACCACCGGGTTACACATACTAGAAAATATTCTTCCAAATTAATCCCATCATCAAAAGAGAATTAATATTTTTGAAATGTTCATCATTCTACAGTCTACAATAACTTTGGAATCATTTATATATATACATTTTAGTCATTAAACATTATTTATTATCATTTAACCATGATTTTCAATATTATTTCCTAATAACAATTCCATTTTTAGGTCATTTTCAGTTTCTTCATCTTTGATTATAATGGAATTTGGTATTTCTAAAAAAATATGTATATAGTCCTCCTAATCCCATTCATAAACCTTATTCATAGAAAATTTCTTTCTATAATGACCATACTCCCCATATTTAAAACACTAAATTGATAATTCATAAAGTACATCTTTCCATTTCTTGGAGTCAACTGAACGCCTCTTTCTTCGTTGGAAGGTGACTGCATTATGGCCTTTAATACCAAGTCGATAACACCTTCCTTTCCTTTTAAAACATCCTCTTAGGAGTATCTTTCAACATCTTGATGAAATATTTAGTTTAATATACTTACAATTATGATTATTACCTGAAATTCCATAGGGATTCATTTCTCTCATGTATAATGCATTAGAAACATCACTATGGTTCTAGTGGTTAATCATGACCCCTAATGGTTCGTTTAGAATAACCACAAGAGTTCTCTTTGCAGCTCCAATTTCATTGGTTATGTATTCATAGATGAAATTATTATAGATTAGAATATGAATATGAAATTTCATAGTGCCTATATATACACTTTATAAAAAAATAAAGGTGCATATTAGCAAGAAATTCCTCAATGGAATGAGAATGAGACGAAATCCATTACCTTATGTTCGATTTGTCACGTATGTTCCTTGTTGTTCATGAATAATAAAAAAAATTAATTTATAATTGATCTATAACCTTTTTGGAGCTTATTATTTCTTTTATATCACTTATAACCATGTTATAAAAATTAGATAATTCTTTATGTTCATATGAGACATTTTGTTGATATTTGGTATATGAACTGAAAATGATCATTGTTTTATGTCACTAGTCAATGTGGTCAAAGTCCATTATCTCCATAAAAAATTCATGAAATTATAATAATTATTATACATAAATTATAATTTTTTAAATAAAACACTTCATTTATGGTTTGCAAAATGAGCAACCTTATAATCAAGGAGACGATAGGCTGTCCGTACAAATGAGTAACATTTCCATTTTTCATTGATCATAATAGAAATAAGGTAATTATTATTTTATCTCTAAATAATGATAATTGTAACATCCCAGGTAAATAAAGAATATTACTTTTTAATATTTATTTATTTTTTAATTAAATATTAATTTTACTTTAAAAGGGTTTCTATGTTCGATAGCGTACCCAGTACGCAACAACACGTTTCTTTGAAATCTTACATTGCACAGTAATAATATAATATTTTTATTTTAAATGGTAGTTAAATCCTAGCCGTTGTATTTACATGAATAAAAAAACTAAAAATAATAATATTATACATGTTTGTTAAATGTATTTAGATTTATTCAATAAAAGTTAGAGGCTTAAAATGTGAATGAATCTAATTTTAAGTATAATTTATATTAAAAGGATGATTTATCGTCTTTTAATGGTGAACCCTTTTTAAATATAGTTTTGGTCACTTTAATGCATTCTATATGACCAAATAAAATCCTTCTCTATAATGGGGAAATCAAAATTTACTTTTTGTATGTTTTTGGAATTTTTCTGAAAAAGTTCATTTTTAATGAATAGTGAAAAATATTGTATTTTAATTCAAAAGTGCCTTTTAATATAATTTATATATATGATTACATTATACTTTTAATTGGTTTTAATGTGAAATTAAAATATATTTCTACCATTTAATCTAATGTTGGTCATTGGAATTAGTTTCACTTTGATATTGGACATAAACACGTATCAATCTTTTGATAGTTATTGTTTCATAAAAACACGCCATTTTTTTTGATAACAGGAATTAATATTAAAATTAATTAATTCCACTTCTATGTTTTTAATTTGGAAAAATAGACATAATTTTTGAATTCGGAATATCAAATATAGCTTAGGGTGAATTTTTTGTATTTTTCTGAAAAAATTCAATTTTTGATAAATAGTGAAACCACTTAGTGGTAGTTAAAAAAACTGACTTTTTCATTTAAATGAAAATTTTCCACTTTTGTAAATTAAATTTTTAAAATCATAAATACATATTTGTTATAAAGAAGTAAAATGTGGTTCAATAAGATGAGAATAATGTTTTTTGAATAATAACTTTTGACTTTTATTTACCACGGTTAAAGGTTAATAATGTAATTAAAGGTAAAAATAATATTATGATAATTCAAAATTACCTTAAAATTTGTCCAAACCTTATTGGTTGTGTCACTAACGACCATGGGAATATTTGGGTCGATTTTGGGACCCCATTGAGCCACTTGGGAGTGACAATGACAATTTAGATTAATTATCTTAAAGTAAAAGAAAAATTGACATAAGCAAATATCTTTTAGTAAATTAATTTTATTAAGGGGTTATATAAATTATAATTTCGACAATAAATATTAATTGAAAAGATAAACAGATTTCATACATCATAGTATTTTCTTTATAATTTTTATAGATCAAATAAATTAAATTATGTATGACACAATAATGATGCAGTGTTTACCTCATTAATAAATGATTTAAATAAGTAAGATTATAAAGAATAAAATAATATTCAAAACCTGTCCAATTATTATTGGGGTGATTTTATTTCAAATATGAGTCATATTATCTTCTACATTAATGTGTTTTATACCTTTTGAAACCGAAGATAAGTTTATAATAAAATAATGTTTTCACACTTTCCTAACGAGCCCCTCCCCCCTTATAAAAATAGACCACTTATAATAAATTACACACATCTCTCAATAATTTTGTCTCATTCAACCTCGGGCCAATTAATCTCCCTAAATCCCTATTATCCTCCTAGAATCCTTACCTTAGGCTGAATGCACTTCAAGAAGTCCTTTGGTTCAAACCAAAGAGAGTTATCAAAATTAAAGGTAACAGTTTATCTTAATTTGTTTTCTTTTATTTTACTTCTCCAACCCTTAAAATCATTCTATTACATTATTTTGTAACAACACAATTATCAAAAAAATACTAGGATGTTTTTATGAGAAGGATTCAAACTAAACTTACACACACCTCCATCTAATGTATGAAGAACATAATGTTTCTGTGGATGACAAACTAACTTCTCAGGAAACGATGATTGTTCAAATATCTCCAACTGCCTCTCATGGTGGCCATAATGATGGAAATATTTTTATATATGATATATTTTTTTTTATGATTTTGTATTTTCCATTTATATCACGCCTTTATGGTTTCCGTAGTGGGTAAATTCGATAATCTCATTTGAGGAAGTGCGGACTACCGGCCCCTCAAAGTGATGCGATTCATTAATTCCTTATGTGGGATGTATAAAGGATAGAGTTAATGATATTATATATGATATTATACTGGAATTATAAGATAGTTTTGTATCATTATGTTTTAATTCCATTTAAATAAGAAATAGAAATTAAAGTAGTGTTCATGCGTACGTACAGCTTACCATCTCCATGAACGGTGCATTTCATTTCTTAACTCCAAATGTTATGTACTATTATAGATACATGTATATAATGGATATATATGATATATATGATATCTAAATCATGAACACCATTCTTTATATAATGGACTATTGACCACATTGACAACATGTAAATATAAGGTGTTCATTTTTGACTCAAGTACTATATTTCGACAAAAAGAACGATATTAACTTAAATGATGACATAATGTTTATAAAGTGGTAATAAGTTATATAAAAGGAATAATAAAAATTAAAAAGTTTCTTAATAAAGTATAAATTAACTTTATTGTATTATTTAGGAGATTAAAGAACGATCGAGTCAAGTCGGACACGAAGTAAGGGATTCGACCTCTCTCTTTCTTTTCAAGTACTCTCTTCTATGTCATTTCTTTTATGCTCCACGTTATTATGTTGGAGGATGTAATATTATATTCACCATGATGTAATTTTTATTTTCATATGATGAGAGTCCCCCTCTTACTCACATCAATTCATTTTAAGAATTTTTATGTGGCACTCTTAGGCTGTCGAAATTTTTTAAGGGATTTTCTTATCTCGCTTTTAATTCTGTGAGATTTCTATTGTTCGTCACTTATTTATTACATGTGGTGTAATGTGTACTGCCATTGATATGTATTATCATGATTATATTTATATTTATGGTATTCTTCCATTCATTTTGTGGTTATTAACTTTTTGTCATATGATTCAAATTGAAAACAATGAAGTAAGGGTTTTTCATCTCACTTTTTATATCCGTGAGATTCATGCTATATGTGCCACTATTTCCTTTTGTATGGTGAATGTACTACCCATAATATTACTATTTGGGTAATATAATTTCATTTATGAGTATTTAAATATTCATTTTATGATCCTTCTTTCATGTGTCATATGTTTTGTAAGTTACCAAATCGGTAAAGGAACCTTTCACCCTCCTTTTTTTAACGATATCATTTTTTGTTATGTCTTTTAATTTACATCTTATTATGTTGGGATATGTTATACTATATCCATATTGACGTAAACAATTTGTACAAGTGATGAGATACCCTTTTTATCTCATCAAATAATTTTCTGAATTTTAAAGTAACGTCGTTAGGCTATCGAATTTATACAGGGGAACTTCTTAACCCAATTTCGATTCTTTGAGTTCAACTTGTACTTATTGAATATGTCATACTATGAATATGTGTGAATGACCTATGATTGTTTTAAAATTAATATCCACTTATATTGGGTGTATTTAAAATTTTCACACATAATTATTAGATTGAGTTATCCTTAATTTAAGGATACCATATTTATAAGGGATTTCATTTAAATTTATATTTCCATTGAGAAATAATTTTTGTTATGTTCAAACTCCCTTTAATATGGTGTATATACTGTTATTTGACATATTATATCATGAGTCACTTTATTCTAATGATATTATAAAGTTCTGATTGAATGTTATTCCTCAATTGCTTGTATTCAAGCGTCTCTCATTTTGTTAAAAACTCTTTAAATAAAATGTCATTTTAAAAGTTTTAAATATTTCTTCTTTTAAATATTTATCATTAATGTCCATGTTTTAAAAATGGTTATAAGGATTTATGTATATGGGAATTTTTATTTTAAAATGTTAATTCCTTTAAAAGCTTCAATGTGGTATGGGATAATTTGATTAAAAAATATATCTTTATTAAATGGTTTTGAAAATGGTTTGATAAAGCGTTGATTTTTCCAATGTCTCGAATTGATATTTTTTGATTGAAAATGAAAATTTAATAGTGAAATGTTTATATTTTAATTTTTTTGTGATATCATGGTACTTGGACATTTTACGGGTGGTTACGTGATTCACCAAATGACGGGTGGTGCCGTGAATACCAGGACTGGTGGTTACGTTTTAACCTCAAATGCATTCGGTATGGAAGTCAGCCGTATGGCTATTCCATTTAGTGATACGTGTGGAAGTTTACTGTATGGTTATTCCATTTCATTATGTTTATGTCCCATATTACCTTTATATGTTACGTGTTATTTATATGGGTTTTATGGTAATATTTTGGTTACAGAAGCGTATGAAATGATCTTTTATTCAGTTAAGAGTATTTAAAACTTCGTAAAGGTTAAAAGTATTACTCATGATATTCATGGTTTACTTGTTGTTTTGAAAAACTAACAGTTTCCTTCTTTGTGTATCCCTTTCTGAGATTTGTATGCTCATCCAAGTTTTTCGAAATGTTTTTCACATGACTTAAAGATGAATAGGGTATTGGATGGGATCAAGGAAAAGTCAAGCTATCTAAAACATGGAACTAGACAAGATTATTTTTAAGAGTTTTTATTTTACAAAAAAAACATTTACAGAGTAGTAGTGTCTACTTGTAATATTTAAGTTATTATGTAATAGTTATGGCCTAATTTTCTAAAACTCTAAACCTGAAAAGATCCTCAATGTGAATTATTCATTTAATTCAAGATTATGTAAGGTTAAAGGCTGGGTCCTTAAAGTTGGTATCAGAGGTCGGTTTAGATAACCTTAGAGGGTAGGGTACAATTTAATCATAAGTGAAATTACCATAATGGTTAGGATTTTATAAAGAATCATAGTTATTTTTAGAAAGTGAATGAGTTTAAGATAACATGAATAAGTATATCTTAGGGTTTACCCTCCTCATAGAATTTTATATGATGATTTTACTAATATACTCGCACTGACCATTTTGGTTTTAGTAAATTGCTGGATCTAGTAGGCACCAAAGTAACATTGGATGTGAAGAAAACTATGACGATTTTCTGAACGATCAACTGAATGATATGGGAGCTACAATGAGAATTCTTGTGGTTATTGTAAACCAGCTATCTGGAGTCATGATTGACCACATGAACCTTGGTGATTTTTATAACACATCATACATGAAAGAAACAAATCCCTACGGATGTTCAGGTAATAATCATAAAGGTAAGTATGTTCAAAAACCAATATGTCAATGATATGGAAGGAAACACATAAGAAACTGTTTCAAAGGGACAGAAAGATGCTATAGATGTGGAAATGAAGGTCATAAAGCAAGAACCTGCCATGGAAAAAGGAAGCATCTAGTTGACTCTAGGAAAGGGAATGAAGTTCTTTCTGAAGGACCAATTGAATGTTTTAAATGTGGTGAGCATGGTCACTATTATAACACATGGACTATGAAGAAGTTTCGGGAATGGGATAACCAGGATCGTACAAATATTCATTTACCAATACCTAATGCCATTCCGATTGAGGATGAAGAAACTGACAATGACCAATGAAAGGTATGGATTATTACTTAGCATATGTTTTCCTATTATTGAAATCTTAGGATATGATTGATGAATTTGTTTATAGGAAATAAGTATTTAAGAATAAGTTGTAATGGAATGGTTAATAGATCAAGAAAAATGTTGAATGAGTAATAATTCAACTTATAAGGGATTCAAGAGTTATGGTAAAATTTAATATGGTGAAATTTTTAAAAGTATTAAGGATATTTTGATGATGAGAATTACATTAGAATACTTTTAGTAGTATGTATAACCCTGATTTTTGATATATGAAATTTTTATTCGAGGAATAATTATCTTTTATTTTGTGGATATAGTTATAAAGAACCATTTGGGTTTATATGATCCTTGAATTTGAGGCAATTACCGGTTAATACATTTTGGGATGCAAAACAAAATTTATTAGATAAACATTGTGGTTAAAATATGTTATGGTTATTTTTGATTAATTTATCTCTTTTTGTAAATGTTATAAAAATATGTAGTTTTTGAAAAGGGACAACAAACAAATCGTGTGATAATCCTTCGTGTCAGACGATGCTGTGGGAATCGATCCCACAACCAAAGTGCGACTGGTATTTATCACCTACCACTGGAATACATGAAGTCCCTAGTTAGTATGAATAATTCTTTTTAGTAATATGATCTTATGAATCAGGAATAAGTTGATTTTGGGTTATATATTAAAATTATTAACCTATCATGGAGGATATGTGATTAGGTTAATTACTTTTAAGTATGAGACTTGAAGAGTAACTGATGTTATTTGGAGATAAATGTTAAGATTTACTTTGGTGGACTATGTGATTAAATCCTTTAGAGATTTGGGTTTCAATATTAGTTTGGATTACATTGATGAATTATAAGGATAACTATTTATTTAATGGTCTTTCTTGAACCTTGGGTTCTTTTTGTTGAATTTTAGAAATCAAGAGTAGTATTTATTTTTATAAAGGATTATCCTTTTGGAGATTATCTGATCTTGTACTAACAATTTTGGTTTTAGTTGATGTCTAAATACAAGGGAAATAGATAGTTCTCCTTTTGTGGATTATTTAATTCTCTAGAAGATTATTCTTGTGCTTTTTATGTGCCCATGTCTTTTTGAATGCTCATCGTTCAGAGAAATGATTAGTTTTGCTAGAAACTTATTAAAATATGAAACTATACTAGAGGTAAGTATATTTCCTTATGTTTTTATTCTATGTATATAATGAATTTCTCAAAATTATGAAAAGGAACGTAAAATAAACTTGTTGGTTTACATTTCCTACTAAGTAATCAAAGACCATTTACACACATCATAAGTTTGAGATTTTCTTGTGGTAAGCATTCTACTAATCATGTTTCATGTCACTCTCCATTAGAACATGACACATTTTTTTCTCCTCAAAATCCATGTTTTCATGGAATCTTAGTATGGGTTAACTCGGGTGACCATTGTACTTCTCTTTCTTTCTTTTAAAGTGATAGTTTTACTTACTCCTTTTCTGATATAGGACATTCAAAACAGTTTCTGAGCTCAAATTTTAAAATTTCAAGGACGCAATTCCCAAAAGGGGGGAAGGATGTAACATATTTGGTAAATAAAAATATTAATTTTTCATATTTAATAATTTTTGAATTAAATATTATATTTACTTTAAAAGGGGTTCTATGTTCGATAGCGTACCCGATACACAACAACAGGTTTCGTTGAAATCTTACGTTGCACACTAATAATATAATATTATTATTTTAAATTGTATTTAACTGCTAAACGTTTTATCACCATGAATGAACAAAACTATCAATAATATGATTATACATGTTTTTTAAATGTATTTACATTTATGCAATAAAAGTTAGAGGCTTAAAATGTGAATGAATCTAATTTTAAGAATAATTTACTTTAAAAGGCCGATTTATTTCGTTTTAATAGAAAACCATTTTTAAATATAGTATTGGCCTCATTAATACATTCTATATGACCAAATAAAATCCATTTTTAGAATGGGAAAATCAAAATTTACTTTGTGTATATTTTTGGAATTTTTCCGATAAAGTCCATTTTTTAATGAATAGTGAAAAATATTATATTGTAATTCAAAAGTGTCTATTAATATAATTTATTTATATGGTTAGATTATACTTTTAATTGTTTTTAAAGTGAAATTAAAATATATTTTTACAATTTAATCCAATGTTGGTTATTGAAATTAATTTTACTTTGATATTGGACATAAACAAGTATCAATATTTTGATAGTTATTATTTCTAAAAAACATGCTTTTTGTTTTGATAACAAAAATTAATTTTGAAATTAATTAATTCCACTTATATGTTTTTAATTTGGAAAAATATAAATCAATTTTGAATTTGGAATATCAAATATATCTTAGGGTGAATTGTTGGTATTTTTCTGAAAAACATCAATTTTTGATGAATAGTGAAACGACTTAGTGGTAGTTAAAAAACTGAATTTTTCATTTAAATGAAATTTTACCACTTCTATGAATTGAATTCTGAAAATCTGACATACATGGTTTTTATCAAAAAGTAAAATTTGGTTCAATAAGATGAAAATAATTTTTGGTGAATAGTAATTTTTGTCTTTTATTTACCGCGGTTAAAGGTAAATAAGGTAAATCAAGGTAAAAAGAATATTATAATAATTCCAAATTACCTTGAATTTTGTTCAAAGCTTATTTTTTGAGTCATTAATTACCATGGGAATCTTTGGGTCGATTTTGGGACCCCATTGAGCCACCCGGGAGTGATAATGACAATTTAGATTAATTAATTTAAAGTAAATGCAAAAATGAAAAAAGCAAATATCTTTTTGTATATTAATTTTTAAAAGGGGTTATATAAATAATAATTTAAGTAATAAATAATAATTTTAAATCTAAAAAAATTTCCTACATCATAGTGTTTTTTTTATAATTTTTAGAATTCAAATAACTTAAATTTTTTATGACACAATAATGATGCAGTGTTTACCTCACTAATAAATGATTTAAATAAGTAAGATCATAAAGACTAAAATAATATTCAAAACCTGTCAAATTTATGTTGGATGATTTTATTTCGAATATTAGTCATCTTATCTTCTACATTAATTTCTTTTAGACCTTTTGAAACCGAAGATAAGTTTATAATAAAATAATGTTTTCACACTTTCCTAAAGTGCCCTTCCCCCTTTATAAAAGGAGATCACTTAAAAGCAACTCCACACATCTCTCTAGCCTTTTGTCTCATCCAAAAATTTCCTATTTAAGCTCCCTACATCCCTATTCTACTCCTAGAAGAATTAACTTAGGCATAAGGAACTTCAAGAAGTCATTTGGTTCAAACCAAAGGGAGTTACCCAAATTAAAGGTAAGAGTTTCTCTTAATTTGTTTTCATTTATTTTACTTCTCCAACCCCTAAAATCTTTTTATTCGATTATTTTGTGACAAAAATAGTATCATAAATATACGTGGATGTTTTTATGAGAAGTATTTGAACTACACTTACACACACCTCCATCTAATGGATGAAAAACATAATGTTTCAGTGGATGGCAAACTAACACCTCACGAAACGATGATTTTTCATATATCTCCAAACCCCTCTCCTGGTGGCCATTTTGATGGAAATGTATTTATATATGATATATATTATGTTTTTGTTTTCTTTATTTTTCTGTATTTTCCATTTATAGCATGCCTTTATGGTTTCCATAATGGGTAAATACGATAATCTCATTTGAGCAAGTGCGGACTACCGCCACCTCAAAGTGATGTGACTCATTAATGCATTATGTGGGATGTATAAAGGATAGTGTTAATGATATTATATATGTTATTATACTGTAATTATAATATATTTTTGTTTCATAATGTTTTAATTCCATTAAAATAAGAAATAGAAATTAAAGTAGTGTTCATGCGTACGTACGACTTACCTTCTCCATGAACATGCATTTCATTTCATACCTTGAAATGTTTTTTACTATTATAAATACATGTATATACAGGATATATATGATATATATGATATCTAAATCATGAACACCATTTAGGATATAATAGACTATTTACCACATGGACAACTTGTAAATATAAGTTGTTCATTTTTGACTCAAGTACACAATATCGACAAAAAGAACGATATTAACTAAAATGATGACATAATGTTTATGACATGGTAATAAGTGATTTAAAAGGAATAATAAATACGAAAGAGGTTCTTAATAAAGTTGAAATTAACTTTAGTTTATTATTCAAGAGATTAAAGAATGATCGAATCATGTCGGACACGAGGTAAGGGATCTGACCTCTCTCTTTCTTTTCAAGTACTCTCTTTTATGTAATTTCATTTATGATCCATGTTCTTATGTTGGAGGATGTTATTTTATATTCACCAGACTGTAATTTGTATTTTAATATGATGAGAGAGCCCCTCTTACTCACATCAATTCATTTTGATAATTTTCATGTGGCGCCGTTAGCCTACCGAATTTTTGTAATGGATTTTAATATCTCACTTTTAATTCCTTGAGATTTCCATTGTTCGTCACTTATTTATTAAATGTAGTGGAATGTGTACTTCCATTGATATATATTATCATTATTATATTTATATTCATGGTATTCTGTGATTCATTTTGTGGTTATTAACTTTTGGTCACAGGATTCAATTTGAATACAATGAAGTAAGGGTTTTTCATCTCACTTTTTATTTATGCGAGATTCATGCTATATTTTCCACTATTTCCTTTTGTAATTTTTACGTTTTTATGTAATAGTTATGGAATAAATATCTAAAACTCTAAACCTGAAAAGATCCTCAATGTGAATTATTCATTTAATTCAACATTATGTAAGGTTAAGGGCCGGGTACTTATAATAATAATATAAATAAAATCATAAATCCATTAAATATACTTATGTATATATCACAAAGGTGATGCGGTGTATAAAAACAATTCACATCGCTTCATGGAGGTGATAGTTCACACAAAAACATGAACAACATTAATTTTTTTTGTGCTTGGAAAGTGAGAAAATAATTGAAAAATTATTCTTTTAAAATGATAAATATGTAATTAATATTATATATGAACATTTATTACATCATTATAACCTTTATTGATAGAATCTAATGAAAGAAACTATATCGTTTCACGATGTGGTGGTCCACCATACACAAGAATGAAATGTTCATTTACCATTTGATGAAACTAGAGATTGGTTTGGCTATTGATATTAATATAATAACATCTCAGTATATTGGGGAATATGGATTTATTATTTGATCATTGATTAATGAGATTTAAAATATGTGGAAGAAAAAATAATATAGAAACACAAAAAAAAAGATATCTATATTTCAGTTGATCACCTCTGGGGAATATAATAACACCTCTAATGAGGGTGTTGTGCCTAAAATAATGCCTCAAGAATGTGGAGAGGTATTACAAGAAGGGTTTTGGAATATCTTGATGGAAAGAAAAGGATTTGTATGTGTTCATATTAGAGAAGAGTGGGGACCTTTTTATAAGAGAGGGGAGGGGCCCCCACTAGTACAAAAACCTTTTTACTTTAATTTTTTTTCATTTTAATGTCAGTTTTTAGTGAAGTTATTGCGAGTGACATTAAAAATATGATTTTTTACTTTATTTATTTAATAAATGACATTATAAATGGGGTTTTATGGGTTTTAATTTCTGTTTTTAAAAAACTGGCGTGAAAGACCATCTGGAAATGTTGTTAAAAACCATTTTTAACGTCAGTTTTTGAAGAAACTAACATTTAAAGTTCTTTTTTACATCTATTATTAAATAACCAATGAAAAAAATATTGAACATTTTATATATAAGTTCCAAATCATTTATTTTAAAGGTCATCGAGCTCAAATGGAGTTATTGATCAAAAGTTATGACCATAAGAAGTTTGATATTTTTATCAATGAAAGATTGAATGAGCCAACCGTAGCTTCACCATAAAAATAATTTTTGAATCCGTAGAAGGATTTTTAGTTATACAATGATATAAAGAATTATCCATCATTATAATAAAATTATAAACTTTAAATAGTATATCAATTAAAAAAACTACTTATAGTAAATATAAATCAAGGGAAAATTATAACAAATACCTTGACGAGATCACGAAAATAAGAAATAGTGGATTCACATGGAATATCAAACAAGTTGAGTCGATAGAATGATGATGGATGAATGAAATGATCATTAAATGGTATATCTGTTATAAAAAAAATCATAAATCCAATAAATCCTAGATAAATGATTAAATATACCATAATGAGATCACAGAAAGAAGAAATAATTGATTCACATTGAAGATAAAATTAGTCTAGTTGGGGAACAATTATATTTGAAATAAATAATAGTTAAATTTGGATATGTGTATAATGGTAACATATAATTGAGATGATAAGTGAAAAATTAGTATTAAAAATTTTCTATGGAAATTCAAAATTTCGATGTTGTGAGGTAAAAAAATTGAAATTTTTTATTCGCGGGATATTAAAATTATCTTTCACGTTGGTTTTATGATAACCATCGTGAAAATATATTAAAATTTTCAATTACGTGTCATGCCATTTATTATAAAAATGACATGAAAAATCAATATTCATTACATTTTCATGTCTGTTATTAAATAACCATTTTGAAAAATCAATCTTCATGACTTTAGAAGTTGGCCTTCCCTAAGACTTCATTTAGAGATGATCAACTTCTGAAGGCAATAACGTTTAATCCGTAACTCAGTTTGAGCTTTGTGACCTGTCAAATTAAATATCACGAAATGAACTACATGTTTTTAAACTTTTTTCATGTTAGTTATTAAATAAACTATGTGAAAAATACATTTTATCATGGGTTATTAAATAACCGACGTGAGAAAGTCATGAAAATCGATTTTCATGTCGGTTATTTAATAATCGATGTGAAAAAGGAAGGAAAGTTGATTTTTTCATGTCTGTTATTATATAACCAACATGAAAAATCATTGAAAATGTATTTTTACATCGGTTATATAATAACCAACGTGATAAATATATTTTCAAATATTTTCACATCGGTTTAAAAAACCGATGTGAAAAAAGGCGATTTTAAAAATAGTTTTTGTATTAGCGACGCTTGGAAACTTTTAAACTATTAAATTAATATAAATTCAATTTCAAATCCAAATTTTCCCAAAAATAATTTATTTACAAGATAATATTATTTTGGGTCTGATACCTATAATCTATATAAAATTAGACAAGATTTGAATACTTTGTAATCCTTATATTTTAGGTTTAACCCTTATTTTACCCATTTTAATCTTATTGTGATATCATGTTATTTATAATTTTTGGGTGTATGCTATTACATAACATATCAAAAGATAAAAAAGTATAATTTATGACATATTTGGATTTATTCAAACCATTTGGATGAATTTTATAATTTTTTGAATTTTATTACATTTAATAAACTATTTTATATTCTAAAATACCGATAGTGCCAATTATGACACTATTCATTAGTTGACTTTTAAAAAATATCATAACAGGAAGATAAGTTTGAAAAAATATTTTAATTAATCAACAATATGTCAAATATATCAATAAAATTCCCAGATGACATAAATTATATGAGATAATATTTATTTTAAAATTTATAAAATCATTTATTTGATTCTTTCATTAATTAATAAATTTCCACGTCATCTTTGTGTCATAATTAAATTTAATCCATTAATTGATAAAAATTATTAATTAATTATCTTGTTGTAATCAATAATTTTATATTTCCAATGACTATTTATAGACAAAGAGATCCCCAATATAATTCCATATAAAAATACTATTCTTTTTAAAAACAAAAGTGTAACAAAAAAGAATATTCATTGAATATAATATTATAGAAGCATTAATGTCATCCATGTGGCTCCAAGTGGACCTAAATTCAACAAAAAGATTCTCATGGTTTGGATAAGTTCATAAAATTATATTATGACATGTGTTAGGGTAGTTTTATATAATATAATATTTATTTACCTTTAATTACACGATTTACCTTTAGCAATGTTAATAAAATTTATTACAATGTTACTATTCATAATGTAAAAAAAAGGGACCTAATTAACTAATTTGAACCTTATGATTACAAATATGGGAATTATTTTCCCAAATTCAAAACATATAATTATCTGAAATTAATTAATAATTAATCCTCGTTGTCAAAATGAGCAAACATGTTATTTAAAAGTAAAAACCATTAAAATAATGAAATGCGTTTATATCTAATTTCAATGTGAAATTACTTTAGATGGCCAAAATTAGGTTAAATGATAAAAACTAATCTAATTATACTTTATAATAAATACTAATTATAATTTAACAATACTAATAAATTAGATGAAAATACATTTTAAATTAAAATGCATTATTTTTCAATATTAATTAAAATATGAATTTTATAAAAAATATTAGAAAACTCTAATCAAAGTAAATTATGATTCCCCTCTTCCAAATAAGATGTTTTTTTTCAAATATAACATATAAAATTTACCAAAAATATATTTAAAAAGGGTTCACTATTAAAAGGTGGTCAAACTACCTTTTAAAAATATTAAAGAATTTTATGCTTGAAATTGGATTTATTCTCATTTTAAGCCTCTAAAATTTATTCGATGAATAAAAAAACATTTAAAAATATTATATGGTTAGTTATTTTCATTCTTACCAATATAATGGCTTGGTGTTAACTACCATTTAAAATAATAATATTAATAATTTATTATTTTTCTGTATAACTCAGTCTCGTGTGAAATGTATGATTTTAGAGAATCCCCTTTTTTCATGTTGGGTATTCTATAAAACATATATCCTATTTAAAAAAATAATATATATTTCATTAGTAGTTAAAATATATGAAAATTATTATTCTATAATTATATGGGATGTTACAATTTAGTTATATGGGAATAATAATATGGCTACATGGGAATAGTGGAAAACCTATATAAATTATATTATAACGTCTAAGATGACATTTAGTGAAGAGGAACACTTCATGATACTCATATAAAATTTTTAGAATAATAAAAACATTAAATCTCTTGATAAATTAAGTAAATAATAAAAATATATTACCACAGTTAAGAATGATTTTTATTAATACAAAACTAAAACCAAAGAAAAAACATAATAAAGCTATGATAAAACAATATAATCAATGAATACAATTATTAACAAATAATTATAATCTAAAATAATATTAAAACATAATATTTCTTTGAGAAAGCATAATTACACAAATCTATGCATTTGTAATTATACTAAATAAAACAAGTATTTTTTTTGTTATTATTTAAACAATTTATTAATATTTCAATTAATTATGTCATAGGAATTAAGAAATAATTATTTTTAATTATTAAAATATAATGTGGTTTGAGGATCCACTCAAAATTTACCCCTTTTGGAAAATTAATAAACTATGTATAATTTCAAAACATCTCCCCTTTTTGAAATAAAAAAAAATGTTGCATGGATAAAATTATATCTTAGGGAAAAAAATATTCTATCTATATATATTTTACATATTATATTTCATTTGAATGGGCATAAAAATTTTATAAAATCTTTTTAAAAAATTTTATTTCGAAATGTGTTTTAAGGAACCACTTTAATGAGATAATAATTTTAAAAGATGGTTGTGAGAAATAACAAAACACAATTTGTAAACAATACTTTTCTGAAAAATAAATGTTTAAACATTAATTTAAAAAAATTATGTATGTATGAGTATTATTAAAATTGAAATAGAATAAAAAATAAATACATAAATTAAAATTAGTAATCTGGAAAATAGTTTCCATATTTTATAAATTTCATGAAAATCTGTAAATTTTAACACATTCAAACTCTATATTTTATAAAAGATTAATCACATAAATAAATCAAATTACCCTTATAAATTTTAATTAAATTTTATTATCTATGATTTTAATATAATCTAATATTTATACATATTTTTTATTTCAAATTTTTTACATAGAAAACAGATTCCAATGTTCTCAAAGAAGACTTAATAGAATCTTATATTTCTTGGAAAAAAATAGAATTCAAAAATTATTTACCCCTTTAAATGATTCATTTTACATATAAATAAAAAAAATTTAAAATTCAAATTAAAAACCGCACCTTAAATTCATCTTATACCAGACATAAATATATAAAAACAGTACATATCAGAATCTATAAAATTGATTTTACACCATAAAATACTTCATAATTAAACATAAACATATATTAAAAAGTGAAATGATAATATGTAAAATAAAAATTTACACAACTGAAATGTCAGGAATAAATTTAAAAATAATAAAAAAGTATTAATTTCCTAATTTATTTTCAGAAATGAAAATCATGATCATGTTTATTTTAAAAAATCAAAACTAAAATTAACATAGTTAATGTTTTATAAATTTCACAAATAAAAATATGTATAATATTTTTGAATAACTAAAATATTTATGAATAATTTAAAGTGAATTTTTACATTGACTCCTATGGAATTAATTATTTTATTTCAAAATGACATAATAAAAACATATTGAGGTGAATTTTAATTTTTATTGTGAACACTTTCTGAAAACACACATTAATATCACATGATTCCATAAAAAATGTTATAAGGTATTTTTTAAAGTTAACTAATTTATAATATCATATCCTTAAAAAAGTCATTAAAAATAAGATAAAATATTTTTTTGGCCATTTAATGATATTAAATATATTAATGTGCATGAAAAATAAAACATATGGTTAAATCCAAAATGATATATTTATTCAATCTTATTATTAATATTTCAACATGATAAAGATAAAAATTCAATTTCATACATGATGAACATAATAATCATAAGTTAAAAATTACAACGGTTAAAGAATGGATTAATTTTATGTGAAGTAGAATAAATACCATTATCATCACAAGTAGTAGACAGTTTTGAATATTGGACATTAAAATCATATTTTTAAATGAAATTCCTTTTGTGAACAAAATATTTATTAAAAAATAATTGTCAACAAAAATTATAATGACCACAATATCCACATTTAAGAATATTAACCAAATAAATTGTTCCAGACATTCCTTTAACAAAATAATATCTAAATATAACAGAAAAAAGTATCACAACTAAGTCTATTAATTATATCATTATGATTCATAAAATAAGAAATCTTGTGAATTTTAACATTTGATGAAATTTTATTATAAATTTTATTTTCCAAACCATCATATTTATTTCTAATTTTATTTAATTCATTATTTAGGATTTTAGTTTCTTTTAAAAAATACCAATTCATCATAAAACTTTTCATACATAAATGTGGATATTTCTCTGAGGTTTTCATTTTCATTTTTATGCTTATTACATTGATTATGAACACTGGTCATATCATCACACATTAAATTAAATCTTCATTCTAGTTCTTCATTTTTACTGAAAATAAATTCTTTAATGCTATCATTTTCTAATTTAGGCTAACAAATTTTATAATCAATATTCATGTTTCCCATGATTTTAATTTCAAGTGGAAAAAACCTATTACCTTCCAAAATTCATTAAATTTAGAATAAAAGGTACTTATTTATTCAAAACCCTTATATATTCAATTTTTATTGACATATTTTTAAATGTCATTTATTTTATTATATCTTCATATTAATCACACATTTCCTTCACATCTTCAATTCTTGGATTATTATTTCCAAAATTGTTGGAAAAATGATAATCATAACTACAATCACTGTCAATATTTATACTTTTCACACATATATTTGCATATTTTATAGGATAATAACCAAGATGACATGAAAAATAATGATAATATGAATATGTTTTCTTGGAATTTATTGCAATAAAATAAACATTACCAATTTATTTTGGGCATTAAGTCTTGTTGAATGAGATTTTGGAATTACTACATGAACTATTAGATTTCTTTACATTATTCATGTCCTTATCCAAATTATTTAGCTTTCAATGATTCAGTTTAATATATAATATATACCTGTATTTATAAATAATAACATTGTAATATTATACATTTAAATATGAATTACCTTGAATGATATCCCCTTTAAAAAATGATGTTTTTCCTCTTTCTTAGATGAATGTTCTTTTATCAGGTGTTTATATTCTCTATAATTAGAGTGAATAGGTTTCATGTAATATCATTCATCAAAGGTAGTTGTCTTAATATGTTTTCAAATAACATAAGAAATGTTGTAACAAAAAAAATTAATAAAAACAAATTATAGTAAAAAAATAATTAATATTTATGAGCTTATAATTAAAATCATATTTAATTGAATATTATTTTTTCAAATATGCCATATCAAATTTAGGTTAATAATAATATTTAATAACAATATCATCATATAAAAATATTAATACTGTTTTGATAATATTTCATTTAAATATTCCACCAAGAATACAGATTATTGATGAATTTTAGTGTTAATATCGAAATCAACAGACATTTATTTATCAAATACGACACCAATAAAAAAGATCTTTATTTTAGAATTATTAAGGTATATGATAATATTTTTAAAATTTTAATATAAGCAATCCATTTAATAACAATATATCTTATATGATCCAACCTCTAAAATCAATTATGAGGTATAAAAATGAAAATTTTAATTTTTCATCAAAGGGTCTTCCTTTGATACTAAATTATAGGTATTATAAAGAATATATAACTAAAATTATCCTTATAAGAGCCACACCCAGATACTAACTATTAGGTCCTGGAGAGGTGATAATAATAAACAATAAGAGGTGAATTTTCACTATTTAAAAATTAATCAGAGTATAAACATAATTAGTGAAATGTGATCAGTTCAAAAAATAATCAATTCAACCACACAAATATAATAAATTAGGGAAAATAGAAAATTTTAAAATAAAAATATGTACATAAGATATTTATATAGTAGTTTAAATTTAAATTCTCTTATATCTACTATTCTCACACCATCCTGGTGTATGGATCCCACTATGGTGTATAATTTTTTAGGTGAGTAAAAACACTATACATCCCACTTTATAAAAATTGGAGGTACAATCTTATTCTCTTATGTTTTATGAGTTCATACAAAAACCCAAACTTGTATAGAAGAAGGCCCAACCAAGAAATTTACATGCTCAATCTTAACCACAATCCTTTTTTTGGTTTATATAAAACCTAGTATTTTTTTAACAGAAATCCAAATCGAGTATTTTATAGCATTAGAATCAATCTCAATGTTCACATTATCATTCCTAACATTTTATATATTACAGTTCAAGAGGAACCCACTCCTCTAAGGTTATATACTAAACCATGTATCATATAAGTGTAGTCCTTTCCTCTAATAATTTATGGGTTAATAAGAACCTAGAAATCTATGTTGATCGACAAAACCTTGTATTATAAGGGGACAAATCAAATCCATATGTACATTTTTTGTGGTATTATAACCACATGAAAATAAACCAAGTGTTAAAATACATCTTTGATAGTTACAACACAATGAATGAATAAAAATATATCACCTGGTGAATAATCAATGATAGAGATACTGGTGTTTGGATAAAGTAGCACTAAATCCATTCAAGTTGTTGAAATTGTGAATATCTAGAAACCAATGATTTACATTAGAAACCACATGACCAATGAAGCACTAAGACTTCATTTCAAACTTATGTAACATAAAAGATTAAAATAATATCCATCACAAAATTTTCATACTACATGCTTCAATCATTTTACACACCAAAATTCTACAACTATTTTATCCACTTTAAATTACATGAATATTATTCATAATTTCAAATAGTAAAAAATCCCATGGAGTTAGCTTTTAATTTTCATTGATATAATTTATAATTTAAAATATGATGTACAAAAAAAATTATTGAAATAACAAAAAAATATATAATAAGAAATATATTCATAAATATTGATAATAAATATGTTGTAATATTTACATAAATCATGTGATACAAACTCTTCATATTAAAGATTCAAATTTGAAATCATCTCGTTAAGATTTTCTAGTTAAAATATTCATGTGTATTTTTCGGATTAGACATATACTTAATATCCAAATGAATTATTTCATGGAATTTTTTTAATAGAGTATTTAATAATCATTATTAATATTCTTGAGAAAATATGTTAAAATATTTGAGAGAAACTATATATATTCCAATCGTTTGGAATTAGAATATCCCATGTTCCAAATTTTTTAGATTGAATATAAATACACACCCAATCCCATGCAAAACCCATTTAATTAATCATCAAACAATGTAAAATCTATTATTATAGAATATAGATAATTAATGAATAATATTTGAAAAAATAAAACACTTAAAATATAAATAATAAACTTATAGAAAAATAATATCTGAAACACAACGTAAAACAGATCATTTTTTTGTTCATACAAAAATCTCTAGAAACCAAACAACTATGTAGGAAAATCTACGTAGGGGAATCCCATAGGGCATTCACATAGATTAATCATGTTTTTGATTTATATAGGAGATTCATTTTCTAAATTCACCACATATGGGAATTTTCATGAATCTAAAAATTTACATAAGCGATTTACATTATGGGATTAACATAGATATTTCCAATATGAATATTCATGTTACTATTTCTCACGCCATATCCAATTTATATACAAAAAAACCATGTATAGAGATGAATATATATATATATATTCATCATTTTAAAAAATTGTTTACATATCCAAATTCACATAGGCGATTTGGGAAACTTGTAAACAACTTGTGTTACCAAATTTTAGACATAGAAAAGTCCTTCTAAACAGAATAATAAAATTTTTCTCTAGTTTAATTTTGTTTATATAATTTAATTATATATTTTCATAGAATAAATAATTAAATATACTAATCTTATATTTCTAAAGTTATCATAATAAATAAGTAACAAAATAGATCTAGAAAAAATTAGCATTTAGTAATAAAAATTATACGGACTTAAAATATAATTTATAAAATAATAGATATATATTCATATTTTTTTTCTAAAAATAAAATGTATATAAATTTTTAAAATTTACAACACATAAAAAATCACTCAATTTAGAGGATGTCATCCAATTTTATGTTTGAAATACATAAGGTAACCGATTCTAAAAAATATACTACATGAAAAAAATGGCTACGATGATTTTGGCTACATGGGAGAGTTGTCTTGGTCTAAATAATAATATTGATGGGTAAGAATAAATAAAAACCAATATAAATTATATTATATGGTCTTGAATGATATATTTTTCCATCTAAATCATCATTGGACTTGTATAAAATGTTATAAATAATAAAAACATGGAATCTCATGATAAATTAATTAATAAATATAATGATATAACCAAAGTCAATCATCCGTACAATTAATAAATAAGATAAAATAAATAATGCACATAAAAAAACCTTTGATAAAACAATATAATCAAAAAAATGATTAAAAAATAATGAAAATAATAATTATATTAAAACATAATAATTCAATGAGAAATTAAAATTACAAAAACCATTTAATTATACTTAGGATAAATAAAAAAGAAATGTTTTGTAATTCTCAAAATAATGTTTTATGATTTTAAATAATTATTTTACTAGAAATAGAAAAATAAATCATGGTAATTATCAAAGCATAAATTATTTTAAGGATCCAAGTAATTAACAACATATAATTTGCAACACAAGCATATCTACGCATAAAATGTAGATCAATTGTAAAATTTGACTGAACTATTTTTTCATATCAATCATCATGGGGAACATGTTTCCTCCATATCAATGAGGAACATAAAAAATTTATGAGGATTTTTTCAATTTTAAAATGATTCATCATTTAGGGACTAAATTCACTTTTTATCATACTGTATCACTATTATGTCAATGGTTGGTACAAATTTCCATTTCTAAGGCTTTAACATATTGTATGAATATTGATTTTTATAGTTCCTAATTTATATTGGTTGTTTATATAGGTCTAAATGTGGGATATTACATGGTGAATACCAATATATAATATTAATTAAACCTTAAATATAATGCACCGACCTCAGAATACTTGAGACGATGCATTATTACATTACATTTTCATTATTACAAGGAATGAAATATCGTAGGACTGTTTAGTTTAGCAGTCTTGGAAATCTAGCTTATTTACACGATACCCATAATACAATGGAAAAAAAATAAATAATGCGACACAAGAACTGAAATAAACTACATCCATAAACACTTATTCAAATATCTCTTCTTCATAACATGAGGTATGAAACCTAATAACGGTGAGCGCAAATACTCAGTAAGGGTCAGTAATTCAGAATCAATAATGAATCAATAAGAATAAATTAATAAGATAAGGTGAATAATTGAAAACAGATTCTATTAAAATAAATAGATAAGGAAATATGAATATGGAATGTTAGGAAATATAAACAAATTCCCTTTAATAAATAAACTGAAAATTAAATGAATCCATAGATATGTTGATGCAATTTCTCATGGATGAATAATATATGAATCAGGAAAATGAAATTCATCCATTGATATATCGATGAAACATCGCATCGATGAATAATAATTAAATATAAATTAGGATAATACCTAATTATTAGATTCCATGTTTCCTCAGTACATGGTACCTTTACCATCATGACCTTTCGGAAGACAGTTTACAAAATTTAGCGTAAAAACCCATCTGATTGGCCAAATTATTCATCTCCTAAGACTACTGATGCAACGAGGGCTATCTATAACCGGGCCACACCCATGTTCTACAAGTACAAATAAATAATAATATTCCTGAAAAATGTTCTTTTAAAAAATGTATCTATATTTTATAGAAGATAAAAAGTTATCAATAATACCTCCATGAAGGATAATTAACAATTAGAGTTGTTGACATTAAAACAATCATGGCGAAAAATAATATTTAAGTATTCCAATGTGTCCCATAGCACATTGAAACATATAAATCATAAATAATCAGGATTTAAATGAATCTTATAAAATAATTAAAATATGTATATTCATTTTATAACATGTCAATATGATGTATATACACCAAATAAGAGTGAATTGGTGTAAAACAAACATAAGTCTCAATAATAAGTAATTTGCGACGAAATCTCATACCTTATCCTTACATTTTGTTGTGTCATTCATTGACTCATTTATAGTGGATTAAAATATGTTAATAACCAATAACATAACCCCAATGATGTTGATAATACCATATATTAACTTCCTAATATATTTTATTTCTGGTTTGTTAACAATTTTCAATATTTTACCTATTTTTGGTGTTAATTGCCTAGTTTTCTCAACTAGGTTTTGAATAGTTATTTGGTGTTGTTATTAAATATATCACTGTCTCATCATCCCCATAATTCAGAAAAAGAATAATTTATATTATATATTTAGTACATATGTATTTATAATATTCTATAATATTTGGAGATTAGAAATGAAGTACACTGTTAATGGAGATGGTAGGCCGTACGTACGCATGAACACTACTTTTATTTCATTATTGTATAAAAATAATTAAAACTAAATGATAAATATGTATAATATATTTAAATTATAATAATTCTATTATATATGTTACATAGTTTTGTTAACACTATCTATTATGTGTTCCATGTTTGGGATGAACGAGTCATATCACTTTAAGAGGGCGGTAGTCCACACTTCCTCAAACAAAATTATCTTATTTTCACAACTTGAATAACATAAAGATATGTTTAAAATAAAATTTATATAATAATAATACCTCATAAATAACATATATATATTATATAAATATATTTTTATCATAATGGACGCCATGAGAGGTGGTAGGGAAAAATTGAACAATCATCGTTTCGTGAGGCTGTATTTTACCGTGCAAAGAAACAATATGTCAATTACCCATTAGATGAAGGTGTGTGAAAGTGTAGTCACAAACCTTGTCATAAAAAATCCTAGTATATTAATTATACTGGTTTTGTTAATTAATCATATAATAATGTGATTATAGGGAGTGGATAATTTAAATTAAATTAGAATGTTTGAGAGAAGGCGTTACCCCATAATCAGGTAACTTTTTTTTGGTTTATACACAAAGGATTTATTATAAAGAATTATTCAATAAGGGATTATTCTAGGAAAAGGGGAGGGATTTTGGGAGACTATGTTTTAAGTTATTTACCTAACTTATATGGTTTTAGTGGTGTTAGGAATGGGTAGAGGTGGGGGCCTTTTATAGGGAAGCGGAGTGGCACTTTTGTAAATACCAAATGGTATTCAATAATGGGTGGTATATCATACCTAAAGAGCCTCCAAAAATAAAAAAATAATGAAGTAATAGGGAATAATGGTAGAGAAAATCCTATTAAAAAATAAATATGTGCATTTTAATAATTTGGTTCCTTAACTTCTATGATTCCCAAATTTTATCAGTTTGGTTTTTATTAAAGCATGGTGTTTTCTAATAAAATTAATTTTACCATTAAGACTAAATTGAAGTGAGATTTTTTATTCAATATAGAGAAATTAAATTATATTTATTATATCTATTTTATAAAATAATATTCCTATGTCCTTTGGATATTAATTTCAAAACAAGTGTATTTGACGTGTTAATACGCTGCTTGAACCCGGACCATTTTAGAAAAGTTGTTTATAGTATATGGGTCAATATGATAATTATAAATGATTAATTGGTCCATTAATAGAAAATATTTAATATTCAATAACACTTAAAAATAACTTTATAGAATATATTATTTTTATTAATTTTAATTCATTTAATGATATTCATTTATTGTAAAATAACAATAATGTCAATTTTGACATTATTTGTTTAATGTTAATTTTAAAATTTCAATGTAATATTTTAATTCAAATATATTAGGTTCACAGATGTGAAACATGATATTTTCATCTTAAAAATAAATAAATGAGTCAATTTTATCAATTAACACATCTTTTAATATTTATAGTACCATTTATAATTAATTATTAATTAAATAATAACTATGTTGACATTTCTTAATCATTTTACGTAAATAAATCTTCTCTAAAACTATTTGACAAATTTTTATGTTAATAATAGACTATTTATCTAAAAAATGGTATTTATAAACCAAAATATTCATTTTTTACATATCCCAAAAAAAAATTAAATGTTAAAGGTAAGGTAATTTATTTTTTATCTTTTCTTTATTTAAACTTTTATATAGAGAACTTTCCTTAAATAATATCCAAATAACCATATATTTAAAAAAAGTGTGGAAATGGTCAAATTATGGAATAAAATGGATTTTGGAAAATTTTACACGTCATTTTTGTCCTTAATATTAAGGATCAGTCCCTTATTAAGCTTAATCATACCTTAATCAATGTAATTAATCTTAATTACATTCACTAATCATTTTGGTGAAAAAATTAAGTTTATCTTATTAGACCAAAAATATCAAACTAATTAAATATTTTTAATTTTGGATTTTCCATAATCAAATAATAGAAGCCATAAAATTAGGATTAATGCTAATCCCACAGATGAGGTGAAATAATGGGTTTTATAGAAGTGAAATGTTCAAATGATTGTTATGTTTTTATATTCATTATGAGAGAAAAATTAATTATAATGAACTTAATTGGAGAAATTTATATATAATTTAACAAACGTGACTCTAATTCAAATATAAAATCTAATTTATCATTAATAATTATTTAAAGAAAAATTCTATTTGTAACTAAATTGCAGTAATTTCCATTATTCATCAAAAAATTATGTTTCTCAGAAAAATCTAAAAAATTACCATATGCTAATTTTGAAATTATGAAATCAAAAATGAAGTTTATTTTTTAAAATAAAATTCATTAAAGTTTCAAAATTTAGTTTCAAAATTGTTTTTCCATCAATAGGTGGTAAAACTCAGTCTTGCGTGTAACACAAGAAAATTCAGTGTCATATATAGCATAATTTAAAAAAATTATACAAATAATTCCAAAAAAATTATATTTAATATAAAATTAAAATATCTTATTGTCTTTTGGTGTCACATTAAAGGTGGTTCCCTCCTTTTAACATTCATTATTTATGGAATCTTGATTTTATTTATGATTTTAAACTTTATTTTTAATCATATTAAATATATATAAAATATCCTTGATATATCTATGATTATGGAACCTTTTTAGTTATTTGAATTGGTAATGGAATGTATTTAAAGTTGTATAATATTATTTAATAAATATATGCATGTAAAGTGTTTTCATTAATTCCAACATTACTTTTAAATAATGTAAACATTAATGATTTTATGGAATGATTGGTTATTTTTTTATAAATAATGGTGGAATTTTTTTTTGAGTGGATTTAAGGGAAAATGGGTGTTTGGATAAATTTAATGTTATGGTCAAGAGTTATTTATTTGTATCACTATACCCTATTTCTTACTAAATTTTATTACATGACTTTCATTTTATAAAGGGTTCTGGACTGTTATGAAATTTTAACTCTATTGATATGTATTAAACTAATTGAATCCCTTGATTTTAGAAATTCCTCATTTTAATAATTGGGTACATATGAGGGTTCTTAAGAAAAGTTTCACAATAGGTAATGAGGTTTCACAATCTCTTTAGTGGATATCACTTTCTTTGACCCCATCATAACAATTAGGATATTGGTCCTATTATTTTATCTGTCCCTATAATGGCCCACACACTAGTTATCATGCAACTATTTTTATGTACTTATGGATAATTGAAAGTGGATTGGGATAAGATTATGTTTTTATTAAGAAAAATGATATTATGTGTAAATTTTATAGTTACATAGGTTTTCTCTAATGGTTCTTGAATAGTTTTTTCGGTAAAGTACTGGTTTTGTATTATGTATAATTTTATTCACTTACATATTTTAAATAAAATTATAAATTGGATAAAATTTAATATAATGTTACAAATGTGGTGTCATGAGTTTATTTTTTTATCAAAATATAAGTGATATTTTTATTTACAGTTAAAAAAAGTTAGTTATGAATTATTTTTTAGTGGTTATACATATAGAATATGGTTCAATAGTACTGTACATGTTCATTTACTCACTACATACTCACTATGTGTATATATAGTGTAACAAACTGACTCTAGTAATATACAGATAGTGTATACTTTATATTTTACATAAGATACAAGGTATTACATAACCAAGGATCAATCGGTTCAGTAGTTTTGAAGAAAATCATAAATATATTATTCCCATTTTATATTGAAATCAAAATATACAACAAATAAAAGTAAATAATCAGAATTGCTGAAACTCATTAAAATATTCCTTATTCATAACAAAAATATAATAAATTCCTATAAAGGGTGAGGTCATATTCTAAATAATATTTACGTATAGTGGAATATAGAATGGGTAAATAATAAAATATTAACTTGGTGGAGTAGATAATTTAAACACATTCTATTCAATAATAAAAATGAGTTCAATGAGAATACATGGATAATATAATCATAAAACGCACATGGATAATGAAAAAATGAATATTAAATAATTTATATACACAATTTCAGGCATTCAAGATCATTCCCTCTCAACCATGATATCAAAAATCTTACTATTATGGCCTCTCAATGAAGATATCATTCTTAATAAACTGCTATGTGCAAACAAAATGTTCATATAATATTGGATTATTATTGTTTTATTTCCTGAGATATATCTATGATTCTATTGGATATCTATAACAAGGACCCACCGATCAATTACCTATCTTATGCATTCAGTTTATTTTGATTGAGCAATATAATTCATTCCAAAATGCCTTATAACTCTAAAATTATCCGTATTGAACCAATAATATAGAATATAAATATTTCATCATTATAAATAATCGACATATTTAATAATGATGGTATTATTGGATCAAATCCCCATTAATACCAATGTATGTTATCATAGATAAAAATACCATTAAAATATCCATGGAGAATTTCAAAATATAAGAATATACTTTTAAATATGAACGACCATAGATAAAATATAAAAAATTCTAGAATATTAAGAAAAAAATTTCATTAAAAAAAATCATGGAAACAATTAAATGGTGTTTCACAGAAGTATTATTCATTATAGTGGCTGAATTCATATGTTCGATGTATTTTTATAAAAAGATTTAGTCGAAACATTTGGTAAAAAGTACCTCATTAAAAATTAAATAGAATATAACTTTTAAAAATAATTATACACTAAATATGGGTAAAAATGAATTTAATAAATATTTTTATGATAATAAAAAAATTATTAAAAACATTTTAATGAAAATATGGACATTGAAAAAAAAATTGGAAATAAATCTTTAAAAAAATATTTTTAAAAATAATATCTGATGCATCAAACATAATTATTGATTCCTTATAAAAAAAGATAATAAATGAATTTCAATTTTAAATACAAATTATAAAAAGTGTAGATGAAAATACACATGGTTTATGATATTAGGATCATAATATTCCATTATGAAAACTAAACATTAACAATCCCAAAATAAATTGACCTTCTAAAATATATCCATTTCCACTTTGATAAATTCAGAATCATAACCCAAATGAATGAAATAATATACTATGAATCATTAAATACCATTAATGTATAGATATTTGTGATTTAAAAAATCCAAGGGTATATATATACCCCATAAAAGATACATGTGGTGAATATGACATATGTCTCAGGAATAGAAAATTGAGATGATAAACCCTTACATAAGGATCTACTTTCTTTAAAAGATATTTTAGTATCATGTATAATAAAAAAAATTCTTATAATTCAATACTAAAAGCATATAAATACTTATAATATCATATATGATCCTCTTATAACATTTCAAAACTCACTTCTTAATAATTTATTATGAAAAATCATCATTTTGAGTGTTAAATTTTCCATTTTTAA
The DNA here is from genome assembly GCA_963277665.1 of Viscum album. Lineage (NCBI taxonomy): Eukaryota > Viridiplantae > Streptophyta > Magnoliopsida > Santalales > Viscaceae > Viscum > Viscum album. The sequence continues at coordinate 559,279,135 of OY728142.1, forward strand.
TGTTAGTTTGTTTCTATAGATATTGTATATTCATATTTCTCATGTTTCCATAATCTATATAATTTTAATAATTATTTTTATATCATATATCTTTATTATATACATATTTATTATCACCCCTAAAAAGAGAATTAAATAAATAAATATCACTTTGTGGAGATAGTAGTCCACATGTACGTATGAGTGATGCTATAATTTTTTAACGTGTGGATGAGTAAGAAGATAAATTATATATTATATTTCAAGGATCATAATTATTTCAAAAATATTATATATATTCATTAGTTTTCTATTTATAAATATCCTTGTTAAATTCTGATGATGAATGAATGACACCACTACGTGGAGATGGTGATCTATATCTGTACACAAGCAATTTTTTTTCTTTACATAAGATAGAAAAGAGGTGAAATATGGATTTAGCATAATAATAAAATCTTAGTATATAGATGATATTTGATTCATTATTTTAGGTTAGTTAAAATATATTTTTAGGATCTAAAATAAAAAATAAAATTGAATGTAGTTAGATAAGAGTTATACTTATTCGTTGAGAAAACTCATTTTGCTTACACATTAATCATTAAAAGTGTAGTATTTTAAGAAACAAAAAATCCCAAGGAAGTATATAATGATGCTAATATTTTATTATGGAAGGTATTTTCCAAGCCATAATTCACAATAATTTTTGATAAAGGATTTGATGAGGTTCCCTTTTTATGATGAGGATAGAGGCACCCTTGTACTTACAAAAGGTATTAAAATAATATAAATTAAATTAAATTTAAATAGTTCTCTAAATTTATAAATTTAAAATATATGTTTTAAATAATTCATAATAATCTCATATAATAATATTTATATGATCATAGGTAATGCTTTAACAATTATCTCTTAGTTTTAACCCTCACAAACCTTTTGGATGATTACCACAATATTAATGTTTTATACTCTTTATGGGCAATGAGTATTTTTATAAAAGGAAAAGTGAAACATATATAGATAGTGGTTTATATGATCAACCATATCCCATTAACTTTTATGAATATAATATTTTTATGAATTATATGTCATTTAATAAAATATATTTTGACATAAGATTCCATTAAAATCATTTTCTGAACTATTCATATAAATTCACTATTATAAATATCAATAAAATAATTTAATTTGAATATAAACTTCTAGAAATATAAATAATATGTTATAATTATTCAAAAAAGTAATGTAACTCAAACATTCATCTAAATAATATTATTTTTAGTGTTTCTAAAATCACGTACTTGATTTTTTCAATATTAGAACAAGCACTGTGTCAAAGCTACGTAAGCAGTTAAGGTAAACATTTCATCATTAAATTAAAAAAATACCATGACAAAAAAATTCATCCATCATTTTAATAACTAGTTTGAACTGAAAATTAGTTGTTTTTATACATATCCCACAGTATTATAGATATTAAAAGTAAGAGAGTGGTATTTTTTTAACTCTATTCACTACTTGAAATAATATAAATATTAAAATCAATGTCAAGTTTAAAGTAATTTAATTATTTTTTGAATATTTGGTGGCTATGGTAAAAATAAAATTTTCCTATAAAATAAATTCAACTTTAAGAGAAATTATTAGGCCTTATCCCAAAATTTTGACCCTTCTTTACCTATTTTACACACACCGAGGTGATAAATATTTTCTAAGGTTACATCATAAAATAACCAAAAATAAAAAGGGAAATATAAACTAAATTTGGACCACCTTATTAATAATATGGAATCCATTTTTCATGATTCCAAATTTATAAGTTATAGAAATAATTTATAATATAAAAGTATAAAATTCAATGAAAAATAGTTTTTAGAAAAATGAATTTTAAACAAAAAATGATCTTATACCAAAATTAACTATATTGAAAATTCTTATGTAATTAGTTATATTTTATATATTTAAAGGATAATTATGTTACTTTTTTATCAAAATAAAATAATAATGGTACTTAAATTACTTTTTTAATGCAAAAATGCTAGTTTTACAAGAAATGAAAATTTTCACTATTAAATGAAAAATAAATGCTTCTTGAAAGATAAAAAAATCAGCCAAACTTATTATTGAAATTATGATTTAAAAAATTATATCATTTTTATGAAAATTAATTCATAAAATTGTTAGAAATTAAATATAAAATTTCACAACAAAAGTTAATTAAAAGCATTTTTGATGAAAAATTATTTTAATGACAATTGAGTACTTATTTATTATGAATAATTTAATAAATTTAAAAAATAATAAACCAATAAAAATATTTTATATAATATGTTTATTAATATTTATACCTTTTATATTAATGGATATTTTATATTGGTGACATTTAAATAATATAATTTTTTTATACCAAAATTTTCTTAATGCTCGGTGTTTTATGTAACGAAAGTTATCAAGTATAGTATTCCTTTAATCTAAATTTTCTGAGTAATAAATTTACCTAACTTAAAGACATTTCATTCAAAACAATTTATTGTCAATAATAAATTGTCGAATATTTGAAAATAAATTTTTTGAACCCACAATTGCCAAAGGGATAATAAAACATCTTTTAAATACAGGAAGTGGGAAACAAAAAGGATACCTAAAATAATACACAATCATGTTTCCAGATAATGAAAAATTGATGGGAAGTAAAAATATAGTTATTTAAGAGAAACATAACTTCAAAGGACTAATATATAATTAGAGAGAAATTGGTTTTAAAAATGTAAGTGACCACAAAACCATAGATAAGTGAGGGGTTAAAAGGGAATAAATTCATCAGAAATGAAGTTAAATGATTTTTTTTATTTCAATGTGTTTTTCCTGAAGGATATTGATTATTTAAAATTAGATAGAAAATGTGATAAAATATTCATAATATATCTCTTTATTTTTCATTAGCAAATTTTTTTATATCAATTGTTCTTCAATAAATTTCTATTTAATTTTCCTCTCAACAAAATGAATATTAAAGATGAATTATTCATGATTAATCTTTAAAATTAACCTATAATGGATTATAAGATATAAAAAATAATGAAAATCCATTTATTATGTAACGTCTCATAATCTCAGTGTAATTTGTTTTATTTTATGGAATTATTTTGAGACTGTGAAATTCTACGACACATGATTTTGTGGTCCGGAGATCCCAGAACATAATTTTGAACTTTTTTACGGTACATTCAGTAACCGTACGAGAGGGATTTTCTATTTTTGAACTGTTGCTAAGATCAAAAATATGAGGGAATCATTCAATTGAGAATACTGAGAATCTATTACAAATAAATTAACTTCGGCCGATAAGGGCCGTGAAGAAAAGTTTTTTTTCTGACTTTTTCGAGAAACGTAATAAAATCATTTAAAAGAATTATTATTTTCTATCTTTGTCACTTTTGAGTGGAAAACAGTGATGCTGTGAGGTAGCGATAGGGAGGACATGATGCACATTAATGAGGCTCATTAATGGCTCATTAAACTCGCAGTGTAATGACGCTTTAATGACGTGTAAGAGTGACATAGTTTCTTAAATAAAGAAGCATAACACCACGACATCACATCATAAGGGGAACGCTGCAACGTGCTGCTATTTATAGTTTGACACGCTAGGGAAAAATGGATTTAAAATTTGGAGGATTATTTGGAGAACCTCTAATAGACTTCCACCCCAGCAAAGAATAAAGAACATTGGCAGAGCGTCATCTTCTTCGTCACGACATTCAATGATTGGAGTCGAGAAGCAATGCCTACGTCTTAACCCCTCTAGAATGATCACGTGACAACAAATGTCATAAGTGGTAGGTGATTTTTTTTAAATGTTCATACCCATTCCTTTTCTGAAAAATAACGAATGTGGGTCAACCCACGAATAGGTTGATCTGTATATCATGTGTTAAAACAGGAGAGGTGAATTTTCTTTTGGGGTGATTATTTGGGATTAAACCGTGGCATTAATGATTGAACACACACCTCCCCGTGAATCCATCTTATGAAAAACTCTATTGCGGAGGGCCCAGGCCAGCACGAAAAAGGCCTGAGCACCTCTGCTCGTGTGTTCTTGGTGGCTGCATTCTCAAAGCAAGCGTAAGGCCAGATTAAAGGTGTCGTAGTAAAGAAATCCTCGCTCGGAGACCGATAGCGCAAGCTTTGCAAGGAACTAACCACTGGATCACATATGATGGCACGCCAAAGATTCTACGGGTGCACTGGAACCGACAACAGAAGCAGTGACCAACCTCATCGACTGTGTGAAGGTGGTGGCTCGCACCGACTTGCCACATTGACAGAGAGGCCACGATTCGTCAGCCGCAGCGGCATCTGGGAGGATTTGGTTCCCGGTGGGCACACATGGAGGGTGCCCTGTGTCCAGGCTACCCAGTAGGCTAGAGGCACCACAGCCCATTTGAAACAACAGTAGTCGGACGTGACGCCAGGAGGTCACCGCACAAGAGGTGTTGCCCACCCTAGTGGGTGTAGTTTGGACAGGAGGGGACATAGATGGATTCTGCATCCCATGGGATATCACCGGCCACACCACATGGCCGGTAACCTTGCTGGAGGTCTGAGCCTGCAGCGGGCCGGACCCGTGCTGGTGGGCCGGACATGCACCTCTTCGGGTCGGGTCGGAAAAGACCGGGTCGTCAGGTGACCCGGTAGGCTTGACCCTCGACCTCCCGGGCTGGGTCCAGCGATGCATATTGGGCCTGGCCAACTGGGTAGTCTGAAACAGAATTACCTAGACCCATACCAGGTCATTTTAAGTCTGTCTAAATGAGCCGGGTTATGCGGAACCATCGGCCAGGGTTGGTCGGGTCAGACATGGTTCTATAGAAACCGGTCCCCTCGTTTCTAAAACATTTGTATCTTACAAATCGTGCATCTGATTGATGGGATGTCTACATCGTTGGGACCCTCTTGAGGAGGAGGATATTTCAACATGATTTAAGGTTACTTTAATGGATTCCGAGAAGCGAGGGATGGCTTGAGGAATGGTTCTCCAGAGCACGCTACCTACGGAACACTGCGGTTTGTTGAGACTTTAAGACTGGTCGAGGATGGACTAGTTGGAAGTGGCTCTATTTGACCCAGTAGGCCAATGGTGGGGAGAAGCACTATGTGACCTGAAGACCAATAATACTCAATAGGAGGAGTACCTCAGTTCGACCATGTTGGGAAGTGACTTTGTGTAACCCGATAGGCCTATGGTGGGGAGAAGCTTTGTGTGAACCAGAATAACAACGATACTCATCATGGATGATTTCGACAACAGTTCAAGGTTAGTGGGAAGTGGCTCTATGTGACCTGGAATGACCAGTGTACTCGATAGAGGAGGAGTTCTCTAGCGGTTGAGGAGTTCGACGTTTTTGACTGACGATGATACTGCTACTACTCTAGAATATACCTGGTGCGAGCTATCTTGTGTTTCATGTATTACTTTAATAATTTTTGTGTGGACTTTATTCCTTTGTTTTGGGGTCTCTAAAATGTATTTTGTTACTCACCCATGTATCATGATCGCTCGCACATGTTGTGTCTGGTGCATATGACCGACATTACGACAGAGGTACTCAGGGAGACTGTACTGATGGATGATTCAATGGTGGAATTGGTGGCCAAGGACTAGGTAGGGCCTAGTAGGACTGGGCAGACATGACATACTTCTTCTTCTTCAAGTTACATCACTACTCTCATGATCATGTGTGGTTCACTATAGATGGTCGTCAAAGATTCCTTTTTTGTACTGGATGTTTTCAGTTCCTTGTTTGGTTTGTATTCTGGCCCACATACTTTCAGTTGTATTTCCACTCAACATTATTTTAGTGGTACTTATTTCCCCTTTTAGTGTCTTGGGTGTGGTTAGGTGTGTGGGTATCTATAAATGTTCTTAGTAAAATGCCTTCCACTTGCATGTTGATGCCTTCAGCGCTAGTCTCCAGCCCATAGTCTTCAGGGGGCTCGCTTGGGGTAGTCACGACACTGGACCTAGGGGATGGGCCGTGAAAATGTGGTGTCATAGGGTGATTGGTTCCCCCTTAAAGACCTGGAGATTTATGTTTTGTTTTGGTGAAATAGTGTTACTTGCTGCGAGTTCAACTTTCAGATTTAGGGATTCCAGTTTTGGTGCGGCGACAAATGTACACCAAGACCTTGAATTCTATTTTCAGGTCAATAAATGAAAACATTGGTTTCATAAGTGTATCATAATTTTTTGAATAAGAGTAATCTCACTACGTATAACCCTCTAATAGTGGTACATCTTGATCTATCTCAGGATTCTCCCATGTGGATGACCAACCAGGATCCGGATACGAGGCTGTGAGGACTTCCCACCTAGTGATGAGGCATCTGTTCATGGACCGGATTTAGAGATAGCCCCACTGGGTGGAGCAGCAGTGCTACCACCCCCGTTGGTTAGAAATTCTATTGGAGGTTCTGGTAGAGTACGTTGATAGGGTCAGTTCCCTACATGAGTTTTTGAGACAGAGACCTCCCAGGTTCAGGGGAGAGACAGATTCTCAGGTTGTTGAGGACTGGCTAGAAGCTATGATGTGGGCCTTCCGCTTAGTGAGTACATCACCCGACCAGATGAAGATATTAGGATAGATCCTTCTATAGGGCTCAGAATGGAGATGGATGAGTTTGAACATCGAGACTCATGATGACGGGACCCTCACTTGTGTTGACTTTGGGAGGATTTTTTTGAGGAGTTTTTTCCCACAAGCTTACGCTCTATGAACATCATGGAGCTGCTTCACCTATAGCAGGACAACATGATGGTGGAAAAGCACTCAAAGAGGTTCAGGATGGTTTCCCAATACCCCAAAGACATTTCATGATACCCTTTTATCAGGGATTAAGCCTTTGAGTAGGGACACGTGTTGGAGAACAGGGCAACAATGTTGTCTCTCAGCATCCTTACCCAGGCCTGGGTGTTGGAGAGATCCCTTCTTGTGGAGAGATTTTTTATAGAGTAGGCTCCAAAATTAAGAGACACCAAAAGAACCTAGATGGTCACGACATTGGAAGGCAAAAAAAAAGACTCGTGGGCCCAAATAGGCTAGATCGTTCATAGGAAGACCCCAAGACTCAGGGTCGGTGGTGCAGGGCTCCAAGTCCGAAGGGAGTCGGTAGGGATCCAAAATGTTCTATGTGTGCAGTAGGTAGCGAGACATGGCACGTGACTACCCGAACCATCGTAAAAATGACAAGAAGATGGTCGAGGATATGCAGGGGAAGTGGAAGTGGTTCAAACGAGGAGGTCCGTAGGGCGATGGATGTGGAAGGGGAGCTAGGAAAGCGGAAGGCAGTGGATTACAATTTGAGGTGTTACTGCCACCACCCCTAGGTTGTCCACCCCGACCTCATAAAGTAGGCGGAAAGGGGAAGGCTCAGCTACAGGAAGTAGAGTCTTATGACCATGGTGCTCTAGAGATGATCCAAGGTATGATATGTGTCTTCTACACCCTAGCTACAGTACATATAGACATAGGTTCATGTCACCCCTTCCTTCCCAGAACACTCGTTCGGAGCTCAGAGATTCTGGTGGGGCCGTTAGATCGATCCTTATGGCTAGAGACTTATATGGAAGATGATTCGACGATTATACACTAGTTTCAGTAGTGGGATCTTACCCTAGGGGACAAGAGGTTCAACTTCTATCTTCTAGTAGCAGCATTGAGGACGTATGACTTCATCTTCAGTATGGAATGATTATCCACATTTGATACGTAGATCAACTATTTTAGGCATATAGTGTGGTGTATCCGTCAATATGGGACCTGATTTTCCTTCACTGGTTAGAAGGAAACCCTTGATACATAGGACAAAACCTCTTGGAGGAAGGTACAACTAATCACTCACCAGTGGGCTACCCTCACCTTCAAAGTAGGGGAGGAGAGGAGTCCTAGATTCCCTTGTAGTGGTGGACGAGTACAAGGATGTTTTAATATGATGAGGTTCCAAGGCTATATTATCATAGAGTGTTAGACTTCTATATAAACATGTACCCTGGGACGACACTGATATCCACATCGGCATATCGAATGGCTCCCACAAAGCAGCATGAGATGAGGGTACAACCAAAGGACTTGTAGGAGAAGGGGTTCGTAAGGCCCATCGTTTCCCCATGGGCAGCCCCTATTCTTTTTTCCATGAAGGTATATGGACGTTTGAGGATGTGCATGGACTTCAAGGGCCTGAACCAGGTGAATGTGAAGAATAAGTACCCACCGCTGAGAATTGATGACCTCTTCGACGAGCAAAAGGAAGAGAAGTGGTTCTCAGTGATATACCTCAGATCAGGCTATCAGCAACTCCAGGAATGGGGAGAGGATTTACCAAAGATAGCTTTTATGTGCCATTATGTCCACTATGAGTTCTTGGTGATTCCTTTCGGCATGACCAACACCCCAGAAATGTTCATGGGCCTCATAAATAGGATATTCCAACCCTACCTTGATTTTTTCGTCGTTGTCTTCATCGATTACAAATTAGTTTATTCAAAATAAAATGAGAATCATGATACACACCTACAGTTAGTCTTAGATACACTCAGAGATCACTATATTTATGTTAATCTCCCAAAGTGTCAATTATGATATAGGAGGACTAATTTATGGGACACGTCATCTTAGAGGATGGAGTTGTAGTATATCTGGAAATGATTGAGGTAGTACTTGTTTGGGATCCACCCTAGAGCATTAATGAGGTGTAGAGCTTCTTGGGGTTGGATTGTAACTATCAGATGTTCATGATCGACTTTTCCAGGGTAGTAGGACCCTTTTCGGAATTGACACAGAAGGGACAACCGTTCATGTAGAAAAATAAATTCCATTAGATTTTCTATTTGTTGAGGCGGAGACTGAATAGTGCTCCATCTTGAGACTACCATAGGAGGGTGTTAGGTATGTAGTTTAGTAAGATGCATCAGGGACTGGGATCAGTTGTTTTATAATGATAGGGAAAGAAGGGATCACATACAACTCACAATAGTTGATGCAGCATGAACAGAGCTACGTGCCCTATGATTTGGAGTTGGTTGTAGTGGTATTTTTTTGAAGATGTGGTGGAACTACTTGATGAGAAAGTGGTTAATAGTTTAATCTAACCAAAAGAGTCTCAGGTATGTCTTCTCCACAAAGGACCTTAATATAAGATAGCGGCAATGGCTAGAGTTCCTCTAGAACTATGATTTTGAGATAGTTTATACTCTTGAAAAGGAGAACATGGTGGAAAACACGATCAGTAGGAGGACCAAGTTGCAGCTGCTGAGTGAAGAGAAATAGCAGTTAGCGATGATGAATATATCCCTCATGGATGATTGTGAAGCTATTTAACTCCAGTCGATGGTTGTCACTCTCCCACTCGTATAACGTGTCATGGAGGTACAACTGGGGGATGTTGACTATGAGGCCCGACATGCTCAAATACCCTTAAGATGGGCTTCTAATATATTTTTAATAGGTTTGGAGCATGTCATACTTTTTAAAGGGCACACCTTAGTCCTAGTGGAGTTTCTGGAGGTGGTGTTGAGGGAGTTCCATACATTCCATCTGGCGGTACATCAAGGAGTGGAAAAGATGTGCCAGGACCTTCGATGTGAGTACTGGTTGACATGGATGAATAAAGTAGTGGATGAGTTTGTTTCATGATGCCAGACTTTTCAGTAAGTCAAGGCCGAGAACTATGTTCCTTTAGGATTGAATCAGTCGGTTGAGGTACCAAAATCGAAATGGGATAGTATCTCGATGGACTTCATGATAGGGTTACCACGTACATCTAGAGATCATGACTATATTTGGTTGATCGTTGACTTAATCACCATGTCATCTCACTTTATACACATCTGGGAGTAGGGAACGATAGAGGGTGTGGGACTCCTCTTCGTCCAAGATATGGTGCGACTTCACGGGGTGCCTTCGACGATTGTCTCAGATCGCAATGCCCTCATTACATTCTATTTGTGGAAGGGATTACAGGAGGCTTTCGAGATGCAATAGAATTTGAGCACAACATTTTATCCCCACTAGGATGGCCAAACAGAGCAGACCATATAGTCCTTGGAGGACATGCTTTATGCTTACATCCTTGAATTTGGTTGTAGTATGGAGTACCACTTTCCACTGATGGAGTGTGCATACAACAATAGATATCACTCTAACATTGGAATGGATTTGTTTGAGGCCTTGTACATGCAGCCATATAGCTCACCCATATACAGGATAGACCCAGGGAAGTCAGAACACACGGGTCCAGAGTTGGTATGGCCTACCACCAAGAAGGTGAAGATAATCTTGGAGTGGATGAGGACTATGAAAAGTAGGTAAAAATCTTATGCCAACAGGTGATAGAGACCGATGGAGTTCGAGTAGGGAGATGATGTGTTCATTCAAGTCTCAAATAGACGAGGATTTTAATGATTTCTCTGGGGCTGTATGCTATCAATGAGGTTCATCGGTCCTTTTCAGATCCTGAATAGAGTTGGTGAGGTGGCGTACCAACTAGCTCTTCCCCCACAGATGCACTAGGTGAATGATGTTTTCTATGTGTCAATGATGAGGAGGTACGTGTATGATCCGTCGGACATTATCGACTGGGGTGAGATGGACATCAACAATGGGGTTAAGTTTGCAGTGTTTTTAGTGGAGATAGATGATCAATAGAAATGGGTACCATGCAGATGGTTGATTCCTTATGTGAGTGTCCGATGACAGAACGAAAATCTCTAGGAGACCACATGAGAACGAGAGGCTTATATTTATGATCAATACCCCCATGTTTTTTAAGTTGTTGTTTTGGATTTCGAGGTTGTAAAACCCTAAGGTGGGGAGAATATTACATCTTATAATTTCCATGTAATTTTATTTATTTATATAGAATTATTTTGAGACTTCAAAATTCGACATCACATGGTTCTGAGGTCCGGATATCCCAGAACATAAATTTGAACGTTTTTTATGGTTTGTTCAAAAAAAAATCTGAGTGATATTTTTTAACTTTTGAACCATCATTTGGATCAAAAATCATAGGGCACCGTTGAATTTAGAATGTCAGGATTCTCCTAGAAATGACATAACTTCATCCGGCAAGGGCGGGTAGAAAATGTTTTTTTCAAACATTTTCTAGAAAAGTAACAAAATCATTTAAAAGAATTATTTTATTATCATTCTCACTTTTGAGTGGATAATGATGACTCTCTGTGGCGGAGACAGGGCATTGATGATGCGCATCAATGAGGCTCATTAATGGCTCACTAAACTTGCAGGGTAACGACACTTTAATGGCGTGTAATAGAAACTGTTTCTTAAATAAAACAGTGTAACGACATGATGTCACATCATAATGGGAATGTTGTGACGTGATCCTATATATTGTTCGATGTATTGGGAAAATATGGATTAAACATTTGGAGGATTCTCTAGTGAACCTCTTATGAACTACCTCCCTAGTGAAGAACTAAGAACACTGGTCGAACTTCATCTTCTTCGTCATGCCTTTTGATGATCAGAGTCGAGAAGAGACATTGGCATCTTAAAACGTAGAAGAATAACGTGTGGAAACCAACGTCATAAGAGGTAGGATTTTTTTTTTAAATTTTTTCTTACATGTTAATTTTCTGAAAAATTATGATCCCAGATCAACCCACAAACTGGTTGATCTGCAGATCGTGCGTTAAAAAGGGAGGGTGACTTTTCTTTTGGGGTGATTATTAGGGATTAAACCTTGGCATGAATGACTGAATGCACACCTCCCCGATCCTCCCCATTGTTAAAAACTCTATCATGGAGGGACTAGGTTGACATAAATAAGGCTTGAGCACCTCCGCTTGTGTGTTCTTAGTGGCCGCATTCTCAAAATGATAGTAAAGGAGGTTTAAAGGCTTTGTCATAAATACATCCTCACCTGGAGACCGTTGGTGCAAATAGTGAAAATAACAGACCCTCGGAGCACGTCTGGTGGCCCGCCAAAGATTCTACGGGTGCACCGGTGTTGGCAGCATCATCACTGGCCGGGATCGCTAGCTGTGTAGAGGTAGAAGCCCGCATCGGTGTGCCACATTGAATAGGAGGCCACATATCGTCAATCACGACAGTGTGTGGGAGGAAGCGACACTTGGTTGGAGCCGCGTGAAAGGGAGGCCTGCATCAGAGCCACCTGGAAGGCCGGAGGCGCTGTGGCCCGTTGGTTGCGGTAGGAGTTGGATGCAGTGCCAGGTGGTCGACACACAAGAGGTGTGTATCGCCCTTATGGGACAAATTTGGACCGGAGGGGACATAGCTGGTTACTTCATATTAAGGGATCACACCAGCTGCACCATGCAGCCGATCCCCTTACTGGCGGGCCGAGACCCTAGTGGTCTGGGCTGGTCCTGATGCTCGGAAAGCTGGTCCTTCGCTGGGAGGCCTAACCCACTTCTCTTCGGGTTGGGCCATACAACACATGATCTCTAGGCGACTAAGAGGGTTGGACACTCGGCCAACCGCGATGGGTCTAGCGAGTCCAATTGGTCATAGACAACAATCTAGACTGAGATAGACTATCCTTGACACATACCAGGTCAGTTCGAGTCTATCTAAATGATCTGAGGTATGTGAATCCCCTAGACTTGGTCAGTTATGTTTGATTGGGCCCCATCGCAACCGGTCCCCTGGTTACTAAATTGCATGTATCATGAAAACTATGCATCTGATTGATGGGTCTTTGGCAGCATTGGGACCCTCTTGAGGAGGAAGGTATTTCAGAATGATTTTTGGTGACTTTCATGGATGTCGAGAAGTGATGAATGGGTTGAGGAGTGGTTCCCCAAAGCGCTCTACCTATGGAACCCTGCAGTTGGCTAACACCTAAAGACTGATAGAGGAGAAAATAGTGGGAAGATGCTATGTGTGACCCAAAATTCCCATAGTGAGAAGCTAATCTGTGTGACTTGGCAGACCCATGGTACTCGATAGGGGGAGTACCTCAATTTTTTCAAGGTGGGAAGAAACTCTGTGAGACCCGACAGGCACACGGTGGGGGCATGCTCTGTGTGACCCAGCATACCCACTGTACTCATCATGGATGAGTACCACATCAGTTCAAGGTTACTGGGAAATGACTTTGTGTGACCCAAAAAGCCAACTATACTCAATAGAGATTTAGTTATCCAAAAACCAAGGAGTTCGACATTTATGACGGACGATGCTGCTGTTACTACCCTAGAATATACATGGTGTGAGTTATCTTCTGTTTTGTTATTTACCTTGATAATTGTATTGTGGTATTTCCTCCTTTGTTTTGGGGTCCCAACTGAGTACTGCATTACTCACCCCTGCACGGGCATCACCCACACGTGTTGTGTCTGGTGCAGACAATCGACATTTCAACCGGGGTGCTCAGGGAGATGGGACTAATAGACTATTTGACGGTGGACATGGAAACCTAGGACCCAAAAGGTCCTAGTAGGACCGAGTAGACATGAAATACTACTTTGGAATCCAGTAGCTTCATTACTCTCGCGATCAGGTGGGGTTTAATTCATATGGCCATTAAAGTTTCTTTTTGTACTTTCTGTTTTCAGTTCCTTGTTGGGTTTGTATCCTATCCCAAATAATTTCAGTTGTACTTGCACCCAAATTTGTTTTAGTTGTACATGTTTCCCTTTATTAGTGTGTTGGGCTGTGGTTGGGTATGTGCGTATGCATACAGGTATGTAGGCAAATACCACCCACATGCATGTTGACGCCTTCGGCGCTAGTCGCTAGCCCATGGCCTTCAGGAGGCAGGCATGGGGTACTCAGGACATGTTCCCTGGGGGACGGGTCATGACATATTATATATCTAAATATTAAAAAACCCAAAATAGTTTGCACAAGTTATCCAATATAGATCAATATAACACATTATTCTCTAAAACCTTAATAAGAACATCTAAATTTCAATATAATCAGTTTCACAAATAGTTAAATTAAAGACTCCTCTAAATGTGTTAGACTATGATAAAACCCTAAAATAATAATGATTTGATCACCTATTTTTTTTGTAAAATAATCTTTATATTTTATCCTCAAAAAATATATTATCTCATAGTGTCACCAAAAAAACATGTGAATAAATTTATCATATATTTTTCTAAAAAATGATAATATCCTGAATCACCATAAAACATTAATGAAAACACATAGGATTCAAAAATGTAACTATTTACTCAATCATTAAGTAAATTAAAAAATCAGAAAAGATTTCCATATATCAAAAAATTCAATAAAATTCATTTTAAAATTCATTTTAAAATTATTAATACAATTTAATAAATTCTTGAAAATAAATAATAAACACTGTAGTTTAAAAATTATTAGACGTTTCATGATTCTTATAACCAAAATTTCATTTCTATTACTCTTAAACAACCCAATTATCAAAACCAAATAGATAAAAACTTTAAATATTCCACTTTAATGATTAACATAAAACAGGTCCCTTCAGAGTCTAGAAGATAGCCCTTAGATTAGGTAATTGAATTGGATAATTAAATTTTTCAAGAAATGTAATGAATCAAAATACATATCAATTTGTTTCTCTATTCCGTTCATTTACATACAGTAATAATATTCCATTTATATTAGTATATTCTTGTTTTTTCTTCTTCCTAGATTATTAATGTTAAAAAATATCCAAATTTGCTTCCTCCAGGACCATTTCCACATAAAATTCCATAAAATTATATTTCAGTCTTATATATCATGTTAAGAAACCCAACTACATTTATACTGTTAATCGTCTATCAGGATAACTGGTTAAACATAATCAAAATGTCTCTATTTCAAAATCCAATACAATTTAATTACTTAGAAGGAAAATAGTTTCATTTCCCATAAAATTCATTGTTAACTCAATTCCTCCTAGTTCTCTAAGTTGATTAAAAAAATAAATCGTGTTTTTAGAAATAATAATCATAGTTAAAATCCCATTTTATGAAGAACAATTATTCATTAGATGTGTAAATCATGTCACATTAAATTCAATCTATTAAGCATTATGTTTCACCTAGACTATACAATTTCATTATCTATTCAAATCCTCCAAAATGGTTTATAAATAAAATTTTAATTCACCCATTAATATCCTCTAGGATTTTATTTATATGTTTGCATCCTGAGGCCCATTTTTCGTGCGCTAATGGAAATCATGTTAATAACCAATTATACCCTTTCAGAGTTATTACCCAATAAGTAATCTATGCTATATATGTATGTAATCTCAAGTATCCATACTGGGAATTATTTTTTGGGAAAACCATTGTCTTTCATTTATCATAACATAGGATACTCTCAAATATTTAGATATATCCTCATAGTCTAACATCAGGATATGTTTTCAAATCTATGTTTTCCTAAGTCTTGTTCCCAAGGTTTATAGAAAACATACTCTAAAAAACTATAACAACCGAGATCTAGTAACCCATATCTTATTTGTAATTTATTATATTAATATATTATAGTGTGTACCACATCACCAATGATCAATCTTTTTAGTTTTCTTGGAGAACCAGATACATGCATAATTCTTATTTTTCTTTAGAAACAAAATATAAATCATAGTAAACATAAATAATCTATTTCAATGAAACCTGTTCAAATATTATTTCTTCTTAATGAGAAGAAAAATATAAAAAAAATTGTTATTTTAGATTCTTAGTAAGGGTTTCATAAATTGTAATCTATCATGATTAATTAATGCATAATTAACATAGAAGAGTTTATAATAAAAAAATCCATTCAATCATAAAATTGAGATCGATCAGAATCGATGGATATTGTTTGTATAGAGAAAACATGGATTGTGGTAAATTGAATTATTAATAATAGAAATTTATAAATTTTTATTTTCATTTAGAAATCCTGTCAACTATGATATCATGAATCCTATCTTTATTGATTCTTAACTATAAAATAATTCTTAATAAATGGGTATTTGTAAACCAAATAACCAACCCATAAAAAATTCATGATATTATTTCTCTTGAGACCTAATGATACATATAGAGGTTATTTATAACTGATACTCACTCTCTACATACACAAACAATGCATTCTTCATAATTTTAATGATGAATATAATTAATTCCCCAAATGCATTTAATGTCAATAATTTTCTATATTGAACTAACAATATGGAAAATAATAATTTCATCCCCATAAACCATCCATATAATGAATATATATGGTATCAGTAAATAATATGTCTCAATAACATAAATTGGTGTTGTCATACATGAAAATACCATTAAAATATTATTGTAACATTAATTGATGAAAACATCCATTTCATTTTGAAATCAATTATTTAAAATATATAAATTTATTAGATATTAGGAAAAATAATTTTTTTTAAATGAACATGGAAATATGTATTGGAATATTCAAAGAAATTAGTATTCATGATTATAGGAAAATTTGTTTATACGGTGTTAGACAAACCAAATATTTGGTGACACTTTTTGTAAAAAGTACCTCATTTGGAAAATGAGAAGAATAGTATTTTTAACAAAGCATATAGAATGTCATAAATTAGTAAAAATGATGGTTATAAATATTTTAATCTTAGTAAAACCAATCTTTAAAACATTTTGAATAAAAAATTGACATGGAAGAAACACCATTGAAAGGAAATCTTAAAAAATTAAAAGGAGATTCCATTGCATGTAACATAGTTGTTTATTCTTGATTCAACCAGACATGAATAAGAAAATTAATAAATAATCCTCAAACATAACTATAGGAGATGAAATTTAATGGTGTTTATGTTATTAATATCATATAATTTTTCTAATGGAACACTAATTATTAAAAATTCTGAAACAAAATTATTCTGTAAAAGAAATATCGTTCTCCTATAGTAACTTTTTAATCATAACCCCAATTAAGGAAAAAACTAAAAATAAAACATCAAATACTATGAATATAAAAAGATTAATTATATAACATATCAATGGTATAATATCCTCGAACCCACACTCTATGTTTTGGTGATATAAACATAATCATTATATTTATTGATTTGATATTGATAAATATGAAAAAATTTAACCTTTCAAAATAGATTACATAAAACAAAAAATATTCGATCATGTAAATACCTATGGATATTTTCAGCTCATATTATTAGAGAATTAGGGTAAAATATGATATAAACATTACCCATAACATTAAATTGTATTTTTCTTACTATACCAATATTTTCATATTCTATAATAAGCCTCCAACATATCCTATTAAATTCTCTATAAAATGAAAAATAAAAAAATAAAAAAATTAAGATCATTCTTCATTACCCGAGGAAATGAAAATATATGAAGGCTGATCTCAAATGTTCGGCATGGATAATCACAATGATTTATAGTTATATGTCATCCGTGAGCATAGGATGAGCATAAGGTTATAAAGATATAAAAAATGTACACAATCATAACTTAATAGAATTTATAACTATAGAAATTTGATAAAAAACATATGAAATGAAAGAAAGCTATATTGAATGCATAGTTCATGAGAATAAATAATCATGAGCCATGTGATATCAATCTTGATAAAAAGGAATCATTAAAAACGCATGGAATGAATAAATAAAATATGATGGTATATTGAACCGTTATCCTTATAGATCCATTATAATTGGAATAACCATTAGAGTTGACTTAAAACATAATTACCATGAATAAAAATCATTAAACAAGAACTGGATAACTATAATGGGGATCATCCTCCATATAAGAGGTATCACGATCTCCTATTCATACAATTTTTATCAGGATCACCAATTAATATAAGATATATCAGGATCACAAAAAATTATAAAAAAATGACAAAGTACCATTCCAGAATTAGACATTTATAATATTTATGTTTTCATCATAATAATAGAAATCATTCTATCATAACATTCTTTACCCATGGAAATGGAATGAGTACCATGAACCACTCTTCGAAATAATAATTATATATCCAAAGAAATAATAAGGATGGAATAATAAGTTCATAATCAGACTAAATTATAGGAATCAATAAAGGATGATAACAAAAATAAAAATGCATTTAAATAACATTTAAAATTATTCATTGAATATAGAAGAAAATAACCATTTCTTTTAATACCATTAAAATTTAAAAATTCAAAAAATATTGACCAAATGATTTTTTTTGAAAATAAACATGTAAACCTATAAATTATGCTTTAATTCAAAAAATTATCATGATGGAGGTAAAATCAAATCATGTCCTATAGATTAAAAATAAACATTCCTTTCATTCATTGTAAAAGTGGAGGAAAAAGAGTCCCATGTAAAAAATGTTACAAATGTACTTTTAATTTTTTTAAATATGGCAAATGATAATTTAAAATAAATTTATAAAATAATTTCTGTTTTGGGAATATCATTTTGGAAAATATTTTAGAACATATGGATATTTAAGATAATGATTCCCGATATAAAAAAGAAAAAAATGACATTATCATTTAAAAAGTTATTTATTCATGTTTCTTTAATAAATATTTTGGGAAATAGAAATTAAACACATAAAAACATTTATAACCATTTAAAAATAAAATATATGTGTTTTAACATAAAAATATCATACGATTTCCATAATAGAAAAATGAACCTAAACAATACTATAAAAGTATGAGATTGAAACATAAATCCTAGACCACTTTATTAGCATTCTAAATTAAATTTATTTGAAGAATCATTATGATATAGATCTAAAAATCCAATGAATTTCATGAATTGATATATCAAAATTATTTTATGATGTTGAAAGCACAACATTAAATGAAATCATTGTGCACAACATGAAATGTGACTCAATAAAATGACATTGAGATAAAGAAAACCCTTGTAAAGATCATTAAATTGGAGGAAATAATTAATACATGAAGTTATTATGTTCACATATTTAAAAAAATTGAATATAGAGTAAAAAAATTGAGATCAATTTAAATCTACTGATGACACACCAAAGTCAATTTTTTATTTGTGTAACCCATAGAATTGAAATTGTATTAAAAAATTCCTTACCACTTTGTATGATTCATGTCAAATAACCTTGGATGAAATAATTAGAATCAGAGCAGAAAAGGCAATGAATCTTGAATGATCCATTATTTAATATTTATAAGGGTTGTACATACTCTAAATAAAATAAATTTGGTTTATAACATTAAATCATCTTTTAATAAATATAAATGGAGAGGAAATAAATTACATTGAGTCGAGACATCCCATTTATTTCCTTTACCTCATAAATACTAAACTTGTATCAATTATTTTATTAATTAAGAAAACTTTACCTTATTAATATATAATCCTTAAAAAATTCATTTCAATAATTATAACTACATATTAAATTTCATAATCAATTAGGTCTATATCGGGTGTATTGAGGATGTTAAATTCACATGTCCCAGATTACATTTGTATGTTGAAAATGGTCGAAGTGTCCATTATTAAATAATATAGAGAATAATAATAATAAATAAATATCATTTTAATAAATAAATTACACTATTAAAAAAAATAATTTAAATTAGTAATGAAAAATGAACCATGTTATGATCATTGAGATGGTAGGTCACACGTTGAACTGATAAAAGTTCTATTTTTCGACGATCAAGATAGAAATTATGTAATTATTATTTTATCAATTAGAAAAGATAATTATATCCTAAATAAATAATTTTTTAAAAAAATATACTCATATATATTATCCATCAAATTTTGTTATTAAAAACAAATCACATTGCCTCTCAGAGGTGGTTGTCTACAAAAAGACACAAATAATATTATCCACTTAAATGAATAGAAAGGTAAAACAATATGTGATATATTAATTCTATAAAAATATAATTATACCCTTAATATAATATATACATATATATATATATATATATATTAATTATATCAAATATTATAAACATTTTTGAGAGGTGGTGATGGAAAATGAATTACATCAGATTGTGAGATGATATTCCACTGTATATCAAAACACTAGTTTAAATTCCAATTTTATAGATGATGGAGATTTATATAGGATATTATATTAATATAGTAACATATTAGAATATTTTTTATAGTTATTTTAATATATAATCATGTTTTAAAACTACATTTAGGAGGTAAAAGAATAATTAAAACTATAACATTTGGTTAAATGTTATACCTCATCTTTGAACAACATCCTTTTAATTACACCTCAATCTTTATGTGGTTTTTTATGATTCCCAAAATAAAACATTTTTAACATGTTTAAGTATTTTATTAAGGTGTTTGGATTGGTATTGTAAAAAAATGGTTCTTGATGGGTGATGAAAGGAGGAGAGGAGGTTCCCTTTTATAAATATGCGCATGGAACTTTTGGAATTTCATAAATTTGTGCTTTAAAAAAATTAATTCCAATGATATAAATGATATAAATTTATATTAATACAATATAAGATTATTATGAGTCCAAATAATATTATAAAAAATATTGGAATGGTTTAGTCATTTTCTTCATCCTTATATTCTTGTTTTTCCCCTTTATTAACCCTTTTGACAATTACTATGATAACAAATTTTTTTAAACATCAAGGTTCAATGTCACGACCCAACCCACAGGGCCCATATCGTGACTACCCCATGCCCGCCTTCCATAGGACAGGGGTGGGTGACTAGCACCAAAGGCGTAAAACCCTAAACTGGGAAGGCATTGATGTTATAACTATAAACTAACACATCAGATTACACAACTGGAAGCAAAACACTAAGTAAAACTATATACAAAAGAAGTGCTGGAATGTAAAAGCGGCCGGAAATACAAGCCCAATAGGAAAGTACAAGTACCACTTAAAGTAAGTACAACTGCAGAAAAGTAAAGCAGCTACTAGGTCATCCTCCGGGGTTCCTACATGAAGGGTAGGTACATATGGCCTTTTCATCACTCTCGTCCATCCATCTCCTCCTTGTATTGTCACACCGAGTGGTCCACCTCCGAGTACCGTCCAGTCCTACTACTCTCTGCCTTAGTCAACACTATTCGTCGTTTACAACCAACACAACGAGGTGCGGGCAAAGCCCGTGCATGGGTGAGTATAATGATACTCAGTAGGGACCCTGAGACCCTGAAGGTCTCACAAAATCTAACAAGGATAAACCACAATGTATGAAATCAACTGATAACCATTACTTAGTTATATACCCATACTTATACCTAAGTTATCTAGTAACCCATTTCAATCATGAGGAGAAAAAAAATTTCATTGACTCAGCTCAAACCAGAATTTTTATTATTGAAACCATGGCTGGTGGCGTACTCCTCCTATATCGACTACAGTGGGCCTGCCACGCCACAGAGAGGTGCTTCCCACTATCCTTGGACTGCTGACGTACTCCTCCCGTCGAGTACTGTGGGTCTAACGCATCATAGAGAGGCGCTCCCCACCACGAGTCTTTCGCGCTCACACAGAGGCACTCCCCCTCGTATCTGGCTCAGGTACTCCACCTATTGAGTACCGTGGGTCTGCCGCACTCACACAGAGGTGCTCCCCACCATGGATCTATCATTTCACACAGAGGTGCTCCGACTAGGCTAGTCGAGTCACTTCGAGTCGAATCGGTCAAGCAGGCATCCAGTCTCAGCTAGCTACTAGGTCTTCGTACTTTGTCTGCTTGCCTATGGAAGGATCCTCCCCATGAGCTACTGGTTGATACTCAAACTGTCACAATGTTCCATGAAGAAGTATATATAATGTTCTCCACGTTACATGGGTCTCAACGCAATAGACTGCGTGTCAATCAGACACTCGGTCTGTTAGTTATTAGCCTTTTAGTCCTGAGGGCCCGTTTGAATTCATGTAAGATCCAACCTAACCGTATCTCAAATATACCCTGAACTCCAGTGTAGTATTCTCAAATTGGCGGATTCACTCCATGAATACCAGTGCCGCTGACAGTTCATCAAACGGACGTCTGGTGCCAAAGATATGGCCCAAGAAGGTAAAGGGGTCAAAAGTGGGCCTAGGTCTGGTCCGCCCCGGTCGGACCGACTCGGGACAACCTAGTCTGGGCCAACCTATTATGGGTCGACCTGGTCAGAATTGCTGGGTCTGACCCGGCCCGTTGGGTGGGTCAGCCCGCTATGTTTGGATCGGTATGCTGGGCCTGGACCAGCGGACTGCGGGGGCAGTTCGGTCCGGGCTCGGTGCCAGTTCGGCCTGGAGCGTAGTGAGGGCGCGGCCCGACGCGGCCAGGCCTGGAGGGCATGAGGGAGCCGGGATATAGACTCGGCGGGGAGTGCGCGGGTCGCACGGAGGCCGGCTTGGGGGCCACCGGGTTCAGAGTGGCGCGTGCGGAGGATGGCTCGGGGGCAGCCGGGCAGGCCGCAGAAGGGTGCCTGGCAGGTCGTGGGGTTCTGATAGGGTGTCAGGAAGGCCGCGGGGGCACCAGACAGGGCGCAGAAGAGCGCCAGGAGGCAATGGGGCATTGGGCAGGCCGCGGGGCTACCAGACAAGGCGCCAGAGGGCCGCGGGAAGGCGACATGGGCATCGGGAAGGGCACTGGGGGGCCGCGGGAAGGCAGCCTGGGCATAGGGCAACGCACTTGAAGGCCATGGGAAGGCATCCTAGGGGCCGTTTATTGCACCAGGGGGCCATGGGCAGGTGGCCTGGGCGCCGGGCAGCGCACTGGAAGGCTGCGGGTAGGCTGGTTCGGCGGAGCTCAGGCCGGTGGAACAATTTGATGAGGCCGCGGGTAGCGCGGCCTTTGTCATTTCCGACTCCATCGCCCTGTCAATGATATGCCACCATTACCTAGAACATCACAAGAAGAGAGAGATCAACGAAGGATGTCGGGCCATGTTAGGTTGGCCCGCACCCTCCGCATTTAGGGATATATCATTTGATTCATCATGAGAAGAAGATGATAACAAAATACGTCTGCATCAATCCCTTATCATCCTTCAAAAAAGGTAAGAAAAAGTTACATATTCAAAAATTAATAAACCCCCTACATTTTGATTCGTCAATCAACGTTCGTCGTTCATTGACGGAGTTGAGAAAAGAAGACGATGATGTTTTTTGATCTCCGCGTTCGTTATGCTCTACCAATCCTAGGCTGCGTCGTCTGTGGAAGATACTATACGTCCGTAGGTTTCGAGGTACGAAGTTAAAGATGGTTTTTGGTGTTCTTCATTCTTCATTTATAGATGAGGTTCCTCATTCTTTGTTTGGAGCTTTCTCCATAGCTCTCCTCTTCCTCCGTTCCACCAAAATGAAACACGCCAACAAAAATAATAGATTGGTTATCTATTATTCTGTTGGCATAGAATTCAAAAAGAGAGAATAAATTAATTGGCTCCATATAATAAATGTGGAGGATTGGCATAATAAATTATGCATGGTCTCGGGTGGTCCCACATCGTAACCTCTCACGAGCGGTTGAATTAGGGTGGGGCCCACCACCATAACCTCCCATGGGAGGTTAGGGTGTGCCAGTCCCACCTCCCACTCCCAAGTGGATTTTTTACCCAAATATCACACACATGCAGCTTAAAATAAAATAAATATTTGTAAATTTATTTTATTATTTTAAAAAAAAAACAAAAACCTAACTTTTATTCTCAACCATCTGCCGTCGAGGTGAAAGTCTTATTAAGAGAATTCCAACGCTGCGAGTTCAATGGTGCCCTCATATTTGAGTTCCATGCACCTGTTCAAAAATTCTAAAATCCGTCTCGTACGTTTATTGAACGTATGTGAACAAAACATCAATAATTGATTTTGGGCAGACCAGGCCTTGTAATCAAGCGCCGTAAATTTTCACGGACTCGTCAAAATACCATGTATTTAAGAAAAATGTTTTCCATGAAATTTCTGAGTATTTACATTCCCCCCAACTTAGGTCTTTACATCCTCGTAAGCTACAACTCGAACTATGGGAACAAATGGGGGTGCTGAGCACGAATCTGAGCCTCCCGCTCCCATGTTCTCTCCTGGAGGTTCCCATGCTGCCAGCATACGCACACTAGAGGTATCGACCATCCACGTTGGAACTGCTCCTGTCGGTCCTAAATCTCCACTAGAACCTCCATAAAAGTCTCCCCATCGTCGACGTCCAGCTCTCCATGGTCAATGATGTAGGAAGGGTCCTGCATGTATCTCCTCAGCTGAGATACGTGGAAGACGTCCTGCACCCGGTGCAACTAAGGTGGAAGAGAAAAGTGGTAATCCACCTCACCTACTCTGCTGAGGACCTGGAAAGGTCTGATGAATCTTGGAGATAACTTCCCACCTCAGCCAAATCTCTGTAGAACTCAATGAGGTTAGACTCGTAGAAAGATGTGGTCACTATCCTCGAACTCCAGAGGTCTCCGTCTCTTGTCAGCATACGCCTTCTACATACTTTGTGCAGTCTTAATTTTCTCCTGGATGATTTTCACTTTCTCTGTAGTAGCTCGTACCATATCTGGTCCCACTAGTGATGACTCCACATGGTCAGTCCAAAATAAGGGTCATCTGCAAGGTTGCCCGTACAAGGCCTCAAAAGGTGCCATACCTATGGTGGAGTGATAACTGTTATTGTAAGGAAACTCCACTAAAGGCCAGCGATCCTCCCAGCTGTGACTGAAGTCGAGGACACATGCATGTAGTATGTCCTCGAGGGTCTGAATGGACTACTCAGTCTGACCATCTATCTAAGGATTGAAGGCGGTGCTCAAATGAAGCTGTGTCCCGAAAGCCTCCTACAACCCCTTCCATAGATGGGAAGTAAACCGTGTGTCAAAGTCGGAGACAATAGAGGAAGTTACTCCATGTAGTCGCACAATATACTACACATAGAGGCATCCCAAGCTCTCTACTAAACCCTACTCTCTAATTGGTAGGATGTGGGATGACTTGGTGAGTCGGTCAACGATCTCCCATATCGAGTCATGACCCCTAGATGTACGTGGAAGACCTATCACGAAGTCCACGGTTATCCCATCCCACATCCACTCTGGGACCTCTAAAGGCTGAACCAATCCTACTGGTTCATGGTGCTCTACCTTCACGTGCTGACAAGTAAGGCACCATGAGACAAACTCCGCTACTACCTTCTTCATACCAGGAATCTTCGTACCCCCGTCACACTCTTGGGTGGCTCCCATGCAGGTACTACCTCAATCTTTGCTGGATCTACTGCAACTCCAGCCTCCGAGAAGACATATCCCAAGAAGTGAAACTCTAGAATCCAGAACTTTCACTATGTGATATTACCATAAAACCGGTGCTCTCGGAGTGTGTCCAGTACTACCTGTAAATGGTAGGCTTGCTCTTCCCGTGTAGTCGAGTAGATCAGAATGTCGTCGATGAAAAAATCGATAAAGCAATCGAGGTAAGGCTATAAGATCCTATTCATGAGTCCCATGAACACTTTTGGAGTGTTGGTTACACCGAAAGGCATAACCAAGAACTCATAGTGGCCGTAATGACACCTGAAGGATGTCTTATGCACATCCTCATCTCGAACTCTGAGATGATGATATCCTGATCTGAGGTCTATCTTTGAGAACCATCATGTTCTGTTCAGTAGGTCAAAGAGGTCTTTAATCCTCGGGAGTGGGTATTTGTTCTTCATGGTCACCTGGTTTAGGTGATGGTAGTCACCACAAATCCTCAAGCTCCCATACGCCTTCTTGGCGAAAATAATAGGGGCTTACCAGGGAGAAAAACTAGGCCAGATGAATCACTTCCCTTGAATGTCCTCCTTCTGTACCCACAGCTCATGAAGCTCAGTGGGAGAAATCTGATATGCTAGAGTAGATATCGGTGCTTTCCCAGGGTACAGTTCAATGTAGAATTCCACCTCTCTGGGAGGAGGTAGTCCTAGAACGTCTTCGATGAAAACATCCGCATACTGGTCCACCACTACAAGATAATTTGGACTCTCCACATCAACTTCTCCGAGGGTAAGGCAGGCCAAGTGATGAGTGATTGGTTGCACCCTCCTCCGAGTAAGTTTTTCCCATGCTAAGAAGGTTCCCTTCTCGCCAGCAAAGGTAAACCTGGTCCCATCCGTGCGGACACAACACACTCTTTTACCTATACAGTCAATCTAAGCATGGTCTGTTGATAACCAGTCCATACCCAAGATGACGTTGTAAGGCCTCAACGCCACTACTTGGAGATCCCAGCTGAACCTCTTGCCTCCTAGAGTAAGCTCGCACTGCTGGCACTACTGTGTAAATGTAGAATTAGCTCTCGTAAAAGTCTCTAGCCGTAAGGATCAAGCCAATGGCTCCGTCAGAATCTCCGATCTCCGAATGCAGGCAGTGGTAATGAAAGAGTGACTCACACCTGTGTCTATAAGAACTACAACTAATGTGGAGTAGACACAGATCATACCTCGAATCATCTCTAGATCACTGTGATCGTAGGCCTCCGCTACATGGAGCTGAGCTCTCCCCTGTCCACCTGCTCCCTGCAGTCGGGGTCGACCTCCAAGTGGTGGTGGTGGTAACACCTTGTAACGTCGTCCATTGCCAGCTGCATGTCCATCTCCTCTGCCACATCTGCCTCATCGATGTGGACCACATCATTTGAACCTCTACCTCTTCCTGGGAGATCCCTCAACAATCTGCTAATCATCTGAATGGTGGGTCGGACAATCAATTTTAATGTGACCTTGCCCGCCACATGAGTAACACTGACTTCTACTGGCATGTGTGTCTTTACTCTGTGTGCCCCGCACAACCGATCCTGAGTCATGAGTTCGACCAATAGTTGGTTTGGACCTCTTGGACCTCTATGACATCTATATACTTCCAACTATAGAAGACTCCACTGCATGTCGGCTAGTGGTGGGTCTCACTGCTGGTGTTTGCTCAGTAAGGAAACTCTCCACTAGGAGGGATCTCTCTGACACCCTCACTTGTGTCGGGATGCTGAGGGAGATCATTGAGGCTCTAATCTCTCACCTGAGCCCTGCTCAATGGTCTGGGCCATGAAGAATGGGTCCTGCACCATATCTGTAGAGAAGCACGAGAGGTCGGTGAACCTCGCTGAGTACTGCGCCACCGTTATGCTACCCTGCTGTAGATGCAGTATCTCCTGTATCCGCACTTTGCAGAGAGTGGCTGGGACAAACTCCGTCCGAAACAGGCTCTCGAAGTCTGCCCAGAGTAGAGTCGCCTCATCATGCACATGGAGCATCAGGCTCCACCATCTACCTTCTGCTTCCTAAAAGAGTCTTGCAACAAGGATCACCATTAATTCTACTGGTGTCCCTATTAGCCTTAAGACTCTCACCAGAGCCTCCAACCAATCCTCAGCCGCATCTGGGTCTGTCACTCCCCTGAACCCGGGTTCCCTTTGTCACTGGAACTCGTGAAACATGCTCACACAGTGTGCATCGTCTGTTGATGGGGCTGGTGTCATCGGTGGCCCAATGGGAAGTAGTACGGCTGGTGCCTCTATTGGTAAAGGGCCCTGTACCGAGGCCTTGTTACTCGGTGGGCTGTCAGTACGTATGAATCTCAGGGACCAAACTGGTCTTCCACTGGGAGACATCCTGAAAGAAACAGATGTGACACAGTCAAAATATTTTACCTGGTGAGCTGACCTGGTTGACCAGACTTAATGAAAACTTTTGGAAAGATGCATGCAATCAGTGTTTTTGTGCACTGAGTCGGAAATCCGATGTCAGGGTCCTGGTGTATGGATATGTCGGCTGCTCGCACCAACACTGGACTCCCTGAACTGAAATCCACATTTAGTACCCTTAACACTATTGCATCATAGAAAATAAAGATCATAGTTCTATGTTCTGCGGTAGAACCGACTCCTTTGATACCAATTTGTCCCGACCCATCCCACGGGGCCCGTATCATGACTACCCAAGACCACCTTCCATAGGCCAGGGGATGATGACGAGAACCACAGGTGTAAATCTCTAAACAGGGAAGGCATTGCCTTTATAACTATAAACAAACACATCAGAGTACACAACTGTAAGCAAAACACTAAGTAACACTGTATACAAAAGAAGTACTGGAAAGTAAAAGGGGCCAGAAATACAAGCCCAACAGGAAAGTACAAGTACAACTGAAAGAAAGTACAACTGAAGAAAAGTAAAGAAGCTACTGGGTCATCCTCCGGGGTTCCTACTTGAAGGGTAGGTATAGATGGCATCCTCAGCACTCCTGTCTCTCAGTCTCCTCTGTGTACCGTCACACAGAGTGGTCCACCTCCATGTACCTTCCTGTCCGGCTACTCTCTGCCTCAGTCAACGCTATCTATCATCTTCAACCAAAACAACGAGGTGCGGGAAAAGCCCGTGCAAGGGTGAGTATAATGATACTCGGTAGGGACCCAGAGACCCTCAAGGTGACACAAAATCCAACAAGGATAAACCACAATGTATGAAATCAACAGATAACCATTACTTAGGTATATGCCCATACATATACCTAAGTTATCTAGTAATCAATCTTAATCATGAGGAAAACACAAAAGTCATTAAATCATCTCAAACTAGGATTTTTATTATAAAAACCCCGGCTGGTGGAGTACTCCTCCTCTATCAAGTATAGTGGGCCTACCGCGTCACACAGAGGTGCTTTCCACTATCATTGGACTGCTGAGGTACTCCTCCTGTTGAGTACCATGGGTCTTCCACGTCACACAGATGCGCTCCCCTCCACGGGTCTGCTGCGCTCACACAAAGGCGCTCCCCCTTGTATCCTGCTGAGGTACTACTCCTATCGAGTATCGTGGGTTTGATGCTCTCACACAGAGGCGATCCTCACCGTGGGTCTGCCGCATCACACAGAGGCACCCCCCCCCCCCACTGGGCTAGTCGAGTCACTCCGAGTCGAATCGGTCAAGCAGTCATCAGGTCTTAGCCAGCTACTAGGTCTCCATACTCTGTTTACTCATCTCTGGAAGGATCCTCTCCACGAGCTATTGGTCAATACTGAAACTGTCACGAAGTTCCACGAAAAAGTATCTCAAAGGTCTGCCACGTTACAGGGGTGTCAACGTAGCAGACGATGCGTCAATCGGACGCCCATTCTGTTAGTTATTAGCCTTTTAGTCCTGGGGCCCAGGTTGGATTCGTGTACAATCTAACCTGACTGTATCTCATATATACACCTAAATCCAATGGTGTATTCTAAAAGGGATGGCCCCTCTATAAGAATACCGGCGCCGCTGACGGTTCGTCAAACGGGCGTCCGATGCTAATGATATGGCCCCAGAAGGTAATGGGGTCAAAAGTGGGCTTGGGTCCGGTCTGACCCGGTCGAAGAAACTCGGCCCAACCTCGTCTAGGCCAACCTGGTCTAGGTCGACCGGGTCAGACTCGATGGTGCAGACCCGCCCCATTGGGTGAGTCATCCCGCTATGTTTGGCCAGTTTCACTGGGCCCGGCCCAGCGGACTGTGGGGGCGGTTCGCCCTGGGCTCGAGGCCAGTTCGGCCCGGACCATTGCGAGGGCGTAGCCCAGCACGGCTCGACGTAGAGGGCACGAGGGAGCTAGAACGCCAGCTCGGCGAGGAGCGTGCGGGTCGCACGGAGGCTGGCTCGGGGGCGGCCGGGCAGGCCATGGGGTGTCGGCAGGGCGCCGGGCAAGCCGTGGGGGCGTCAGGCAGGGCGCGACAGGGCACCGGGAGGCCGTCGATGTGCCGGAAGGGCACGGGGCAGGGCGTCAGGCAGGCTGCAGGGGCTCTGGGCAGGCCGTGGGGGCGCCGGGCAGAGCGCGGCAGGGTGCGAGTAGGCCACGAGGGTGCCGGGCAGGGCACTGGGGGCCACAGGCAGGCGGGCTTGGCACTAGGTAGGGCGTTAGGGGGCTGTGGGCAGGTGGCCTAGGCACAGGGCAGAACTCCCGAAGGCCACGGGCAGGCTGGCCTGGTGGAGTTTGGGCCAACGTGGGCCAGCGACGTGATTTCCGGAGGCCGCGCGTGGCATGACCATTATCGTTTCTGCCTCCGTCGCCTCGTCGTTGATACGCCGCCATGCCATAGAACATCACAAGAAGAGAGTGAGATCAATGGAAGATGTCAGGCCCTTTTTGGTTGGCCCGCACCCTCTGCATTTAGGGAGATATCATTTGGTTCATCATGAGAAGAATATGATCAAAAAATAAATCTGCATCAATCCCTTATCATCCTTTGAAGAAGGTAAGAAAAAGGTACAACTTCAACAAGTAATAAACCCCCTACCTTTTCATTCGTCGATCTACATTCGTCGTTTGTTGACGGAGTTGTGGAAAGAAGGCGTTGAAGTTATTCCTTCTTCGCATTCGTCACGCACTCCCAATCCCGGGCTACATCGGCCGTGGAAGATACTCCATGTTGGTAGGTTCCTAGGGAGGAAGTTGAAGAAGGTTGTTGGCAGTTTTCATTCTTCGTTGGAAGATGAGGTTCCTCATTCTTCGTTGGGAGCTTTTCTCCGTACCTCTCCTCTTCATCCATTCCGCCAAAATGAAACATGCCAACAAAAATAATAGATTGATTATCTATTATTCTGTTGGCATAGAATTCAAAAAGGGAGAATAAATTAATTGGCTCTATTTAATAAATGTGGAGGATTGGCATAATAAATTATGTGTTGTCTAATTAATTAAAAAGGGAGGTGGAGAGTCACTCCCTCATTAATGAGGGAGAGTTGAGTGGTTACTCTCCTCCCACTAATAGGGGTCGGGTGGTCCCCACCCATATTATTGAAATGAGAGGTTATGGTCTCGGGTGGTCCCCACGTCATAACCTCTCGCGGGAGGTTGGATTCGGGTGGGCCCCACCACCATAACCTCTCATGGGAGGTTAGGGTGTGGCGGTCCTACCTATAACTCCCATGTGGAGGTTTTATCCAAAAATCACACACATGGAAGCTTAAAATAAAATAAAGTGGTGTACACTTTATTTTATTAATAAAAAAACCTAAAAATAACTTTTATATTTCACCATCTGTCGTCGAGGTGAAAGTCTTATTAAGAGAATTCTGGCGCTACGAGTTCAACAGTGCCCTCAGATTTCAGTTCCGAGCACTGGTTCAAAAATTATAAAATCCTGCTAGAACGTTTACTGAACGTACCCGAACAAAAATTCATATATTGATTCTGGGCACACCGGGCCTCGGAATCAAGCACCATTAATTTTCACAAACTCGTAAAAATCCCATGTATTTATGAAAAAAATATTCAATGGAATTTCCAGGTCTTTACATTCAAGATAGTTAAAATGAATTAAAATTTAGATAAATAGACAATGTTTGATATTTAAAAAACATCTAAATCACAACACTAATGATAATAATTTTATTAATTTTAAAACTTTTAATAAAAAATCATTAATGTCAATTTTGAAACTATTTATTTAAATTTATTTTAAAAAAACATGAAAGAAATTAAATTAGAAAAAAATTATTTCACATAACCCTAAAATGATAAATTTAGCTAAAAAAGTTTTATAATACACTAATTAATTAAAATTCGATTACTTTTAATAATTATAAAATAATTTTTTTTATTTTACTTTAAATTAAATTTATATTGTGTTGGATTTTCTTTAGAATTTAAGGTAATTTTTTCATTACTAAAAAATTTAAATAAATTACCATGAAAAAAAATTTAAAACAAACATTTATAATATAAAATAATAAATTTTATTAAATACAAAATTTATATATATATATATATATATATATTAAACGAAAGAAACTGGCATTTGGGGCATTATATTTTACATTAATATTTTAAAGGATCAAATCATTGGAAAAAGGAAATAAAAGGCCATGTATGTAAATCATGGAATATTATAGAAGAAATAACCTCATCTAATGAAACTAATTCAATTGATAGGGTAATTTTTTAGTCCATATAATTTTATTTTGAACCTCAAATACAAGACTTTCTATAAATGTGGTGATAATTATTTAATATAGTTACGATTGATAATGGAAAAAAATTAAAGGGACCTATTTAACAAATATAGATCTAATGCATCCAAATTTGAGAATAGTGAATAGTTACGGTAGGAAAACACTTTTACTATAAAATAAATACATGTTTTAATTATATTTTAAGACTTACTCCATTATATTAACCTTGTTTTTTTAATTTCACTCTTACTGAGGAGGAAAGTATTTACTATGATTAATTTTAATAATGACCACAAATAAAAGGGAAAAATATGCCAAATGAAATGAGAACTCATTACATTTCAAAATAGTTGTAGAAAAAAATTTAGATGATATCAAAAATGGAAACCATTTATTATAGAATAAACAAACTTGATACTACTACAATCAGTTCAACAAAGAGATTAAAAACATTAAAATTAAAATCATTATCATTGTTTTTGGAAAAGTCTATTAACATACATAAAATAAATCCTTAAATGAAATTAATATTGATTCATTTTCTACTCATTATTTAATTATTTGATATTAATATTCCAAGGATGAGAGATTTATAAATATGTAAATTTTCAATGACACTCGTTCCCAAATATTATAGAATAATTTTACAATTATTAGATTATAATTCATGAATATTATTAAAAATTATCCACTTTTCTCTACCTTGAAGAGACATTCCTCATGGTATTCATGAAAATTATTCACTTTAAAACCTATGATTCTGGATTTCAATGGGGTTAATAATTAAAAATAATGTTCTTTATAATATTAGATGGTAATATCATTAGTATTATATCAAGTGTTGATAACAACAAGTTTCTTAAAATTCATCAATGATGATATGATAATATGATTTCTTAGAATACCAATAGAGATATTAGTGTATTATGGTGGCATACTTAGTAGGGATGTCCATATTTTACAACCATCAATCATACTCAGGTTATCCCCTTGAGAAAATTCTTCCCCATAAATTCAATAAATTAAATGTGGAAATTAAACTCCTAAAAGATAAGAGAATAAGGTGGACATCCTTTCATATTTATTATGAATAATAATTTTGAGGGGATTTTTTCAACTATGATGTCCCATTTACTCAAGGATTCATGGTTCCATGTCTATTTTTGAAAACTGATTTAACTGTTTTGGGCATTGATCCCACTAATTCTTCAATTTATTTGTTTTTGAAATTTCTATTCATAAGGGGTTTTAAGGAACTTCTATCACCCGTTGTAGAATTTATATTCTTTATGAATTATTCATGTTCATTAATTTTTGTAAATAAATATATAGAAATGTTTCCAATCATGTTTCACCTCACACACATTACTTCTCATAAACTAGGGTTATCACTTGTTGAGAATTTCGTGTTTAGTTTCACATATCTATGTGGATCATCATCTTATCCTTTGGAAATAAATTTTACTTGTGCGTCAACCAATTTAAAATTTTTATCCAAATCTATTTGAATAATGGATAAAATATCATTTGGTATATTGATTTTTTTTGTTTTTCCAAAAGTATTCATATGGGTTCCATTCATACCTAGAGATTTTGTATATTATCCACTCCTCTTAAAATTTTTAGACATGTTTTCAGTATACATTTTTGTATAATTTTTGTATAAGGATATCTCAGTTGTTTTCTTTGATATATTCCTCATCTAGTTTTAGTTTAAAAATTTCATCTATTTTCTTATAAACGTTACTTCATATTTCTTCATAAACTTTTATAGTCTTATAATCTCATCTTATTTTGATAAATTCTTTGATGATCATGAACTATGTAAATGACTATTGATTCTCACAAAATGATAATTAGACCTTCAAAAATCATAGAAATACCTAAAAATGGGTGTTATTTTCCTCAAACTACAAAGGAAGGAGTAACATGGAAACATGGGGACTATTTAGTAAGATATTTCAAATCATGTGACCCATATAAATACATGTTATCTCATAAACCATGGAAGGTCATGAAAATCGATCAAGTGGATCAAAAGATCTATTCCTGATTAGGAAATCCCCCCTGAGGATCCATCCTATTAATGTGAAGTAATTTAGACCTAAAATGATGATTATACGAAGGATTCCCGATGAGATCCTTCCGTCATGTGACATATCATGCAAGAGATAGATGAAAGTCACTGGAAGCCCAATGAAATAAATATGAAAAAGATAGAGGAATAATGTGGTCAATGTTATCTGGATTTTAATGTGTAGGGGGAATTCACCTTAGGTGATCACCATTGATCATGAAGATTTCATTAGAAATTCAATATTGATATTATGAGGGCTCTATGAAAATACAATGTGATATCACAAGGGGATCCATAAAAGATCCCCTTGATCACACAAAATCCTATTCAACATGAATCGATCATGTGAGAACCGAATGACATGTCATCACAGTCTTATAGAAGCCCTTTGACATATCGATTTGACTATGTGATGCACCAATGGAAAGAAGAGTGACTATACATTACAATTATATCATGTTACCATGAAATCCTTTATTTATCATGTGACTCCTTGATGTACAACTAATGTGAATATACAATAAGTCATAAAAAATTAGTAATAAAAAAATAAGAAAGATGGAGGCTTCACGCAGTCAAAGTTATAATATTGTTCATGTCAAGGGGTAATGATTTACATGTGATCACCATTTTTCATGAAAAAGGCTTATAAAATCCCATACTCATCTATAAAATACCCTTTGACATGTCATTTTTATCTTATAAAAGGCCCCAGACGTGTCTTTATTAGTCATGTGAAATCCTCTTTGATCGGAATCCTGGTCTAGTGAAGACTCCCAAACATGTTAGATAGATCTTCCAAAGGATCATTAAAATATCAAAAAGATTATGCAAAATCCCTTTGAAATGTCATGGATATAATAAATATGATAATTACGGAGTGTTCTCAGTACTGATGTTTATCATGTGACATAAAAATGACATTATGTATAACCCATGATAGGTTCATGTCAAGTAGGTTTTGTGATACTCTCTTTATTGAATGAATCCCAAATCTAAATTATAAGTTACTTATAATGAGGAATAGAACATGGGTGGAGTGGCCTATTATTTCCTCCACCCAAGAACAAAAAATGATGACTAGACATAGGCAAGACACAATGTGCACCCACAGAAGTACATAGTAGACTTATCAGAGTATAAATCCATGAAATTGTTGGATTTTTGACCATGTAAAATATGTGGAATGACCTAAGGGATTACATGACCTGTATATACAATTATCATGATCTTAATATTGATCACTCGAAGGAAATATAATGTTTCATTATGATCATGAGAAAGATATTTTTCATGTCGACTTGGTCTTGTGAAACCTCAATAAGATAATTCTTGTAAAAAATTGATGCAAATATTGAATAAATTAACGGATATTTGGAAGAATTATGTATAGGAAGATACGATGATTGTCATATAAAGGAATCATGAAATTTATATTACGTATCCATATTACACTACAACACTTGATCATATCATCCAAGTCTTGTGAAGTCCCCCGTAAATGTCTTCCATGTCCTGCAAAGTCCTTTGGAAACATCATCATAGTCTTGAGAAATATTCTAGACATATTAGTAAATTCAGGTGATGTCTTATATAATTACAATCAAAATCATATGAAATCCTTCCAACATGTCATCCTTGACAATGTGAAACCCTTGAACATGTTTGTGTTAATCACATAAGGACCATCATATGTGTCAATCAAGTCATGGGACAGTCCATCAGACACGTAATCCCAGATCATGTGGAACCATTGGAAATTTATGTTTAGTCATGAAATGAAGATTGGATATATAGAATCACATGAGCCTTAGCTCGATTGGTAAGGACTCCTTAAGTGCATCCAGGTGACCCGAGATTAAATCCATGTGGAAGCATATTTTCGGGTACTATAGTAGGACTGTAGTAGGTACTGTAGTGGGAATTGTTTAGTACTATAGTAGCTGAGAAAATTCCCCCGTTTGGGCCTTTAGACCATTGATTTTGTCCCTGAGTCCTTTAAGGCCTTCGAGCCACCCAGGCCTTCGGGTCAGTAAGGCCTTCGGGCCACCTCAAGGCCTTCGGGACACCTTAAGTGCAAATGAAAACTAGACAACCTACAAGAAACAACCTCTAGAAGAAGGATGAACAATAAGATTTCACCATATCATAAGCTAAACGGATTGCAAGAATGATAGGGTATGGCACCTTCCATAACAAAAAACCTATGTATGTTTGGGAAAACCTAGTCGAATAGCCATGCGAAGGTGGAGAGCTGATTTCATGATGAAGATGCCAGGGTGGATCAGTCCCAAGTAGTTAGCCTAGGTTGTATGTAATGTTTTAATCCTATAGGCAATGAATTCCTCTATGGCCTATGGGCCACGTAATACTTATACCTATGGTCCTTTTAATGGTTCCAACTCAACCCTGTAAAGGTGTAATATCAAAAATCAATAAAAATCGAAGGCCTTCAGGTGATTGGAGGAGCTAGGACATATAACGACTAAACATTATCTTACTTGAATATTATATCTTCTGAGATGAATATTCATTACATTATCTAAAAGCACACTAGGAGACCATAATAGTTAAGTGCCTTTGGAATTGTGGAATACATTATTATAATCCTATGAATGATATTAAATGTTTCCCAAAAATAACTTTCCATTTTCAATCTTTATATAAATAAAATACATAAAAACATTCATCAAATCATGGGGAGAGTAAAAATGGGTTTCCTCAAATTCTTAGTATGGGTAAACAAGGGAAATTAATCAAAATAACATCTGCATAAGGGCATGAGAAGGTGAAAATAACATATGAAAACCATACCTTTAATATGAGAGGTAAAAATATTGATTCATTAAATAATTTTTAGAAGTTTATAATACAATAATCATAATGAAATCAAATAAAATGTGTCATGAGAGCATAAAATTTCCATAGGATAATGATTTATGGCTTAAAAAAAATAAAAAATAAAATTTTAATACTATTTACCAAAAAATTCATAACATGATAGGCCTGGGATAACCACCCATGTAACATATTTTGTTAGAATAGGATAACAACCAGTTTACCTTCTTTTTTTGGGATGGGGCTAACCATCAATTTTCCATTTTCAATCATATAAAATTTATCATTTACTAATTCATTGGAGGGAGATATGGGTCCCACCCATAACATTGTGAAAATATTACACATGTGAGCCACAAGATCATAAAAAATATAATATATAATATCTTAATAAATGAAATGTCCTTCATAAAAATTTCATCCTATAATAACATATAGAAAAGAGATAGGTTTAATTATCATTTCATCATTTCATCATTGTATTACCCATGGAAAAAGAAGTATGGTTAAGAAGAATTTTAACATGATATAATCCATGGAAGAGAAACATGAATAATTTACATAATATCATGATAGACCATTCTTAGTCTATATAATAATGGTATCCTTAGTTCACATTATGAGAATATCATATGTTAAATACAAGGATATCTCCATATATGGATAATTATTTTTAATGTTCACTTTGAATATTTATTAGGAGGATACATTTTCTTTGATTTTTTATAAAAAAATATTTCTAATGTCATTTTATTTGAAAATAACATTGAAATATCATACTGCAAGAATTAAAAATAATTTATGTAATTTTTTATGAAGATAACCTTTCCCCTTTGAAAAAAATTTTATAGAACATTTTTAAAGTACATTATTACTTTGAAATAATTTATTGAAAAAATACAAAGTTGAAAAATATTATGGAAACATTTTTAAATGTAAATTAAATTTAGGATATTTAATGGAATAATGAAATATATAATAGGTCATGATAGTGGCAAATACTATTCATTTTTTTCATGATGAAATGAAAATAATCTGTTACAATTGTTGATAAAATCCAAAAGATCATTATTTGGAAAATGAAAAGGAGATACCATTAATTTTTTTGTAAAATTAAATAATGGGTAAATATTTCATTAATAAAAATTATAAATAATGGTAAAAATACGTTTGAAAACATTTTTTGAAAACATGGTTTTAGAATAAAAATGGTTTTTGTCTAAAAATACGATTTCTTTTAAAACATTTTTGTGACTCATTGGTACATAAAGGGAGGAAAATAATGGAAAAATATGTATTATCATAAAATAAATAAATAATATTAATATTGATGATTTTCTTGAAAATTGGATCACATGATTCTATCCTTGAATACATAGTCATAATGAATCCTGAAAAATTATGGGAGGGTAAAATAAAATCAATACCAATTTAGTAACAATAAAACATAATCCCAAATAAGGAATATAATTAAATTAAACATAAAAATATAATGAGGATAAATAAATTCATTATATTACTTGTAAAAGGCATTTGTATACACAACGTACATGAAGATAGGTTCATAATATAATCATATGTCACAAAGAAGGAAAATTGAGACAAAAACCCATTACTGATTTGGTATCATTTAAACCATAATACCCAAAAAATATAGAATCTAAAATAGATATAAAAACAAACATAAGTATAAGAAACTTAAAAAACATTAATGGGAAGTATATAAATTACATTAAAGAAATTTAAGGTGAATAAGACATGTGTCTCATCGAAGTAAAAAGTGTGATTAAATTACCTTACCACATAATAATCATTTAACTCATAAGACCAAATAAATAAAAACATCAAATAAAACATTAAATATCATTAAAACTAGGAGAATCATGATATAACATGTCAAATTATAAGTATATAAACCATAAAAAATAAATTATTGGTGAATTTTCATATGTCTCCCAAAAATAAAAGAGAGACTCGAAATTCTTTACCTTAAGTTTTGACTTCATACACATTGAAACATCATGTAGAACAAAAATATGTTTTTTTGTTGTATTAAAGAAACATTAATATATATATAATCCCATATAAAATTTAATATTGTCTCTTTATTACCTCTTCATTAACAATTCCTTGTTAATGTTATGTTTTGGGTAATAACCGCTTTGTTTTTCATATATGTTTGGAATTTTTAATTTTGGTTATCTTAGATTTATCAGGATATAATAATATCCATAATTTTAACTAGGATATAAATATAATATATATTCATTATATATGTATTAAGATTAATAAATATATATATATACTGAAAATTAAATATATCATTTATAGAGACGGTAGACCGCACATATGTATGAATGTTGTTTTGGTTTTTTCAATGTATTAAAATAATTAAATTTAATTCATATATTATTATTAAAATATATATTTTATTTCATATATATTAGATATTTTTATTAAAACCATCCTTATCACCTCCCATGTAATATATGAATGAACCACATCGCTTCGCGAGACATTAGTTTTCTATACACAGAAGCGATGATATCGTATCCCAAAAAAATGGAAAGTAATAAGGTATGTGTGATATATTAATTCCATAATTATAATAATATCTTAAATATAATACATATTAAATAAATCTATAATTATTTCTCATAGGGAGAGGTGGAAATGAAAAAAATGAAGGATATCGATTCATGAGGAAGTAGTTCACCGTACATCTAAACGTTGATTCTGTAAACCATTTGGAGGTAGAGGATATGGTTGCAGGTCAATCCATTAACATAAAAACTCAAATTATATATGTAATATTCTGAGGTTATTATATCATAATGTAGAAATATTTTAATGATGTATAGGAATAAATAAAATGAAAATGCTTGTTGATGAATGTTAACTTTTCTTCAGGTATCATAATGAAGATTGTACCAAAAGTCTTCTAGGATAGATTTATGTCCAAAATAAATCTTATAGGGTGAGAGGAGGGAATTTTTGATGTTATATTTTTAGGTATTGTTGGATCCAGATTTCTTGAGTGGTGTGAATAAGTGAATGGCGGTGGTAGCCTCTTATAAATGGGAGAAAGGAACGTAAATGGAAGGTACTGGGAAATTTCTCAAAAAGACTCCAAAATAATTAAGTCATTACCCTAAAAAATCATAAAAATGAATCTAGAT
The DNA here is from genome assembly GCA_963277665.1 of Viscum album. Lineage (NCBI taxonomy): Eukaryota > Viridiplantae > Streptophyta > Magnoliopsida > Santalales > Viscaceae > Viscum > Viscum album. The sequence continues at coordinate 559,319,119 of OY728142.1, forward strand.
AGTAAATTTTGAAATATAAGATTAAAATATGTCTAAAAATAATATGTATACATGTTTGGGGTCTTTTAAACCCTTATCCTTTTATTTTAACCTATGGAAATCCCATTTTTACCTTAACCAAAATAATTAAGTTCTTCTGTCTTTACTATTAAATTTCATAAAAAATTAAGGCGAAATTATTATTTTATATAAATTACTATTATTCCCATTATAGGGTCCATTTTTTCTAATTAATTTCATGTAAGTGAAAAAATTTTATATTAAAAATAATCCCACAGATGTAAGAGGAAAGTGGGGTTTCAATGTGAAAAATAGTAAAATATTTACAATGTTTTTATAAGAAATTTTAAAATTAAATTTAGTAAATTGAGAATAATTATATTAATAGAAATATAATTTAATGATTTTAAATTTTAAACCAATGAAAAATAAAATTTTAATTTTTAAATAATTTATACAAAAAAAATCTTTTAATTAAAAATCTTTATTTTTGACAATTTATCCAAAAATGGAAAGTTTCATAAAAATACCAAAATTCTTCCTTAATATCATTTTAATAATGTAATTTCAAAAATTAAATTTGATTTCACAAGTAAATTTTTAAAAATTGGTAAAATATCATTTTTAAAATTAATTATGCCAAAGGTGATAAAACTGATTTTATAAAATACAGTTTAAATCATAAAATTTGATAAATTAATATCTATTATATAGAAATCACATAAGATGAATTTAAAATTTTTAATTTAATTTATAAATTTAAAATTTCAATTAAATCATTTAGAAAAATTGTTTTTTAAATTTATTAAGTTAATCCACATTTATGTTCATTAAAATAGTTTTCATAAAATGATTGCCATTATTTTTGAAAGGTTTTTAGTTTTATTTTTAATTAATTCGTCAATAAATAATTAATTTTATGTTTATGTGTAGAAGATATATTTTTAAAATTTAGTTATTACTTTTAATATCCACCATTCTAAAAGTTTGGTGATAAATATCATGTTAAATAAAAATAATTTAATAGTATATCATGTTTTGTTTAAAATTAGTGTTGCGTATAATACAAGCTAAAATCAATATTGTGTGGAAAACATGAAAAAATTGTGTTTCATATAATAAAGGTTAATCTTAGTGTTGCATGTAACTCAAAATTTCAAAAGGAATAATTTCATTTTAAAATTTCATTTCTCACAGAATCTATGGGTTTTACATTCTACCCCCAATATATTGAATTTCCCACTTGAAATTCATAACCATTAACTATTATTTAACATTTGAAAATTCTTTCATAGAAACTCACCCCATACAAATGGTTAATAAAATATCCTTTTGAAAAAAATAAATTTATGTATGAATGTATTCTAGAATAACACACACTAGGTTTAAAAAATGTTGAACATAAGTTTAAAGTGAAATTTCAATATATAAGAGATAACTAATAGCCAAATAATGATGGGGAGTGATAAAGAACATGGTCAAGATATATTCAACAAGAACAATGCCATAATCCAAAAATGTGTGAAAAAGGTCATTGATAACATTAAAAATGATGATAACCAGATAAGATTTTATTTTAACATCTTTTTATTAATGTTGAAGAATTTCCTTTCCATCTATACTGGGAACATGTGAAATTATACATTGTATATTTTTATTTCATAATAAAACTTTCATCCATGGGTTGTGCTTTGATCAATTTACAGTTCATCCCTTTCTATAAGAAATGAATATACAAAAATTATTTTTTTCAAGATTAGTGTACTAAAATTAACTTTTAATGAATCATATGACCCATAAAAGGGTGACATATCTTTCCATCTATCTCTAACTATTTTCTAAAACCTATATGTTTGGCGCATTTTATCCAATATAATACATTAGTCTATAAAACCATTTCCAATGATCAACTTAATTCATTTAATAAATGATTAACCTTATGGACTATCCAAATGATTATGATCCAAAATATACAAATAAGGTCACTGAATTTCCAAACTAAACCACTCATTATACCCCCATACAACATGAATTAGATATTAATTGTCATGTAACAATCATATTGACAATTTTATCATGAATTCTCTTAAAACATGTTAATAACATTAATTACTGTTAAACCATATTGAAAAAAATATAATTTATTCCTTGAATAAATCTATATATTATTGAATATATTGTATAAAAACAATAATGATATATATTCCATTAATGATAACATATACTACTTTTTGCACAAATAATTAATTAGTTCCATGGTCATCAATACTATCAAATTTAAATTATTCATATCAATCATCTATCTATCCAAAAAGAACACCATTTTATCAACATCAGGAACATATTAAGTGGTATATTACCTTAATCAAAATATCATCATTTAATTTAAATCACTTTTTTAGGTTATTAACAACATTCAATATGTTCTTTTAAATCATTAATGAAAAAATACCAAACCATCCTTATATATTTCATAACTATTGAATTTCAATGACTAAATACATCAACCATACCACATCCTTCACAAACTATTAACTAATATTTATCATTTTATTCCTTAATACCACATTACATTCATATTTCATTTGTAGTATCTTCAACATTTATAGAAAAAATATTACCCAAACAACCTTGCTAATTCTATTCCTGATATTCCCCCTTGAAATATTTATTTTCTGAATTACCTTAAATTACAAATTTAAAACATTCAACAATCAATGATATCTTAGGGATATAATTAATATCATTAATTTAGTTAACTAAAATTTCAATTATTCCTTTATAATTGCTTTATTTGTGCTTTTTTCACACTTAAAACGTCATTACATCCTGATAAGAAATCCTCGTGACGGATTCATCCCACATAATTGAAAAATAAGAAAATGAATGTTCATTTATATATGGTATATATTACCCAAACCCTCATCAAATTATGTCCTTATATTCAGTAGTGACTCTAAGATTGGTTAAGGTGCAAATTTTAAATCATGTTCTATGTTGTTAATTATGAATAATCAAAAATTTCATTACTCCATTCATAATCTCATTTGGCTGATCATGATAAAAAATTTAATCATGTTCAATGTAATCCCAATTCATTTTTGTTTCCTCTATTTACTAAAACAAAAAATATTATTGTGAGAAACAATAATTATGGTGGAAAACCATATAATCATGAAAAGATACAAATTGAATGTCTAAATCATAAAACATTATTTGAAATCTATAACACCTTAGGGTTATCCTAGGTCATCCATTATTATAATCTATTTAAATACTTCAAGAGGTTTTATAATGAGTTTGTGGGCTTCCAAATCATATCCCCCAAGAGTTTCAAACCAAATTTGCAGTAAGGCCCATTGTTAAACACTAGGTGATAATCGAGTCCATATCAATGATCCATTTTCAGAGTTATTTCACCTATGTACATATCTTCTAGTGCAGCATCCACCTCTAGTATCTAGACAAGGATATAATTTCTTGGAACCCACTTTATCTATCCTTTACTAAAATTCTAGGATATATTCAAATACTTTCACTTATTTTTAGACCATTCCATTGAGACATACAATCATGACACTCCTTCCTCAAGATGAGGGAAGAAACAACAAAGTGACAAGCGGTTCTTCAAGATAAAAGGGAGATAATGGCCCCTGAGTCCCACCATCAATAGGCCTCGGAGTAGTGACTAGCACCAAGGGTAATGAAAAAAAACAATGGAAGGCACTACCTTTTTTATTGGAAATAGAATTAGGAGATTAGATGGTGATATCCCAAAAAAATACAAAATTAAAGGTAAAGGGTAACTCAAAATGAATTCTAATATGCATGTTAAAACAATAATTTTGACAAAAGTACAAAAAAATTAATAAAACAAGTACCAAAATAAAGATACTAAGTATCATCACAACAACTATCTAGATTCCTGAGAAAGTAAAGTCCAACACAGTATATATAGTCCTCCCAGAAACCTGAAAATAGTTTTACAGACATAGGGTGAGTATACAAGTATTCTCAGTAAGAAAACTAAAGATACTCGTGAAAAAGTGGGTGAACATACTAATTCATCTATGAGAGAATCGTATAACCTCAAATAAAATACCAAGGAGTACTAAACATTGTAGCCTCACTAAGACACACTCATAAAATAATACATGTCAAGTAAAGTAGTAGTATAAGAACATGAAAAGCTGGGCACCTCTCACCACATTCCCATTGGTTAACTGCTCATTCCTAACAGATAATGTATTGATGCTACCACTCTTCCAAAATATTGTCCCACTACGACAACCTGCCCGCACAGACCTGGGCCTCAAACCACAGAAAAATACTTCCTGTAGACACTTGGGCCATAATCACGCCTCTCGCCCAAATACACATGGACCTCATCATGAAGTCACAGTGGAAAACAAACATAGAACACAAACACCTAATCCCCTCTTTAAAAAACCCAATTCCAAAGTATTTGGGACAATGGTAAGCCTCAAGACATTATTGCCTACCCAGATATTCTTGAGCGTTAAGAACCCAATTGAGGGTGTGAGGAAGAAATTCAGTAACCAGATATCTATCCTCCCACCAGGATGTTGGGAAAGACACCCTCCTCCTAGAAAAGGGGGTGTTTGAATCATGGTGATCAAAATGGGTGGGGTGTGTATAGAAATCACAAGGAAGAAAATATAATACATATTTTTAAACAAAAACTTATCCCAAAATAAGGTTACCCAAAACAAAAAAATAACAGACCACCAAAACCACTTTTTTCTGCTACACCTATACGTAATACCACACAAACACCCATTGAAAAATAATAACCCATCCCATTTTTCGTTAAACCAATTTTCCATTTATTAATTAGGGTTTCACATTAGTTCATTGCAGATATTCCTGGGGAAACTACCAAGAAAAACATGTGAGACCATCTTGGAAGGTGAAGAGCATTATTAACAAAACACACAATAACCAACTCACTTCGTTCTTTAGTACAACCATCATTAAACCATGGAAGTGGGACCAAGGTAAAGAATTTACATTCTATCACCCATTAATAAAAACAATAGAGAAAAAACAACCCACTGTTTCACTACATACCCCCACTATTCTTAGAAAACCCATTCAACCATTTACAACTATCATTCTTCAATGTTATACCACACAATCCTCCTATTAAAACATCGTCTGGTAGCTCTGCTTCGCAACAACACCACACCCAGGACACATATAAACAAGAAGTCACGACATGACCATGTTCTACAACCTCACTTCCCGAACATGTCCCACATACAGTCCCACTGCATAAAAAGTTCATAACTGCACCGCAGTCCCACTACCCAATGTCACTCTATGGACATAACATAATCAAAGGTAGTACCACTACCTACAAGTCCATCCATTATGCAATAAATCAGTCTGTCAAACTAGGATACCTACATGCCCCCTATACTACCCCGTACACAATGCCTATAATAACCACCACTAAAACCAGAACCCTGCTACACAAACATAAAAAACCCACTCACATAACTAACTAAACACAACACATAGACACACTATTATGCCAATAATATATAGGTTTTTCAATAGGGGATCATTGATTCCAATTTAAGATAATTGGGCTGATCACAAAACAGGTTTCATCCTGGGGAATCCATTTCAAATAGCCATGTATACTTGATTAAGCCGATTTCATGTTAAATCTATTTATAAAGCATTACAAAAAAATAATACATCACTAGTGCACATGAAAATTCTACCAATAACCTTGATTTTTAGAATTCATACAACCACAAAAAACCATAAAAGAATCAAATAAAATAGGCGATCAACATCAAACCACTCCTAAACCATTATTTTATTGGCCTCTATTATCATTTTATCATACTACCTTATTATTTATTAGTCATTTAAATATATTTATCCACTATATCATCAGAAGGAATCATTATTACATAAACCCAGTATGATGCACAATTTATGTGAGTAAGAAATCCCTACATGGAACAACTCACTTAAAAAAATCCTCCTTACACCAAAAGTAGGGGATCACACAAGTAGTAGAAAAGAACTCCAAGAAAACACAATGAAAAATTTTGCATATATACATTACTAAAGGGAGGGGAAAAGCTCTAGGTGAAATTAGGAAAAAATGAAAGGGTTTATGGAAGAGAGGATCTTAGTATAAAAAGGGTCAAATCCTAAAATTATTGAGAAGACATCAAGATACATAAATTTTGGTTTGTGGGTTGACCACATGGCCTGGTGGTTTTAAAGGTCTCGATACATTAAGAAATAATTGAGATTTAATTATTCCCCTAAAAAATGGTCGAAAGGGTGTTAGAATTGGAGAATATTTGATAGGTTCTCTATTGACAAAGAAAAAACATGTAACTGGGGTGAAACAAAAAAACTAGAAAAACTATAAATGAGTCACCGATGGGTGAGTCACCAAATCCGGGCCACCGAAAGGTGAGCTTCCAACATGACCAACTAATGTTGATCCATAGACTCTAAGCTATAGGCATAATAAATCACAAACACCATGACTCACTAATGCCCTAAATCATAAATGCCATGACATTGATGCCTTGGTACTGACACCCTAGCACGGATACCCTGACTCTTTGACACTGACGCCATCAAATCACTGACACCATCTCCCTCAATTCACCTATGCCAAAACCCCTAACTCATTGATGCCCATTCCCCGGATGCACTGATTCTAACACCCCAGACTCACTGATGTAGATGGACTTGACTCACCGATGCTAACAGTTTAAACTTGATTTTGGATAACTTTCGGAATGTGTCACCAAAAGCACCCCTAAAACCTCAAACACTAGAATTTTCACAAAAGATTGTATGAGAGGGGTCCGAGTTATTACATCAGATACCTCTCAAACTATTTTCATCCATGAGAAATCAAAACTATCAAAGAAGAAACAGGTGTCCAAACAACTACCCTATAAGATACCACTCCGGGACAAACTACAGTGGGTTTTTTAAACTGTAGTAAAAACCTCAACATCCAAGGACACATCCATGACATATATATCCTAAACAACTATACAATACTAAGGCCCCAATTTCCTGAACAACCATACAAGCAACAAAGGTCACACTGGCCAGACACATGGATTAGGGATATCCTTCCTCCATGTCAAGATACTATCTGCTTTGGGTGGAACTGATTCTCCCTCACATGTTTAATAACATCCACATTAATGCATCTCAATTATGGATCAGGTCCTACCCTCCCCATAGTCAGGAAATTTCACAAGTAATGTTCCTCGTCTCTATCAACCTTCCATTGATCAACCGAGTAATCTTTCTAGCCCTCAAATGCTCATACCCTATTTGGGTGACGTTCATGTGCCAGAGTAAAAATGGTAAACATGGAACTCCTTAACTCAGTTAGTATGGATTTATTTTAATTTAGTAACTTTTAATTTAATTTAAATTCCCAAAACACATAAAAACACAGCAAAAAAATTAATCCAGATGCATATACCTTTCCTAGTGCCTCTACCTATCAATCAGTACAACCTCACTTTTTCCGTAGGCAGGCTTAGGGTCCTTTCATCGGATCATGGGTGACCCTAAAATACTCTGTCTGAGATGGTCTTCCCTACCCTATCTCATGCACCAATAATTCCTAATTCTATTTACCTACCATCCCATGGAATTAGAACTATTACTAACTGCTAACCCCATCCTATATCTCAAACTCACCTCAGATAAAAATCTGTCACAACCCGCCTTCTTCACAACGAGGGAAGGGACCAAAAAGTGCCATGTCATTCCTTCTTAAAGATGAATGAGAGATAATGGCCCCCACGTCCCAACTTCAATTGGACAATGAGTGGTGACTAGCACCAAGTGTATAAAGTCTCATAGGAAATAGATTGGATTATCCTTTTTAATGAATATAAGATTAAGATATAGGATGTAGAAATCCCAAATAACGCTAATGTAAGGGTAAAAGAAAAGTCAAAATTCATTCCCATATGCAATTTAAAATGTAAACTATGGAAAAAGTACAACAAATGTACTAAAACAAGTACCAAAAGAATGAGACTATGTCAAGTCACAACAAATATCTCAATGCCTGAGCTAGTAAAGATCAGTACGGTCTTCAAAATACTCCTAGAAACCTGAATATCGTTTTACTGATATAGCGTGAGTATACAAGTATACCCAGTAGTAAAAAAACAGACCCATGAAGAAGTTGGCGAACATACTAATCCCCATGTGAAAGAATAGAAGAACCTCAATGCACCAACCAAGGAGTAATAATCATCTCATCCTCACTGAGGCACACTAACTAAATAACGTAAGAAAAACAATGTATTAGTATAAGAACATCAACATTTGGGTACCCCACACCACTTTACCTTTGGTTAACTAAATATTCATAATGGAAAATTTCTTCATGATTCTACTATTCTATAATGCAGTCTCACTTCCAAAAACTATTTTCACACTCGTAGGCCTCAAACCACAAAAAAGTACCACCCGCAGACACCTGGGACATAGCCACACCTCTCGCTCGAAGACACCTGGGCCACATCCTGAAGACACATGAAAAAAACCTGGACCACAGACACCTGAACCCTATATTCACAACAAAGCTGACTGAAGGATATGGGTCTATTGTAAAACTTAATCCATTGTAGCCTACCTAGATAAACTCAAGTAGTAAGAACCCAAAAGAGGTTGTGAAGTAGAAAGTCAGTAACCGGTCATCCAACCTCCCACCGAGATGTTGGAAATCACACCCTCCCCCATGAAATGGGGGTGTTCGACATTTGGTTCTCAATAAGGATGGGGTACATAAAAAATCACAAGAAACTAAAATTTATACATATTAGTAAACAAACACTCACCCAATCCTATGGGACACCAAAACAAATAACCTGACAACAATAACCACTTTTACTACTGCCCCTATCTGTATAACCACAAAAAAAGCCACTACCAAAGCATAACCTATACCCTTTACATTTAACCACTTTCCATTTATTAATTAGTGGATTCACATTAGTTTATTCTAGCACTACCCAAGAAAACCACAACATCTGCAACCAAATTAGAAGTTGAATAGCCTGATTAACTAACCACACAACAACCAACTCACTTCTTTCTTCAGTTCTACTAGCATTGAGCAAGGGAAGATGTTACAAGGTAAATAATTTCCGTTTTAACACCAATTTATTAAAACAATAGAGAAAAACCTACCTGTAGTCCCACTACAAACCCCCCATTTCTTCCTAAAATCCTATTCAACCATTGGAAACTAACATTCTGTAAATTTATACCACACAATACTCCTCTCATAAATAGGACCAGTTTCCCTGCTCCACAACAACACAACACTCAGAACACCTATAAACATGAAGCCACGACACAACCCATTCTTATAGCCCTGATACCCAAAAATTTCACAAATGTAGAACAACAACATAACAAGTTAAAAACTACACCACAGTCCCACTAGCCAATATCTCTCAATGGCCATAATAGGGGAAAATGTAGTCCCGTAGGCTAAAATTCCATCAAATCCACAATGAATTAGTCTCTCCAAATAGGATACTAACACACCCCCTATACCACCCCATACAAAAATTCCATAATAACCACCAATTAAACTACATACCTACTACACAAAGATAACAAACCAACTCATAGGACCAACAAAACACAACAGAAAACAACACCATTAAGCCAATAATATACAGGTTTGGTAAGAAGGGTTCTTTGATTCCACAGTAAAACTACTGGGTTGATCGCCCAACAAGTCTGTTCATGGGATATTCATTTTAATTAGAAACATATACATGATGAGAAATATTTCATACTACAACCATTTGTCAATCATTACAGAAACATTAGGACATCACTAGTGTGACATCAAAGACCATGATTTCTAAAAGGTATACTACCAAAAAAATCCATAAATGAATCAAATAAAATAGGTGATCCACATCAAACCATACCTAGCACATTATTTTATTGACCCCTATTATCTTTTGATCATATTACCTTATTATTTTTTACTCATTTTATGTTATGTATTCACCATTTATTCACAAGGAATCATTACTACACCCACACCACATGATGTATAATTAAAAAGAGGTTGAAGAAATCCTTACTGGGAACAATAGGTGACCAAAAATCATAATTATGTGAATAATAGGGGACCACACGAGTATCATGAAATAACTCCAAGACTTTCGCATAGATGCATGAATTCGAGGTAGGGAAAATCTCTAAGCGCACAAAGGAAAAACATAAAGGGTACAAGGAAGATATAATCTCATCTTAAGAAAGAGAAAGATCTAAAAACCAGGGAGACAATTTTAGGATATTTAAATTTAGGATCATGGTGTGACCATGCATATTATCAGTTTCGAAGGGCTCAATACATTAAGAAATAATTGATATTTAATTATTCCCCTCAGAAACATTGGAAAGCGAATTAGAAATAGCTAAGAGTTGATAGGTTCTCATTTAATGAAGAAAAACACATAACTTGGGTGAAACTGGGAAAATTTGAAAACTGGGAAAAATGGAAATGTGTCACCGATGGGTGAGTCACCAGTGTCGAGCCACTGACAGGTGAGCTACCGATGCTGAGCCACCCATACTGACCTACTAATATCATGACTCATTGATTCCATGACTCATGGATTCCATGACTCACCAATTTAACACCGACACCATAGCACCGATGCTCTGGAACTGACACCCTCGACTCATTAATAATGATTCCCTTGACTCACCGACACTAACACCCCTGACTCACCAATTCCAACACCCCAAACTCACTGATGTCGATTCCCCTAACTGACCGATGTTGATGCCCCTGATTCACTAAAACCAATGGTTCAAACTGGATTTTTGGCTAACTCTCTGAATGAGCGACCAAAAGACCCTAGAATATCCCAAACACTATATTTTCACAAAGGAATGTCCTAGAGGGTTCATGTCATTACACATACCGATACATATCCTTAGAAATATCCATAGGGAATTCTATAAAGTTTTCTCATCCTAGTTTTACAATTTTAACTAATCCTTTCCTATGACATCAAGTATAGTGATACATGCTTCTTATACGTTGATATTATATCTTATTAGATGAATATTCATTATATTACACAAGCACACACTTATGGACTATAGTAGATTAGTTCCCTTTGAAACTTGGAAAAAAATATTCTAATCTGTTGAAATATATTCACCATTTACAAAAAATATCTTCCCATTTAGTACTATATATTGACTTATTTTATATAAACCCTTTCTTCATAACCTAGGGAAGGGAGATAAAATATAGGGTGATATTAAATACTCAGTAAGGGTATATAAGTGAAATAAATATATATAACATGAGAATAACAGTATGTAATTGTGAAAATAACATATGAATACCATACTCTGCATATAAATGATGAAAACATTGATTCAGGAAATAATCATTAGAATCTCATAAAGTATGAATAATAATTAGATCAAAAAACATGAGTAATTAGAGCATAAGATTGTAATAAGACTTAATTTTTTAGAATACACATAATAATAGAAAATATTACATCAAGGATACCAACTGAGAAATTATAAACATATTAAGCATGGGATAACCACTCATGTTCCTAATTCATACTTGGGATAACCACCCATATACAATATTTTTAGGTCATGGGCTAACCACTTGTTTTCTATCCTTTCTGATCATGGGATAACCATCCATGTATCCTTTCATCTCAAATAACATTTATCATTACCAAATGATTTAGAGTGAGATATAGTTCTTAACAATCACATAATAAAAATCATACACATGTATGCCATAAGATCATGAAAGATTCATAATATAATAAACCATGAAATAAAATAGGGTTGATAAACATTTCATCATATCATAACTCAGGGAAAGTGATAGGTTTCAGAATCATTTCACCATTTCATCGTAGCATAAACTATGGAAAATAAATGTGTTTAGAAATAATCTTATCATCGTATAATCTATGGTAATTAAATTGATTTAATAAACATATTGTCATGATAAAATATTCTAAGAAATAATAATAATGTTATCTATGGTTCATATCAATGAAACAATATATGGTAAATCAAGGGACATTATATTATATAGAGAATTATTTTGAAAGATCGTTTGGAATATTTTTTGAGGAGAAGAAATTATTTGTTAATTTTTTTCAAAAACTGAAACAATTTCTGAAAACTATTTCTTTTAAAATGACCATAAAAAAATATAAATGATTCTTTACAAATAATTTAAAATAGTTCTCGAGGAAAATTCCCTTTCCTCTTTGAAAATAAATTTTAATAATATTTTAAAACTCCATTTTAAATATAAAATCATTTGTTTAAAATATAAAATCTCCACAATATTAAAGAAAATGTTTTATTTTAAATGAAATTTGAAAACATATAAGGGAGGAAACAAATAATTTGTGCTCGTGGTAGTGAGAAATACTGTTTATTATGCCCATGTTAAAAAATAAAAAATCATCTAACATTTTTTGTAAAATTTTAATGGGAATTATTTGGAAAATGAAATGAATATTAAATTGATTTTTTAAAAAAAATTAATTCATGGATAAAAATTTCATTAATAATTAATTTCATTAATGTAAAAATACTTTAGAAAACATTTTTAGAAAACATGGTTTTGGAAGAAAAAGGGATTTTGATCGAAAAGATGATTTTTTTTAAAAATATTCATTTTTAACTCATCAATATAAAATGAGGAATAAATGAATGGAAACCATATATTCTCATAAAATAACCATATTAGAATAAAATTAACGTGTTTATTGATAGATGGATCATATGATTATTTTATCAAATACTTAATAAAAAGCTATCCTGATAAATGATGAGATTGTAAAATAAAATATTTTCCATATTAATAAAATTGAAACATAATACTCATGATGGAATATTAATAAATGAAACATAAAATATAAAGAGGATAAATAAATTCATTATATTTCATGTTAAAAGTCTTGAAGTGCCCAGATCAGTGTGAATCACTAAGAGGGGGTGGGGGTGAATCAGTGATCCCTTAAAACTTTTTACTAATTGATTCTTATCAATTAAACCTATATGGCTGGTTAAAGCCTCGATCCACTCTTCTTGTATCTCTCAACCTTTCCCGAATGATGCAGTAATGAAAAGGCACAGGACACAAGGATTTACAAGGTTCGGCACCAAAGGCCTACATCCTTTCCATGCTCTCTCAGCATGGATTCTCCCATTATAACTTGTTAGAATTACAATGGTTGATACAGCTTCCCACCGTATCTCTCCTGAGTCCCACAGGAGGGTCTTTATACTGCGTCCCACAGTGTTACCAGAGTCCCACTGGCCTGCTCCAGAATCCCACTGAAGACTTCTTCTCCATGAGTCCCACATGGTCTTCTCCTGGCTCCTCGAGTCACACGAGTAGCTCTTCTTCACTTTAAGCTTCTTCAAGTATCTTCAGAAGTCTGGGATAAAGACTACTGGCCTTGCTCTGTACCTCTGATCACTTGTGATGATCAGGTCTTCTTGTCTTGCTCAGGATTTATCTCCTTCTTCTAAGGATGACCTGGCTTCTCTCCAACTACTGAATACTCAGACAAATTATGTCTTTAACTTCAGTCTGGTCCAGTCTCAGTTCAAAACATCTTCATGCACTGAATGCATGGAAACTCTTCTTCCTCATGCACTGACTGCATGGCCTTCTCAATTTCTTCAAGAACTTCAAGTCTTGGACAACTCAACTGCACACAACTGATTTAGCACTGTTCACGTGTGCAATTGCATGCATGCATGCATGCACTCTCCTCTTTCTCCTCTTGGTGAAATAAACCCTCAAAGGGTGTAGTCACTTTAAGCACACACCTTCTCACTTGAACTTCACACTTTGTTCAATGTGTTTACACACTTAAATGTGTGTTATACTTTGTGTGAATCTTCTTATTCTTCTTAGTGTGTCCACTCCACTTAGAGCACACACATAGGTTCAGCCTTTTAGTTCTTTTGCACACACAAATGCCTATGGCCTTTCACTTCTTCTTGCACACACACAAACTATTCATTGTTCTTCAAAGTGTGCACAACCAACCCGTAGGGTCTTCCTCACTTGGCACACACACAAGGTGTGGTCTCGGCCTCCTCTTCTTCTTGCACACCTAATTGGATACGGCCTCTTCACTTGTTGCACACACACAAGAGATGTGGTGGCATTCCTTCTTTACTATGCACACACAAGAGGCAAAGCCTCAGTTCTTCTTCCCCACTTTAGCACACAAGGCACTAAGGCCTCGGCCTTCTTAATGTTCACACACGAGGCACTGTATCGGTCTTCACCTAGCCTTCGGGCGCGCAAGGAGCACGACACAGGGGCGCGCAAGACCTCGGGTGTGCAGGGTGCAACACCTCGGGCGCGCAGGGTGTCAAGAACCTCGGCCACACAAGCTTCTCCTGTCGCGCAAGTATGCGGGCAGGGAGAGCTCTTCCTGTCGCACAAGTGATGCACGCATGGAACTCCTTCCCTTCACCTCTTTCACGCAAGGGGTGCACGAAAGGAACTCCTTCGGGCCTCGGGTGGCACCGGGACAAACTGCCGCGCAAATGGGATGCATGGGGCTTCTTTCATCGTGAGGCAGAGAGCTCACGGGACTCGGATTTTCAACAGAGTTTCAGCACATCAGCAAGCACAATGAGAGCCTCGAGCTCTCCTTATATAGGCAGAGAAACACCTCAAAACATCCGCGTGGTTTAACTTCAAAATCCCGAAGATTTCGGATCTTCAAGATTCTTTGAAATCTTCTTTTTCTCCTCTGTTCACGCGGGTTCTTTTATCTTCAGCCTTATCTTCGTGCATGGATTTTAAAACGCATGCATGACTTCATTTAAAACCGGTCCATGCATAGCACGAACACCACATGGCCTCGGCACCTTCGGTTTGCCTCGGCCTTGTTCGAAATTCTTTCTCGATGCATGCATGCAACATTTTAATGCATGCATGAGTTCGTTATGGCCTAACGATCACAATGGAGGCTTCGGTTTGCTCGGAGGTGTCCGGGAACTCAAAAACCATCTTCGGGAGTCGCCTGGTTCAGCGGCGGCTGCGGGAATGCTCGGGTGGCCTTCGGCTGAGCTCGAGGAAGGAGACGGACCGCATGCCGTTGGATCGGGCGTTTGAAATACATCAGACGGCCTGGATCTGAAGATCTCGCGCGGGATCAGATGTGCGGCTTAGATCATCCGCGCGATTGATTGTGCGGCCAGGATCGCTCCCGCGGAAAAATTCCACGTCCCACATCGAAACAGCGGCCATTTTCCATGAGGTTTATCAAACACCGCGTGTCGTCCTCAGTTCAATTGAACTTCTCCCCTCCCGGTGCCGCCCCGCACCGGGTTCTCTCTGCGGGCGCGCTCTGCGCCCACTCTCGCCTCTGCGGGCGCACACCTAGCGCCCACTATGCACCTCACGGGCGCGCTCCTCGCGCTCACGCTGCGCGGGCTTCATCACCGCGTGGCCTCGGGGCTTATACACGTCCCCTGCCTTGCCTCAGGGAGCGCCTTGGCCTTGAGGGTTCCCCATGGGCGTGGCGCCTTAGGCCCATATGTGCCTTGGGTGATCCCTCGGCTGGCCTCCTTGGTGGATAATGTTTTTGCTTAAATATACACTAAGTATACAAAGTACTAAGTGTAAAATGCCAAATACCACAATTCTAAAACATCCTTCTTCTACATTTCTTCCCTTCTCTTCTTCATTAGAATTCCTCAAATCTCCTCAACATATATTCATTACTTAGGAGTGAATTCTTGAAGGTTCTCCATCAACCGAAGCTCCTGAATCAAATAATTCTTCAATTCTCTTTGTTGATCTAAACAGAGATCAAATTGGGACTTCTTCAGATTCACATGCACTAAGTGTTAGTGCATTGATTTTATTAAACCACTTCATCCACTTAGAACATGTGAATGGATCATCTTCAACTCCTCATGCATTGTCACTACAATGCATGGTCTTCTAATCATGTTGTGACATTGTATCCAGTTGATACAAGTTCTTTGAACTTAAAGAGCAGCTCAACAATTGTCAGATGTTCATGGAGAATGTTTCAACCACAATTTCCAATACCACTTAGTGAATCTCCTAAGTGACATGCATCTTAGTACCATGGCCATTCTCCTTCATCACCATCACCATCACATCCTTTGACATTCACATCTTGACTCCTTGACAACCATTCATTCCAAGACAACTTCATGCCTCATTGACAACAAATGCAACACAGTGCACTTCAATCTCCCCCTTTGTATTTGTTGTCAATACACCACTTCAGCACATATGAATGGGTCAATATGTGTGCCAATATTTTCTCCCCCTTATTGGCAATCAAATGCAAAGGTGTGGTGTGGTTCACTTTCAAAAAAAAATCTTCCTCCATTTGAATAGCATCTTCTTGAAAATTACTAAGAGAGGGATGATGCCACATGTTCTTCTTAGCAAAGAACCTTTAGTAAATCAACTCTAAGTCTACTTGGGCTAACCCGGTGTAGAAAAAAAGAGTGATGTAACCAAGGAACTCAATGCTGTCCACAATTCTCTACACATGTGAGATCATGCTTCAAGGGGCTTGAAATTTTTCAGATATAACAATGAATTGCTAAATCCTACACATACTCCACAAAACTCATTAGAATGTTCAGTGCAATGATAATGCTCCCCCTTTCATCCATTTGTCTTCAATCCATACTCCCCCTTAATTGACAAGATAAACTCAATTAAGAAACAAGGGATGAAAGTATGATTGGAATACCTTCACTTTTCTCAAGATGATATTAATCTCAGAACATCATATTCTTCAGATTTGCTCCCCCTCAAGGGGTGCATTCCATTTTGTCCAAACCACTCTCCAGATGAGAATGATCATCATCTTCAATTCCCTGAAATGTTAGCACATGTAAATACCAGAAGTATAAGGGAATAAGATGGAACCTCCTTGGTTCATCAATGTGAACAACAAGGTTGAGAAGATTCTCTCAACCGAGATGTCCCATTTTCACCAGTCTTCACACTTGCACATTTGATCTTCATTGATGATTGTGCTGGTGTGGTTCTCAAAACATCTTCATGTGAAATCTTTTTCTTCCCTTTTGCTTTAGCAAATGCCAGAACTTTATCTTCAGCTTTTTGCAGATCTTTGGCAAGTTTCAACTGATTTGGCCATATGACAAGTAAATCATTTGGAAGAGTGGCCCCAGTTCTGGAAGTTCCACATGGTTCCTTAGATGTTGTCAAGCTACCTTTCTTAGGCAACTTGTTTTCAATCAATCCCTTCTTCTTCTTCTGGATTTATTGTCTTTTTGAGTCCAGTCTGCTTCTATTTAATTTCATGGCTTCTTTACAAAGATCCATGATATGTCCTTTCTTCCCACAGTAGGAGCATTTCTTGGTGGTCCTTCTGGATGCATCACCCTTCTTGGACTCAGACTCCAAGGACTTCTCTTCATTTCTCAAACACTTCTTGGGAGAATTTTCTACTTTCTTCTTGCTTCCCAAGGAATCTTTTTGAGCCAGGTTCTGTGATCTTTTCTTCTTTTGAGCTCTGGATACAGTTGGAGACTGACATGTATCTTTTTGACCACTTTTGCAATCATCCCAGATGTTGTCAAGTAATCCAAATCTATTTGCAGTAAACAGATGTCTCTGGACCTGTGGATGCTGCTTCTTTTCTTCTGGCTTGCTCCCCCTTGGCATGGGCTTCCTTTGTGCTTTGACATTCAGTGGATTGTACCAAAAATCCTTTGCACAATGCCCATACTTATTACAACACCAACACTGACCCACAAATCTTGACCTCTTCAGTCCTTCTGATTGTTGGGTACTTTTCTTGACTTGCTGTGTTGTTTTAGGAGAGAATTCTTTCTTCACTGTCTTCATCCATACTTGTATGGATTCATTCTTCCATCCTGTACTTTTAGTAGAAACACTTTTAGAAGCATGAGTACAAGATGGTATGGATGGTACCTTCTTTTTAGAAGATGTTTCTCTTTCATTAGAGGATGTCTTTCTTCTAGAATCATCCTTTTCAAAGCATACTTGAGTAGCAACATTTCTCCTTTCAGTTGACTGGGAGGCTTCAGCTTTGGGTGATTGCAGATTTTTCAATATCACCTCCAGTTCAAAGCATTTCATGTTGAGGGAGTTCTTCTCATCCTCAACCAATTTTAGCTTTCCTTCCCAATTCTCCACCAGTTTTTTCATCTAGTCTTCATGCACCTTCTTTAATTCTTGCAATGAATTGTCCAGCTCCTTCACCATTTTGACTTTGTCTTCGAGTTGAGCATTTCTGACATTCATTGAAACTTTGTGCCTCTTTTCCAGTGCATGGTAAACATCTTTGATTATTACTTTAAAGAATTCTTTCTCAGAAAGTCTCCTTTGCAATTCTTCACAGGTATCTTCATATCTTTCATTGCAAAGGGAAACAGTTTCATCTTTGGCCTTCACCAGCTTTCTGAGAGTGTTGGTTATGCCAACCCTTTTTGCCAATTGATCTTCCATTACATTGGCTTCTTCTTCTAACTGTGATTTTTCTTCATGAAGATCATGGATGCCTGTAGCTATACACTTTTCCACTTCCATGGGAACTATCTTCTGAAGATATTTGAGTGCACTCTGAAGATCATTCATTGTTTCAACTTCATCACAGCTAGGACAAGCTTTCTTCATCTTCTTGGCCTGTTTCTTCTTTCTATTTTTTCTGAGTCTTGGCAGATATCTCCATTTGAGGCTGGTCGCTCGTTTCCTCAAATCTGCACTTCATAAAGACTCCCTTGGATCTTTTAGAGGTAACCTGCCTCTGATACCAATTGAAGTGCCCAGATCAGTGTGAATCACTGAGAGGGGGAGGGGGTGAATCAGTGATCCCTTAAAACTTTTTACTAATTGATTCTTATCAATTAAACCTCTATGGCTGGTTAAAGCCTCGATCCACTCTTCTTGTATCTCTCAACCTTTCCCGAATGATGCAGTAATGAAAAGGCACAGGACACAAGGATTTACAAGGTTCGGCACCAAAGGCCTACATCCTTTCCATGCTCTCTCAGCATGGATTCTCCCATTATAACTTGTTAGAATTACAATGGTCGATACAGCTTCCCACCGTATCTCTCCTGAGTCCCACAGGAGGGTCTTTATACTGCGTCCCACAGTGTTACCAGAGTCCCACTGGCCTGCTCCAGAATCCCACTGAAAACTTCTTCTCCCTGAGTCCCACAGGGTCTTCTCCTGGCTCCTCGAGTCGCACGAGTAGCTCTTCTTCACTTTAAGCTTCTTCAAGTATCTTCAGCAGTCTGGGATAAAGACTGCTGGCCTTGCTCTGTACCTCTGATCACTTGTGATGATCAGGTCTTCTCGTCTTGCTCAGGATTTTTCTCCTTCTTCTAAGGATTACCTGGCTTCTCTCCAACTACTGAATACTCAGACAAATGATGTCTTTAACTTCAGTCTGGTCCAGTCTCAGTTCAAAACATCTTCATGCACTGAATGCATGGCAACTCTTCTTCCTCATGCACTGACTGCATGGCCTTCTCAATTTCTTCAAGAACTTCAAGTCTTGGACAACTCAAATGCACACAACTGATTTAGCACTGTTCACGTGTGCACTTGCATGCATGCATGCATGCACTCTCCTCTTTCTCCTCTTGGTGCAATAAACCCTCAAAGGGTGTAGTCACTTTAAGCACACACCTTCTCACTTGAACTTCACACTTTGTTCAATGTGTTTACACACTTAAATGTGTGTTATACTTTGTGTGAATCTTCTTATTCTTCTTAGTGTGTCCACTCCACTTAGAGCACACACATAGGTTCGGCCTTTTAGTTATTTTGCACACACAAATGCCTATGGCCTTTCACTTCTTCTTGCACACACACAAACTATTCTTTGTTCTTCAAAGTGTGCACAACCAACCCGTAGGGTCTTCCTCACTTGGCACACACACAAGGTGTGGTCTCGGCCTCCTCTTCTTCTTGCACACCTAATTGGATACGGCCTCTTCACTTGTTGCACACACACAAGAGATGTGGTGGCCTTTCTTATTTACTATGCACACACAAGAGGCAAAGCCTCGGTTCTTCTTCCCCACTTTAGCACACAAGGCACTAAGGCCTCGGCCTTCTTAATGTTCACACACGAGGCACTGTCTCAGTCTTCACCTAGCCTTCGGGCGCGCAAGGAGCACGGCACAGGGGCGCGCAAGACCTCGGGTGTGCAGGGTGCAACACCTCGGGCGCGCAGGGTGTCAAGCACCTCGGCCACACAAGCTTCTCCTTCCGCGCAAGTATGCGGGCAGGGAGAGCTCTTCCTGTCGCACAAGTGATGCGTGCAGGGAACTCCTTCCCTTCACCTCTTTCGCGCAAGGGGTGCGCGAAAGGAACTCCTTCGGGCCTCGGGTGGCACCGGGACAAACTGCCGCGCAAATGGGATGTGCGAGGCTTCTTTCTTCGTGAGGCAGAGAGCTCACGGGACTCGGATTTTCAACAGAGTTTCAGCACATCAGCAAGCACAATGAGAGCCTCGAGCTCTCCTTATATAGACAGAGAAACGCCTCAAAACATCCGCGTGGTTTAACTTCAAAATCCCGAAGATTTCGGATCTTCAAGATTCTTTGAAATATTCTTTTTCTCCTCTGTTCACGTGGGTTCTTTTATCTTCAGCCTTATCTTCGTGCATGCATTTTAAAACGCATGCATGACTTCATTTAAAACCGGTCCATGCATAGCACGAACACCACATGGCCTCGGCACCTTCGGTTTGCCTCGGCCTTGTTCGAAATTCTTTCTCGATGCATGCATGCAACATTTTAATGCATGCATGAGTTCGTTATGGCCTAACGATCACAATGGAGGCTTCGGTTTGCTCGGAGGTGGCCGGGAACTCAAAAACCATCTTCGGGAGTCGCCTGGTTCAGCGGCAGCTGCGGGAATGCTCGGGTGGCCTTCGGCTGAGCTCGAGGAAGGAGACAGACCGCAGGTCGTTGGATCGGGCGTTTGAAATACATCGGACGGCCTGGATCTGAAGATCTCGCGCGGGGTCAGATGTGCGGCTTAGATCATCCGCGCGATTGATTGTGCGGCCAGGATCGCTCCCGCGGAAAAATTCCGCGTCCCACATCGAAACGGAGGCCATTTTCCATGCGGTTTATCAAACACCGTGTGCCGTCCTCAGTTCAATTGAACTTCTCCCCTCCCGGTGCCGCCCCGCACCGGGTTCTCTCTGCGGGCGCGCTCTGCGCCCACTCTCGCCTCTGCGGGCGTGCACCTAGCGCCGACTATGCACCTCACGGGCGCGCTCCTCGCGCTCACGCTACGCGGGCTTCACCACTGCGTGGCCTCGGGGCTTATACACGGCCCCTGCCTAGCCTCAGGGAGCACCTTGGCCTTGAGGGTTCCCCATGGGCGTGGCGCCTTAGGCCCATATGTGCCTTGGGTGATCCTTAGGGTTGGCCTCCTTGGTGGCTAATTTTTTTGCTTAAATATACACTAAGTATACAAAGTACTAAGTGTAAAATTCCAAATTCCACAATTCTAAAACATCCTTCTTCCACATTTCTTCCCTTCTCTTCTTCATTAGAATTCCTCAAATCTCCTCAACATATATTCATTACTTAGGAGTGAATTCTTGAAGGTTCTCCATCAACCGAAGCTCCTGAATCAAATAATTCTTCAATTCTCTTTGTTGATCTAAACAGATATCAAATTGGGACTTCTTCAGATTCACATGCACTAAGTGTTAGTGCATGGATTTTATTAAACCACTTCATCCACTTCGAACATGTGAATGGATCATCTTCAACTCCTCATGCATTGTCACTACAATGCATGGTCTTCTAATCATGTTGTGACATTGTATCCAGTTGATTCAAGTTCTTTGAACTTAAAGAGCAGCTCAACAATCATCAGATGTTCATGGAGAATGTTTCAACCACACTTTCCAATACCACTTAGTGAATCTCCTAAGTGACATGCATCTTAGTACCATGGCCATTCTCCTTCATCACCATCACCATCACATCCTTTGACATTCACATCTTGACTCCTTGACAACCATTCATTCCAAGACAACTTCATGCCTCATTGACAACAAATGAAACACAGTGCACTTCAAGTCTATATATACACCTTGTTTAAGAATATAGGTTTGTTACATAATCATATGTCGCTAAAAAGGTATATTGAGACAATAATACTATATAGATTTGTCATCTTTTGAACTGTAAACCCCAATAAATAAAGATGATAAAATTTTTATACCATTAGTTTTATGTAGAAGCATCAAAAAATATATTCATGGGGTCTATATACACCACATAAAGTAAATAGGTGGTAAATATGGTATGTGTCTCACAAAAGTAAAAAGTGAGACGAAAATCTCTTACTACTTTAGTAATATATTAAATCCTAATACCCAATAAATAATAATATAGAACGAAACACAAAAAATAAATAACTGAAAATAATCATGATATATCATATCAAAGGGGTAGTATGTACACCAAATAAAAGAAACCAGTGGTGAATTTTTATGTCTCCCAAAAATAAAGGAGCGTCTAAAAATCTGTAACCTTATGTATTTACTTCCTTTATACATGTTCAAACATCTAGTATAAAACATATAAGTTTATTTTTTATATATTATATAACCATGAATATATATATATACCAAACCATATATTATTTACTTTTGACCTTTTATTACCCATTTTTTAACAATTCATTTGTAAGTTTACGTTTCATGTAATAACTATTTTGGTTTACGTATAATTTCTTTTGTTATATGAAATTGATAATGATTTTATCATCTTCATAATTTTAGATATAATATAAATTTCATATTAGTTTATTATATATGAATTTATATTAATCCATAAAAAACAGTTATATGAAATGAAATACATCAATCATGGGGATGGTAAGTCGTACGTATACATGAACTTTTTTTCTGTTTTCACAATGTTTTGAATAAATAAATATCAATTAATATATTATAAATTCAGAATCATTTTTATGTCATATAAATCAATTTATTTCATAATACTCACCCTTATTAACTCCCATGTAATGAACGAATGAATCACAATGCATTGTGAGATGGTAGTCCGCCAAACTAACGAGTTACATTATCATAGTCCCGCAAAATGGGAAGTAAGAAGATATGTATGATATAAAAATTAAAAATGAATAATAATATCATAAATATCATATATAAACAATAATTACATAATTAAGTACATTAGTGAGGGGTGGTAATGGAAAAATGAATGAAATCAGTTCGCGATGCGGCAGTCCACCATGCACATGAATGATGATTTTATAACTCATTTGACGGAAGTAGAGATGGTTTAATGGCATATTCTTAATAATTTTTTAAGTATGAGGAAGATAATGGTTTCATTATATCGGAATGATGAAATAATAATTACATGATGTGGAGGAATAAATAAAACCAAAATGCTCATTGAAAGACATTACCTCTACTTTGGGTATCCTCCTTAGGTTTTCACAAAAAGACTAACTAGTTAGAATTTATGTACAATATAAGTAATTTTTAAGGATAATAGGTAATTTAAAAAGATATTTGGTTTGGTTTTGGTTGAGAAAAATATCCTGAGATGTGTGAATAAGTGAAGTGTGGCAATGGATTTTTGTATGTTTTGGAAAGGAACCCACTTGGAAACAACATGGAAATTTCCGAAAAGACTCCAAAATAATGAATTAATTATCAATTAAAAATCATCAAAATGGCCCAAGATTATAAATTGGGACGTATAATATATATATATGGATATAAAATTTTATTTATACATATTTTGGGTAATTTAAACCCATATCTTTTTCATTTAACACTCAAAAAAACAATTTTACCTTAGTCGCGATAATTAATTTTTACTATCTTCATTATTAATTTTGTAAAAAAAATTAAGTTGAACATATGATATAATATATTTTAATTTTATTAAAAATATAGAATTTAGTTTGAAAAATTCAATTCACAAACATGTACAAAATTTATTTTAATATTAATCCTACCGAGGCAATGAGTAATTGGTGTTAGAATGTGAAAAATGTTCAGAAATATACAACGTTGTTTATAAAATTTAATATTTAAATTGATTCTAATGAACTAAAATGGATTAATAGATTTATAATTTAACTGATAGTAATTTAAAACTAATTTAAAATATAGTTTATATTGAAAAATAATTTAAATACAGAGGCAGTTTTAAATTTAAAATTAAGTATTTTTCAGTAGTAATCTGAAAATGAAACTTTTTATAAAAATAAAAAAAATTACCATAATATAATTTTTATATTATTATTTCAAAAACTATTTTTAGTTTTGAAAATTATTTTTCAAAAATTTTTAGAAATAAATTTTAAAAATTATTACGCTAAAAGAGACAAAATTGCTGATTTGAAAAATCAGTTTTAAGTGTAAAATTTGATTTATTGTTATATATTGTCCAAAAAACAAAAAAGATGAATTTTTAATATTTTACTGAATATATAATTATATATTTAATTAAAACTATACAATAAAATTTATTTATTTACTTTATTGAGGTAATGAATTTAATGTGCATACAAACAATTGTTCTGATAATGTTTTCCTTTATTTTCAAAAAGTTTTTATTTTCATTTCTAATTAACTGGACCCCAAATATTTAATTATATATACATTGAAAAAACATATATTATCATAATTTATTTAATTCAATTCATACACTATATTCTAATCGATAATAGATAACTATCATATCAATTAATATTATTTTAATAATATATCATGTATCTTTCAAACTCAATATTGCATATAAATCATGTTAAACCCAGTATTTTGTGTAAATAAATCCGAACATAGTGTTGCGTGTAACAGTAGATAAAATCAGTGTAGCATGTAATGAAAAATATCAATAAGATTACATTAATTTGATAAAAATATATTTCACAAAATATTAGTGTGTTATAGGACATGTCAACCCTATCATGTGGTGGTCCTCATAAAAGATAGATTGATCAGGTGATAGAAACTTGTTGACTTATCCAAAAAACCTCCTTAGATATTTAATGAAGGCAATAAATAGAAGTCCAGGAAACATCCTTAACTTGTCAACCATGTTAAGAAGATATCTGTGACATGTCAGTCATAAAAAGGAAACCCTTTGGCACCCGATTACCTTGTCTATTAGATATATTTGGGCATGACCTAAAGGAAATACAAGAACATTAATTCTTATCCAAACATGATATATAGGGGAAAATCCTAAGGCTCAACCTCCAATATGAATCCAATTATGTGTATTTTTATCTATATCTTATAAACTATCACCCATGGGACCTGAAATCTCAAATTGGTTTACCATTCCTTCTAGTCCAACAACATATTAAGAAGCGAAACAAACTAAATGGAATCTGATTCCTATTAAATTTGGATACATAGGATTCATTCCTAAGGATCGATCTCCAATTCACATCTACACTAGTGTAAGTCCATCCATATCCCAAATATCCATGTCTCATAGAATGTAAATCCTCTAACACGTCCATCAACCTTGCTCACCCATCAATAAATGAGAAGATGGCTCATACACTAGCAACCCTCTAGATGTAAGACCAATAAATTACCTCAAGTACCTAAAACACATTATTGGGTCAGTGATGAACCAAACTATGATGACATCGATTCCTATTCAAATAGGTTATGTAGAATTTTTTATAAATTCCTTAGATCCATATCAAGCACCCTATAAGTAAACCCCAGTGAAAAAGTCCCAGATCCACATATGATAAGTCCAATAGTTTATTTTCCCTTGGTTCTCACACCGAGGAAGACTCATGTGGGTTTATATATATGTAACTATCATATCACCAGTATCATAAATTTACACTATCCTTGAAAACCTCAGTGTGTATTCCACATTCAATGACTAGATACGATTTCCCTATACAAGTGCATCCATCTTTGTGTAAAACCCAAATGTATTATTATATTGGTAAAACCAAGGTCAATTACCCTCATATGAATTAATTATCTGTCACTTCCCATAACCGGGATAAGGGAAGATAGAGCTATGATGAATCTTATTCCAGTTATAAACATGATTTTTAGGATTCCTTCATGAGGCTCGATATCAATACCTGGTGCCTATGTTCCCCCATATACATCCATTCTACATGATGTTAAATTTCATGGATTGAACATAAACAAAATATGTGTGTTTTGATTCATTTTATGAATGTGATATGAAAGACACCACATAAAAGTTTTAATCCCATCCATGAAACACCAATTGACTCATTGGATGGAAGTAAACTCCAGAGTGGCTTTTAATTTTGATTCATAAAATAAACAGCTATATATTGATAATAAATAATAGGAAATTGATAAAAAACTCATTTGAATATTGACATTCCCATTAATATAACCCCTTTTACATATAGAATTATTCAACACCTGATCATTTTGTTAGGGTAGAAAATCTCATATTTTTATTTGGAATTTATTCACAAACATATCTTAAATATATAAGTGTCCCGAAATATACAATAATTCCCCTAAAAGGGTGTGATGAGCCTAACCTTTCATCCTACCTGCATGTGTGAGTTTCTAAGAACCATTGAGTTTGAAACCCCAATTGACCACATAAATTTGTAATGTAGGTATTTACAATGTTATGTATGTGGGAGTTGTCATGTGTTTCTATAGAAGATGGTATTTGTAAAACTGATGTGATTTATTTTTAAAACATACTTGAATCCCCAACAATCAATCCCCAAATTGGAAGAAAATATTGTGAACATGATGAGAAATCCTATGATGATAAAATAACTGAATCATTATAGGAATTGGGTATTTATATTTCCTAATCCCTAGGGATAACCATTCCATATACCATCGTCTTTCAATGGAAACAAAAATATTGAACATGGCATGAATCATTCAAATAATAAAAATGACTAGCTGACGATGCATTATCCTATTATGTTTTTCATCTCCTATTAAAAAATGGTATGCCTGATTTAACATACTTCAATACTGTGGATCCCATAAAATAATACCATTCCTTCTATAAAAATTCATGATGGGAAATAATTTCCAAATTTGGAAAAAGAATGGAAAATTGGGTTAACTATGCATAGTTGATTAATCATGTTTCATAATTTTGATGAAGAACATATCAGTGAACTTATTCCTTGTTATATATTCTGAACATAGAATCTACTCTCATTAATATATTCTATTGAGATCATGTCTTCATAAAGTAAATATTCCAAAACCTAAACTATTTAAGTATCCTATACAGGTCACAAAACAACCTCACCCACCCGATATCATCTTATTTTGTTGGAAAACATGATGGTATGAGAATACCAATGACATGGTATGATCCTAAACCCTAAGGATTCATGTAAAGGTCTCAGTAATCCAAATATGAAAAGTCTATCATATTCCATGATAACTATAGTGAATCCAGTGGCACATATCACCACTATAAATTGATTCAAAAGATAATCCATGGAGTGAAGAAATCAGAACCATTTATATATTAATATGGTGGATCAAGGATTCAAATATGGAACCATCATGGTTCAGGAGATACTAAGAAGGGATCCTTTGAACCACCATCACTAGCGTCTTCCCGTTGGTGCCCCTCAGTCCCCTATCAAGGGTAAAACCAGAAATATTTCCACCATGGACACTCATGATTTGGTACCAAGGAGTTCTCACAGGGCGAGAAAAGATGTGGATTCATGGTAGTGGAATCATATACCCTCTTCTGTTGACAAATACAACTAAAATATTCAAGAAGTAGACAACATGCATGCTCATATCTCAGCTCACTCAAAAAAAGTTTGTATATATATATTCCTATTGATATCATGGGGTGATATATCCCTACCCATGAACATGAATTCCATCATCATATTTGACTGGAACAAGAAGGATAGAGGTGGGATTTTATCCCCACTTTAATTAAATACAACTGACAGTATATTTTGGAGACTAAAATGTGAATGCCAGAATTCCTACACACACATTCCTAAAGTGTTATTACATTCTAGAATTTTTTTAAGAGATCTATTGTAATATACCAATAATGGGGTAGATTATGGGACATGCACATATTAATTTACTGATACACAAAGTATCACATCACAATGATCATTAAAAACACTTGACTACTTCATTGTAATCTCACATTCTTTTGGCCATTCAGCAGGATTTTCGTCATATTCTAATAAAGGATGAGTCACATGAGAAATATCATTTTTCTATTTCTACTAAGGCTCACCAAATTAGTTTGTAACATTCCTTAGGACATGAACATATTCATATGAAAACTTATTGGTGGTATACTCCAAATTCACCTGACTGAGATCATATCCCTTTTCCAATATGGGATCACCATAATAGTTTGGCACATGTCTCGGAATGGGATCATATTTGTTGAAAAAGACCCCAAAAATACAACAAAGGTATAGTAATATGATCATATACTCCTTCCAATCACTTTATGTTATGAAAATACGGAAGTAACCTCTGGGAGGACTCATATTCCTGCCAATGAAGCTAATCATTATATTCCAGCAACTTAAGGAATATAGCCTCATATCTATGCATCCACTAATGAATGACTATACCATAATCCTTAAAATGATATACAGGAGGCCCACATATTTTCTATCATTAGAAATGTCCACCAACATATTCATATGGGGAATACATATTTCAATTGGGCACAAATCCTTGCTTCAGCTAGGGTTGACCGATATATTTTGATTGCCACCTACATGTAGAATCCTTTTCATATGAGTATTATATAAGATCACTAGAATAATATAATTGGTTTAAAAAAGAGAACTCATATCCTCATATCACCAGAAGGTTATCAACATATTCCAACAACAGTAATGTAGTAGGCTCATATCCCTTCTCAACCCAAAAAGGTAGGTTGAAAAATTCCGTCTCTGACATGGAATGGGTATCATATCATTAATCCTCTTGATTCTAGTTTCCTTTAGTCTATTTGATACATATCGGAAACACCTCATGGGTTCGTTGACTCTTTATCCAAAACTGATGGTTATAATTACCATGATATTCCTCTTCGTGGTAGTGTCGAGATGGATTGTAGGGAGTTTACTCCTAACATCCCCCACTGATCGACCTTCCTATGGTCATATCTCTCTTAGATAAGTTATAGTTCCCCTTTAAATATATTTATCACTTCACCAAGGTAAATAGGAAACCCAGAGAAAAAACCTCTATAGTCTGACTATGTGGAGGCATATAAATATGATGAATAAGAGGTTTACATGGATATATGGAGTGAGTTGGATATAAAAAGCATTGCAATCATGTTTTGACCCATCACCACTTAATACAATGAGATTCTCCAAGATATAGTGAAGGATCCCATGACTTACCTTTTCCAACTTTGTTGGGAAACTCATCAGTGGTTTAAGGCTAGACACCTCCCTTATCTAGGATAATAGGGAATCCATTAGACTATAAATTCACTCTTTTTTTAGTAAATGGATGAATTCACTATAATGAGAACCACGAGATGGAAGATTATAACAAGTTCCATGGTAGTGTTTGGTCTGTATCATAACAAACTTCCATAAACTAATTTCTAGTGCCCCATAAGACATATGTATCAGATGATAGGGAAAATATAGTGCATTTCACTTCATTGTGTCCCCAAAATTGAAATTACCACCATATACGACATCCTATAATGTAATAATAATAGGAGAAATCAGGGGACTCGGTAACACACAAGATAGTTGGTCAATATAGTGAAATTACCCTGAATTAAAGATGAAAACATTAAAAAATAGAGATATAAAGAAGAAAATAGATTCATCATTTGGCACCCTTAAAATATGGTAATTTGGTTCACACATATAAGACAAAAATTTTTCCAATGTAAAAACATATTGTATAAAATAACTCCCATCTTGGGGTTCTATTACACCAAACTTATACATGAGTAAAAGTTTTCCAAATCAAATGGATAATAATGGAAACTACCATTACAACCATCCATGAGTTATCCCTATCCACATGTATAGTGGAATTTTCCCCATCTCATCCACTCCTTTGGGACATAAAACCCTATAAAGATTTAGGAAATATTAGTTGTGGATGCAAACCAACCCCATACCATAGGGATGTGACAATTGTTATGTCAATCTCCATTACCAAGTTCATCACACCATGAGAGGGTCCTAGAGAGATCAATGACAGTTCCAGATCATCCCTTGTAGGTAATGATGTGGGTATTTATATCTCAATTTCCATCTCTTGAGCCTTCAAATCCTCAACAATGGGATAAAAAATGTGTCAATAATGGCTCTAGATTTTCCCCAACCTATAGTAATGGGATAGTATTCATAATTTCCATTACCCCATATGGAATCATTAGTATATAGTATTGGAGGTTAATATTGAGGGATGACATCCCATCCATTCCTCACACCACAAGACACACCTTTTCTATTCGATACCCATTTGGAAAAGAAGACTGAAAACTCCAATAAGGTCACCATTAATCGATGATGAATGGAGAAACGTACGGTGAAGGGGATAAAAAATATGGTTTGTAAGCCAAAATGGTCCAATATAGATAGGGGTTAAAGAAATAACCATAAAGAAACCCTCAAATGAGGAGTAAATGTTTCATAATCACTCAATTATGTTGATTGTAATGGCCTTAATACCATTTCTAGATACACCACAATTAATGTGGTCACCATCAACACAATAGATGATGCAAAAAAAATTAAAATGAAATGGGACACAATTTAGAAAACATTACTCAATAGGAGGGACATCTAAATGAACCAACTGAGGCTCAACATACATAGAATCAGTGAAGGATCCAGAACCTAACACATTTGAATAATGAATTAACACCTCAATAATAAAACACCATGAATTAAAAAGTGAAAGGTATCGATACATCCTAGTCACAACACAGATGCCCCCAAATATACTCCATTGTTGAATGACTAGATGAATATGTATATTAGATGCAAAATCTCATATAAATTTATAAGGAACTACCAAGGGAAACATTACCACATGGTATCATATCCAGGCAGAGATGAATATACCTCCTCCCATATATATGGAAGGAGATAATACAACTTCAAAGGTAGTATCTATTAGTTAGGATGAATCCATATCTAGAAAACCATTCTATATAAATGACGATGTTGGGGCTGAATGTGACATTCATCCATTACGATGATTGACTTTCCCCATTTAGGGAGATCATTGAATCCTAGAATAGACTGAGAATATGTAGGATATGAAAATGTTGAGACCTCATAAATCCATTCCCACACTTTATATAAGAGACGTATCCCAGACCCTGATACATCAAAAACTGATCAACATCATTAAATCAGTAGCTGCATGAATGGAATTCATGAAAGGGAGGTGCACACCTATGCATCCTGAGAAGAATCCATATCCCAATTCGGTGGATGATTCTTTTCCACCAACCAAATTCAGCAATCCAACATTCTTACCCATTAATGGTGTGGGAGACCGAAAATAGAATCTCACACACATAGTTTCTTGATGTGTAAAAATGATTATCCCTAGAGATTATCAAGAGGAAACTAAAGTATGATTTCTTTTTTTACAAACTATGATTTTTTCAACCGTTATTTGTTACAGTAGCCTTACAATAGGATCTGTTGTGGTATGTGAAGACCTTAAATATCAATTCCATTAATGATCCATCTCTACACTAATTAGAATGGCAATTTCCAACCTCCCAAACAATAAAAAACATAAAAATGAGAGGGTTTCTTACTTCATTTCCATATTAAATACTTTATCCTATTCACTTAGCATCCCTATCATGCAAGAGAACCTACTAGAACACTGTACTGAAAATATTTGAGATGGGATGATATTTACTTTGATCCCAATGATGTATATGGGTCAATTCAATGAGTTTTTAAAAATCACACAACACCTAGAGTATTCCATTCAGAATAACCAATTAAAATTTAGGACCATTTCGTTGGGTATATGGATAATGTCTTGTTATGGATCAGAATAGTGATGTTATTATTAAACCAGAAGCAGTTACCATTCAAGAACCCATAAAATCCCGAAATCACTTGGAACCTTCATATCTAGTAGCTAATGAAACAAAATCAACCTCAACTAGATGTAAAAAATACATTCGGGTCACTCACAATTTTACAAATAGATGCATAAGGTGTATTAATTAAAAAATTAAATAGTCATCAGTTACTTATTTAAATACATGGAAAATAACCAACTCAGGATACAACAATCTAGGAAACCCAATGAGGCCATCCTCATTGATAATCCTAACTACTTCCCTTTCCGTAGGTGGTTGTCTCAAACCGTCCATGAATACTTTGTCTTCAAAAACATTCTCAAAAGAATGGTTGATCATAGACTAGTTATGGTTGAGAATTCCCTTGAATAGGTGACTTGTGAAATATTCACCCAATAATAATAATAGGGTGACTGGAAAGAGTTTCAATCCATGCGTGAATATAAGATAGATAACTAGATGACTTGAAAGATAGTTTACCATGCTCATTCTTCCCTGGGAGCGTAGCATCACAAACCAAAAATGATCCCATCACCTAGGTAGATATCATTTAATACACCTACAGGAGGTCGACATAATCATCGGACATTGGGAAATACCTAAGAGGAATAGTTAAATCTCTCTTTTGGACAAGATATAACACTTATAGTCTTCTTTAATTCAACAATTGGATAGTGGGCATTGCCCTACCAAAAATAAACCTCATCAAATAAAGAGATAATTATTTTTATAATATTTTGGCTAAATTAATATATCCCTTATCTGATGATAAATATTCTTTACAGTAGGTGTTCTCCGTACTTGACTTAGTAGCTGGAGGCCAAGGAAGCCAGAACTGATGATACACGGGATGGTGTGAGTGTGGTCGAACCCAATATTGTGGTCTCATACTTAAAAAATAAATATATGAAGTTTAGAACCATGGGAGAGTAAGCTATAAATTCTAATATAACCATGGAGATTACATAGATCCCTCTATAGTTTATCCAATCCTAGTCATCTTACTTGATCATCTGGTAGGGGTGCAATTGTATGATCAACCCAGACGAAGGGGAAGGTCGATGCGAACCATGCCACAGGAAGCAGATGCTTTCTCAACCTCTTCTCACGAACAAGGATGATCCCCCAAAAACACCTCAACTCTTGAACCACATAATAGAGATCATCCCCAACTCTGATATGCACAGAACCCTAGAAAAAAGTATGACATTCTAAAACATTTGGAGGTTGTCCATGCCAAACTCACTATTCTGGTTGCTATAAATCATTCAAAATTACTCATAGAGGAACTTTTAGAGACCCTAAAGATTCCATAAGATTTTAATAAAGAAGTATTTTTAGAATAGGTTTACTAAGTGAAGATTATGCGATCAAAATTCAATGTCACTATCTCATTCAATGAACAAGATCATGAAGAAATTATATAGGGATATATATATGACCCCAATAAATTTCATGAAAACAAGAAATTTTTCACATCTAATGGGATTTTTGTTGATGACACATTGATATTTAATGAATATTATAAAGCATAAATATATAAATCTTGAAATGATTTATTGAATAATTGTCATGTATTTAAATTTTTTACTAAAATGTGGGAAACTGTAAACATACAATTAAAATTGATGAAGGTGAACAAATGTTTTATGAACATGATGTGTGGTATAAATTATATAATTCATTTTATTTTAAATTGTTTTTAATGGGTTTAAAGTGTTTACTTTACAAAAAATGGGGTCCAATCTAAAGATATCCCTCAACGAAGTGGCAGGCCACCATATAACCAGCCCATAAGGGCCTACCGACCATACCACCATAGGGAGGTCCCACAAGAGACGATTGAGCGTGGGGGAAACAGGACCATGCCGAGGTGGTCTTAGCATTACATTATATTCAAATATTTGAGGTGGGTAATCTATGATGGGTAGTTTCCCAACTACATATAGTATTCAAACATGAACAATTTATGAAATATGTTTTATTTTGTCACAAAAATTAATTATTTGTGCTGAAATATTTTAACCGCAAAAAATATATTTTTTGGTAATTCAAGCCTCCCACCACTAAAAATATTAGAAATTTGATTTTGTGATAGAATACAACTTCTATTGATAATTCCATTTTAATTATATGTATTTGTGATGGGATGTAATGGACGTCACAAATACTTTTGACAAAATAACTATATGAGAGAGATTAAATTCCATTGAAAATAAAAAGTCACAATAATTATTTAAATTTAATAATGCTCACCAATTTTCTTCTTCCTCACCCTATCTATATCATCCTATCAAACTACCTCGATGTACAACAAACCTGGTTTCTCCACTCAATGATTCTCTAATAAACTCTTTAAGATCCCTGGTTTTTCATGAGGTACAAATATCTTATTTTGGG
Source organism: Viscum album (assembly GCA_963277665.1). NCBI lineage: Eukaryota > Viridiplantae > Streptophyta > Magnoliopsida > Santalales > Viscaceae > Viscum > Viscum album. Next base: position 559,353,727 of record OY728142.1, read on the forward strand.
CTAAATGCTTGTTAATTTTCCACTTTTTTAGACCATAAGTAATAACATGTCTCAGTTAGGTAGTTTTTTGGGAAGGAAATAGAAGGAAGGCTGTGTACTGGCTATAGTCCAATTACTCAATGTTTAATGGTCTATTCAGGACCTTTCACAACGTGTAGGTTCACTTTTCCAGAAATGGAAAGCTGGGAATCACATGATATGTAATGTAATTAAACATCCTATAATTTCTGAATATGTTTTTTATAAACAATGCATTGGCCTCCTATTTTTTTAAAAATAGAATCCCTCACCCCTTTTCATGTTCAGGAAGCTCCAAGTAGGCCTAAATATTGGATTTTCTGTTATATGTAGATATTTACTCTATTTCATACATTATTTTTCTCATTGGAACCGGAACAATATGATCTTGATTCCATTTTATATTCTTTAGAACAGTGACTCTTCTATTTGTGTTTAAGGTCATATTTATTAATTTCTCTTTCTTTGTCAATTTTTTTATTTCTCCTCTACCAAGGTGAATCAACACATGATACTGTACAAGTACTCTAATACCTAGCTAAGGTAGACAATCTATATATTCATTCACCTTATGATTCTTTATAGAGCTACCGACCAATTTGTTCCCCATAATACATTTGGTGTGGGTCGGGATTTGACATGTTAATCTGAAATGGACGAAGTAGGACCAATTATGGATTCCATTAGGTTCCTTGAGATATGTTGGTGGATTTTCCCTAACCAGAGTCCAACCAAGGCGTTCTCCATGCCATTTCTTTGGTTATTAATTTTAACAAACTACCCAAGGGGTGTGTTTTCTAGTTTTCCTTATTTATGGAAGACCAATTGTATTTTAATGATGTTATTCTACATGCTCAGGGGATGTTCTGCATCCTTTACATTTTTTACCATAATATTCCATGCTTAACATGATTATATGCCTTGAATGGAATTTGTCAAATGAGTGGGAATACTCACTACTTGTTTTTTTGGTTTTCCTAAATGGATTTCTAGGATTAATTGTTCTATATAATCATAGGATTTTTTTAATGGATAATAGTTATAAATGAGTCTTTACAAACATGTGGCTTTATTAAAATGAAATTTATTATATTAGTGGTTTGAATCATATAGATTTGAATTATTATGATAAATGATATGAATAAATGATAGTTTCAATAGATTCCTTGGAAGTCTATCAATTGATCTACAACACAGTACTGCACACCTTGGATATAGTATACTCCTAGGGTATTTATTCCATGGGATACTTCATGATTTGCTACCTCTGGGATCCAGCTTTCTTGGAATCATGTAGGACATTTCAGTACAAATTCTCCTAGGAATCTAACAATGTATTTCCATATATTCCATCGAGATGCTCTAAGGACTTGATGAGGATGCTTTGGTCATCAACACCTTGGATTAAGATCATCATGGTCGAAATTTAATTATAATTAAAATTCATGGAAATTGTGATAGAAATCATTATATTAAACCGTCGTGGAATGTATGGTTTTATTATATGAATTTTTTGTGGGTTTTGGATATGGATTCTTTATATGGTAAGGCTGTGTGTGTTAGATATGGATGGTTTTATAGTGTTGATATATTCTCTGATTATATTTCTTTTAGCTACCTTTTTAGGAGCTAACACATGTGGAAGGGGTCCTTGAAAGGATTTTTGGTTTTACTTGCTGAAATAAACCTCTTCCATGGGTATCTACCCTTACATTACTGCTTACTAACACTTGTTTATCTTATTTCATTGTGATACTTAGAACTATATTGATAATTGGGTGGAAACATACTGGGATGTATATCTCACACCCTTCTTGGGACTCCTTGGGGATCCAAATAGATTATATAGTTGAAGGTTATCAAATGAGAAAGTTCCGTAGTACATGTTTTTGATTATTTATTTGGAGTAGGAGAGTATGCGACCAAGATGAGTCTTGCGATGCTAGGGAAAATTTTTTATTTGTCATTTTGAATACTTGTATTAAATTTTATTACCATGTATCTATTTTGGATATTCCCTAGATACATGTACTATTTTCATCATAATATATGAGACACTTCCGTCTTGTTATATATTAATATTAGGATTGTCTATTTTATCTATTTTCTGCATATTGTATCTACTTCCACTATAGAATTTATTTGAATTATATTTTGATATACTATGGTAATGAGGGAATTGTATCCTAAATAACTAACCTAGGTCCTCGCTACTATTAGGAATCCTCTAGTTTTTAGGGAGATGTGCTTGATGCCATGCAACTAGCTGGGCTCGGGGCATTGTTGAGTGACCTCTATGTTCTGGATGTTATAATTTGGTATGACAGAATTTATTTCCTGTTTTGATTTTATTTTTGGGGAAATAGAGAGGGATATAATGGAAATGAAATTTTGTAATGAGCTTTACTGAGGAGTATCTAACCATTTTATAAAAAATATCCAAATTTCCAAGAATGAAATTACTATTTCTGGTTTTGACAATTACTATTTATTTGATTTCACCATTGGGTGACACACTTAATTTATGCATTTACTATTGATATGATTGGGTTCTATTTTTGTTGCAACGCAATGAGATGAGGCTATGACATATCATCAACTATATAGGAACTTGTTACAAATAACATGTCATGCATAATGGAATGCCTTTTAGGATGGATTACTTGATGCAGGATGCTGTGAAAGGTGTCGTGATAGTTGTCACTATTATTGGGTTAGATCATGTGTAGTGGATAGAAAAGTGACACCATATTTCTATTTATATTTTATATGTGCCCTTATCGACTGATAAATAATTCACTTTTTAAAATTCAATTTTTATGTGAATTTGATATGTATGGATTATATGGGCATCATATTTTGGTTCATGAGGTGTTATGGTCCCACATAGATCAAAAATTGGTAGACCATGGGTTAAATAATTTTAATAACATGAATGTTAAATTATATTTAATTAAATGGAAAATAGAGACATGATCTTGAACCAAAATTTTAGTGGGAAAGAGGAAAAGTTACAAGTGGTTTGGTAACTATTAATTATACAGTCATGGATATAGGAGCAGAATGTGGGTTACGATGTGGTTTTAGGTGGGTTTGACCTATCCAATACATTTGAGTCGTGACTTTGATATCATTATTTTTTAGGAGTGTTTTTGGGATTATAAAGAAATACCACAATGATAACCTCCAGTGGTACACTGTGAGGGTGGAGACGACCATACTCCTGAGGTGGTAGGCCATATGCTACCAGTTAATCCTCCTTTAGGGCCAATTGTGTCACTATGGGCTATTCCAGAAAAAGGTGATGAGAAAAAGTTTTATAGGGAATTATTTCAGTATATGTAGAACCTTTAGGGGAACCGTAGTTGGCCGTGATGATGGATGAGCTGTCAAAGTTGTTCCAGTAGTAGAATCCTCTGTTCTTTTCAGGGGTTAGTAGTCCACATGCTACTAAGATCTGGATTGAAACCACTCTATCTATCTTCTTGCATCTAGAGACACCACTTTACAGGATCATCAAGATTTCCACTTATATGCAACATGGAGTAGCAAAGAGCTGGTGGGATGTTTTGAACTTGGAGGTTGGTCATGAGATATGGTTTAGACTGATTTCTAGACTCACTTATCCGATTATGTTTACCCTAAGACTCTTCTAGTAGAGTGGGATAGTGAGATCATGCATCTTGAGTAGGACACAATGGCAGTTATTGAGAACTTAGAACACCATACAGAGATACAAAATTTTAAAATGATGAAACTTGCTACTGATCTTCCTAGGGAGAGACGCTTAGAGGAAGGTCGCTGGCATGATATAATATCTCAGGTCAATATGTTTTGAAAAACTTATATAATAGATATTGTGAATCTGGTGTGGATTATATAGTGGAACCTAATAGACGATGTGGGAATGGAGTATGGCAGTGCTATTTCTTGACCTATTGGTTCTACGTCTTTAGGAAGGATGCACCGTTTTGAGGATTCCCAGGAGGTGACAAATAGTTAGGATGTGAGTGCTAGTAGCTTGGTGTTTTTTCACCAGTGGGGCAGGCCAGGTCATAAAAAGTTTTAGTGAAACTATAACCCAATAGAGGGTTGAGATTTCGGTAGGATGGTACATGTGTATTGGGGTTTTAGGACTTTCCTTATAGCTGTGAGTGGTAGGGGTCAACTCTGACCCTAGGTTCAGGTTCCAGTTTCTCAACTATGTGTTAGGAAGGGAGGTGGAGCAGTGCGGGCTGATCACGACATGGTAGTAGTGGTTGTGTCATAGGTATCCATGAACATGTTACAACTAGATATCTGAGTCGACCTTGTATGGGTAGTGAGGTTGTGTCACAGGGTTGTGGTGCATGCCAGTTCTATCATTTACATCATATCCCAGAGGAGCTTGTTTTCAGACCTTCTATGGTGAGAGGTATGATATTAGTAGCCTCTACAATTTCATCTGTTCTTTTTTTTATACAATTTCATCTCATAATGTCATATATTCCCCTATGGTGAAAGAATTTAACTTTTTTGATTTTTCTTTTGAGGGTGTTTTTATTCTAGACACACCTTTGGGAATCAAAATTTACAATGCGCACCAGTGTAGGGAGTAACCCCTTGAGGTTGGTTGGTGTCACATTGTCTGGGATATTTAAGTCATCAAGATGATAGGGTTTGACATAATTATCAGGATGGACTGGAAAGCAGCCTATCAAGATAAAATTGACTACTATAACTATAGGTTGACATTTACATAACTAGAGGGTGCATTTTTTAGTCACAATATTGAATGAGATATCAAGGAGAGTCGAGTTGGACCAGAGGATGATGGGATGAGTGGAATGAAAACCCAGAAATCTAGTTTGTTTTTAGATGATCAGGGTGTTATTCATGTAGAAATTCCTTCAGTGGCTGATCATTTCAAGGTACATGTTCATAGAAAACTTTTTTGGGTCATCTTTTGAGTGATAGGTTGAGTTCTCCATCGAACTAGTGGCAGGAGCTGCACTGGGGTCCATTCCCCCATACTGTATGGCTACGATGGATTTGTAGGAGCTCAAGTGGGAGTTACAGGATTTGGAGATGATGATGTTTATTCAATCTATAACATCTACATGGGGTTCAATAGTCCTTCTTTCAAAAGAGTCATATTGAACTATTTGGATATACGTGGATTATCCGAACATGAACCAATAGATGGCTAAAAACCGATATCCATTTCCACATTTATATGAAAAGTTTGATCCATTTCGAGGATCCTAAGTGTTCATTATGGTTGACCTAAGGTTATAATATCACTAGGTTCATGTTCATACTACATACATACCTCTTAAAGGATATTTCAGCATGTATGTTCTATACAAGTATCTAGTTATGCGGTTTAATCTCATGAGCGTTCCAACTGTTTTCATGGTGTTGAAGAACAAAGTGTTACATACTTTCTTGAATTCTTTTTTGGTGGTTGTTGTGGAAGATATCTTAATGTATTCTCACAATTGGCATGTCCATGGAAAACATCCTGAGATCATTTTGAATACATTGAGAGAGAATAAGTTAAATGTTAAGATCACAAAGATATGCTTTCGGATAAATCAGATTCAAAATTTGGGTCACATAATCTCAGATACTGATGTATCAGTGGACCAAGAGAATGTGAGATCTATAGTTTCATGGGAATAGTCATATAAATTTTTTAATATATAGAGTTTCTTGGGGATAACTCGTTACTATAGGCATTTCATACAGGACTTCTCACGCATAGTAGTTCCATTTATGGGCTTCACTATATAGGGGTGTGAGTTCTGTATGTGTAGATTATTATTAGGCAACCTGTAAAGAGTATAAGGTAAGGTTGACATTAGTAATAGTGTAGATATTTAAAAATCATGGAAAGAGCTAAAATGTGTATTTTTATAAATCTAGTATCATGCGAGGGGAGTAACAATGCAACTGTATAGAGTCGTGGTATTTGGGTCTCGGTAGCTGAGGCCACACAAGAAGAATTACCCAATGCACAATAACACACTAAATGTAATTTTTTACTCATTGCGCTGTTGGAGACATTATTTATTGGGAGACAAATTTTTGGTGAACAAGGACCACAAAAGACTCATATATATCTTTACACAGTGTGGTTTGAATATGAGGAAGGGAAGGTGGGTTGAATACCTTCGGTATTTTTACTTCAAGATTCACTACATGCATGGTAATGATAAAGTAGAGGTCGATGCACTGAAAATTAGTACTCAGATACAGGAATTGTAGCAGGATAGTAGCGAGTGGTATCTTATGTCATTACTTTCAATGATGCATTTAGAGGTTCACGATAGTTATGGAAATACTTTTCTATTATCATTAGTTGTGTCCTCTAACCTACTATACATAGATAGGATGAGATATCTATCTAATTCCGAGGGCCTAGTCCTACGAGAGTGTGTGGTAGGTGAGAATCCACTTCCTGGTTGGAAAATAGGAAAGAATGTGATATTATGTCTCTGTGGATGCATTTCGGTTCCAATGGATATATACAAGGAGTTGATGCAAGAGTTTAATGATTCATCTTAGGTAGTGCACCTCAGAGTCACCAAGATGTACCATGACTTGCTACGTCAGTAATAGTGGCTTGGTATGAAGAAATAGGTTGATAGTTTTGTTATGAGGTGTTCCATGTTTCAGTTGGTGAAAGTGGAAAATCAATGACCAGTCGGGTTTTACAACGGCTACCTATTCTGAAGTGTAAAAGGGATGATGCCATGATTTATTTTGTAACGTATAAACCGAGGTCACCACGAGGTAATGATGATGTGTCGGTTATTGTTGGTACCCTCAAAAATGTTTCTAATTAATTTTTGATCAAGGATACCTTCTGTTTTTTTGATTATAGAATATTTTATATCCATTAGATAGTATGGCATCACAGGGTCTAACACACTATTGCTTTGATATAGGTATGCCCGCATTACATATTGTTTCTGGAATTTTTTTCAGAGGGTGATGGGTATACAATAACTTCTAATCCCATCATACCACCCCTAGGCTGATGGCCCTCTAGTGTATACGGTAAATGTGATAGAAGATATGCTAAGAGAATGAAAAATTTATTTTGGGGTACATGGGAGAGGAATATTCCACAAGTTGAGTTATCATAGAATAATAGTTATCAGCTGATGATACAAATGGAAACTTATGAGGATTTGTATGGTAGGCCAGGCCTATCAACCCAATACTGGATAGAGGCAAGTGAGGAAACATTAATGTGACCATGACTCCTGCATAATATTTCTATGAAGGTCTAGTTGTTTCAAAAGCGGATGGTTACTGAAATGTTTCATAAAAAATATTACATTGATCTCTTCAAATTTCCTCTAGATTTTGACCTCTAGGATCTAGTTTTCTTACTTGTTTCATTGAGGTTAGGACACAGACATATTATAAGACGTGGTAAATTTTTTCTACAATATTTCGGGCCACTCTAGATTCTAGAGATAGTCGTTTCAGTATCTTATTGATTGTAGTTACATCATATGTACTAAGAAATGAATTAATTCTTCCACGTATCTTATTTATGCCGCTATCATTTAGACCCATATCATGTTTTTCAGCCTGAGTATGTTGAGTTGCAGGTTGATGAATCCTTTGAGGAGAATATGTTTTGTATCTTTGATATGAGCGTGAAGATTATCTGAGGCCGTTCAGTTCCTCTAGTACAGGTGTTGTGGAAGCACATCTATTTATAGGGTGAGACTTGGGAGCGGGAGGCCGACATATATGTTTAGTTTTCATTGTTGTTTTCAGATAATTCGTGACCACCCTTGGGAATAAAATCTTGGGTTTTAATTCTTTAAGGGGGTAATATTGAAATATCATGGTTCTTTCTTGAGGTATAGATATATTATTTTTAGTTTAAAGGGTTTTTAACATTCGTTTTTGGCTTAGACCCTATGCCGGTCTACGGGATGATTGGGCTGTTTTTGGGAAGGAAAATGCAAAAATGTGGTGTGAAAGCTGTAGGCCAATTTTACAATGTGTAATTTCCTAGTTAGGACCTTTCACGATGTCTAGGATTCCTTTTATAGAAAGTGAAAACTCACAATTACATGCCCTGTAAGGTAATTTAACATAATGTCATTTACATAATGTGTTTTTTAGAACAAAGAAGTGGCCTCTTAATTTTTTAAAACATAATACCCTAGCCCTCATTCATTCATAGAAAGCTCCAAGAAGGCATAACAGTTGGATTTTCTGCATGTTATAGATCCGGACCTTGTTTCTTCTACCTCCAGTTTCGTTAGAACCACAAAAGAAAGATCTTGATTCCTTTTTATCCATTTATGGATTTTTGAAACAATGGTTGTGCTATTTTGGTTTAGGCTCATATGACCTAATTTCCAATTCTTTGGATGTTCTTTAGATTTATCATAAATCAATGAGAATCAATACTTCATACCAGATTGGTACTCTACTACCAAGCTAAGGTATGTGTTCTATAATTTCTTTTAGTTTTTTATACTTTAAAGAGGCACCAGACTTTTATTCACCCATCATAATTTTTTCTCATGATCCCAATTTTAACATTTTAATCTATAATAGATGATGAAGTATATGTTTGGGATGTACATAGGTTTTTTCGAGATACATTGGTGGTTTTTTCCAAAACTGGAGGCCACCAAATGGGTGTTAGATGTATTTTCATTGGTTTTGACATTTGATAAACCACCCAAGGGGTGTGTTTTTTTGTTTTCCTAGTTTAAGGATTCATAGTAGTAATTTAATGAGGTTGGTTTACTTGATTATGAGAATGTCTACCTCCTCGCCTTATGTTACCATAATATTCCATTCTTAACTTGATTAGAAGGATTGAGTGGAAATTTTTAAACAAGTTAGTATAGTCCTTATTCATTTCTAGATTGATTAAATTGAAATCCATGGTTAATGGGTGGGTACAATCATGTGATGTGTTTAATGGATAAGAGTGATGATTGGGTAAGGATACATATGTGGATTGATTTAATTGAAATGGATTATATGATTTGGTTGAATAATATGGATTTGAAATGTTTTATTAAATGATATGAATGTATGGTAGCTTAAATAAATTACCTGGATGGCTCTCTATAGATCTGGAATGTGGTAGTGGATGCCATGGATAGAGTAAGATCCAGGGATACTGATTCTATGGGATGCCTTTGGATTTTCTACCCCTTTGTTCTGGATTTCATGGAATCATATAGGACATGATGGTACACATGCTTCAAGGACTCCGAAAAGTTCCTTTACTGAGTTTCCATCAAGATGCTCATGAGACTCGATGAGGATGACTTGGTCTCAACATCTTGGATCCAGACCTTCATGGTCTACACTTAATTATATGGTATGTTCATGGAAATTGGGATACAATTCATTATATGGAACAAAAATGGGATGTATGGTTTCATTATACAGCAAGGTCGTGGGGTTTTGATATGGAATATTTATATTTAAATGTTGTGTGGGTTGGATATGGATTCATGTATGGCGAGGCCTTGTTGTATGTTTATATTAATTTTAGCTTCCATGTTAGGAGATAATTTTTTTTTGCAGTGACCCTTGAAATGTTGTTTTGTTTCACTTGATTAAATATACAAATTCTATGGTCATTCCAACTTACATTACTTCTTACTTACATTTGTTTAGATTTTTGCATTTATCTCCTTATAACTATATAGATCTTTGGGTGGAAATCAACAAGGATGCTTAGCTAACTCCATTTTTGGGCCTCCTTGTGGACACAAACAGATAATATGGTTTCATGTGATGGTAGGGGAAATAACCCCAATACAGGTTGTTAATTATTGTTTTGGAGATGGAGATATTGGGACCAAGTTGAGGCTTCGGATGATATGTGAATTTTTATTTTTCATTTTGGATACTAATATTGTATTATATTCTCAAGTACCTATTTGGGATATTTTCTAGGTACATGTACCTTATGTATCATTGTATATGAGACACTTTTGGCTTGTTATATATTCTTATCATGCTTTTTTATTTTATGTGTTGTCTGGTTTTTTTATTTTGTTCTAGTATTGGATATATTTGAATTCTGTTGTGATATACTCTGGTAATGAGGGCATAGTCTCCCTAATAACTCACATATTCCCTTACTATTAGTCTGCAACCTCTAGATTTTTGGGAGATGCACTTGGGTCCATATTTCCAACTACTATCTAGGAAAATTTGAGTAGAATCTGGGTTCAGGATGTTACACACATCTTTGAAAGTTTTTTTTACAGATATATGTTCAATTTATCTTGGTATTGATTCTTCCTGTCTCCATTTTCATTTTTTGTGTTTTATTCACTTTATTACATGATTTAGTTTTGGAAAACCCTGGGTTGATCAATTTATCACATTTTCATTCATTTTTTATTCAGGATTGCTAATTTTCTATTCCCTATATTTTTATGTGTATATATGAATATATTAATATATTCCCTATTTGATATTTTTATGTGTGTGTGAACCCAAGGTTTATCAATTTATCAAATTACAGATTCATTCCACATTGTATATTAATCCCTATATAATTTGATACTTCCATGTGTGAGTGTATATATATATTAACACGTGAATATATATATATATATATTAAAATAATGTGAATGATTAAACATATATATATGTATGTAAGTATGTTTATATCTATGTAAATATAAATTTGATATATATATATATATATATATATATATTGGTTTTAAAAAAAATTATAATATAATTGGTGTATATATATTAATTAAGAAATCTTTTAATATAAGTAAATACATATAATTCCATCTGAATATACATATATAAATGTTTTATAAAAATGGTATGTTTTTTAATGTACATATATTTATATTAAAACACATGTATGGTTATTAATATATATATTTAAATATATCATGACATGTTTGTTTATGAACATATATATATACATAAGATTTTAAAAAATGTGCACTTTTATATATAGATATATACACAGATATATATAGACAAAGAAAAAGATATATAATCTTTTTAAAAACCGTATAAGGTTTTTTATATATAAAAAATTTGTAACATATTGATATATATATATTAACATATGAATATATATAAATTAATGTTATAAAAAAATGCAAGTATATATATATATATATATGTTTATATAGATTTCATATGTATATTTATTTTAAAAAGACATAATAAATGTTTTGTATTTATATTAATTATGAAATCATGATATACATATATATAATAATTTTTAAAAATGTAATAATAATTTAAAAAATAAAAAATAATAATTATATAATTTATAATAACTAACATTATTTACTCAATATTATTAATTAGTTTTTAATATTAGAGTTAATTTGAAAATATTATTAATAATTTCAAAATTTGAGAAAATTATGTAATTGTGTACAAATTTATAATAGAAAAAAAATAATAAATAGTAATGCTTTTTTAAAAAATCAATATTTATTATATCATACATTAGAAATATTAAATAACTAATACTACTTATCAAATAATTATATCCACTAGTAAATTTTTTTTAAAATATTTGTAGTAAATTCTATTTTTTTTCAAACCATGCAAAAAAGATATTAAGTAGTAACTACTATAAATTCGTAGTAATTTGTATACATGTTGTAATTATTAAAAAAATATTCATAAATTGTATAAATGATGTAATATATATATATTATTAATAAAATATTGAAAATGATATCCTCACATACAATGTTACGAAACATCCAACATACACAAATGTTATGTCGCTCCTACAACAAACCCTACATCCTAGACCTAAGGATGGTCTCCAATTTTTCTTACAACTCAGAGCTTAGGAGGTACTTAATTTTTTTACAGGAACTTATAATAAAATATAGGGTAACCCCAACTTCTTGGAACTTACGGTGGTCTCATATTTCCTATAAAATAAACTGTTCAATAGATACTTCAATTTTTTAAAAAATAATAATGAAAAACTATATGAATAACCATCATAAATGATTTCATCAGACTCTCAACCCATTAAATTGTTTTCTCCCATCTAAGGTAAACCCCACATCATAGACCTAAATGTGGTCTATAATTTTTCATACGATACACAATTTGTTAGAAACATAATTTATTTTATAAATAATTACCACATAAACAATAAATAAATTACGCTTGTGTGAAATGTAACCCAAAACACGATACAACCAAATGTTATGTTATTTCTAGGCCAAACCCAATATCCCTGATCTCACAGTGGTCTCATAATTCTTATACAATATACCATTATGTAAATTTGTCAATTTTTTGTAAAACATTATAATAAAAATATTAATAGGAATTAACATCATTTTTGATGTTACTAAACTCTAGACACAAACAAATGTTATGTCACACATAGGGTAATACCAATATCATGGAACTAATGGTGGTCTCATATTTCTTATAAGAGTAAACATTTAGGATATATTCCCTTATTTTCAAAAATAACATGTGTCAGATATAATATATTTAATATTTTTATTTTATCTACACTGATCCTCTATAAGCCTCAAAATAAAGTGCTTACCGAGTGCCTCAATATAGTAATATTCCATAAAATATTTCAAGGTGTTAAAATATAGTAATAATTTTCAATAGGTCAAAATCATTAGTAATAATAACTATTATTTCAGTTTTTATTTTAGGTAACTATAGAAATAATAATTAGTGACTAGTTCCTATTACATGATCATGATTGGATAACTAATCATAAAAATCCAAATAGATCTATTATAAAACCTATCTTCATTGAAGTTGTTGAAACATTTATATAATTTTCATCATAAAATTAATATTTTTTTTTCTAAAATAATAATTAAATATCCATGTTATATATGTGATATTTGGAGATTTGAAATGTTTGAGAATGATGGACTTCATCTATTACATTTTGGTTTTTAGAAATATTATATTTTATGGTACTAACGTGGATAAAATAATCATGTAGAAATTTTTTTTAGGTTTCAGTTCCATCCTATAATAATTTTGTAAATGAGTTTATGTGTCTATCTATTCCAAAAACAACAACTCTGAATGTTATTCCAAATCCCAAATCACAACAATCTAAATTTTACAATTTGTTTACATCTGCTGAGGAGGCCTTATATCTTGTATACTAGATGAGAAAATTGGAAGTTTTTACAAAATGTATGGATATGAAATCAGATTTTGGATTTTAAAATAGTTTTTTTATTTGATATTATTATTGGTTAAATCATTAATTCTTAATGGAAATACGTTACTTATATGTTTCTATGAAATTTAGCGGTTGGTCCATAATTTGGGACTTTTTTGTCAAAAGATACATGCATCTTCAAATGACTGCATATTATATTATGGTGATTATGAATCCTATGAGAATTTTAAAACATACATATAATCAAGGTATAAATAGGAACAAAATGGAAATTCAATATTCCTAGTGAATCATTTTATCTATTTTCCAATTACACCTCATTTATAGATGTTATTTATCTCTCACAACATCACTACATTGATGACATGAGATAAATAAAATATTTGAACCTATAAAATATTAAATCCTCAATGTGATGGTGATTCATGGAAACACATTGACCATATAAAACCTTCTATTACATTATCACCTTGTGAAAAACGTTTGTTTATTTTTACTGATGGTTTTTTCTATTTGGATCTTATGTTAGTCAATATTCATGTAAGACTGTTTTCATCACTCCACTAAACATACTTCCTTGGATTTTGATAAAGGAACCATATATATATATTGATGTATTAGTTTTGGGACATAAAAAGAATAAAATTGTTTTTTATTTGATGCCACTAATAGATGAGTCAAATTCATTATTGAACAACAGTGTGACTATATTTGATGTTTTTGCTGATAATAATTTTACACTAAAGGATTCATTAATATAGACGATAAGTGTATTTATGATATATAGTATGTTATCTAAATGGGTCACACATGGTATAAAATCACATCCGTACTTCATGACTAAGAACATGGCATTTCTTTTTTAAAGGAATAAATACTAGTTATTTTGACTACTATCATATATTTCATGAAAAAAATATCATTTTTTGACGGAATATAAAATAATTCACAAAAGATCAAATTGAAAATATTAAAATTAAATAGTGATAAGAGTTATTTAGGTAAAATATTTCATTTCTTTATTACCCCTATTAATTTTGGACCAACCATAAATGAACAAGAAATAATTGGTTTCGAAAAAGATCACAATTTGATAAAGTGGATAATTTTTTAGGACATTCCACATGGGTAATTTTTTTGGTCCATCACATGTTATATGTAATGCATATTACGAATAATTTTTTTATATCATATTTTATATCATGTTGGAAACACCCAAAAAGAACAATGATAATAGAACCCCATGGTTAGATCTTTCCTAGATTTTATTAATCCCTGAACAAGAATTATTTTAAGATGAAAGATCAAAAAATTTAATTAAGTAAAAATTAGTTTACACACTTTAAAACTAATATTTTTATTATTTTTTAATGGATTTTTTATATGATGTTTTCAGATGGTTATGATTATAATTTGTCTCACTCCACCAGAAATGGTCATATTAATGGTTTAAAAAGTCACAACTTCATTTTTCTAATAGAAAGTTTACAAATTGTTGGTCTTTATGGGAAGTTGAATTATTCAATATAGTATGTTTTGAAATAATTTTCATATTAATTTGAGATATTTTTGTGGAAACATTGAAGTATAATTAATTGTTTATGATTAAAAATGATGATTTTGTTAAATTTTATGTAAATTGGAGAAAATATTCATTCCATGCTACGTTGAGTTAATTGAATATATAATATATCATTTTTACATATGAATCTAAATATGGAGGACTATTAAAATTCAGGTATATGTACCTATATGAGGTATGTATACAAAAGTTAAAGAAGAATATACATCATAAATAATCTATTAAAGGGTCAATTTTAGAAGCGTACTTATAGGAGGAAATTTCCAATTACTGGTCTTATGAATTTCAATCAACATATCCTTAAAAACATAAATAGATGGGACACAATGAAAAAACATTTGATGATATCATAGACCATCAATTTTATATTTTTAATTATCCCAAGCCTGGTTTTTTTGGTTATCATTAATGATAGATTTTAGATGAAGTAATCCACAAATATCAGACATTTTTTTTTCTAAAATATGATGAAATGATACAATTTGTGTAGTAAGAAATAGTTATTTATTTTTTTTCAAATATTTATAAAACATATGTTTATTTACATTAATTGTTTTACTTTATATAATGACCATATCTAAAAACAATATATAGAAATTACACCTTATACTCATGAAGAACATCATCAACAAATTTTTTAATATTTGTTTCAAAGATTAGTATGTTAATTATCTTTTGATTGAATAAGAAATCATTTTTTCAATGATAACTATTATTACTATTTTTTATTTTTTTCATGAAACCAAATATGAAAATAAAATTGATAACGAATTATGTGTGGAAAAAAATCTCCATCAAAATTGGTAAAATATTATAATGAGTATGTGGTTAATGAATTTTCATTCCAGACATGAATATTTGGTTACTCAATGAAATCAATTAATAATGGGGATTTTTTGAATGGATATATTCATAAAGATAATTTTATATTTATGGTATGATGGATGAAATAATTGGTTAATTTTATCTAGGAGGAATTTATGTAACAATGTTTAAATATCATTGGTTTGATACTAATTAAGGGTTGAGATTTCATCTATGATACAATGTCATTGATATTAAATTTAACAGTATTATGGTATAAAATGAACCATTTATGTTGGGAAATCAAATAGATAACGTTTATTAGGAAAATTACTGTGATATCCTGAGAGATTTGAATAACTGGTGGAGTGTTATAAAAATTAATTCTTGTAGAAATAAATTTATTGAAAATGAAAATGGTTATGAGGAAGTGAATAGTATTGAAATTTTTTAAGAAACATACCAATATATATCACTTACCCGATGAGATATAAATATCGATGAAGGACCCCTTAGTTAAAGGATGATGATATTTATAATGTTAATGTAATAAGGTGTGATGAAAACTAAAGTAATATATAAGTTAGTGATGTTGACGATGAGTTTGAAACACTTTTATCGATGAAAATAATGAAGAAGATGATGATATGTGTATTACATTAAGGTATTTGTTATTTTTTTATATTTTATATTTAAATTATCAAATATTTAAATGTAATATTGTTTTTATTTCAGAAGGACGAACCCTACGGATCTATTTGGTTCCTTCGCTGATGCAATTAATTATTATATTTTTATATTATGTATTTGAATTAACATTTATTAACATGAAATAATTTTATATTCATGAGGAAATTTATTAGTTTTTTATATTTGATATCTATAATAACAAAAATTACTGGTTAAATTATTAGGTTTTGATTTTTATTTATCGGCAATTTTTATATTCTAATATTTATTAATTTTTTATATTTGATATTTTTATTAAATATTTCTTACTAGGAATTGTATTATATTATGGAATTTTTTAGTTTCTTATATTTTATATTTGTATTAAAAATTTATATAGTTAAGAATATTTTCTTTATATGGATGTAGATGTTTCAGATGATTTATTTAATTATCCCACAAACACTGGACTTCCTGCTGATGATCCTGATTCATCTGATCTATAGGATGTTGTGCCTATTTAAAGGGGATGTGTTTTTTGGATTGATGATTATAGATCCTATTATAGAGAAATGACCATCTTTTGATTTTGATCCTCATTTACAGATCTATGATTAATATTTTAAGATATATAATTTATATTTTCTTTTCGTGTTATTTTTGTAGTAATTTCATTATTATTTGTTTTTATTTGAATATTTTTTCACATTTATCAATTAGGAAGGATAGTGATATTTTATGAAATTATTTTACTAAGTAATGGGTGTCATGGGAAACGATCCCATCATCATAAATCACAAGATGTTTGACCACTCGATGGTATGTTATTAAATGAAATATATTTTTTAAAGTGTAGTAGTTTACTAACATATTGTTTTTAATTATCTTGTAGAATTTATTTTCTCTGATTCCTGACAGCCTGGGGGATCTTATCCAAGAGGCACGACAGATTTGAATATGTGAGTGCTTTTATCAGTTTCTACAAAACATTGAAAAGTGAGCTATGGATAATTCTTCTACTACTATTTTCAACCAGTGTTTCTTCCCCCATTGACCTGACTATATATCAGCTTCTGTATGGGATTAATTTTTTTCCTACTGGTTGGGAGGGACTTTCAAGAGGATTTTATCACCTGGATGTCTGGTCATGTGGATGTAAGAGGTCACACTTAGGGATGGAAATCATACATTTTTCATACAACAATGACATATGGTAAGTGATATTATTAATTAATTTATATATATTTTTACAATTAAATTTTTATTATATTATACAGGCTAATACTAACCCATATATTATGGATTTTGAAGTTTATAAGAAGATGTATAATGATCCTCATATAGAATAAGATATATGCCACCAACAATTCCATATTGTAGATAGTAATTTATTTAAAAATTTCATGAATATGAATTTTTTTTATTCTAAATTGGAATTATATTTGTAGGAAATGTTTTGATGAGAGAATTCTCATTTATGCTAGAATAATGTTAGGAGTGAAAAATATTCCATTAGTTATTCAAGTTTCTATGAGGGGGCCTAGATAAAAGTGATTTTATCAAGCTGTATAGAATGGTCAAGTGATTGTTATTGGTTCATGACAGACACCTATTAGTTGTTATGGTAATTATATGATGTCATCAGTGAAATCTAAAGGATCTTGTGGAGAGCCATTGTCAATGTTATCTTCTGTTATATAGTAAGAGAAGAGGTTGAGAGTTATGGATGATATGATATAGTGAATGGAGAATGTGAGGGAGGAGGAGATTGTGCATCAGTGTAGGAGATATGGGTAGATTTTAGAGTATATGTGTTGGATTACGCATGGTGTTGGTATGAAGTTTACCACCCACCAATCCTTTAAGTGATCCCTCTCCACTTAAAGTTTGTGGGTGAATTGTGAATTTTTCTGACCGGTTTTTAATTTTGGATGAAAAAATATTATATGTGAAATGATATATTACTTTTATTTTGGTTTTTATTGCATTAATCATTGTAAATTATTGTTATTTTTTAATTTTTTATTTATTTTAAAATATTTTAATTTTTTGTAGTTTTCATTAATTATTTGGATTTTTTATATATATTTATTTTTTTGTAATTTATTTAATCATTTATTTTTTTTAAATTTTTAAATAGTTTATTTTCTTTAAAAAAATTTAATTACATTTAATTTTTATAAATATATATATTTACTAATTTGTTTAATTATATATTTTACTTTTACTATTTTGTTTTTTAAAATAATTATACTTAATATTTTCTAATTTTTTCAATATATTCAAATATTTACAATTAATTTAATTTTCTGTATTTTTTATTTAACATAAAGAAGTTTTTGAAACATATTAACTATCTATGGAAAATACAGTCAGTTATGACGGACCGTCACAATTTTCATTTTTAAAAGGGAAAGAAAAACCAATTACGATGGGCACATTACCCATCAAAATTAATTTTTATTTGTGATAGACCATAATAAATACCGTCACGTACAACACTTTTTTTTCAAAATTGTGATTAGGTATAGACTCCCATTTCAAATAACCTTTGTCGAGGGTGTCTGTTGCTAATGCACCATCTCAAATACCAAAATATAGTGTAGTAGTATGGGATCAAGCCCATTGGGAGTAACACTTAGTCCAAAGCTCACACGGGCTGTGCAACCCAACATGTGTGCAAGTGGATACAAGAGACCATCCTAGTTATAGGGGTATGAGATAAGACTCCCACACCAGGTTTCTTAAGTAGGCATTCTCCACTATTCCAATCTAATGTGGGATGTATCATTTTCAAGTTACTGTTAATTTTTTAGATAAACAACATTGTCATATGTCTTATGTATGCACCTATGATTATAAGGATACTATAAATTTACCTTCCATGACCCCATCACTTGATCTTGTCGGTCACCCTCTTCATCATAAGAAAACTCAATTTCTGATATCATGTGATATTGGGGTCGATCCATCTACCACTATGACACGTCCACATCACCTTCTATCACTCCTGAGACTCCATCCGACCCCATGGATTCCCATTTCATGTTCCCTATGTACTCTATGAAGTCTAGAGGGTTTGATGAAGTACCATTAGCTGCTTACATTCTCTGAAACAACTACCTCTTTCATGTGGAGTGCGACATCCCGCCATCCAAGAAAATCCCATGCAAAACAATACAAAACATACCCAATGAATCCTATCATCGAATCAATCAAGAGCCACCTAAGATATCCATAGTAAATATATAAATTAAAGAAATGAAAATATTTAAATTCTTCAGTATTGGGGATATCATGAAGTGAGTAATCCACCACCAAGAGGAGGTCGAGGCTTCTCCCTACCTCAATAAAAAGATACCTCCTTTTCCCACTGTAAGGGGAGTTCCATACCCATGGAAGAGGGTGCTCAACTGAGGGAGACACTTCTATTTTTCAATTTCATTTTTTATTTAATTTAATTTATTTTTTATTTTTATTTGTTTTAATTTTTCAAATAACAATTCAGAGTACAAATAATTATTTTATGAAATTTTTTATTAATGATTTTATAGAATTCATTTTTCTTCTTCTTTTTCTTCTCCTTCCACTATGTTATTCATCCTCTATATATTTTTTTATTTTTTTTATTTTACTATTTTTATTTTTATAATATCTATTCTCTCTTTATCATTTATTTTTATCTTTTTTTAATTCATCTATTTTTATTCTTCTTTTACATTATTTAATTATTGTTTCTCTATATCACTTTCCATCTCTCTGTATCACTTCAATTCTTTTTATTTTAATTTCACCTATTTTATTTCTTCTCCTACCACCAAGTGATCTCTTACCCTAGATATTGAGGGGACTAACAGAGTCTTGGGCATGGGGAGGTTAAAGTATTCTTGAATTAGTTATTACAATTTACTTTTTTTGTTTGTGGTTTATATGAGTGGCATGAATGATAATTATGATTTTCCACTGTGAAATGCAACTAAAATAAATTATGATTGTTTTATCTTATTTATTTTTTTCCCTCCTAAAATGGTTAACACTTCACATGATGGTGTTTATTTGATCCATTCATGATATAGTGAATGATGGAGCCGGGTCTTGGAAGACGTCACACTCAAAACTGAGGTGTTCCATCAACCATTATTACAAGAGGAGGTAGAATTTAGATTTTATATGCAATTCAAGATTTCACAAATATTAATAAAAAAATTTAATTCGTCAGGAGATTTCATGAATTGATTATCAAATATAAACTAATAAAATGAATGAGAATAATGATAGAACCTAATGCCAGACTCCAGGCCATTTTCTTTCATCATAACTCAATATTTTAAGCATTTCATGTTAGTATAAGATTAAATTTTCATATTTCATGTCATTTAAATGTCATAGAAATTTATAAAAACCATAAATTATCATTTACAATAAAATAATGAAAACAACCAAATACAAGTTGTTTAGTGGACTTGATTAGTTAAGTGAACAACTATGAAACTCCTCAAGTGTGACACCCTTGGTCATCCTATATGTTTTATTAGAATAATAAATATTAATTTTCCATGACAAATGATTGGCATGAATCAAAATGGCCATGTGTCTGGTGAGATAGTTAGTGTTTTTATTTACCTTTTCAATTTTCACATAGAAGATAGTTTTATTTCATTATAAAAACCATAAAAAATATTTTTTCGTGATGTTTTAAAATTATATATATTTTTTCAATTTATGGAATACATACTCATAGGTTCAAGAGAAAGATACATTCTATAAAAAGGAGGAAATCCATTGAAGTACTGATTCTCTTATGATACTTTTCAAGAAGAAGGAAAGTGTAATAGACAAAGGCCAATCAACTCAATATTTTATGGACATGGTTGGTCAAATTCAAAATAACATAATGATATCACGACAAATAAGGAAGTGTTACTAGAGTTTCATAATTTCACTAAATAAATAAAAGAGGTTAAAGCTAAAATCAATGGCCATCAAAAGCCTGACAATTTTAAAGAACCAAATTCATGATGACCATGATGAGGTAGAGTGAATTCCTAAAGAAAAAAACATTCCTACTAATCTATATGTGGGATTTCATAATGATTTATATGTATTATGGAACAAGTATGAAATAAAACATTATCTAAACAGTCCATACAATGTAGAAGATATAATACCACTACATGTAACCCAATCCATGGAAGGGGAGGACACCACTCATGAGTCAGAATTTGAAGAAAATATAGAGGTCATGTCTACCAACATGAATCCACTAAGATCCAAATTAAATGGGAAATCATTATTCAATAATAGATTGAATCTAATCCAATTTAAGGGTTTAATCTTATCCCAAACTCTATTTCATATGATTTTATTAAATCTGAATTGATTATTAATTCCTAGTACTTTGAATTTTATGATTCTGATTTTTCTTAATGAATTAGAAGAAAATAAAGAAACAACACATGAATCAATTTAGGAACACTTGGAGCTCCCTAATTATAGATAACATGAGTTTGAGGATTTCCATGAGGATGTCCAAGTAGTTGAGCTGAAGTAAATCAAGATATAGGATGCACATATTTAAAGGGATAAATTTATTTTTATAATTCATATTTAAAAATCATTTAAGTGAAAATTCCTTCTTAATTTACATTTTATCATTCAATCCATATAGCCCGTGTTGATCTAGCACTGGATAAAGAGGATGTTTCCCAAGTAGAAACTGAAAATATAGATGATCAATACGTCATACTACCCCATCCATGAAAGACAAATTTAATTATGAAGGGGATGGATATGGTATACTCTATCCATGTATCATTCCTCACAAATAAAGAAAATGTGGAAGATGGGAAGATCCACATGTGGTGGAAAAAGTCGATGAAGCTCTATAGACCATCAGACTTTGTATAACAGATGGTAATTCCTTATGGTGGAAGTAAAAATAAAGGACCCACTTGGGTATTATACCAACATCTAACCTTTAATTTTTTTTCATGTTCTTTAAATTTCATTTTTTGAATTATTTCAACATTAATACCACTCACTATATTCATTTTTTAATAAATGATGTGATCTTTATTATTAATTGATTAATTCTTCTCTGTAGGTTCATGATAGAACATGTTTTCCCACAAAATTTCATGGAGGATAGAGGAATAATATCCATTTAATAATTTAGTCAGTTATTATATTATTTATGTTCAAACTCTCTGATTTATGCTCTCTAAAACAGATTTCGTGCTTTATAATTAAAATTCCATTCCCATGATTGAATTATATCTTAACTTTACTTATCTAAGAGACATGATTTTCCTAGTAATCCTATGACGATATGTTTTATATTACATTTTTAATGAGATTTAATGAGTAAAATGTAAAATTGGATGATTGAAGTGAACCATTATAATGAGCCCCCATTTTATTATATTACTATTAAGTCATTTTAAAGATAGATAACATAATATAATTACACATAGAGGATCCAACAGTTTAGTGTCTTGGGAAAACTTGTACAATACATAACAATTACTACATCAAGAATAAACATTTATTCAATTTCTTCGTCACTAGATTCTTATTGTAACATGACCTATCCTTAGTACATGTAGTCACCTGAGGATATACATCACAAGGGGTGAGATAGAATCCCAGTAAGGGGACATATAAGAATAATAAAACATGGGGTGAGAATAATCATAACATAGGAAAAGGATCATGAACATCAGAGGAAGCATAAATATAAGACTAAAAATGTGGCAATGAATAAAAATGAAACATCGTGTCTTAGTGTTTAACTACCACACATAATTGTGAACAAAGATAGAATCATTCTCACATTATTTCATATTTAATCATGAGATTAATCACTTTATCCAATTAATTGGAGCACTGTATAATTCCGGGTGCACCCATCACATTCAAACATTCATATTGCGCTATATAATTCCGGGCACACTCATCATATCATAAAATTATCATTATCATGTATGCCACATAGAAAATATATCAATAATAAACATAACTTACCCCTGTAAAGGAGAATGTTTCATATCACAAGGAAACAATCATAAACATTGGGTTCCTAAAAGAAAGAGGGAACAACATACTTGATACGCGAACCATCAACATTGAATGAGAGCTAATATGTGAGTTCTTAAAAGGAGAGTTATTTTGGAAAACATTTTGCTTGACATAAACATAAGTATAAAACATGTATATACTAGAAAATGTAAGATAATGATGAAAAAATTATTTTTAAAGAGTGACCATACCAAATTTGGAGTAAAAAATCGAGAAACCGAAGAAAGAAAATCGGGTTCGAGATTTCCCCCTACCATATATCCGAATGCATCCTTCAATTTAATGTCATGTATATTGACATTGTATTAATTAATTAGAGAATACAGAACCATTTATAAATGGAAAGGTTTCATAAAGTTATTTTATGGGCCTTTTGATGAGTTATAGGGTTGAAAAACATTGTTCAGGAATGTTTGTTTTTACGGGTTTCTTGAGCGGTTCACTTGTATTCACAAATTGAAGTTCAGGTTGAACATGGGTAAACATACAAAACTGATATAACATGTTATTAATGATATTAAAGGATTTTAAGTGATATTATATTGAATTATGTTATATACCATGTGAATGAATCATTAGATAAGAATTTATTAAAGATCGTTTGGGTTAATTTGGGCGGTTTTTCAACCACAAAGAACGTGTTTTGTTTACTCATTTAGTAATATGTACATAAGTTTGTTCCAGAACATTAATTAGGAAATAATAAATATAAAATATTCTTTTTAAACCATAAAAATGGTTTCATGACCAGATATAAAGGTATAAATGGAAAAAGAAATCATGTCGTTCTTGAAGGTGATATATCAACACCTCACGAACAACGTTTTCATTTATTAAATTAAAAAAAGAGGAGAAAGGGGGTTGGATGATATAATATCCTTTTCGTATAATAAAATTAATTTATATGTATGATACTGTAGTTACCATACCATTTGAAAAAAGGTAGGTTGGGAGAGAATAAGAAAAGAACTTGAAATTGAAATGGAATTAAAGGAAAAGATGGAAAGAAATTACCTCTTGAATCATCCAGTTGAGATCCTCCTTAAGAGGCCTAATAATGGTATTTTGATGAGAACATAAGCTCTTGGACGTTGTGGAAGGGCTAGGGAATATTCTTGGGTAGATTTTAGACAATTATTGAACATTGATAGGTGTGAGATAATGAGGGAGTGAAGGGTGGTATTTATTGTGGAGGGGAGAGGGGTTTTCTTAATATAAAATCCATTAATTTATTATTTCTACAGAAGACAAGAAATAGTGAGTCTTATATGACCATGAATAATAATGTTATTATTTAATAACGAACCAAGTGGGATTACATCATCATAACATCACACATGACTCTATAATTAACTTATTTAGCTTATTTTTCTAAATTACGGTATTTCACTATTCATCAAAAATTAATGTATTTCAGAAAAATCACAAAAATTTTCCCCAACCATTTCTCGATGTGTAGAATTAAAAAATTAATTCCATTTTTCCTAAATAATTTTCTAAATTTTATTAATTTAATATTTAATTATTATCATAATTTACTTGAAAAATACAGTTTTTAAAATTAAAGCTGATTTTATAATGCTTTCAAAAATTATGTAGGGTCTTATAAAATTATCCAAAAACTATAAGACATGGATTTTTTAATTTTTGAACATATTTTTATGAAAATAAATTTTCTTTTAAATTAATTAATTTGTTATAATTAATTATTTATGACCCACAAAAATACCAAAACATTTACTATGGTCAAATTATCACTTTATAAGATGCATTTATTTGTATTTAATTATTCAAGTGTATGTTTACTATTATTTTAGACAATTTAATATTCATAAGATTCATAGTATTATTCGTAAGGGTAGGTTACTATTCATAAGGGTATGTTAATATTCACCGAAAATTATTTTTTAAAAATTAAACTCCAAATATCATCTTGAACACAACCGTGTATGTCCGATTTTCGAAATTACAAACACATAAGTGACAAAATTATGTTCAAAGGTTACTTAGCACTTAGTAGTTCATTATGTTGTGTTTTTATGTGATTTTATTACATTTTTATAAGAAGGGAATTTTCATTGAAAAACATTGGGTCGTTACTTTCTTCCCCCCTTAAGAAATTTAGCCCCCAAAATTTCACTTTACACAAACAGGTGAGGGTACTTATCTTTCATTGCCTCCTTTGGTTCCCAAGTAGCTTCTTCACACATATGGTTCCTCTACAACACTTTGAGAAGGTGTGTTGTCTTATTTCATAGAACTCTATCTCTCTTATTCAGAATCTCTATTGGTTTCTCCTCAGAAGAGATATCATCTTCCAGTTGTACCACCACTGAGTTTAGTTCATGTGAGGGATCAGGTATGTACTTTCTCAGGAGTGATACATGAAAAATATCATGAACCTGAGCCATATTTGGTGGAAGCTCCAGCCGATAGGCCAAGACTCCTATACAGTCAAGGATTTCATAGGGGCTAATGTACCTCGGGATTATCTTCAATTTCCTTCCATATCACATGACTCTCATTAATGGTGATATTCGAAGGGAGGCATTATCTCCAACATTGAATTCCTTGTCCCTTCGACGGTTGTCAGCATAGCTCTTTTTCCAACTCTGAGCAGATTTTATGTGTTTCTGGATGACTTTAACCTTCTTTGTCATCTCTTACAGAAGATCGGGTCCAAGTAGCTTTCCTTCTCCAACTTCATCCCAACAGGTTGGAGTTCTACATTGCTTTCCATATAGAGCTTCATATAGAGCCATCTGAATACTCGAGTGGAAGCTATTTTTGTAAGAGAACACAACCAATGGAAGATTCTAATCCCAGCCACCGTTGAATTCTAGAGAGCAGGCTTTTATCATATCTTCAAGAGTCTGAATAGTCCTTTTAGATTGGCCATCAGTTTAGGGGTGATAGTCCAGGCTGGAATTTAATTCAGTACTGAAAGAATGTTGAAGGTTCCTCCAGAATTTTGATGTGAACCTTTGATCAGAGTCAAAGACAATTGAGAGTGGAAAACCATGCAGTCTCACCCCTTCCATCACATATATCCTTTCAAGTTGGTCAAGTGAGAGATCTTACCGAATAGTGATAAAATGGGCTGTCTTGGTGAGTTAATCAACCAAAACCCATATCACATTATTTCCCTTCAACATCTTCAGGAGACCTGTGATAAAGTCCATTGTAACATTTTCCCATTTCCACAGGGGTATAGGCAATGGATGGATCAACCCTTTTGACTTTTTTCTCTTTTCATTAACTTGCTTACATACCAAGCAACTTGAGATATATTCCACGATATCCTTTTTCATGGTATCCCACTAGATGTGTTCTCAAAGATCATAATACATTGTGGTGATACCAGGATTGATAGAGAATGTAGAGCAATGTGCATTTTCCAATAGCTCATTCTTTATCCCGAGTGATGATTGAATACAGAGACATGTTCCAAACCGAATCACACCATCATCATTGATATGGAACTCGTGCAACTTCCCTTTCTTTATTACATTCACCCTCTTTTGTATCT
The DNA here is from genome assembly GCA_963277665.1 of Viscum album. Taxonomy (NCBI): domain Eukaryota; kingdom Viridiplantae; phylum Streptophyta; class Magnoliopsida; order Santalales; family Viscaceae; genus Viscum; species Viscum album. The sequence continues at coordinate 559,380,571 of OY728142.1, forward strand.
CCACATAATACCTTTTTTCTTTTTAATATTATCTTTTATGGATGGTTGCACAATCATTTGGGTAATGTAGGATGTATCCCCTATACTTATCATTTCTAAATTCATCCTTTGCATATCCAAGAAGATAGGGTCTTTTTCAATCCATAACATGCATAGAGTAGCAGGTTCTTTTCTACTTAGAGAATCATCTACCTTGTTCACCTTTCAAGGATGATAGTGAATAGGGAAATAAGAATCCATGAATAACTATAACCATATCCTTTGACGCATGTTGAGCTCCTTTCGTGTGAATATATACTTTAGTCTCTTGTGGTCGGTTTATATGTCACACTTCTCACCTAAAAGGTAGTGCTACTATATTTTCAAGGAAAAAATCATGGCTTCCAGCTCTAGATCAGGCGTCAGGTAGTTCTGCTCATGGATCGTCAACTGCCGTGAGGCATAGGCTATCACATTATCATTTTTAATTAGTACACTCTCCAATCCTTTCTTTGATGCATCACTTTATATCACACTACTTTCTCCACTTTTCAGTATTTTGAGTACAGGTGCAGTGATCATCCTTCTCTTTATCTCCTTGAAGCCTCACTCACATTCTCCCATCCAGATATACTTTACCCCTTTCCATGTTAACTTAGTTAGTGGGATTGACAATTGTGAGAGGTTTCTCACAAAACATTGGTATTACCCATCTAATGCAAGAAAACTACAGATTTTAGTGACACTAGAGGGTCTAGGTCATTCCTCAATTGACTTTATTTTTGAAAGATACCCAGAAATTCCCTCACATGTGATCACATGTCCCAAGAACGTGACTTTCTTGATGCAGAAGTCACACTTTCTGAACATGGCATACAACTTCTCCATTATGAATGTCACCAACCCAAGTATTTGATGTTCTTAATGTTCCTTCATTCTATTGGAGTAAATGATAATATAACCAGTAAACACTACCAAAAATTTGTTGAGATAATGACTAAAGACTCTAATCATCAAATCCATGATGATTACATGGGATCCGTAAGTCTGATGGGAATAACCAAAAACTCGTAGTGCCCATACCTTGTGTGGAAGGCGGTATTCAGAATATCTTACTTATTCACCTTTATCTAATGATATCCAAAATGATGATCCACCTTTGAGATGTATTAAGCTCTACTTGACTGATCGAAAAATTCGCCAATCCTTGGAAGGGGATACTTGTTCATTATGGTGATCTTGTTGAGTTCTAAATAATCGATACACAATCACATTGTTCCATCCTTCATCCTTATAAAGAGCACTGGCGCACCCCAAGGTGATGCACTAGGGCATATGAAACCTTTGTCCCAATACATTCCTGACAGTTCGTAATATGAAAATATATTTCCTTTTCCTGAAATTTGATATGTGCTCCATATAAAGAGAGACAATCCATTCCCATTATATAATCGAATTCTACCAAGGGAAGTATTTCTAGATTTTCTAGAATAATATTCCCACATATTCTAACAGGAGAAGGGTAAAACACTTGGGTTTCAATGATTGCACCATTTGGTGTTTTTACAAATATGTCTACTTCAACGTTTTAGGGCATTGATTCTATAGTTCTAGCAAACTTTCATGATATAAAGGAATTCATTGCACCAAAATCAAATAAGTATTTTTCCATTTTTTAGTGAATAATAAGTGTACCTTGTACGACTTAATTATCATGCTCCACTTCCATATTAGCGATGGAATAATCCTTCCATTGTTCCTTTGGATTTAGTGGCTCCTGACGCTTATTACCCTCGAGAACTCGAGGTTTAGTGCACTTGCTTGCATACTGAACTAGCTCTCTATAGTTGTAGCATTGAACCATGGTTATTTCTATCCGTTAATCCACCACATTATTCTTCCTTTTCATGTCTTTTTGAAACTCGTGGGAAAGGTGTCCTTCATTCCCACACTTGAAGCATTTTCCCATCCCTTTGAGGAAGTTCCCATGGTGGAACATCAATTATTTTTGGCCCCTGGGCCATTGAGTTTTCCTCCCACCTTTTTCATTATATCATCAAGATTGAAACACCATCTTTTGTTTCTTATCACCATATCCATGGGACCATTCTCCAATAACCATATCCACATTGAGACACACTGAACAACTTCTTTATAACTGCCAATGTCTCGAATTGAAAGATCCTTTCGAGGGTGTGGTTTTAATACCCTAAAGAATCTTTCAATTTTAAAATCATTGTTGATAAAAAAACCTAAAGCATACCTTAAAAGCCTTGTGAAATTCACTTCATAGGTTGTGACAGATTCTCCTGATTTTTTCTTGAGCTCTATGAATTCTATCTCCATCTTTGTGTGAAGAGTTTTTGGGAAATACTTGTTAATGAACATTATCTAAAAGTCTTCTCATTCAATCTCTTCAATTTCATCCCTTGGATTAGTGTTCTTAATCAAATACCACCATTGATCAGCCTCTAAATCTAGAGGATAAATGACTAGTTTCACCTTCTCCATCTCAGAATAGTGAAGAATAAAAAATATATTCTCCATCGATTTGAACCACTATTCTATAACTAGTGGATCTGAAGATCCACTAAACGTCGGTGGTCGTTGCTGCATAAAACATTCGATAGAAAGTTTCTATCTCTTTGGAGAAGGAGGACGTTCCCCATTATTATGGTTATTGTTCATAACCAGAGATAATTGGGTAAGAATCGCTATGATGTTTTAAACTCCACATCACAAATCATTGGGGATGTTTTTTTGGCAATCATTGCATTGTCCCTCTCATGAGTTATTGGCCTGGTTTCTCCTGATTCCCACAATTTTCTAAAATATAAAGGGTTAGAAAAAAACAGAAGTCAACATGTCATGAATAAATAAAATATTAATTTGCACAATTTATACTAAAATCATATCATATGGGATCCTTAGGCAAAGCTTCTTGTGTACGTGTTTTTACATAGTTTCATACTAGTGGTTTTCTCTATGGTTTATTAATCCTAATTCCTTAATTAACTAAACCTTTACTCTGATACCAACTATTGTGACCCAGCCTTTTCAAACATTACTATTAAATCATTTTAAAGATAAATAACCTAATAGTATTACAAATTGAGGATCCAATGGTTTAGTGTCTTGGGAAAACTAGGACCATACATAACAATTAGAACATCGAGCATAAACATTTATTCAATTTCTTTTCCACTAGCTTCTTACTGGCACTTGAACTCTCCTTAGAACATGTATTCACTTGATATTATACATAAAAAGAGGTGAGCTAGAATCCCAGTAAGGGGACAGATAAGAACAGTACAGCATGGCGTGAGCATAATCAAAACATAGGCAATGAATCATGAACATAAGAGGAAGCATAAATATAAGACAAGAAATGTGGAAATGCATAAATGTGAAACATCATGTCATAGTAGTTAACTACCACACATACTTTTGAAAAAAGATAGCATATTTTTCACATAATTTCATATTTAATAATGGGATTCATCACTTTACCCAATGCCTTGGAGCACTATATAATTCCAGGCGCACCCTTCACATTCAAACATTCATATTGAGCTAAATAATTCTGGGCGCACCCGCCACATCATAACATTATCATTATCATTCATGCCACATAAAACATATATCAATAAAGAAAATAACTAACCCATGGAAAGGAATGGGTTTCACCTCATAAGAACACATTCACAAACATTGGGTTCCCAAAATAAAGAGGGAACAAAATACTTGATACAAGAACCATCAACCTTGAATTAGAAGTAAAATGTGAGTTTTTAAAAGAAGAGTTATCTTGGAAAACATTTTGTTTGACATAAACTTTACTAGAAAACATTTATATCCCAGAATAGGTAATATAATTATGAAAAAATTATATTTAAGGAGTTACCATACCAAATTTAGGGTGAGATAGGGAGAACCTAATGATAGAAAATTGGGTTCGAGATTTTCCCCTTACCTTATATCCGAACGCTTCGTTCACTTTAATGTCATATATTATGACATTATATTCATTGATTAGAAACACAAGAAACTTTTATAAATTTATAGGTTTAATTTTGGTTTCATTAAGTAATTTTATGTGCATTTTGATGAGTTATAGGGTTTAAAAACATTGTTTTTGAATGTTTGTTTTTACGGTTTTCTTGAGTGGTTCACTGTTATTCTTAAATTGATGTTCAGGTAAAACTAGGGTAAAAATAAAGAACTTATATTAAATTTTATTAATGATATTAAAATATTTTTAATGATATTATAATGAATTATGTTATATACCATGTGGATTAATCATTAGATAGAAATTTATTGAATATCGTTTGGGTATATTTGGGCGGATTTTCGACCAAAACGAACTTGTTATTTTTACTCATTAAGTAATATGTAAATAAGTTTTTTCCAGAAAATTTAATTAGGAAATAATTCATATAAAATTTTATGGTTCAACAATAAAAATTGTTTCATGACCAGATCTAAAGGTTGAAATGGAAAAAGAAAGCATGTCATTCTTGAAGGTGATAGATCAACCCCTCACGAACAATGTTTTCTTTTATAAAATAAAAATAAGAGGAGAAAATGGGGTTGGATGATATAATATCACATTAGTACCATAACAGTATAGTATATTTATGATACTAGAGTTACCATACCATTTAGACAAATATCGGAGGGGACATAGTAAGAAAAGAACTTGAAATTGAAAGGGAATTAAAGGAAAAGAAGGGGAGAAATTACCTCTTGAATCCTCCTCTAAAGATCCTCTTTAAGGAGCCTAAGATTGGTGTTTTGATGATACCAGAAGCTCTTGGACGTGGGTGATGGGATACAGAAGATTCTTGGTCCAATTTTAGGAAAGTCTTTAAGCTTGAAAGTTGTGAGGGAATGAGGGAGTGAATGGTGGTATTAATAGTTGACGAGAGAGGGGTTTTCTTATATAAAATTCATTAATGTATTATTTCTCTACAAGATAAGAAATAGCTACATGAACCAGAATAGAAATTTTATAATTTAATCCAAAAATAAGTGGGCTTAAATCAGCAGAAGATCAAAGATGACTTTATAATTAGCTTATTTAGCTTATTTTTGAAAATTACGGTATTTCACTATTCATAAAAAATTCAAGTATTTTAGAAAAATCCCAAAATTTCACCCCTACAATTTTTCGACATGTAGAATCTAAAAATTCAGTTCATTTAACACAAATAATTTTCTAAATATATTCAGTTAAATTTTAAATTAATTCACAATTTACTTGAAAAATACAGTTTTTAAAATCAAAACTGATTTTATAATGCTTTCAAAAATTATGTAGGGTCTTATAAAACTATCTAAAAACAATAAGACATAGATTTGTTAATTATTGAACACATTTTATGAAAATTCATTTTCTTTTAAATTAATTAATTAATTATAATTAATTATTTATGACTTACAAAAATACCAAAAGGTTTACTATTGTCAAATTTTCACATTCTAAGTTGCCTAAATTTTATTTAATTATTCAAGGGTAAAGTTACTATTATTTTGGATGATTTACTATTCATAAGGGTCATAGTACTATTCATAAAGTAGATTACTATTCATAAGGGTGTGTTACTATTCACCAAAAAATATATTTGTTTAATTAGACTCCAAAAACCATCTTGAACACAATCGTGTATGTCAGATTTTCAAAATTCCAATCTCAGAAGTGACAAACTTATGTGTAAAGATCACTTAGCACTTAATAGTTCATTATGCTGTGTTTTCATGTGGTTTATGAAATTTTTATAAGAAGGTAATTTCCATTTAAAAACTTTGGGTCATTACAATCATGGATATTAAACCAAGAAATCATGATTTAAGAGAATTTGTTGAATCTTGTAAATGAAATTTACTTAAACTTTTTTCAAAATTGAATTTATGAAATTCATATTAATTAATTTTTTATAATTTTTAATCATTTGAGTGAATTTTACAAATAATATGTTCTATTATAGAGAGGATTTATAGGCCATGTAATTCCTAGGTTATCATGAGTATGTTTTTTGAGTGATCTTGGGATATATCATATGTTAGAACTTGCATTTGAAATTTTCAAAGCTATAATTGTAAAAAACACATATAAAGTGGTTGAGTCGTCTCTTAGAGATACCTTATCATTAATGAACACCTTTACATTAATCACTATTTAGATCATAGAGACCACGCAAGACTATGTTAAGAATGATCCACATTTTGAGCCATTTTTATTCATTCCTACCCTCCTCTTAATATTTTTATTTTATTTTAATTCTTATGTGTGGGGGATGGGAAATTCATGGTAAAATATATGAAATTCAATTTAAGTAAGAAGTGTGGTTGAGTTATCTAAGTTTATTGAAATGTTTATTGATTCATTAAAGATACTTCCATGTTATACCTTCTTGAGAAAATAATGGAAATAAAGAAATGTGGGCAGTGACTTAGATGAATAAAACACTGCTGTTACTAGACTGATGCTTTTTTTCATATATGGTTAGGTGGTAGATGTGAGATACATTATAAGTATAAATTTTTTGGAAAACATGAGAAAAAGATACTTTGAAAAAATATAAAACTATAAAAAAATCAATAAGGAGAAAAATCATTCATTTTTGTTTATTTTGATTATATCATTCACTTTGAATTCTGGAGAATATGGGAGTTGATATTTTAAGTGAATAATTTCATTATAAATACTTTTTATATCATTTAATTTACATTAATATATAAGCCTCTTATTTGTTCCCTATTTTGTAGACATAAATACCTACTAACCTTAAGCCTTAGAGTTAATAGATCATTTATTTCATTTCCTTGTGATTTTATGTGTCTTTTGACTTTACATGGTGGAGAAAAGAGTTCCTTTAAAATCATATGGATAATGATAATTTATCAAATATATGAGAATAAATATACATCAATTTATTCATGAGTTATGAGTGAAATGTTTAAATGTAGAGGTAAATAATTATTTTTCATGTTTAATAATAATGAATTAAGGAGCTTGAATGAATGAGAGAATATGTTATTTATTTTTAAAAATTAAAAAAGTAAAATAATTTAGATGATTGCTTCTTTGAAAATTGAGAAATTGATTTAATATTATATTTGGAATTTAAAATTTTATTTAACAATGATAATCATATTATTTGATTGCTTTGAAATTTTAATATTTGTAGATTTGGTTCCCCATGATTTTCAATGTTGAAATTTTATGATTGAGAAGGAGAATATTTTATGGGTGTAGTTATTTTACACAATTATTTTTCATGCATATATTTAAGCATTAATTAATAAATTTTTATGGAATTAAATATTTAAAACTAATTTATATTATTGTTTTAATAGAATCAAGGAAATTTTAATTGTGGAATTAAAATGAATTAATGTGAATAATTTATTTATATAAATAAAGTGTGGTATTCATTATATAATTCATTTTATTTTGATTTTTTATTTTATTTTCTTCTGCTATTTACATTAAAAATGGGTTTTCATTATCATGATAGCCCTCAACCAAGTGTCAGCCCGCCCTATAGCTATGCCAAAATGGATGGACAATAAGAACAACATTGATAGGGAGCTAAATAAAAAATATAGAACGAGGGAATCAGGCCCGTGCGAAGGTAGAGAGTGGGGGTGGGGGTTAATATTATGGAGAGAAATTCTTGGGAAAAATTCTATATGGGTCATGTGAAATGATGTGTTCATTGTGTGGAAGGATCCCTTCTCCACTATATGCATTGGAGTCAAGACTCCCACATCTTTTTACTTAATAAAGAACACTCCCTTGTACTTTTTTGATGCGGGATGTCACTTTTTGAAGTCACAGTTCATTTTTTATATAAAATACAATGTACTATGTCTCAGAAAAACATCCCAATTTTGAATGTTCCTACCACCTTCTCTACCACAACTCCATAGCTTGACATAATTGATTGCCTCCTATATCACGGGAGAACCCGATTTCCAACGTTGGGAGAGCTTGAGGTCAATCCATCTCTCATTGCTACACCTCATGTCTACCTTGAATCACATCTAGGATTCTTTCCAACCCTGTTTAAGACCATTTCATGTTACATTCGACCATTATGAAGGTCATAGGGGTTGATGGATCACCATCCACCACTAATACACTTGAACACCTATTCCACTACAATATAGAGTGCTATATCCCTCCATCCATGAAAATAACATGAAAACCCTTGGGTGATGGCCTAATGGATCTATTATTCACTACAATTAAGAAACACCTGAGATACCTATAAACAATTTCTAAATTAATGAAACCAAAATATTTATACTCTCAGGTCTTAATGAGATCTTGGTGTTAAGAGTCTACCACCGAGAGGAGTCGATTATTCTCCCCACCTCTATGAAATGAGACATTACTTACCATTGTGAGGGGAGTTCAATACCCAGGGAAGAGGATTCTGGGATGAGGGATCTTTTTCCATTTTCCCCTTTCTTCTTTCCCTAGTTTTTATTTCTTTTTCTTTTCTTTGTTATTATTTTATGTTATTATAACTTAGTTTACAAATAATTATTTGATGTAATTTTTATAAATCACTTTCACCTATTTGTCTTCTTCTTTGTCACCTTCTTCATATTTTTATAAATTCTTCACTATATATATTTTATATTTATTTAATTTTATTTTATTATATTCTAATAATAACATTTCAATCTTAATCATATTACGGGGTTTTTTATATTTCATGTGTTTTCTTTATATTTTATTTTATTTTACTAATCTTTCTCTCCAACTCTCCCTCTCTCTTATATTGTCTTTACTTTTATTTATCTTCTTTTATCATCTCTCTTTCCAACATGTGATCTCATACCCTTTAAAATTAGGGGTTTCCCTAAGGATAGGACCAGGGAGTTTAAGGTGATCTTCAATTATTATATTAATGTTATTTAATGTTTGTTTTAGATATGACCATCATGTGTAGGATGGAAGATTCATGACATGAAACTCAAATATATTTTTATTATTTTATTTTATTTTTTCCTTATCATCCAATTGATAAAAAATTACTTGATGGAGAAGATATGATCAATAGATGAATGAAAATACGAAGGAGAAGAGTCCTGGAAGATGGTATACTCTCATATAACTTGTTCAATCAACCTTTATTACAAGAGGACGTAAAATTCATATCGTTTAACGAATTAGATATTTAAAAATACTAAATAAAGGATATAAACTCATCACGAGATTTCATTAATGGATTATCAAACTAAAATTAAACAAATATTTGTGAATAATTAGGGAACCCTAAACCGAAATCAGATCCAATTACTATCTTCTTGACTAATTCTATTTAGATTTCCATGTTATTATAAGTCTAAATTTTCATATTTTATTTTATTTACTTATTCAGAAAATTAATTAAATCCCAAAACTATCATTGTGTTCATAAATTAACAAAAAGAAAAAAATAATTACAATATGTGAATTAGATTAAGTTGGTGAACAACTATGAAAATCATAATGTGAGAGGACAATGGTAAGATTTTATGCCACATTGAGAAAATAAATTTAGTTTTTCCATGAACTATAAAAGGTATGTGTCATTTGATAATTATTCTAGGATCAAACTCATCCCTATTTGGATTCTCCAACATATAGGATATAGTAAGGGGGAATTGCATTGGACAAAGATATCAATTAAATTGTGTGACATGAGTGAGTAATGACATCATGGGAAGATTTTATCAGGGCATAGTTTTGGGATCTCATATCCAATGTTGAGTTCATGGTTAACCTACAAGACACAACATATAATTTCCTTCCTGTAAGACCTTGGATTCCAAAAAAGATAGGCACACCTTAAACATTTCATCAGTGTTTGAAATTGGCCATTCATGGGATGGTTGACATACTATGAGGTGATAGTCCACCCTTTGAGTCTCGGAAAGACATATATGATGTGGTAGGTTTCTAAAAATGGGAAGGAAACAATGAATAGTGGATCAAAATATGATAGTTGTAGTTAAAAATGGCTTGGTTACCACCCAGTGAATCCCTAGAGTGTCTTTAATACTGATTATATGCAACCCATAATACTGATTGAGGGTGTAGACTTAATCTCAGATGACCAGGATCCTTTTCTACTTGATGATATCATAAAAACAAATAATTACCTCCAAAATCTCTATAAAATGATTCCAGAAATTCTGGGTGACAATGTCTATTCCCATGGCCTCTTATAGCTCAACAGTGAAAGATATTCCCTCGAATTACCAACCATGATTGAAAATACCTCCCCAAACTCCTAAATGGACGAATAAGAGGTTTAACTCATGAAGAACCCTCCCATATTATAAGAAGGAATCCCCACAACTATTTATGCGCTCAAACATGTGAATATGGGAATATAAAATAACCAATGACCTCTATTGAATAGTCCTATGATGCATCTTGAGGAGAATGAGATGTATATTTCATATCTGGGGAAAAATTTACACATCTTCACTTAGAACTTTATTTAAATTCTTAGACAAAAACCCTGATGTGACTAATATCCATCTAGTTTTATGAGATGGACATTGAGGTTTCAAGAAGGAATATTAGAGGATGCACCCCTATCATGCTGGTAATGTAGAATTATAAGTTAATATACTTATCAATGTAAAAACTTTATAGGATTTGAAATACCAAAAATATATCACCAAAATCTTCCATTTATAGAAAAAAACATACAAATTAGAGTTGGCATCAATTTCTTGGACTTTTGCAGGCATAATATGAAGGACGATTTCCCATTGTTGATCAAAAAAAATTTTATTGGTGATATTTTTGGCTTCTAGAACCTTCCTTTCCTGGATTGGTGTTTATCATATAATCAAATAAATATGTCCCTTGAAGATGAGGAATCCAATAACTTCATAGAACCTCAGTGTTTAATTTTTTATTAGTTCATGATGTTTGGTTTAGAGATTGTTTTTGATATGTACCAATAGGACATGAATCATATCATTAAGCCCTTCATGGGATGAATATAATAATAATATGTCGATGAAGTTGTAGTCAAATATTTGTAGGTATGTGATCATATCATATATTATGAAATAATATTCATCAAATTATGGTAGCATTGTTTGAAGATTTTTCTTCTAAAGTTTAGTAACAGGGTAATGTTAGGGAAATTCTATTGATTTGTGGTATGCCGCCATGGAATCTGGTTGATCTGGTAAAGACTAGTGAAATTCTAGCAATGTCACCTCCTCAGAATCTTAAATAACTAAGGTGGTACAATGGCACCTAGAATATATTTGGAATTTCAAAGCTAACATGGATTGAAAACATCACCCATTCACCAAGTTAAAAAATAAGGTATCCACCTTTCTGTGGGATTCGTATTTCGAAAAATCCATTGAGATTCCCATGTAGCACTTAATGAACCCATCATTATTGATGTTTCTGGTTCAAGGACATTCACTTATCTTATATGTGGCCACTACTGAGTGATCTCTTGGTGTCTCCTCAAATTAACAGAATGATTTAAGGAATGAAAATAGTATCAAATACCTCAGTCTAATGATTCTAGGTACTAATACTCAACATTATAATGTAAATATGGAAAACCTTATGCACATATTTTTAGTAAAAATCCTATGACATTACTTGCATCATCACAAAGTCCACTAGGTCTCTCGAAATTACCTACTCATGTATATATTTGGATACCCAATGCTGACTGGGTGTTTGGAAAATTTGGTGTTTTTTAAAATGAAATCCTGTTTGTGTTGCATAATGTAGTTAAAGGGAAGTCCATGACTGATTTTCATATGGTGTATTCCACCATAGAAGGCACACTGGTGGACACCAAACTTATAGAAAAAGAGGAATTATATACCCATGAATCACCCCATACCTAGGAGATATATTTTGATAGTGAATCCCTATGTCCTATTATTAATAGAATGGAAAACCCAAAGCCCAACCGTGTTGTTATAGGGATTGTTTTTCATTTTACGAACAAAAAAAATCCCTACACCTTTTCACATTTAGAAGAATTGACTAATAATGAGGTATAATACAATCTATTTTTTCGGTCTTGGGACTATCACTATAATTATAGATAGAATACCTAAACATCAATCTGGATTAAATGCTAATGATCAAATGAATCATCTGTGAATATGATATCAGGAAGGAATAATTGGCCCATATCACTTGTTTAGATAAGGGAATGATTGAATATTTCCATTTAAACCAACATTGCATCATGTCCCTTGATCTAGAAATGCTCTTTGCGATGCACTAGATAATGTTTCCATAGTCTAGGCTGGACCTCATTTGGATGAAGTGATCTTCTGGATCACACCTCAAAGGATAGTGTCATCAATAATTATCTATTACATGAAAGGAATCAATCATATCAACACTACCATAACCATGATGAACCAATATCGACCCCTAGATGGATGGAGGACATAATTAATTATCACTATAATAGATCCGTCCTATTATATCGATTCAAAACGGAATAAATCAACCACTGATAAGTGAATATTATCCATTAAGATAGTACTTATGAAAATAGTTCCCTAAAAACAAGGATTTGATGGAATCCTCCTCAGATTCATAGGGGAAGGATAGACTCTTACCATCAAGAAATAATTCCACACTGGCTCTTGCAGCACTCATCAGTTTAGAACCAAGGTCTCCCATCAAATCCAGAGTATGTATTTTTATTGAAAAATAATGATACAAGACTGTGTGGAATTCGCCAAGAAATTTCATGTATTCTTGATTTATACCAACTTCATTCATCAACCCCTAATGTTTTTTATACTAATAAATAATCTGGGATATTTTCCATATGGCAAATGGAAATTTTATGTCCATATCCCCCATCCACTTCTAATAACTTTAAGAACATACACAATACTAAAAACGTCTTTTTCAAATGGGTTGATGCAATACCCCTGAAGGAAAATTGGATGAAAAATATCATTAACTTAACAAAGAAAAATATAATCAGTATATTCAGATTCCCGCATATGATATTGATGAAATTAATTACATTTTACCGAATTTAAGATTATTTACCTGGATTACAACATCATTTCGAACCATGCATCCCACTACCATGATGTATTAAATTGAAAAGTATATTACTTCAATAATGTTGTTTGAAATATACTTTAGAAGATGGTGAGAAATTATAAATATCACTAGAAAAAAATCCCCATTAATCTTTATGGACCTACTAAACCACCTTGCACAGTACTACAAAATAAACAACATATTTGGTGGTGTGTAGAACTGAGACCATTTATCCCATTCAAGTCTAGTTTCCCTCACATTAGATAGCTATAAAAACCCATAGTTTTCATAAAAAAATATTTTATCTAAATAGATGAATATTCTATATATATAATAACACAAACATGCTAGAACTATATCGGTTAAGATCCATTAGAAACCTAGATTCATAAAAAAATTTGTCCATAAAACATCCATATCATCTTCTCCTTAATCCTTAATAAGTAGACCCATTTTGACATTAAATTATTAAAACATTTTTAATATCCTAGAAAAATTAACCTTATAAAGGGTGATATCATATTCTCATTAAGGGTAGAAATGGGTTATATCAATCATAACATGAGAATAATTCAATATGAACAAGAAAATAGCATTGGAAAATTATACCCTGCATATCAAGGATCATAATCTTTAGTCATGGAATAGAGAATATAAGTTCATAAGTCATGATTAATTAGAGAAAATTATTCATGAGAGAATAACATTAGCATATTACAATGATTTTTGGCATACAACTAATCATATAAAATAACTTCCTTTATAATAAAGGAACTTTTCCTAGACTATCATAATGAAACGTTTTCACTCCCCAAACCATTGTAGTAGTCAAGGTTTACTCTCAAGAAAATCATGGTTGAAAAAGTACACTACTAATCCAATTTCACTTCGCATTCTAGTCATATATTACAAAACCTATCCCTATTCCAATCCTATCTATCTCAAGATATATTAAGCGCTGCCCAGTATATTAGAAAGAGATATAGGTCCCACCCATCATTACTTATAACGTAACCAATATATTTTTTATAATTTAAATACTAACACATAATGAAAAACATACATTTGTGTTACATGAGAACATAAATAATTCATCGTATCAGAACCCATGTAAAGAAATTAGTTACATAACACCTCCTAATAATATTATTTGTTGAAGAGAAATGGGTTTTATTAATATATGCTATACTAAAAATTAACCATCCACAAAAACAATAAGGATAGTATACGACAATAATTACCCCAATAAAACATTAGTAACATCAAATAATTTTAACTTAGATTAAAAATATTTTTTTAGATATCATTTTCAATCCTTATAAAAAAAATTTCCATTAAAAAATAATTTATTTTTAATGAGTCAAAAATTTATAATGGAAACAATTTTATTTGAAATTAGTGTTGAAATAATGTAAATGATACATTAATTCATTTGAGCATCATGATGTAGGGGAAGAACACTCATGTCGTATAAGTTATAAACATTCCTTCTGTATTTTGGTTGGAAAATTTGCATTGAAAATAATTTATAAAATGATAAAAAGAATCATTTCTAACCATTTTGAAAAAATTTAAAGATGATTGAAGGTTAATAGAAAATAATAAGAATAAAATATTTGAAAAAAATTCTCAAATCAATTTTAGAAAACAAGGACGTTGAAGAAAAAGGGAGGTTTAAGGGAAATTTTAAAAAATAATTTTTAAAATAACGTACCATATAAATATCATATAATTGATGTGACCATTAATCAAATGAATCATATATTTGTATCCCCGCTAATTAAATATAAAAAAAGTGCATGTAAAACATTTGATATTGAAGTTTCATTTAAAAAATAATCATAGTGCGACATAATCAAGGAAGTAATGTTTATTCTAATGAATGGAAATTAGGTTAAGAATTCCCATACCACTTTATAATGAGTAAAATTATAAGCCATAAAAACGTAAAAATTATCAAATTAAGTATTTAATACCACTAAAATCATTATATTCATTACATGATACATCAATGGGATGTATATATACACCACAATAAAGAAATCAGTGATGAGTAAGGCTTATTTCTAATATAAGAAAAATTAAGATGAGAAACCATTACCTCATGCTTCCATTTAGTTTTTTGTTCTTTAACCTCATGTATAATGTTATAAAAAATGATATTAATTAATTATACAACAATAATAATATTCATAATAACATATTTTGTACTTTTATATTATCTGACCTCCCATTATTTTATAATATTTCATTATTTTCATTATTTTGGTGAGTTTGTTTCATGTTTTCACGATAGGATAATTTCTGTTCAAATATGAATTTTCTAATCAATTGTAAATAAAACTCAATAATTGAAATGAAATGGTATTCATTAACTTACATAATTTATAATGGTATCATAAATCAGTTTTATTTCTAACATGAGGATGATTCATTTTATAAAATATTATTTATAAATATTAAGTTTATATTAGAGATTTTCCAACCATCAAGAAATAGATTAGTTTTATTTACAAATATGTATATATATTAGTTATAGAACCTCAAATGTGTTATAATATACATTTTAATATATTAATAAATCATTATAATAATTTTTTGAACATCCTTCAATGAGGTAATGGAAAATGAAGAATCATTACTCATGGAGATAGTCAGCTGCTATAATTTAGAAAATGGTTATTTTTCCTTGAATAAGAGGAGGTTATAATAGGGAAGGATTAAAAATATTATATAATAAACATTAAATTACATTATATACATGATAATAAAGTTATTATCTCTTTTTATGAATTATACGAGGATTAGTTAGAAAAATAATATAAATTAAGAGTGGTTGTTTGAAAATGTTATCTCTTGAATATCATCCCTTGAAGGGCACCTTACAGAACATAGAATTAGTATTTGGGTGAGATTAGTAGCACATGTACATGGGGAGAGTGGGTATAATAGTATTTTTAGATAGTTAAAAACAATCAATGATTATGATAATAATGGGGTGGTGAGTATTGGTATTCACACTTGAAGAGTAGTGGTTTTAAGTAATTAATTAATTATTTTATTTATATTTCAATCCAAACACATTTTGGTGGAATTAATTCCAATGAATTTGGATTATAAGTGATATTTTAAAGTTTTTTAATGGTATATATACATATAAAACACCCATTTAATGTTATTATGTATTTTATGCTTTTAGCATTTAAGTTTAACCCGCCACATTATTTGACATATATCGTGGTAAATCTTTTTTTAAATGTGGTCACTTTTAATGTCTAAAAATGAAATTTACTTTATAAAATAATTTATAACACTTTATTATATACTTTTTATCCTTTTTAAAAAATTTACAACACTTAATATTCAAAATTACATTTAATATTAACCCGTGAAAATGTAACAAAAAACATTATGTTTCTTCGAAAAATGTTTTTTTTTATCCAAAAAATGTACTTATACCAAATTTATTAATAAATATTAGTAAAATTTAATTAATTATGCTATATATAACTAAAAAGTACCTATGTTACTATGTAATACATTTAAAATCATAAAATGAATTTTAAATAAAATTAAATTGAGGGTTTTGAAAAAATTGGTATTTTTTACTGTCCACCCAAAGATTAAACATTTCATAAAGTTCATAAAATTTAATCCTAAGATTATTTTGACATGATTAATCCCAAAAATATTCCATTTTATAAAATAAAATTTATAAAATCTTTATAAACTTATTTATATTTATTTTATTACCAAAATCAATAAAAATCACATGTTGAAGAAAATGTAAATATGAGGAACAAAATGACTTTACGAAAAATTATGTGCATATTAACAAATAATTAATTTATAAATTAATAATGAATTAGAAAATTATATATTTCATATTGTCATTAATATTAATCATTATCATCAATTCAACTATTGGATAATAATTTTCATATAAAAATAATATAATTTTGCTGTTTATTTAAGCTCGGTGTTCTGGGAAAGGTAAAATATCGAGGAGATTAAATTTATTTTAAAAAACATACATACTGTAAAATATTTTTTTTACATATTAACTCCCTTGAAATAAATTTCTACCTCTAAATTTTTCATATTGGTACAAATAGATGAGGGTAGATCTGCCTCTTCATATCCTTGGGTTCCCATATAGCTTCCTCAAATTGGTGGTTTCACCACCAAACATTAACCATGTGAGTGGTATTGTTTCGTAGAAAATTATCTCCATAATCCATAATATCTACAAGTTGTTCTTCATAAAAATATCATTCTAGAGGAGTATGAACTATGATTTTAGTACATGTTAAGTATCAGTTATGTACTTAGTAGAGATACATGGAATTGATCATGAACAATAGAGTTAATTGGTGGAAGCGCCAATCGATAAACTACTATCCTGGAAAAATATTGAATTTAAAAATTTAAAAAATATTTCCTTGTAATATGATATTCCACATTGAGAACATATGTTAGATATTTGAAAAATATTTTAGGAGAAACCAACATCTTAATAAATATCAGTACAACTTCCTTGTGAAAAGTAGGAATGTAAAAGGTGATGATCACAAAAAAACTAGGATTATAATTAAAAGAATATTATTAGAAATTTAAAATATATAAATATAATATAATTCTAACAAAACATTTATCATGGAGAATGATATAGGACATGTTCATTACATGGATAATAACCAAAAAACTATAGATAAAATCGGTCTTAAAATGTTCATTGATATTATTAGAAATGATTATAATAGGATAATATTTTATTCAATAATCATTCGAGAATATATATTTACTTTATTTCATTTAATAAGTATAATATAACTCTTTCATTATTACTTGATCAATTTAAAATTCATTTTGTACTCCATGACATAAATTTGAAATTTTATTTCTTTTAGAACTATTGGATCATAACATCTATGATGGGATGACAAGTCAATCCTTTTTTCTCTAGTTATCATAAAAAAATGGTTAGCATAGATTATCCAATACACATAACTATTAATATGGTTATATAATACATTAATCTCTACAACCATTCCCAATGGTCAAATTAATCAATTTCATAAATGTTTACCCTTATGAACCATCCAAAAATATAAAATCCACAACATTCAAATGAAGGTAAATAAATTTTCAAAATCAACTCATCATTAATCCCCCAGACCACTTGATGTAGCTCTTAATTGTCACAAAATAGCAATGTGATGATAATTATCATTTATTCTCTTGAAATATATTAATGACCTTAATTACTATAAAAACTTAATTAAACCAAGAATTATTTCAAAAATTAACTATATCCTAATACTATAAATCAAAACATTCATTAACCACAATCTACAAACCACATTATCTTCTTATTACAAATTATCTCCCAGGTCATAAACAGTATTCAAATTATTTTATCACAATAAATCTCTTTATATCATTATTACTCCATCATTATACACATATTAAGGGATATATTTTCTTTTTATAATAAATTATCTAAAAATATCACCTTACACCCTCAATCACTTTTCATGGTTACAGGTACCATTCAACATATAATTTAAAATACTTGTAGAAAATACAAAACTGAAAAAATCCCAAGATATTTAATTATTACATCCTATAATAGATGTTCTTTTCCATCATTATTATTTAATTACAATACATAAACACTCAATCATTACATTTCCATCATGATCCATATACTAGGAATCTTCATTTTCTTAATAAACACTTCTTCTATCTCATATGTCATTCATAGTCTCCTCATTATTATCAATATATACATCACTCATAAAACCATGAAGACTATTTTCATGATATTTCCCCCCTAAGGAATCAATTTTCATAATTCCCATACATTCAAGATTTAAAACATATAACTGTCACTGATTGATTAAGAATACTATTATTCTCATCCATTGCACTAAATTAACCTTTCATATCTCTTTTTCAATTTCTTACATTGTTTCCATATTTTCCACACCCAATGTTTCCACTAGTTATATTGAATCATTCTCATTAATGCCACTTCCCACACACTATACATGAGGAAAATTGAACATTACATCATCTATGGTCCCCATAAAGCACCATTTTTCTATTATTATATGGGCCAAAAGACTCCCCAATGTTGAGAATATTGATTATATTATGATATTTCTTATTAAGCATAATAAAAATGTTTATCCATTAGTTATAGATTTAATCTTGTTTATAAAGTGGAATATATTTCTATTGTCCATCACATTCACTATTAACATGAATTATCATTATTACATCCATCTTCTAAAACCCAAAAAAAAGGTTTGGGAAACTATAATTATAGTTGAAAAAAATATAACCCTGATAAATTTCTTATAATATATAAATTTATGAAACCTTAAATTTTATATTGATTTATTCATGAACCTTACCAGAATTATAGGAATGTAACTTATACATAGACTTATCATTATGGATCTTACTTATTATTTTCTAATCCAAGTTTACAATGTTTAACTAAAGCATTCTTTGATACCAACTATAACGACCTATAATTATCATACATATATATTTCATTTAAACAGATTAATATTAATTACATATCATAAAAAACCATTATATAACTATATAGGATTAGTGTCTTTAGAAAATTAAAAACATAATCAAACAGTGTATAATTTTTTTACATCATATCCCTCTTATTCCATCATGACTAAACCCATTTTAAAAAATCATAATTACAACATGTCTTCATATCCATGGAAAATAAATATAATAAAGGGTGATCTCATGTGCTCAATAAGGGTAAATAGGGGTGATATCAATCATTACATGAGCATTATGGAATAATAAAATAAACAAAATGTTTTAAAATTATACCTTGAATATAAATGATCATAATATTGAGTCATGGAATAAATCATAAAAGATCATAATATATGAATTATAAGAGAAAATTATCCGTGATATAATAACATTAGCATAGCACATAAAATTGTGGCATACACATATGCGTATAGAATCATTACCTAAATTACCATAGATAATTTATATGACTATCATAGTGGAATGGGTTCACTCCTTTGACCATCACTGTGTTAAAGATTAACTCACAAGACTATAATTATAGAAAAATACTCTTACTAAACTCACTTCACTTCTCATTCCAGTCCTATCAAACTGAACTAAGTTCACTTTCCATTCTAGTCATGAGCATGCCATGAGATATTAATCATTAACCAATATATTTGAGGGAGATATAGGTACCTTCTATCTTTGGTTATAACATAACCAATATTTTTGGTTATAAAATAACCACCATAATATAATGAAAACTATTAATATATGGGCCACTAAAACATAATTCATTCATATTATTAGAATTTATGTAAGGAAATAACTTTTATAAACACCCCATCATAACATAACTCATGGAAAAGAAATGGGTTCATAAATTTCATGAAATCACAATTATAAACAAACCATAAATAGAATAAGTGTAGAATCCTAGAATAAAATACCTCTTAAATTATATGTAATGTCAAAATTGTAATCTTACATGGAACATAATTTTAAAATATCACTTGAAATAATTCTTTAAAAAATAAACATTTCAATTTTTAAATCAATTATATTTATAGAGTTTGAAATTTATAATAGAAATTTTTTTATTTGAAATTAACATCTCATATTTTAAAAAATACATCAATGAATTAAAAATATGGTTTTAATAAAAGTATTCTTTTTGAGTATAAGTTAAGAAAACATTACTTCAATATTTTTGTATGAAAAGTCACAAAGAACATCATTTATAAAATGAAAAAACTAATCTTTTGAAGCCATTTTGTAAAAAGTAAATAACAAGTAAAAATTAATTTAAAAAATCATAAAATAATATTAAAACCATTTGGGACACAATTTTATAATGTAAGGAAAAGTACGAAAAAGAGAGATATAAGGGAGATGTTATAAAATAATTTTAAAAATAATGTCCCATATAAATATCATATCATTGAAGTGAGAATTAATAAAACAAATTGACTACATGTATCCACTGTATATACAAATAAGATAATTGGATGTAAAATATAGTATATTAAAAATTCATATTCCAATTATGATTAGTGCGACATAATCAATGAAGTAGAAGTTCAACCCAAAGAATGGGAAATGGGTTAAATATTACCTTACCACATTGTAATAAGTCGAATCGTATTCCATATAAAATTTATAATTATAATATGAAACATTTAATACCATGATGATAATGAGATTATGAATATGATATATGAATGTTCAGTATATATAAAAAACAATAAATAAACTATGAATAAAGAATATAATTCATAGAACGACAAGTGAGACGAGAAACCCTTACCTCATGATTCCATTTAGTTTTTCACTACTATAACCTCATGTATTAAGGTTTAAATAAAGTTATTAATTAGTTACATATATATATTAATGCTTATAATACCTTATGTTTTACATTAATAACATCTTACAACTGATTCATTAATAATATTTCCTTATTTTCACTGTTTTGGGTGTGTCCATTTTAGGGTTTCATTATTGGTTCATTTGTTTATAATTATAGATTTCTTATCAAATGGAAATAAAAAATGTGAAGTTAAATGAAATGGTATTAGTTCAATTCCATATTTTCAAATGTCCCCATATATCATTTTTATTTCTAATAGGAGGATGATTAATTTGATAAAATTTTAACGATAAACGTTTAGTTTATTTTTGTTGTTTTCTCGACCATCATGAACTAGTTTCATTTTATTTAATATTATATATATACATATTTGTTCCAGAACATGAAATATGTTATAATATAAATTTTAAAATTTTATTTAATCAGAATAATACTTTTATTACAATCCATGAATGTGGTAATGTTAAATGAAAATTCATTATTCATAGAGACAGTTAGCCTCCGTAATTTGGACAATGGTTTCATTTATTTGAATAAGATGGGGTAATAAAATGGATGGATATAAGAGATTAAATTAAAAACATAACATTATATTATATAGACTATACTTTATTTATGTGAGGATTTTGTATGGAAAAAATAAATTATGAGGGGTTGTGTGAGAAATATACCTCTTGAATATCATCTCCTTGAAGGACCCCTTAAAAACATGAAATTGGTATTTGGGTGATAAAAGAATCATGTGTACATGATTACAGTGTAGATTAGAATTTTTTTTTTAGATTTTGAAATCATCATTGATTTTAATGATATATGAGGTAGAGATGATTAGTATTTATACTCAATGAGGGGTGCATTAAGTGGATAAATATTTATTATCTTATATTTAATGCCATCCATATATCGGTGGAATTAATTAAAAAAATTTGATATATAATGAATGAGATAATGGATTATTATGGTCTATTAAAACATAAAATACCCATTTAATGTTGTAGTTTTTAGGTATATTAGTATTTTACATTTTATCTCTAAACCACTATATTATGTTTCATATATTGTGGTGATGTTTTTACCACAATAACATTTTTACAACTAAAAATGAAAATTACCTTATGAAATAAATTTTAACTCCAAATTCAAAAAAATTGAATAGCTTTTTAAGAGTTTACAGTCAATAACTTTAAAATTTACATTTAAAATTAAACCATCAAAATAAATTGAAAAATTGTTTTGGAAAAAAAATCGTTTTAAGCCCCAAAATGAACATATAAAAAAAATAAGGTGTACAGATTGCTTAAATATAATTAATTATTTTATATAAATATATAAAGTACATATGTTAATTTATAAACTATTTAAAATAATAAAATTACTATTAAATAAAATTAAAATGAAGGTCTTATAAAAATATGTACTTTTTTACTGTTAACTAAAAAATTAAATTGTTCAAAAAAATTCAATAATTCATATTAAGACACTTTTCAAATGTATAATCAAAAAATAAAGTAATGTTATCATTTTTTTAGAAGTTTAAATGATAAATTGTATTTATTTTTTATAGAAATAAATATAAATTATGTTTTGAAGAAAACATATATTTGAGTAACAAAATTACTTCACTAAAAATTATGATCACATTAAAAAATAATTAATACATTAAATAGAGTTGGAAAATTATATATTTTAAAATTTGGTTAATGATATCGATTCCATATATTTTAACGACTAGGTAATAATGGATGTGTTAAAATAATAATATATTGGAGTTCGTATAAGTTCATTTTTCTATGAAATGTAAGATATCAGAGAGATTATTTGTTTTAAAAAAGAGACATACCATTAAATCTAAGGGCTTTACAAATGATATATGGGAAAAAATCTTTGTTAATGAGTAATTGAAAAAGAGACTAGATGAGTTGGAACAAATCGATTATAAATGGTTTGGTACACTACAGAACCTCAATGTTCATCGGAATCAGATCACAGAAGCCTTCAATAAAAAGGATCGACTCCACTATTCCCTCATTATAGAACATCTATTGAACCTAAAAACCCCAATGACACAAGGAATGAAACGTCTGAATATGTATCTCAAATGGAAAGGTCCTTACATCATACAGAAGTTCTATTCCAATGGGGCTTACTCATTGACAAAAAATGATGGGGAATGTGTTACGACCCCCCAAATGTAAGGTTACCCAAGATGTAATTTTCATATCTTCCATAAAGAATGTTTCATCCTAGTCACATGATGTCAAAAATTATATGATATGTTTTTCCCACAAGATGTTATACTGTATTGAAGAAGTCTAGGAAACAAGAATCTAAACTACATAACATCCCAATGTCATACCAACAGTGCGTTAAAATACACAACAACCTTCATTTTTGTTGCATGATATTAAAAAACATGATATATCCTTACTAAATATCGTTAATATACATTTAATTAGTCCTAGAAGGAATACAATAAACATCAAAACATCCAATATTTCTAGACACAAGATGTTAAACTACACAAAATCTTTCATCTGGGTAAGATAAATATATAATACAAGAGTGGTTCTAGTCGTATGACCTAATACAATAAGGCATCATTTCATCTTAGTCTCATGATTTCAACCTTCATAAAACATCCATACTTCATTATGATGACCTAAACAAGTGTCCTAAGCACAATACTCTAAATTTGAAACATCTAAAAGTCCATGTAGAATTATGATAAACTAAAAAAATCTTTCTTCCTAGTTGCATGACATTAAATTTCATGTGTGTTACAAGTGGTATAATAAAAAATAAAAAGGATCAATTTTTTCCTAGTCTCATGATGTTAAACATAATGATATCTCCTTACCACATGACATTAGAATTCAAGGAAAAGTCATAGATGAAATACTTTTAACATCACAACACCTTACATCATTACTGTATGATAATAAATAATTGGGATAATTTCACTTCATAGATGATTCAATAAAAATTACCAAGATCTGTGTGAATGGGAAATAAAGTGACCCATCCTATTATATGAGTTAGATCCCCATTGGAAATACCCCAATTAATCATCTTGGTTGTATGAAATAAAACTGCAAGACACCAAATCGTCATA
The DNA here is from genome assembly GCA_963277665.1 of Viscum album. Lineage (NCBI taxonomy): Eukaryota > Viridiplantae > Streptophyta > Magnoliopsida > Santalales > Viscaceae > Viscum > Viscum album. The sequence goes on from OY728142.1 coordinate 559,405,168, forward strand.
ATCTCATGAAATTAAACCATGTGGAACTTCCTTACTACATGACATTAGAATACAGAGAAAAAGACCTAAAAAATACATTACACTGCATGGTGCCTTATATTCTTACCACATGATGTTTAACTACATGAAAAATGTCAAATCATGAAGGATTCACTACTCATGAGCTAGATAAGTGTGAATAAAAAATGGAGTGCCTCAATCCCACTGTGTGAGTCTAATCCACATAGGAAATATCCCAACTCATATACTACGTGTGGCTTAACGTCCGCCATCATAGGATATGTAGTGATGCACAGATCCCAAATCATGGGACCAACCAAAATATATGATCCAATTCATATGAGTTAAAACTATTGTACATCATTCGCCCTTACAACATGATACGATACTACATAGAGAGGTCTTTATGGAATGACCCTAAAAGATACAACCAAAATCATCCTAATCACAATAGATTAAACTGTGTGACAACTTCTTCAATACATGATGTTAAAATGTAGTCTTAACCAATGTACCATGCATATGATTCCATGAGAAACCAGTGTAAGAAGCCACATTTCATAAACATGGGATGCCACTCATTAGATTATTTCTCAAATTCCTAGACATCATTTTTCGTTTCTCAAATTCCTTGACATAATTTATAGGGAATCACGAGTTCTTTTTCACATTTGGTAACTTTATTCTTGATTCATGATGTTAAAATACATATTTTTCGAGAGCTACATATGGATTGATTCTCATTTCAATAAGATACATAAATATTCCTAGATCCAATATCTTTTCCTATCCAATAAATGATAAAAATTCGCCCATCCTTTTTTATTCACATTTCTGTGGGGAAATAAATATTTTTAATTCCTTATTTCTCACACAGATCGTACCTCATGAAGGCTTAAGTATTTTGGTAAGGTATTACTGACATGATCAATACATATAAGTTCATTTAAGTGTTATCATGATCCTAGATGAATGAACATAAAAGGAACACCATATGTATTTACCAAATGATGTTATACATCATGGTTGACATCTCACGCATGAAGTAAAATTTTGAATTTCCATGGACCTCAATTGAGAGGACTATTGTCCATGGTGTTGGTCTCCCACAAAACCTCCATACAATAACTATGAAAGAATTGATTCCTACCATCATAGGATTTGTAATGAAACCCATATATCTATTCCTTGTTCCAACCACAAAATCAACAGAAAAAGTGCCACCATTTTCATATGGGTTATACATATGTGGGAATTTTTATATTCAAGAAGTACATGTTGCCAGATTACAACCATCATAGGATACATAGTAATGCCAAAATCATTAATCTTGGGTTCAGTATGAAATTAATTTAAAAAACATTTTCTCCTCTTTTTATGTGTTAGACCTTTGTGAAGAGTTTTTCATTCATGATCTATGTGTGGATTGATTCCTACCATCACATGATACATAGTGATGTTCAAAATTCCAATATTTGGTAATACAATAACAATAGTAGAAAAACGTAATCCCTCTACACATGGGTTAGACATCTTTATAGAGTTTTCCGTAAAAGAAATACATGTGGATTGATTACTTCCATCATAATATATGTATTAATTCATGGATATCCAATCTTATGTCAAACCAAAAATTAAACAGGATAAATTCCCCCTTCTCTGTATGGGCCATACCATGGTAGAGAGTTTTGTTTCAATAAACATATCTGTAATTATTCCTTCCATCATAAGATACAATGTAATGCCCGAATCTCCAATCATGTACCCAACCAAAGCTTAAATAGGAAGAAAACCACCATAAGAATTTGGGTTAGACCAGTATAGTGAGTTTTACATTAAAGAAAAATGTGTGGATTGATTCCTATTAAAGTATTATACACAATGACACCCAAATCTCCAATCATGAGTCCAACCATAATATAAATACTAAAACTTCCTCCTCTGTGTTTTAGATAGACCGGTGTGGATAGATTTTCATTCGTGAACTAGGTATGGCTTGATTCCTTCTATCCCGAGATACATAGTGATACTAGGATCTCCAATCTTGGGTCCAACTATAATATAATTATATTCCCCCTATCTAAGCATGGGTCAGAATTGCATAGGAAAGTTTCATACAACAACTACATAATGCATAATTACTACCATCATAAGATATGTATTGATTCCAAAATATCCATTCTTGTGTATATCTACAACATATATAATAAAAATAATTCACCCCCATATATGGGATAAACTTTTGCGGGGAACATTCAGAGAACTACACATGGCATAATCCAATCCCTTACAATGTGCATAGGGAAACAAAGGGAAGCTAATAAATAATTGTTGAATATATCTCTATTTAAAGAGGTTCAACTCATACCACTACTACAAAACAGACCTTCAACATCATTGGTTATTATCATCACTAACAAAAAATGAGGATAAATGTTACCTTCATCAGCGTAAAAATGAGTGCTAATCAGGGGTAACCTTTATCAGAGCTTTTATGTAGCACTGATAAAATGAAACCATTATTAGTGCTTTATTTTTATCATTGATAAAGGGTACCATTTATTAGCGTATTGTTTTTGTCGGTGATAATGTGATGCCTTTGTCAGCAATTTTTATCATAGAATAAAATCCCAAAAATAATTATAAAAGTAAAAATTTAGAAAATTATATTATAAATTCTATTAATTAAATAATTATTGATCAAAATGAATAAATTAAACATGCATATATATTATAATAATAAAAATTAACAAATAGAGTATATATTAAAAATATAGATGTAAATAATGAATAAATTGAAATAAAAAAATAAAAATAAAAAAATAGTAAATTAAAAAATATTAAATATTATATTTATTAAAAATTTATTGATAAAAATGAATAAATTTAATATATTTTTATATAGAAAATATGTATTAATAAACAACTTATTTTAAATATAGATATATAAAATGAATAAATTATAATAATCAAATAAGAAAATGACAATGAATAAATTGTAATAATTAAATAAAAAATAAAAAAAGAATAAAGTAGAAAATTATTTTAAAATTTATTAATGAAACATTTATTAATTAATTGAATAATTATAATATACACACAGACATATATATATATATAATATAAATAGTATTAAATATTTATTAAATATAAATATATTGAAAATGAATAAAATGTTATAATTAAAAACATGTCTTATTCATTTTTAATATCATTTGATTTTTAAACTTAACATTTATATCAAATGTTCGTGACATTGATTTCACATAAAAAACTTAATTAATTAATTTTTATATATAATGCACACTCACCAATATTAACACAATTAATGACACATTATATAGAAACACATACGACTAATATTTAGGTAATTTATTCAATTTTTTCTATATTTAAAATTTCATTATAACAAGTTAAATTTAATATATTCTATTTTTAATCATTTAACTTTATTTATTTAATTTTAATATTTTTACAGTTAGGTATTTTTCATTTATTTTTATAATTTTTATACTTTATTTTATTTTTGGCATTTAATCATTCTCTATAATATATATATATATATACATGCATATATATATTTATTATATTTTTGTATGTTCAATATGTATTCATCATTAATTTCATTTATATATCAATATCTTTTAAATAATTTATATTTATTTAATAAAACTTATCCATTATTTCAATATTTTAAATGTTTTGTCTTTTTTAATTATTCAATTTCACATATTTTTAAAATGCTTGTATTTATGATTTTATATTCAATAATAATGTTAAAAAATATTTTTAATAAAATATAAATAAATAAAAATATTAATAAATTTTTATATACTATATTTATAAATTTATATATTTATAATTACGATAAACAAATACATATTATTTTTAAAAAATTATTTACATAATTAAAAATAAATAAGTATATATATTTAAATAATTATAAAAATATAATAATATTTTTTAAATAACTAATATAAAAAATTTATATTTATATTTATAATATATATATATATATATACATATATATAAGTTGAGGTCAAAGACTCAGTTTTTTCTGGCAAAGGGGCTATATTACAATGAAAATGGGAAAACATATATTGCATAGATGTACTCGATGAGACTTGAACCCAAGACATTGCCGAGACCTATAAGGGAAACTACCAGTAAGATGAACCCTAGGGGATATATATAATTATATATATATATATATATATATATATTAAATTATTACTATATATTTATAAATAAATAATTATATACTTATGTAATTATAAAATTATAGTACATATATTTAAATAACGAATATATTTATATTTATAAAGATTTATGAAATATATATATTTATGTAAATATATATAATGATATAAATATATTTATAATTATGAGATTATAATAAATATATTTAAATAATGAATATATTCCATACATACATATATATATATATATATATATATATTAAATATATATAATTATATAAAAATATATACTAATATAAATATAATTATAAATATAAATAAATAATTCTAAATATATTTATAAATATATATTTATTATATTTATAAAGTTATATATTTATAATTATAAATAAAAAATATTAATTTTTGAAGAACTATTAATGTAATTATAAATAAATAAATAAATATTTAAATAACTATATAATTTTAATAAACATACATATAATTATATTAATATTTTTACATATTTTTTTCTTTATAATTATTATATAAATTGTTTTATCAGGGCTAAAGTTTTAGCACTGATAATGTTTCATTTTTTTCAGTTCTTTTTTTGGGATGACAATGATTGATCTTTATTAGCTTCCTACAAGACCACTACAAACTACATCTCCATCCGCTATTGCAAATAATGGTGATTTTCAGGATTTTTCCATTCTATTATTTATTTTTACCTTCTAGAATTTTGGGACTGTGATTGTATGAATCTTATTTCAATAGTCTCACATACACATAGAGGTAAATTTTGAATGATAATAAAATGTTTTATGAATATATGTGTATCTATTAAAGAAATCAACCTCATGAAATATCATAGAATGATAGGTGTAGATTTTCACTTAATTAATATTGGATTGATAGCGTTTCATAGGTGATGTTGTAGAATGAATAAATTATGTTTGTCCCTTTGTCATAACATGATAGAATTTAATGGTGGTTACTATATATATTCTTCCATTTTATTATTTGTTGAACTTCATACACAATTTTAATATAAATATGAATATAATTTCACCTGATGAACATATTATTGAATAACGATACGATGAAATACCATACGTAAAAATTAATAAAGTTGTTATGTTAAACATGTGTGATATATTTGAAAATTTTGCGATTCTTAGAACAACTATAGTATATTTATGATTATGGTAATATTTACCATAAATGAATTGAAAAATTTAAGGCGATTAAATGGAAATTTTTTTGTGGGATTACATAGAGGATGGTTGTATATTGTTATGGAAAGTGAATTGTATTTTTGATGGAGGTCATACAACCTCTGGAGCATGAGTTACAATGATGTGTTGTTTGATTTTGTTACATGACAATGATTATAGATTAATAATTCTTAATCATTGTTAATTCTATAAAAGACTATGAGATTCAAAAAATGGTTTCATAAATAATAATTTATTTTGATAATATAAATATTCAATACAATAAATATTATGTACAAAAGTCCACATTTGAATTCATGTTACATGAATTATATTACTATCTTGAACATTGATATAATACTTCAATATTTTAGAAAATCATACCTTCAATACTTTTATTTAATCCATCTTTATAATATTTATTACCTTAAAAATTTTAATGATGGATTGGACTACCACTTTTAAACTAGCCTTCCTCCTATCATTGTGGTTCCAAAGTTCCTTGATGACGTACCTCCAGAATGGATTGTATTGATTAATATCTTTCAAAGCCACTACCATAGATTTTAATACCACATCTACCAACCCATTCTTCAACTCTTTCATCCCTTCGTCATCCTCATTTACAACTTCCTGAAGGCACCAAAAATGATGCCTAAATATTAATCAAAACATAATCAATGAATTTTTTTCGTTTTATTGATATAAATTCTCCTATGATAATCATTCGGTAACTTTAAAAATGTTTTAAGAAGTTGTTCACTGAAAATTTGAAAAAACAAATATGAATACATTCTTATTAGCATACATTTTATTCAGAATTCTTACTACAGTGAACATGATTTCCGGAATAGATAATATAATCTAGTATTTAGGACATGTTTTTAGAGAAAAAATTATTATTTAAAAAATTAAGGGATTAGAGAATAGTTAATTTTTTAGATTAAGGGAATCATAATTTATTTCATTTTGTTTTTAAATGTTCATTCCATCATTTTTGAAATATAATATATTAGAATACATAATTAAAATTACATTCATATGATTTATTAATATGAATGGGATTATATTATACTAGAGATAAACAATTTATTAAAAAAAAATATGTTCTAGGTTTTATGTGAGGGAATGTTATTGTATGTTAGAATGTGAGATTCTATAAACATGTTAGTGATTAATCGATGAATAGTCTAGAATTCCAGGGTTTTGAGGTTGAATATCATGGTACATTTAATGTGGTTATTTACATAGGGGGACAAATAATTTTTTCTCCTCTTATTATTCAAATGTTAAACTATTATTAGTTAGATGATTTAATTGTTTAGGAACAACTATAATATAAACTTATGGTATGATTAGTATAATTCACTACTATGAAGTGAAGTTGGAAATTTTTATTATCATGGTGACCTGGTTTGTACAAAATGACTTGAATTACATGTATATATTTAGTGTTAATACTTTGAACATATACTAATATATATGGATTGTATATTTTTGGGGTCCTATTAGTATTTAATTTTTTATTTTTATACTTAAACAATTCAAATGAACCTCAATGGATATAGAGATTTTATATTTTAGATACTGGTGAAAGAAATAGACAAGTAACATAGATTAGAGTCGGTGCAGCTTAGTGAGAATGATTTGATTTTCTCATGGTAGTGTCAGAGACCTTTTATCATTTTGAGATGAGATTAGAAATTATAAATTAAGATGCGGTAATTTAAAAAACATTTAGGAGAAAAAATTCATCATTACAAGCTTTATCACATGAATAGTTATTAATTAATTTATTTACATTATAATCGTCCAACATCACATCAATTTTTCTTTAAATACTATGAGAAATAGTCATCCAAAATGGTCAGTAGTCCTCGTTATGGGATGAATTTTGGTTAGAGTTCTTCAAGAAGTATCTGTTGTTTCCCAAAATAGTGGAGGGATGAGTATAAAGAAACAAATTGTAGTAATAACTATTTGAGGGATAAAGTTATTAAGAATGAAGTATTTATATAATGTTCACCTTTATATGAATTTAGGGGATAACACTTACCATAGTGGGGTAATTATTTTCTTAAATTAAATTTCCAATTTCCTTCAAAATGGATTCATGATAATAATTTTAAAATATAGTATCAAGAAAGAGTTAAAGTGTTAGTCAATTTGAAATATGGAATGTATACAATCCTTATAAAATCATTTGTCCATGTTTACATAGTTTTTATTCTAGAAAAATTAAATGTTTGACCTCTTATGCAGACAATGTCTTCAGCACATGATGATTTTACCAATCCTGATAAAGAATAGAATGTTAATGGTGAAAATGTATAATTATATGGTGATAAATTGAATGTTGATGAAAAAACAACAATGCCAAAACATACCCATCTTGATTAAAAATTTCATGGCTAGGATTCATGATATAAGACTTGAGGTTGGTTAGAATCAATAGAACCAACATATTAACACCAACAAGTAAATGTTCATTAGTTATATTTTGGTTCAATTGTGGATCAATATGCAGATAAATATTGCTTCATGGTGCCAAATCCAACTTTTAATGATGTAAATCCTTTGGAAAGATAAAATAGTAACGTTACGATATACTTTTGAAATTCTACCTAAAAATTATATAATTAAATTTTGATTTAAATATTATTATTCCTTTCATAGTTTGTTAATTTTGGATGATTTTCATCAGAAATTTGTCTTAATGAATGCTTTGAAAATCCCAAATAGGATTCTTGAATATTCTTACAAAGTTACATTTTAGGTTTGGCGAGGTGAAAGTGAATCCCCACCCATCGGTTAGTTATACACACATTATAAAGTACAAAATAAAGGCTACATTCATCAATCATCAAAATGATAAATCATTTTAGGTTCATTAGAGTCGATAATATATTATTTGAAGTTATCTATTTTACCAAACATTATTCTAATTTATAAATTTATGGAGGAACAAAATAGTGATGAAATTAATGAATGTCCATGAAGACCAATGTACACATATCTCAAAGAAAGAATAAGGTATCCTTCATTAGATAATAAATTGGTTTATATTTTAAATAAAAAATAAAAATTTAATTATATGATATGAGACAACATATGTTCATTTGTTCATATAAAGATTGATGAATCAAAATCTGAAGCCACTTCTATCCCACATCATGTGCTATGAAATAAGGCTTGTGTAAATATGTTGTGTAAATTAGTTATTGAAAGAAGAAAAAAACAAATTGGAAAACATGCATAAGTATGAAATTAATGTATTTTTTTATGATTTATGATCGTTTTACATAAAAATATATATTTATTTTCATATTTATTATATGATTTAGATGCAGGAATCCACAATGACCATACTTGAAGAAAATCTACATCTAGTAGCTTTGAAGAGGCCATAACAATACAGTCACGTTAGAGTATTAGGTTTTGGATTCTATCCTCAAACATATTTCGAGAAGATAAAACCACATGAAGATACATATAATATGGTTAGATGATTTCAGACACAAATATACTCACTGAAAGATATTATTGTTCAGTATGGTTTGGTAGACCTATTTATGTGAAATAATTAATGAAATCATGCAATGAAACAAGCACATGAACCAAATGATTCCACAATCATTGATGTTATTCATCCTGTAAAGACCCTTTCGGGAGTTGTGTTTGCTCGGGAGGAGTTGTTAAAAAAATATGAGGAATAAAAATAAAATTTGTTTTACAAATTTATTTTTATTTATTTATTGTTGGGATATGTGTATAGGAAAGGGAGATGTGAGGAAGTTGGGGTGGGGCCCCCACAAGCCCCCACCTCCTTAAAATTACCAACACCCCATTAAACACCCCTCTAGCTTTTATGCGTAACTCCTCTATCTCTCTTTAATTGCAAGTCAACTCTCTCATTAAATTATTTGACTAAGTTATTCAATGAATTTAATTAAGAGTTGAATTCTGAATTCTTTGGAATTCATGGAATAATAAAATAAGGATGAATCTTATTTTATGTTGGGTTGGTTGTGGTGTGAGGAACCTTCCCTCCCCCCCCCTTAATTCAAATGCCAACGTGTTTAATTAATGAGGATCCTTCCTCCCTTTTTAATGATCCACCTCAGCGGATTAATTGAGTGGGGCCCTATGTCATAAATCCCCCAATTATGACTTGCGTGCCAACGTCAAACCCACCACTCCTATATAAGGGAGGCTAGGGGGAGGAGTTCTGGACGGCTTCTTCAAGCGGCGGAACGCTAGCAGCGAAGCACAGCGCCCAGCAATTGGAGAGTTTTCAACTTCCTCCAACGAAGTACGAAGAAGAACGCTGGTTCCTTGGAGATTTATGATATGACGCCGTGTACCGTGACACCGACGATTCTCTTCTCCGTGATGCCAACGATGCTTACGGAGCCTCGGTCCACGATGTCGTCTCCCGCGATGCCGTTTTCCGCGACATCCTTTTCCCGCGACGACCTTCGTTCGATGACTTCATCGGGTAGGGGTTTTATCATTATGTTCGTATTTTTATTTGGCCGTTCTTCGATAATATCAGCCACCTGTTATCAAAATAACGGAGGGGGTCGGACCGCACAAACACGACTGAACCTCCTCCCCTGTTTTATTTTGATGGTTATCTTTGTGGCTTGAAATGGAAGCGACGCAGTGCCGTCACACCGTGCAGAAACAAGGAGAAATGCGGCGAAGAAGCGTGGCGCTGTCGCGCCATGCTGTTAAGGCCTAACGAACCCACGGCCAGAGATGGGCCATAGTGAAGGGGAGCAGTGCCATCGCGCCGCTCTGGAGAACCCCGAAGACACCGTAGCCGGAGCAGGGCCGCGGCGGAGGGAAGTGGCGCCATCGCGCCGCGGGGGAGAAAAGGAGGGCGGCCGGAGCTGCGGGCCGCCGGTTCGCTAAAGGGCGGGACCAACTGGTCCCGCATGAGCCGCTGGCCGGCCGTTACGGCCGGCCAGATTCTAGAAAAACCGGGGGTTTGACCCCCGGTCAGCGTGGCAGGGCAGACCCCCGTGGGTCCGCCGCTCGGTCTGAAGGGGTGGCGGTTCCCCACTTCCGAGCTCATGCGGCGCACGCGACGCCCATGCCGGCCTGGACCGGCCACGCCGACTAGTCCGGGTCGCACTCGTCAGGCCGGGCCGCGCCCTAGTGGGCCGGACCCATACCCGAGTCGGGTCGACCCAGTTCGGGCCGACCCAGGGGGTGTCGGGCTAGGTCAGACCGTGCCCGAACCCCCTATTTCCGGGCGGTTTTCATTCAAACACCCATATCTTGGACTAAGGGCCTCTAATCGATGCACCATGAGTTGAAATGCGATCCATGGATTGAGAAGGACATTTCGGTATATTCCACTTAAGGTTTTGGAGAACGTGGGGTACGACCGGGTTGGTTCGAACCCGTAAACAACCGGGCCCTTGGAATGGAAACACTTATAACTGGAGCTCCGGACATCATATTGATGTGCTATCGACATTGTTGGATTCCTCTCGATGATACGGAAATTTTGGCATACTTTCCCTAAGGTTTGGATGCAGTTGGATAGTGGCCGGGTTGGGTTGAACCCGAAATCCAACCGGGCCCCTAGAACGAAAAATCTGATACCATTCAGACCGGACGTCCGTTTGAGATACGGCCGGGTTGGTTCGCACACGAAACCAACCGGGCCCCTAGGACGAAAAGACTAATAACTCACCGACCGGGCGTCCGATTGAGGCGCCGTCTGTTGCGTTGAGACCCCTATGATGAGGAAGTACATTGAGATACTTATTCGTGGAACTTTGAGATACTTGGAGTATCTAACTGTAGCTCGTGGAGCAGACCCTCCCGAAGATGAGCGTACGGAGTACGGAGGCCGTGTAGCCGGCTGAGACCTGATGACTACTTGACCGACTCGACAAGGAGTGAGTCGACTAGCCCAATGGACGGAGTGCCCGGTATTTGGCGACAGACCCACGACAGTACTCGATAGGACCATTACCTTTGTAGGCTATTAGGGAGAGCGCCCGGTATTTGGCGGCAGACCCTCAGCGGTCGGAGTGCCCGGTAGTTGGCAGCAGACCCGCGATACTCGACAGGAGGATTACCTCAGCAGTATAATGTTAGTGAGGAGTACCTCGGAGTCGTGACATGATCACTGTACTCGTCAAAGACGGATCTCTTCAGTAGTTAAAGTTTCGATAATGAAAATCCGGGTTTGAGCTGAGTCTATGAACTTTGTGTTTACCTCATGATTGAGATGGGTAACTTGATAACTTAGGTATATGTATGGGCATATACCTAAGTAGTGGTTATCCGTTGATTTCATAACCTTTGTGTTTCCTCATGATTGAGATGGGTTACTTGAAAACTTAGGTATAAGTATGGGCTTATACCTAAGTAAGGGTTATCTGTTGAGATTCTTCTTTGTGGTTATCCTGGAAGGATTTAGAGGGACTTTGAGGGTCTCGGGGTTCCTACTTAGTATTGTATACTCACCCCTGCACGGGCTATGCCCACACTTCATTGTGTTGGTTGCAGACGATGGGCAACGCTGATGGAGGCCGAGCGTTCGAGGACTGGAAGGTACCCAGAGGTGGATCTCACGATGAGTCGGTACCCGGAAGAGACAGATGGACTATGATAGGACGTGGAGTGCTAAGGAGGACATTTGTACCTACCCTTCAGGTAGGATCCATGGTGGAAGATCCAGGAGCAGCGTGTCATCTTCCAGCTGCTTGTCTTATCTGTTGTACTTTACTTTCAGTTGTAGTTGTACCTATCTGTTGGGATTGTATTTCCGGCCCCTTTTTACTTTCAGCACTTTTTTTACTACTGTACATAGTATTTAATTCTGCTTGTACTCTATGGTGTTTTGTTTACTTTTTATAAAGGCAATGCATTCCCAGTTATCGGGATTTATGCCTTTGGTGCTAGTTGCCAGCCCCTGGCCTATGGAAGGCGGGCTTGGGGTAGTCACGGAATGGGCCCCGAGGATAGGTCGTGAAAAATTGGTATCAGAGGAGTCGGTTCTACCACAGAAATTAGGACTCTGATATTTTTCCTTTCTGTGAAGCAATAGTGTTAAGCGTACTAAGTGTGGTTTTCAGTTCAGGGAGTGCAGTGTTGGTGTGGGCGGCCGGCGTATCCATACACCCAGACCCTGACAACTGATTTCCAACATTGTGCACTAAAAAACTGATTGCATGTGTGTTTCCAAAAGTTATAAAAGTCAGCTCAAACCAGGTCAGCTCACCAGGTATAAATCGTTTGACCGTGTCATGTTTGATTCATTCAGGATGCCTCCCCATGGACGACCAGTTAGAGCCCCGAGAGTGGTACGTACTGACAGCCCACCGAGTGACGAGGCCTCAGTACATGGCCCTATCCTAGTTGAGGCACCTGCAGTACTACCATCCATTGGGCCACCGATGCCACCAGCCCCATCAGCGGAGGGTGCATGTCGCTTGAGCGCACTGCACGAGTCCCAGCGCCAGAGGCCACCCAGGTTCAGGGGAGAGACGGACCCACATGTGGCTGAGGATTGGCTGGAGGCTCTGGTGAGAGTCTTCAGGCTAGTGGGGACACTAGCAGACTTCATGGTGATCCTTGCTGCCAGCCTCCTTCAGGCAGCAGCAGGCAGATGGTGGAGCCTGATGCTCCAGATGCATGACGACGCATCACTTTTGTGGGCAGACTTCGAGAGCCTGTTCCAGGCCGAGTTTGTACCAGCCACCCTTCGAGCGGTGCAGATCCAGGAGCTACTTCATCTGCAGCAGGGCAGAATGAGTGTAGCTCAGTACTCAGCGAGGTTCACAGACCTCTCACACTACTCTACAGACATGGTATCGGACCCATTCTTCAGGGCCCAAACCTTCAAGCAGGGGCTCCATTGAGAGATTAGAGATTCTATAGTTTCTCACGACATCCCGACGTAGATAGGGGTGTTGGAGATAACCCACTTAGTTGAGAGTTTTCTTGCTGAGAAGTCTCTAGCAGCAGGACCCACCACTAGGCGACATGCAATAGAGTCTTCTGCAGCGGGCAGTAGACAGATGACGCAGAGGTCCAAGAGGACCAAAACTACCAGTGGCTGACTGCACGACTCAGGTTCAGTTGTGCGGGGAAACCGGGGTGGAGTCAGAGCCAGTCATGCCAAGAGTGGGCAGTGTTACTCCTACGATGGGCTTGGTTACATGGCACATGACTGTCCAACCCACCGTACAGATGATCAGTAGATAGATGAAGAACCCCTTAGACAGAGGAATAGGTTCGATCAGGGCGGACCGCAAGGAGCAGGCGGCCATGGCAGGGGAGCTGGCCGTGCAGCTGGAGGTGGACGATGCTTCAAGGTGTTGCCACCACCATCACCAGGAGGTCCACCCCGACCATAGGAAACAGTTGGACATGTGAGATCTCAGCTTCAGGCAGAAGAAGCTTACGACTACGGAGCTCCGGAAGTAGATGGACAGGAGCGGGACTAGCTCCAGACATGGATTCTTTTGTTCATATTGCTTCTAGCTTTGTTGATGTTTGTTTGTAGATGATTTGTGTCTTGTACATTGAGCTGCATTAATAAAATACACCTTTCTTTGTGGCATTTACTTTCTTGTCCTCTCTTTTTGTTGTTACTAAGAGGTTCCGGTTTAAAAAACCGTTGACTTGACCCTCACTTTTGAGATACCTATTGGAGGATACCCAGTTACCACACACTGATGTCGATAGTGTGACTCAACCCTTGGAGGCGAGAGTAATGGTTGGATCTCTTGGTAGTATCGACGAGGCCTTACGACATCATCCATGGTATGGATTAGTATCATCCATGTTGGGATTGACTGTATTTGGCAAAGAACATGGTTCATCCAGGGGATGAGACCAGATTTCTCTTATCAGAAAAGAAAAATATTAGCAGCTCTTGTAGGACCAGAAAAGGTCCAAGTCACCCAGGAGTGGATGAGGACAGCTTAGAGCCAACAAAAGGCTTATGCTGACAGGAGGTGGAGACCACTAGAGTTCGAGGATGGAAAACACATTTTCCTACAGGTCTCACCTCGACGTGAGTTAGGGAGTTTTGTCCGGGGCAGCAAGTTATCTCCGCGCTTCATCAGACCCTTTCAGGTCCTCAGCAGGGTAGGCGATGTGGCTTACTATTTGACCCATCCACCTCACTAGCAACAGGGGCACGAAGACTACCACATACCTCACCTGAGGAGATACGTGCTTGACCCAACGCATATCATCGACCATGGAGAGCTGGACATTGGTGATGGGGTGAATTTTACGGGGTTCTAGTAGAGGTTGAGGATTGACAGGATCGGGTCCTATGAGGACGGTCGATTCCTCTTATGCACTTTCGTTGGCAGCACGAGAACCTCCAGGTGAGCACAAGGCAGCGAAAGGCTCAGATGCGTGCTCAGTACCGCTTTTGTTTCCCTAGTTTGTGTTATAGCTTTACGGGGACGTAAATCCCTAAGGTGGGAATAATGTAAAGTCCCAGAAATATCAAGGAAATTTCTTTTTTCTTAATTTCTATGGAATTTTACAAGTTCGCAGTTTCTGACGGTGCCTGATTCTGAGGCCCGGTGTGCCCGGAATCAATTTCCGAAATTAGTCTCGGGTACGTTCAGTAAACGTACGAGCGACGTTTTATAACTTTTGAACTGGTGCTCGGAATCGAATTCCGAGGGCACCGTTGTACTCGCAGTGCCGATATTTTCATAAGAAGACCCTTTCGGGAGTTGCGTTTTCTTGGGAGGAGTTGTTAAAAAAATGTGAGGAATAAAAATAAAATTTGTTTTACATATTTATTTTTATTTATTTACTGTTGGGTTAAGTGTATGGGAAAGGGAGATGTGAGGAAGTTGGGGTGGGGCCCCCACTAGCCCCCACCTCCTTAAAATTCCCAACACCCCATTAAACACCCCCACTAGCTTTAATGCACAACTCCTCCCTCTCTCTTTAATTACAAGTCAACTATCTCATTAAATTATTTGATTAAGTTATTCAATGAATTTAATTAAGTGTTTAATTTTGAATTCTTTGGAATTCATGGAATAATAAAATATGGATGAATCTTATTTTAATTTGGGATGGTTGTGGTGTGAGGATCCTTCCCTCCCTACCCTTAATTCAAATCCTAATGTGTTTAATTAATGAGGATCCTTCCTCCCTTTCTAATGATCC
This sequence comes from Viscum album, assembly GCA_963277665.1. Classification (NCBI taxonomy): domain Eukaryota; kingdom Viridiplantae; phylum Streptophyta; class Magnoliopsida; order Santalales; family Viscaceae; genus Viscum; species Viscum album. The sequence goes on from OY728142.1 coordinate 559,420,739, forward strand.
ACCTCAGTGGATTAATTGAGTGGGGACCTATGTCATAAATCCCCCAATTATGACTTGCGTGCCAATGACAAAACCACCACTCCTATTTAAGGGAGTCCTGGGGGAGGAGTTTTGGATGGCTTCTTCAAGTGACAGAACGCTAGTAGCGAAGCACGGCGCCCAACAATTAGAGAGTTTTCCACATCCTCCAACGAAGGACGACGAAGAACGCTGGTTCCTCGGAGATCGACGATGCGACGCCGTGTACCGCGACACAAACGATTCTCTTCTCCGTGACACCAATGATGCTTACGGAGCCGCGGTCCATGATGTTGTCTTCGGCGACGCCGTTTTCCGCGTCATCATTTTCCCGCGACGACTTTCGTTCGACGACTTCATCAGGTAGGGGTTTTGTCTTTACGTTCGAATTTTTATTTGGACGTTATTCGATAATATCGGCCACCTGTTATCAAAATAACGGAGGGGGTCGGACCGCACAAACACGACTGAATCTCCTCCCCTGTTTGATTTTTATGGTTATCTTCACGGATTGAAATGGAAGCGACGCGGTGCCGTCACACCGCGCGGAAACAAGGAGAAATGTGGCGAAGAAGTGTGGCGCCGTCGCGCCACACCGTTAAGGCCGAACGAACCCCGCGGCCGGTGTCGGGCCACAGCGAAGGGGCGTTGCACATCGGCGCCACGCCGGAGAACCCCGAAGACACCATGGCCGGAGCGAGGCCACAGTGGAGGGGCGCGGCGCCATCGCACCGCGGCGGAGCAAAGGAGGGCCACCGGAGCTGCCAGCTACCAGTTCGCTGAAGGGCGGGACCAACTGGTCCCGCATGAGCTGCTGGCGGGCCGTTACGGCCAGCCAGATTCTGAAAAAACTAGGGGTTTGACCCCTGGTCAGCGTGAAAGGTCGGACCCCTGTGGGTCCGCCGCTCGGTCTGAAGGGGTGGCGGTTCCCCCTTCCACTCTCACGCGCCGCGCCCGGCACCCGCGCCGGCTGGACCGGCCGCACGGGGCCGGGCCGCCCGCGCCGGTCCGGGCTGCGCCGGCTTGTCCGGGTCGCACCAGTCGGGCCGGGCCGCGCCAGTCGGGCCGGGCCGCGCCCTAGTGGGCCCGACCCGGAACCAGGTCAGGTCTACTTCGTTCGGGCCGACCCAGGGGGTCTCGGGCCGGGTCGGACCGGACCCAAACACCCTATTTCCGGGCATTTTTCGTTCAAACGTCCATATCATGAGATTAGGACCTCAGATTGATGCACCGTGAGTGGAATTGCGATCCTTGGATCGATACGGTCATTTCGGTATATTACACATAAGGTTTCGGAGAACTTGGGGTATGGCCGGGTTGGATCGAACTCGAAACCAATCGTTCCCTCGGAGCGGAAACGTTTATAACTTGAGCCCCAGATGTCTGATTGACGTGCCGTAGACTTTGTTGGATTCCTCTCGATGAGACAGAACTTTTGGCATACTTCGCCTGAGGTTTGGATGCAGTTGGATAGTGGCCGGGTTGGGTTGAACCCAAAATCCAACCGGGCCCCTAGAACAGAAAAGATGATAACTTTCAGACCGGACGTCCGTTTGACGAACCGTCAGCGGCGTTGGTGATCACATTGAGAAAAGGTCTCTATGAGTATACCCTATGAGAGTTTGGGGTACAGTTGAGATACGTCCGGGTTGGATCGCACATGAATCCAATTGGGCCCCTGGGACGAAAAGACTAATAACTCACAGACCAGGCGTCCGATTGACGCGACATCTGTTGCGTTGAGACCCCTATGACGAGGTGGTCCTTTGAGATACTTATTTGTGGAACTTTGAGATACATGGAGTATCGACCTGTAGCTCGTGGAGTGGACCCTCCTGGAAATGAGCATACGGAGTACGGAGACCGTGTAGCCGGCTGAGACCTGATGACTGCTTGACAGACTTGACATGGAGTGAGTCGACTAGCTAGGTGGACGGAGCGCCCGGAATTTGGTGACAGACCAATAGCGGACGGAGCACCCGGTATTTGGTGACAGACCCACGGTGGACGGAGCACCTAGTAGTTGATCGCAGACCCACGATACTCGATAGGAGCAGTACCTCTGTAAGCTATTAGGGAGAGCGCCCGATATTTGGCGGTAGACCCTCAGCGGACGGAGCGCCCGGTAGTTGGCAGCAGACCCACGGTATTCGACAGGAGGAGTACCTCAGCAGTCTAGGGTTAGTGAGGAGTACCTCGGAGTCGTGATATAATCACTGTACTCGTTAGAGATGGATCTCTTCAGCTGTTACGGTTTTGATAATGAAAATCCTGGTTTGAGCTGAGTATAAGACCTTTTTGTTTACCTCATGATTGAGATGGGTCACTTGATAACTTAGGTATATGTATGGGCATATACCTAGGTAGTGTTTATCCTTTGATTTCATAACCTTTGTGTTTCCTCATGATTGAGATGGTTTACTTAATAACTTAGGTATATGTATGGGATTATACCTAAGTAAGGGTTATATGTTGAGATTCTGCTTTGTCGTTATCCTGGTTGGATTTAGAGAGACCTTGAGGGTCTCGGGGTCCCTACTGAGTATCATATTCTCACCCATGAACATGCTATGCCTGCACTTCATTGTGTTGGTTGCAGACGACGGGCAGCGCTGACGGAGGCCGAGCGTTCGAGGACTGGACGGTACCCGAAGGTGGATCTCACGACGAGTCGGTACCCGGAGGAGATAGACGGACGGACGATCGGACATGGAGTGCTGAGGAGGACATATGTACCTACCCTTCAGGTAGGATCCATGGTGGATGATCTAGGAGCTGTGTGTCATCTTCCAGCTACTTGTCTTATCTGTTGTAATTTACTTTCATTTGTAGTTGTACCTATCTGTTGGGCTTGTATTTCCTTCCCCTTTGTACTTTTAGCACTTATGTTACTACTGTACTTAGTATTTACTTCCGCTTGTACTCTGTGGTGTTTTGTTTACTTTTTATAAAGGTAATGCCTTCCCAGTTATCGGTATTTATGCCTTTAGTACTAGTCTCCAGCCCCTGTCCTATGGAAGGCGGGCTTTGGGTAGTCACGTCATGGGCCCCGAGGACGGGTCGTGACACATCCTCCCAATCTCATATGTATTCATAGGTATTCAATTTTTCCATTCCCTTTTCTCCAGAATTTCAATCAAAAAACTTTTGGTAACTATATATTACAAAAACCTTATAGGGTATAGTTTTATGTGATATCTATCAGTCAACATCCATGAACCACCTAATTGTGATGAGTATAATGTATAATGTCATGGAAAATAAGCTACACACTAGTGAACTCCAAAAATATCACATGAGAGTAGGGATTGATTTAGCTCATGATCCAACTATTGAGATTTCTATTCCACTTGATGATATAGGTATTACAACGACCAATAATGCTAATAGATCATTCATATAATGGCCATCTAATATTACAAAATATACAATAGGTTTGAACTTAAAAAATTATTTCATATGAAATATCTATAACAGTTAATGATAAAAGTTCTAAAGTTACTTATGATTCTATAGATGGATAAAATGGCACGAAAATTGATGGTTAGATCAAGAAAATAGTGGGAATCAGCCTAGAAATAAAAATGGAATTCTGGTTGTACCTTCTCCCCACAACTTCCATAGAAAAATTTATTATTATTATATCTTCATGAAAAAGACGAATTTAAAGATGAAAATATTTCTTACATTACATATGAATAATAAGTATATGGAGCTTCAGTGATAGTCATAATTGGTCTTAAGACTATAAATTAGATTCTCATGCATTAATTTCCAGGCACTTCAATTGTGAATACATAAATTATTTACATTTTCATAATAATTCAATCAAAATAATGATATAATATTTTTATTAAAGTTAATAACTATTCAAATTTTCTACAAGAATTTATATTACTACAGTATAAATGGAAAATCATGGGAAGTGATATTTGGATTCATTATTCCCAGTATCATTTCTATGTCAAAACATACTTTGGAAAATAAAAACTTGAGAAGAAAAGAGATGGAGTTATATAAAGAGTTTGAAAAAAAATAGATGATGGATTCTATTCAATTCCTATAATGCAGAAGTAAAAATATGCAGTCTAATCAGATAAAATATATTTTTATTTTTTTCATTAATTATTTTTTTCATAGGTAGTAGTGGATGATGATAAAATTCTATTTGGATACCGAAATTTTTTTTTGGATCCAATGCATGGGTATCCCACTAACCCACCACATATGACTTTTATTGTGAATTTTTAATACTATTCATTAATAATTTTATAAAAAACTAAAAATTTTATGTTTCAATATGTATTTTAAGATTAATTTTTTATTATAGGGAGATCAAAAAATATAGTCTAAAACATGGAATATTGTCGGTGTCTGAAGAGATAAATCCTTTGGATTTATACAAATGGAAAAAAATTAAGGAATATGTAGAAAATCATAACTATGAAAACATTTCAAAAAAAATTATCTATTTTAAAAAAAATTTATATAATGTCAGAATCGTGATAATGACATCAATTTTGGATTTTATGTTTGACAATTTATGTTAGAGATCATAAACCATGAAAGGACCACCACCACCAATAGGTAATTTCGAAAGTTAATTACAATTCCATTAAATAAATTTCATAATCATTTGTTTGTCTATATTTTATATGTACACTCATGATTTCCGACAACCTTCATACATAAGATAATATTTTTTTTTGAGATTAGTGGGAAACATACTTGTAGTTAGAATATATGAAAGAAAAAAAATTTATGTGATTACTTATTATTATTTTGATATAGTATGAGTTATGGCTTTAAAAATATATGTTTTGTGTGAAACATTATTTTCATAATTCTTATATATTATTTCTGATCTATTTGTCAAGGAGAAGTATAAGGGAAGAAATAAAAATATTTAGACGAACTGACCGATAAAAAATATTATTTTTGGGAAATAGAGGAGATGGAGGATGATTTAGAGGTAGAGGAATAGGATGAGTTGTAGTAATATACCATAGTGTAGGAGGAGTAATTGGAAGAGACCAAGGTGGAGGATGAGATAGAGGACTAGATAAAGTGATATCTTGGAAACACCAATTTTTTTGGAAAATGGAGTAAAATGAGAACTATACCAAGAATGTGTTTGAGGAAATTTTTTTAAAAGTGTGCACAAAAAATTTCAATTAAGATAAGAGCCATTATGATACTGTTTTTGGAGTCTCATTTAAATAATGTTTCCCCTCTTATTTAAGTTATTTTATACATGAATTGAAGTGGAGGAATTTTTTTCAAAAACAAAAAAAAACACCACTTATTTTTTCAAACAGATTATGGCCATATAAAATTTATATTAGAAAATTTTATCTACTATAAAATATTAATTATGTGTGAAAATGACTCCTCAACAATAAAAAATTGAACAACAATACAGTAAGAGATGCAGTTTCTTGCCTATGACTTCTCTACTCTACAATGAAGGGGTCTTATATGTTGATCCAATAGTAACTTGAGATTCATAAAACAGTCATCCAATTATAAAAAATGTATATAATTCAAATTAAATTTTTGAATAAATATGTATGTAATCTACCACCAATTCCAGTAGGTGTATGGGAGAACTATTGGAGGATAACAAACATTACATGAGAGATCATGGTCATTAAAGAAGGTTTGTGTCAAAGGAAACAAGACATAAAACGAAACAAAACCACCATTTGATGAAATCTAAAGAAATGAATAAATTACTTCAAATAAAATTTTTCCGAATAGAAAATCCAAACTAAAACCCATTTTAAAAATAAACGATTCACTTTATCCATATTTCATTTTTGGAATGTAGTAATCAAAAACAAGCCAATTTGATACACAATGTGCTTGGTATGAATCATAGTGTTCATGATCAGTTTAAAATTATCATTTCAATACAAAAAGATACAGTCACAAAAAACTAAAGAAATACAGTCATATTTTATTGATAACTTAGAAAAAATATTAATAATTGATTTTTGATGTGAAGGAATTAGTCTCATGTAAAAACCACACATGATGAGACATGTATGAATCAATTTGTTCATTTCCAGTTTAAAATGAAATTTGAGTAAAAATAAAAATTTTCTTACTCTGAACCATAGAAACAAATTCATATTATTTCCATACTTTATGGAAATTACCCTTAAGACATATTTTATGTGTATAAATCATCCTAACCTCAATTCGATGAATGGTGTGATTGGTGTGACTCCAAGTGCATCTTTTTATTTAAATTTGACATCAATTTTAGTTAAAAGGCAATGTAACCTACTCAAAACTGATAAAAAACATTAATATCGTGTTTATACTTTATGAAAACAATTCATATGTCATTTTTGATGTTTATGAAACAGATTGACTTCAATCTGATACCTGATGGGCCCGTTATGACTCAAAATTTCTGTTATATGTTAAAAATGTAAATTGTAGTTCAAAAAGTCTCACCCATAGAAAAACATGCAAACAAAATTGAATTTTCCTCATAATATAAGATATGTATTCATAAGTCATTCGAGATTTGTATGAATTGGTCTCACATCGAACCGATACAAGAGGCGACAGTTATGATTCAACATGTGAGTTTCAAGTTTAACATGACATTTTAGTAAAAAAAATTATGTACTAAACACCATGAAAACACATTCTGATGGTTTTTATACTTAAAAAAATTATCCATAAGTGATTTTATATGTATAGAAATCATTCTCACTTCAATATGATGCAAGGTGTGTCCTGCCCGACTACATGTGATTAATAATATATTAAAAGGACTTCAATTTTATTCAACTGGACTACTAAAAAACTCAAAACATAACAAAAACATTCAGATAATATTAATAATTTAGGAAAAGAATCCATAAATCATTTGCATCTCGTAGGAATCATAGACACCTGAATCCAATACATGATGTTCCCAGTATGAATCAAAGGGTCCATAATCAGTTTAAAATTGACATTTTAGTTCAAAATGTGTGACTCATAGAAAACTGAGAAATTGTGCTTTGATTTTCATGATAATTTAAGAAAACTATTAATATTATATTTTCAATGTGTTTGAATTGGTCTCATGTCAATCTGATACACGATGTGATTAGTATGAGTGAATGTGCATGTTTACAATTTAAAATGAAATTTTAGTAAAAAAGAAAAGTGATGTACTTAAAACTGAGCAAAGCATTCAAATTATTTTTATACATTAGGAAAAAAATTAGACATGTAGGCGTCAGTCTCACCTCAATCCATTGTTGGTTATGAACCGTATGACTCAAAGTGTGTCTTTTCATTTATAAATGACATCGATTATAGTAAAAAAGATAATTGTCCTACTCAGAACCGAGAAAACACATTGAGATTATTTTGATAGTTTAAGAAAATGATCCATAAATTATTTTTGATGAGTTGGAAGCATACAGTTCAATATATGATTCATGATGTTCCTGGTCTGACTCAATGTGTCCATTATCAGTTTAATATTGACAGTTTAGGTCAAAATTTCTACTCACTAAAAACTATGAAACCACACTTAGATTGTCTTGATAATTTAGGAAAATGATTAATAAGTCATTTTTGTGTGTTGGAATCAACATCATGTCTAACCAATACATGTTATGATAGAAACTAGTCAAAGTTCTTATTTCTAGTATAAAATGATATTTTAGTAAAAAGACATGTGGCATACACAAAACTGAGAAAACGCATTCGGGTTGTTTTGATACATTAGAAAAAAGATCTATATTTCATTTGAGACCAATAGGAATAATCCAAACCTCAATATGATGCTTAGTGTGACTAGTATGACCCCAATTGTGTCTTTTTATTTACAATTGACATCCATTATAGTAAAAAGGACAATTGGACTACCCAAAACTAAGGAAAGTTATTCATATTGTTTTGGTATGTTAGAAAAATGATACATAAGTCATTTTTTATGTGTAGAGATCATCCCACCTTATGACAATACAAAATGTTACCGGTATAACTAAATGTTCTAGTTATAATTATTAAATCATATTTTTTGTTCAAAAAGTGTCACTCATTAAAAATTGATCAATCACAATTGGATTTTCTTTATAATTTATGGTAATTATTCTGAAGTCATTTATGATGTGTTGAAATTGGTATATCGTCAAAATGAATCACTATGGGACTGGAATGTGTCAATGTGTATTTTTAAAGTTTTATTTATTTAATTATATTATTACTACATAATAATTATTTTCTTATACATATGTGTGATTTTTCTCATGAAGGGGTTGTTTGTCTAAAAATAGCATAAGTTTTCGTTATGATCAAAATAAAAAGTAACATTTTTTTAATGTATGTAATAATTTTTACATATATAATTATATAATCCAATGATTAAATTATATATTATATAGTTCTTTTCTTGTATTTTATTTTTTAAATTTCATTTCATTTAAATTCCATACTAGTACATGATTTTTTTATAACTCACGGTGTTTCTAGACCTACATTGTTTTGTTACAGAAAACTAAAATAGTTGTATAGTGTGTAATTACAATACACTGCATTATTCCCCTTTATCTGTGCTGCTATAAGAGCTCATAACGGTACACTTTATTAGCAATAAATAATGGTGCTGTTAAATGTTGTCTGTAATTATTTCTTTTAAAATCATTGACAAAGGAACCCTTTATCATCACTATTTTAGTGTTGATAAAAGACTAGGGATTTTAATATTTCACTGGTAGTCAGTTATTCTCTAGCACATATAATGTCCATTTTTAGTGTTTTTAAAATACTATTTTGTTTTAGTGTATAGACTCATTCTACATATATTCAAGTCATATCTACATATGAAATACCTAAAAATGAGATAAATCAATGGAAGAAGGCCTCCATCACATGACACCAATCAATTTCCCAATGCATGGATAAACTATGCTTCTTATATTGAGTTCCACTGACTAGTGAAAATTGATCTTAGGGATATCTAACACAATTTCACATCGGTTCTTATGTCTTTTCCATACAATGTTAAACTTTAGGGAAAACATCCATACCACATGAAATTAAACTACATGGAATTAATCCTTATCAAATGATGTTAAACTTCATAGCAGACACATCCCTTCTACATGATGTTAAATTGTAAAGACCACCATCCATTATCATTCCCAATAAAATTACCATAGGACCCCAAACCCAGTCATCCATATTATGTGGTGATTCATTCATATTTTAATCTCTTTAACCCATAAATCAAATATAATGTCTTGTGTGCCTTGGGTTTCCAAAAAACATTCACAGTCCCTAGAAAGGAAAAGAAAAATACTTTTAGACCATTATAGAGGTTGACCACATAATAAATTTATCCTACCTACCAAAGGAATCATTTCAATACATGATATTATTTGTTATCCATTTCATTCCCAATGTCACAACATGGGAACTCAACACCATAGGGTGTTTTGGGTTGTCCTTGTTATTATTACCACATAGTACTACTCATGGCTCGAGAACCTTGAGCCATGATTTGAAAAATTCTCATCCGAAGATAAAAAGGATGTTTGAGTACTTTTGAACAAAGGTATTTTAATTTGACTATTGTTTAAAATTACCCTCATACTAGGTCCACATGCATCATGGTGTTAAATTGAATACACTTCAGCTATAGCCGAATGTCCATAAACAATATCATCAGATGGTCTAAATTAGAAGACACTAAACAACTAGGTAAGGGGACATAAAACATTTCATGTTGAAAACCCAAAAAGGTTATTTTGATAAATTTTCGAGTCTACACTCTCTAAAGTATTAATATATATAGTTTATGAATAATTTTGGGTGTAAATAAATATGTCAAAAGGTTAATAGGTCCCACATTTTCGACCTAGTAAAATATAAACCATGTTTGTTGGTTGACATAGTCTAGAAAAAAGTCAGAGTAAAGATTTTTTAGATCTCCTCACCATAATAATTTGTTCACTAGAAGACGATGGAAATTTTAGGGTTCTCATCCCCTTCTTTAATATTATATTTTTCACATACCACATTAATTTCAGTGATTTCTATGCTAACATGACCAATTTCTCAAGTCAATTTCCACTTCATGGAACCCCAAGGACTTTGAGCACCATTTCCCCTAGTTATTCCATATAGAAAACTGATAACACATACTAGATAATACAAACAAACCCTTTGGTCCCAAGAGGCCCCCTTAAATCTAGGAACCTGATTCTACCTGAATAAAATTGTAAATAGAGATTGGATAATCTAGATAGACCATTTGGACAGAGAAAGGCCCCCTTAAATCATGGAGTTATTGTCCTGACCGCATGGAATATAGGCTTCTGCCATTATGAATGGTTGAACTAGGTTTCCACCTACAGTTAACTCAGAAATTACTAGACCATGACTTTAAATCCCCATAAAAAATATTCTTGGGGATTCGAAATCATTGATGTAATGCCCCTGTATGTTGTACCCTTTCTAAATTAAATAATTTGATACTCCATTACAAAACACTTTGATGGACCACACAACACAACTCAAAAATACATGGCCTAAGGACCTCACCTCCCAACAAAAATCTAAATTTCCTTGGTGTTAAAAAATAATTATTGTGTATTCCTTTTATCTATACCCCACTTCATCATCTAAACGTTTCAGTCTTCGAAAATAATTCATTTCCCATGAAAATGTGTGGGTAACCCTCTTATTGACCATGTATATAAGACCTAAGGGACCATGGATAAGGGATTATGACCAAAAAACAAGAGGCATATGCTCCATTAAAAAAAGTAACTCCAATAATTGGGAGCCCCGGTAACACCATATATGGACTCAACATGTTAGGTTGTTTTGGGTTATCCCATGTGTGTCTGACCCATTCCTGCCATGATCCTTGAAAATAGAACAACGACACTCAGAACATTGGGGTGAATTTGATCATCCATGGCATGTTGATCCCATTCCATATACATCAGTAGATGTTCCATGACATATGATTTACCAAAACCATATTCCAACTATCCTAGTGGACTCAGGTCCCTAATATGTTGCAATCTACTAATATCATCTTCAAATATTCACACAACTCCCACGGAAAGGATAATGGAAACCCTTTACCAGACAATGAATATAATCCATATAGGCTCATTTATAATGGGTTATAACCTACAAACTAGAGGAATATCCTCCTTGTATTATAGGACCCACAATTCTCATTATCCTTAAGAACACCATGTAAAAAATCCACACCTTAGATTTTTTTGGGTCATCCTTGGTATATCTTCCACATTACACTTGTGAGCCCCAACAACATCATGGAAGAACTCAACACCATAGGATGTTTAGGGTCATCACTAGTTTGTCTTCCCCATTCTAGTCATTATACTGGGAAACAAAATCTGAAAACTCATAATCTAAGGGAGTTTAGAGTCACACAAAATATGTCTTCCCTATTCCATTATTCATCTCAAGACATGGGAAACAATGTCTAAACTGAATTGTTTCTCATGACCTGGAAGAAAATTTATAAACTTCATAGCATATCAATGCTTGGTATTATTACTTCAAAATGAAGGTAATTTTTCATCCTTATTACATGTTGTTAAACTGTATGGGATATGTTCATACCACATGACATTAAACTATATAGAATATAAACTTAATACATGATGTTAAATTGATGGAAGAATGTTACATGATTAATGGAACACTACAAGTAATATGAGTTCTGATCTAGAATAAACTAAACTACAAAAGAATATGGTCTAATTTAGAAGACCCAAATTATAGAACAATAGTGGTGTAATTTTAAAGGCCTCAAAATAACCAATTGAAGGAGAAACAATTCCTACATGGTTGAAAAACCTAAATAGGAATCACTAGAAATCGTTATGTCTCTTATTTCTGGATATGAACATTTTTAATCCAAGAAATATTTATCACTTATAAAATGGAAATGAGATAAAACATTTCTGGTAAAAATTTGATAATATGGTGTCTTCAAAAAAATAAAAGTCCACACCTACTAAGTTTTTTTCATACGAAGTATAGGAAAAATATTGAAAAATAAAATAGAAAATACCCAAATATTGTAGGGATCATTATATATCACTAGAAAAAAGAAATATATGATCATCTTTTCTAGTAAAATAAAGAAAATTTAGATTTCTCTCTTTTCGGGACATGTATTTCACCAAAACTATCATTTTTATACAAGGGGATCCCAAGATGACAAGAATAGATACCCCAAGAAATCTCATGTCCATAAAAATTCCAGAGTAATTATTAATAGGAATATGTTCTAATTAATGAATTCATGTCCATGTTTTTTGGTTACATGATATTATACTAAGGGTGGGTATCTTTGAGGATCAATATGGTATCAAGAAAACAAAATTTCATGCACCTAATGAATGAAATATGTATGGAAAATAACCTGTATATTTTAAAAAAATTATTTATTGATATTGTGAAAAAGAAGGAGAAATATCAACGTTCTTGAGTATCTATAAGGATAAAAACAGAAACCCATTCTTGGCCAGGTCAATATTAAATTTGGTCATCCGTATACTCCAAACCAACTAGATTCGTGCTAGAAGTATCAATAGACTACTGATGTGTTCACCCCTCAACTTGTTTTATTCATGAATGTGGAAACAAATCTCAATTGTAGTGGATAAATCTAAATTTAATGTGGAATAATATCCATAAAAGCCTCTTTTTCGTAGAATAGTTGATACTCATGGTCAGTATTATGATTTCATGAAATCATAACCCTTTTCCTACTGTGTTATAAGATTCTTTTGAACAATAATCCATATTTACTAAACAATAAACACATTTCATATAAGTGATAAAAACATCCAAAATAGGTTCACTACTCAAAAAACATCATGTGAATCGCCCGAACCATACTAGGATTTGTTATCAAATAAAATAATATAGTTCTATAAAATTGTGTGACCCATGGAACTTCTTGTGATTACATGATAAAATGAATGGACAATTATCACAGTATTGTGAAGTTATCATGTGAAGTGTGTAGCCATCATGTGATCATTCAATGAAACAGGGTGATTATATGAATCCCATGGGACACCCATATGATTGATACATGTGTTAAGGTTTAAAAAATCACTATAAAATGTAATGAGAAAAAGTATTTTCTTGAGGAATTCATGAGGTGAAATCATGATATAGAATCTCTTGAAGTTGTTCATGTAAAGATGTTATTGTGAAGCAATCACGTGTGATTAAAGATCGTTATAGACTCAATTTTGGAGTCACTAGGGGAATGAGTGTCTCCCTTACTCCAATATTTCCAGGATTCCTTTTGGAATAAAAAAGGTCACTCACAAGACTAAACACTACTTTTGGTACTAATTAGAGGAATCCATGTGGATATTGGTGATAATTTACTCTCCATATAAATGATTCATTGTCTATGTAGACCTCTCTATTAAGGGGTTGGGGAATTTAATGAAAATCTCCCATTGATTATCTAAAATTATTGAATAAAAAAATTACCAAATAATGGGTATTTTTTTATATATAGGATAAAGGAATAAGAAGCATGGCTATATGGGGACCAAGTGTTCAGAACACAAAAAATCATATGACCCCTAGAACGGCACATCATCACAAGACACATGGAAGGTCATACGAACAGATCATTCACCTTGTATAATTTTTTCTAGATCACACCAAGCTCCCTATGAAGAGACCTTTTGTTATTATGAAAGTGTTCATAAATGCAACTGATGAACATGTGATGGTTTCTAAACAAGGTCCACTGATCCTATGACAAATTAGGTGATATGTGGCTGAACATCACTCAAATCCCCTTATAAAAAACAGCAGAAACTATGGAGGCTTCACATAGTTAAAGATATGTTATTTTTCATGTGAAGGGGTTACACACCTCATGTGATCACCATTTATAATGCAGAAGTCTTTTTCCAATATATTTTGATCTCAGAAGGGGTGTCTAAGAAACCAGTGTGATATTTTAAAAGACCCTAGAAAAGTCCCCACTGATCATTAATAGGCCTCTTCATCATGCATTGATCAGGTAAGAATGCCCAACATGTCATCCTGGCCACATTGAAGTCCATTGAAATGTTGATTTGATCATACAATACACCACATGTAAGTAGATAAACAATCCATGAAACTGATAAAACACTATCATGAGATCATTTATTGATCTTGGGGCTGCATAATGGTCAACCAATGGTAAAATTAAGTAATTATTATAAAATTATGAATAAAATGTCGAATAAGGATGAAGCTTCATGTAGAAAAAGTTGCACTATTTTCAAAGAGATAGGGTTATGTGCCTCATGTGATCACCATTGCCCATGATCATGACTTTTCATAAGGCATCCAAATCCCGCAAAGACCCATTCACATCCTGGAATGATATTATGAAATGACCAGACATGTCCTTCGTGATAATTTGAAAGCCTCTTAAATAGGTATCCAGGTCTCACAAATACTCCTAGACATGTAATCCTGATCTGTCAAAAAGACTCCTTAACAAGTCAACATGATTATAAGAAGGCCCATTATAAATCCATAGGTCTAATTATTATGATAATTATATAGTGTTCATTCAGGGTTTTTTTATCATATGATGTAGAGATGACACCATGGATGACCCATGATAGGTTCATGTGAGGTGCATAATGCAATACTCCCTCCAAAGACTCATGTCCACCTTTGATATACATTTCAGTTAAGGAAACATATAACTGGGGTGGAGATCCCTATAATTTCTTCCCAATAGACATAAAAATGGATAGTACACACATGTGAGAGGTATTTCACTCCCACAAAAGCACTAAGAAACCTTCTAGGAGCAGAAATCCACACAATCTCAAGATTATTACAAATTTTAAAATATGGGTAATGACATAGGGGATTGTTTGAAATATATATGAACATCACCTGATCATCATATTTATCATGTGAAGGACATTCAGTATGTTAGCTAGATTATATGAAGGAGTTTACATTTTTCAACTTGGTTAATAAAAACCACAATAAGATAATTCTGGATAGACATTGAGGCATATATGCAATAAAGGATGAAAATGATAGAATACTTTTTCAAATATGGATTTGATGATTGTCATGTGAATTAATCATTCATCTTGAATTACTTATCCAGATCATGTGGTAACACCTAAACATTTTATCCTAGTGGTGAGAATTCCTCTAGACATGGAGGCCAAGTCTTGCGATGTCCTCTAGACATATCAGTGAAATCATGTGAATTACATTAGAAATATCGGTCCAGTCATGTGAAGTCCTGTATGATTACTAGTTGTATCATGTGATAGCCTTCTGACGTGTCATCCTTGATCATGAGACACCCTCAAACATGTCTACATTGATCACTCAATTGCCCTCATACATTTCAGATGAGTCATGTAACAGTCTTCTAGACATGGAGGCCCAGATCGTGATTCATTTTTGGAAATGTGATGTTCAGTCATGGAAAACACCTTAATCATGTCAAACATGTCATGAAACTTCTCTATGATAATTTAGCTAGATCATGTGACAGAAAAATCAGACATGTCTACTAGAACTCTTCAAACATGTCAGACTAACAACCAAGACAAGTCCTACATATATCCCCAATATGTCAACCTTGTCAGGAGGATATTTTTGACATGTCAATCATGTCATGATGACCCCATGGGTCTCAATAAACTTTTCAATTAGACAAATTTGTAAAATCCTTAACTAAACTTTGATATCTCTAATTACTATCAGAAAAGGATACATATGAAGCCTTTCAATGGTTATAAATATAATATGCATCATCTTTTGTGTATGTACCTAAAAATAAAATAAAATATAACCCATGGGACATAAAATATTCTATGGGTTTATCATTATTTATCATACACCAATGGATTGACAAGAATAATGAAGTATAAGGACTCTGATTCCAATTATAAAAAATCAATATATAGGAGCCCTTACACAATCATGAGAACCAATGGGGATCCACCATGGTTTAAGCCCCTCCATATCTCAAATATTATTGGTTCATAAAACCCAAAATATATCTAGAGACAAATATCCTTCCTAGTCCACCACGATATGAGAATTGGGGTAATAATCGAGAATACCATTTTATGTATTCCCCAACCATGACCTTAAGTACATCAAACCCATCAATGGGTTAGAGACAAAATGAACAATGAGGACTATTTTCCCTATCTAAATGTTATATGTATGATTCCTTCCGAAGGAATGAGCTTCATATAAAGCATCCCAAAAGGGATACCTGAATGAAAAACATTTTATACAGTTGAAATAAGACTTATCATTTTTTATCCATTGTTTATCACAATGAGAATGACTCACATGGGTATTTTCATTAGAAATGATCGTATCACTTGCATCATAAATTTCCCCTATATAGGGAAACATCCACATGTAAGACCCATTTAGTGACATGATAGTATTTCCCCAATACAAGGGAATAAATCTTGGTGTAATCCCCCTAGGAATTCCTATATTAATAAACCCTGGAGAAATTACCCCATGAGCATTAATTATCTTTCACCATCCATCAGTGGGTGTAGGGATGATCTTACTTTGATGAATTTGATTACTTTTATAAAAATTATATGTATGATTCATTTTTATGGCTTGAGATTAATACCTTGAGGTAGAGTTCCCTCATATATGTCATTTCTTCATAATGTTAAAATTCACTACTTAATATGAGAAAAAATACATGGGTTTTGAATCCTTTTATATACATGATACATAAGATTCCTAAAAAAATTCAATCCTATATCAAACTCTAATATCCTCCTTAGATAAAAGTATAATTCAGATATCCTAATCATATAGATTCAAAGTTTAAATAACTATAAAATTCATAAGAAAATATGGGAATCAAGTTATGAATCCTGAATTCATAAAGAATTCCTCATTAATAGAACCCTGCCTTTATTGATAAAATGATTCATCACCTCATCCTTTTGTTAGGATAAACAATATTATATCGAGATTTGGATGAGTTTTACAAACATTTTTGAAATATGTAAGAGAGTTATGAAATAATTAATAATTTACACCAAAAGGGTGTGATTAGAATGACCTTTGATCCTGCTGACCAATGTGAGTTCCTAATTTCCATTGTGTTTGAAACAACAATTAACAACCTACCTTTGGAATGTAGGTATATACTTATTAATGGATATGAGATCCATTATAAGTTTGTATATAATATTATAATGGTAATACCATTATGAATAATTGTGAAACCATACTTGAACCTCCATAATCAATCCCTAAACAAGAAGAAAAGATGATGAAAATGATGAGAAAGTCTTTGATGACATGATAAATGCATCGTTATTGAAATTTGAAAGTAATGTATCAAGAACCCCAAGGATAACCATATAATATATCCATCAAATTTTCAAGGAAACATTGGCCAAAACCATTTTCAACATCATTAAAATATTCAACATGTTTTAATCTATATGAAAATATTTTTTTCCTTATTATTATAATGTTTCATCTTCTTTGTCTTTATCACAAAAGATATGATATTACACTTTTATTTAAAACATTAGTTGTAGTAGGAAAAATACTTTTAATATTCCTTGAACATATTACAAAAACAAAAAATTCCAAAAAAAACCATTCTTTTTCACTTTATCTTCTTATTTTCCAAATTTGTGATCAAGACGTTTTTAGACATATTTTACCACCAGTTGGGATTTTCAGGGGGAAACATCTTGAACGCTTATTATTATATATACCATATTCATGGTGCTATTATTATCACCACTTTTAATCACCCACAATTGTAATTATTATTTGTAATCATGTATGATCCAAAAAGGTATATTTAGTACAAATATTATGATATGAATATATTGTCCCTTTTCACTAGCACAGTTAGTGAAAGATAATTAAATAATGACATATTTTTTTACACATGTTAGAAGGGTTTTATCAATTTATTGTTATATATAACATTATGTGATAATAAATTCTCATTCATTATTTATTTTTGGATACTCATTATGTCTGCTATCATGAATTGTTAGTTTTATTTCGAATTTTAGAAATTTCATACCATGTATATTATTATGATATGAATCAAAAAATTATGTCTTCCCAACCCTTATTAATATTTTAAATCTCTTATTCATTTATTCTAATAATTTCATAATTAAATATTTCAAACCCATTGATTTTTTTATTTTACATCCATCTATGTATCATTGAAATAAATTCTATCAGTCACTATTTTTAGAGTTAATGTATAATGTCTTCAATAATTTTAGTGGATACATCATTTAATGATATTATTGATCAAATATTATTTAACCATGGTGAAAATTTCATCAGAGAAAAGTTTCCACTTCATTAGCCATAAATTTCATTGAGAATTTTTCATCTTTAAAAATATTTCCCTTTTGAGCATTTTTTAATACTTTTGACTTCTCATTGGGCTAATTTATCTCATCCTACATGCTTTCAAATATACCACTGATAATGGAGACCATATGTTTGGGAAAAAATGAATCATATACATTAATGAATCAATTAAAAAATCAACTATTAAGTTATCAATCACAGTAGTTCATAGATATTTTCAGGATAGTTTTCATAATAGTTGACATGTATCTATTGATGAAATGAAGGAAATTATCTAATTGAGGTATAAAGACATTCCATAAATTTAGTGGTATATAAGAAAAAACTGTTCTTATTTTTCTTTTCTAGATATTTTTTATGTATTACAATGGCTGAGAGATTATAATCATTCTTCATATTATCTTAACAAAGACACATTCTACAAAATTATTTGTTCTTTTCATTTATTATTCATCATTGTCATGGTAGAAATAGAACTACTCTATTATATTGATGGAACATCACCAAACTTCACTTCATTATTAATTCAATAATGAGAATTCAAATCCCAAAAATTGAATAGTTATCAAATAGATAATCCAATCATAGGTGAACCAATGTGAGGTACCAATTTGTATGACCTTATTAAGATATAATCAATATTGAGAGTTGGGGTGAATAATAGTTGGTGAAATTTTACACTAATTTATTCCTTTTCCCCCTTTACCACATACAATGGTTATGATATTAATTCCCTCTTTATATTGCATCCCATTACTTCATTAGAACACATAAAAAGAGGATATTATATTTATAATGTTCAAAATTCCATAATAAAGTATAATACTTTATGAAACTGGGAAACAATACATGTTTAAACAACATACTAGAAACAAAAATATATTCTAAAAATAGGCAGGGAATATCATTGAAACCATTATTATCACTATATTATTTTCCCAGTGCTTTAGTGATTCTGGAGAAAAAGTACCCCTGAACCTTATGATGATCATAGGTGTACATCCAAATATTTAGGTTCTTCATTATTTACTTGCATAATATAGTGCAAGAAAGACCTTATTCCTCCTTCTTCTATATACACAATAGTGCCCACACATTAATGATTATATCATATAAGAAAGAAAGAATTATACCTTTATTAATTAGAATCATTTATTACTTCCCTTATGACAATTATACTGCATTGATTATCATGACCCATCCCGGTGGGACTCATGACTTAACTCCCCAATCCCACCTCCAATACACCAGTGGAAGGTGACTCGCATTGAGTAGGCATATCAATAACATGGGAGGCATTTCCTAAGTACTTGTACACATGAACACATCTAGACGACCACAAATTATGAAATGTAAAAAAAACTCTAAGGAAAAAAATACATGCATACCACTAAAACCAACCAACATATTATAATAGGAAATGTAATGTGAGGTAACATAAATAGTTCTAGAGTAAAACCCACCTAAAGAAAGAGTATTTCCACAAAAAATTTCATCTTGTAAACATAATGTTTTGGGACTAATGTTTATTGTCGTATGAATACCCTTCTTGTCTAAACACATGAAGCACTGCTTGGCCCAAGTCCTAGTACACCAAGTACTTTTTCATAATGGTCTCTCATATACATAAGACATGAAACATGTGGGAAAATCCGATGTTGGGATGAGTATAACAATATTTAATGGGACACCCTGAATCTATAACGAAATACACAATGTAAAGGAACTATCATCTCTAACCAATTATATTTCTAAAACACATATAAAAAATATATCCAGATATACTCAAATCTGAACCCGTGGTCTAGAGTTATGTCACAAGAACTGTAAATCAAAACTGGATATTTAGTACAATGATTCCACAAAGCACTCATCTGGGAGCACACACTCATGAGTTGGATAGAATTGATGACATATGCCTGAGATGTACTTTTCATTGGTAAATTTCATGAGAGATAGAAACAATGATATCTCTAAAGAGAGATAAGATAAACCTACTCTGGGAGAACCAACTCCATGAGTGGGGAAGATCAATATACACAAATGCGGATCAATGTTAGGGTGATTCTGTATACCATGCCTCATCCATATCTTCATGTTAAGTAGTGGATTGTCTTTTGGTAGAATTGATCACATCGATACCTTACTCTACCTAGGGATAATAATGGATATAGGATCCTACTCTGGGTCTATTAGTGGGGATTTCCAAACTAAATCTAGTAAAATCTAGTCAAAGGGACCATGATCCTGTGAACAAGAAATGATACCATTTAACTTTCAGGGGAATGAAAAAGGGAACCAATCCTAATGAAACATTCCCAAGATACAGTGGGAAAAGAGATCAAGCCCTGTAGAAAGGTATATATTTGTGTGTAGTAGGGTCAAACATTGTGCCCCATGACCATAGTTACACCACGTGTTTTACATCCTGTGTCATCCAAAAATGTTATGTAGAAGAGGTATACTCGGAATTTATAAAGGGTCAAACACTATTCCCTACTATCAATGTTATACCGATAAACTCTTTCCATGTGCCAGTACACAGTGTTATCCCATGTTTGCCTACCCATGTACCAGTACATGGGGTAACTCTTATATACGATATGGTTCTGGACCTGTTGTGGGGTACACACTATATAGAGAATCTATATACTCCACCCCATGTCTATGTAACTCTCAAGATACACACCAAGCCTCAAAAAAGGGCCCAAATGTAGTGTGACATGGGTCACATTTCATGTGAAACTTTACTACCTCCTAAAACCCTAGCCGCCACTTAGGCCCCCCATGCTGTTTAACATAGGAATTTCCAGAATTTATGGTTCGTTCTCAAGCCATCTCATCCACTACTCTTTCCACCATTTCGGCTATGTCATGATGAAAAACTCCATATCCATCCTTGTTCGATAATTCCATTACCCAAACAATGCATTCTATCTTTCGATCTGGTAGCATAACAGATTAAATGGAAATGTTCTTAATTCCACCAAAGAATAGAATAAATGATTATTTGGGGATCCACCATCATCATAATTTCTCTATGTCTATATTCACACCTCATTCATGTCATGGTTATCCCAGATCTGCAATATTCGGTCATTGTTCCACGAATCAGGTGTGCAATGATCGATTGATTATGATATGTTGAGTGGTGGGCAATGCAAAGCATACCCGCGATGAACGATGAAAAATGGGAGAATAACATAAATCAAACTATTAAAAGACACCTTAATCGATGTTTATATCAATCATGGTTCATTTACATTAGAACTAAAATTTAATTTGTCAATAAATAATCACAAGATCAACACCCAAAAAAATCCCACAAAAAATAAAACCCACTAAATAAAGTCTTGATCGAACTTTGGATCCTCCTATCTGTTGGTTGGTCCATGTTCATAATGTAAATTCATGAACGTGGAAGGAAAACCAAAATATATCAGCCTAACTTTTATTTTTATTGATCACTTGCAAAGATCAATCACTGTGTCACCATCATTGGTGATATCAGTCAGGAAAAACATTGGTTGATTCTCAAACACTGGTTAATTGTCAATCGACTTTCACCGGTAGAGGTTAGGCGTCACCTGATGTAAAGACACTAATCAAAACACAACGGTACCCTCATATTTATGATACAATAAATCATTTATCTGTTATTCAATATTTTTATGAAAACTGTGTGTGTGTGCTATAAAATATTTTTTAGATTTCAAACATTTATTCTTGACACAATGGGTCTATGAATCTCATGTTGTCTCAGCGCCAGGTCTCAAATTTATTCGATATAAAATTAAAAAATTATACATTTGAAATATGGGAAATTACATTCTCCCCACCTTAGGCATTTATGGACCTAAAAATCGAAAAACAAAGGCTACATAAAGGGATGTTGGTACTGTGCATGAATATAAGCCTCCTTCAGCAAAGTGCTCTCATAGAGATTATCATGCTACCGCCAACACACACTAATGGAATCAACCATCCCTGAAATATTCCCTCTTGATGATCCTAAATCTCTAATTGGTACTTGGAAAAGGTCTCTCCATCATTAATGCTCAGCTCTCCCCAATCGATGATGTGCGATGGGGCATGCACGTACCTCCTTAGTTGTGACACGTTGAAGACATTATGTACTCGATTTAAGTATAGGGGGAGATCTAACTTGTTGTCCACCTAAAAAAATCTACAAAGTATCTAAAAAATGCTAATTAACCATAGAGATAATATGTCACCTCATCTATATATCTGTAACCTTCATTTATGTGAGACCTAAAGGAACACATAATCTCATTCCTAGAACTCCAATAGTCTCCATCTCTTATCAGAATATGAATTTTTCCATCTTTATGTATTGTATTATTCCACATGTGCATGTTAAGAACCTTCTTAATAGAAACTCACACCAACTCCAGGATCATGGGTGATAACTATCATGGGTTAGTCCATCAAATTAGAGACCTGTAGGGTTGCTTGTACGAATACTTGAATGGTGACTTAACAATGGCGGAGTGATAAATATTGTTGTTTTCAAACTCCACTTATGGTATGTGGTCCTATCAAATACAACTCAAATACAACTTGTAGACCCATAGCATGTTCTCAAATACTAGAATAGTCTGCTCCGTCTGGCTATCTATTTGTGGGAAAAAAATTATGATCATGTGTAAATGGGTCCCAAACAAATCTTATTATACTTTTCACAACTGGGATATTAAATGATCATCATGATCGGAAATAATCATCGATGGAACTCCATGGGGTCAAAAAATATTCTCAATATAGTGGAATCCCATGCTCTCTAATGAACTCTTCTTCTGAATTTGTTGAAAGTGGGAAAACATGGCGAGTTAGTCAAAGATCACCTAGATGGAATCATTTCCTCTATATTTACGTGATAAAATCATCATGAAGTACATAAATATTTCATCCCACACTAAATTTGGAACATAAATGATTTGATAAGAGCACGTTGGAACTTGGTTTTTATCCTTCACCTATGGGCATGTAAGGCATAAAAAAATGAACTCCACCGCCACCTTCTTCATCCCTATCCAAAAAATAAAATAAAATCAGAGGTCCTTGTATATCTTCTCCAATTTAGGGTGTACCACCAAATTTAATTCATGAAACTCCCATAGAACCACCTCCCACAACATCACCAGTACTTCTGTGAGTCTTTTGAAAAGAATGATTTACTCCCCTCCTTGTAAATATCCATTATGAGCATGCATTGTATACATCTGATCACTTAAGATTCTCACAGTTAGTATCCCCATTTTATGCCTCCATGACTAGCTATAAGATTGGTGGGATAACAATCATTTACTGGAAGTAACTTACTACATCTCCATCAAAAAATTATAACTATAACAAGGACAACTACTCAAATTCTTCATTCAAAAACTATGGACTATATATATTACTAAGTTCATATTCCACCACATTCCTCTTCCCAAAAGTATAGAAAATCACAAAGTCATAGTCATGGAAGAACTATTGTAATTAACTCTATCTTAGGCTTAGATCATTATTAGAGAAGACATACTTGAGACTCTTGTGATCAGAGTAGATGATAAACCACTCTCAAATCCATTAGTATCACAACATCTTCAATGCGAAGACTTCCACTACTAACTCAAGATCATGGATCACGGTGTTCTAATAATGTGGCCTCAACTAGAGTGAACCATAGTCAATAAACTCTTTCCTCGGCATCAGGAAACAACCATATGTGACCCCTAATGCATCACAAGATACTAGGTACTCAAACCCCTCCTCTAAAAATCTCATCACTGAGAATTCATCAAAATATTACCCAAATAATAAAATCATTAATTGGTGGTCATCCTTATAGAATCATCGTGATTCTTTCAAATACATGGGAAGGTCATCGATCCTTGGTAGTGGATAATACTTCTCCACAGTTACTTGTTTTATGTTCCAGAAATCCACACACAACCATAAGATCCCTTCTACCTACATGGAAAACAAAACTGGGGTTTCCCAGGGTGAAACACTAAGTCTTACTAATCCCTTCCTCTAAAATCCCTCCAATTTCACCCCCATCATAGAAATGTTTTCAGGATCTCTCTGATATATTGGTGCTGATATTAGAATCATTCTAGGATGTAAAAAAATACATAATTCTATCTCTCAGTGAGGAAGTAATTTGGGAACAACTTCAAGAAATACACCCTCATATTCTACTACTAATACTGGGAAATAAAATCTTATAACATCTATCACTATGAGGGTAAGGCTATCTATCTCATTATTGATCGGCTACACCCTCTTATGAATGAGTCTATTCTATGCTACTTGGATTCACATTTTCCAATAAAGGAAAACCTTATTCCATCACTATTTGCATTCCACACCCTTCCACTAAAATAGTCAGTCTGTGCATGGCCCATTGATAACCAATAAAAAACAAGAATGAAATTGTAAGGCCTAAAATCTTCCACCAAGAGGTTCCAACTGAAACTCTCCCTACAATTTTTAGGTCAAACTGTATACATAAGTGTGTCCATTGAGTCTGCTATAGTAGGTGTCTCTAAGCGTGTGGGTAGAGTCAATGTTCTAACCAAAATCTCAAAGTCTCATATAGGATTTATTATTGGACATGAATGACTAGTATCTATTCCTATCAATATGGAATCTAATGTATAAAATAAAAAGATCATACCTTGAAACATTCATAGAGCCTCTGGGTCATACACCTTGACCGCATATAGTTGTTTATTCCTCTATCCTCTAGCTCCCTAAGCCTGGAGTAGACTACCTAGGGGTGGAGGTGTTAACATGTTGAAATGTCTGCCACCTCCTGCCACTCTCCCATTTTCTCTTCCATGTCCTGTGCCCTAAGGATGTACCTTCTCATGTTTCTTATTTTCCTTAGAATCCAATCCACTGTCTCCCTTTCACCAGCTCTGTGGGTTTCAAAATCATTAGTAAGATGTCCCCTAGCACCACAGGAAATGCATCAACACGCTCTTGGATGATTGGACCTACCCTATGTGTCATGAATGGTATAATCCTTATTATGGTATATCCTATATTGTTGTATATCATGTCTATGTTTCTGAGGCCAACATCTTCTTCCTGATGTTGAGGACTCTACTCATACATTCCCATTGCTGAAAACCACTAACTATATCTACCCATCCAAGGAACTCGCAAATTCCAATGCTGGATCTAGCACCCCCAGAATAAGTACGAATTCACAATGGGGATACACAGGCATGTATGTCTCTACACATACCTCATTCGATGGTATAACCCCTGTAGTGTTGATTTTCTGTCATATCCATCGAGTACCTGGAGAGGTAGGTATAACTAGATGAGCACTCAAACACAAAATGTCATCCTACTAGATATATAGAAGCTTTTGTATATGCATGACCACCAACATATGTGGTGATAAATCCTCTATGAAAATGTCCTCAAACTCTTCACATAATGGGTCGCCTAATCGTAATATCGGTTAACTAAATCCCATCATCTCCCTACCGAACCTAAGTGAAGTGTCGCTGCTAGAACCACCATCTGATCATATGGTGTCCTAACATGACAGAAAACTCATCTCACCACTTCAAGCCAGTCCTTAGCTTCCTATGTGTCAGGTCCGCCTCAGAACCTGTGGGGTATCTACTATTGATACTCAGGAAGCTCGCTCAGTTAGTGCTCTTCATCCGATGGTACTTAGAGTACTATGTGCTACTCTACATGTGGAAATATGGCTGGTGAATCACATGGAGTTAACGTTTGGGGAACATATCCCAATATCGAATCCTTTTCAATGAGGGTTTCATCCTCACAATCAAGCTTCAGAATTGTAGCTGGTATATTTTGTGAATATATCATATAAGGGAAAAAGATGTACCATGGTTAATGAGTATATCTAGATAGCTGACTCAAAAAGAAAATGGAAACCACAACCCATTCTTCTATGATTCATGTAACATTATTTTTTCCCTTGAAACTAGTGTTCTCATGTACCGAGTCAAAAATAAAGTTATTAGTGTCTCGGTGTATTGTATATGTTGACCACCAAACCAACACTAGAGTCCCTAGCTAGGAATCCAAACTCTAAAAACATAACACTATTTCCCAAAACCTATTATATACTCTCAGTCCTAAGGTAGAACCAACCCCTTAAAATACCTCAATGTCACAACCCATCCTAGTGGGGCCCATGCTGCAACTCCCCAATTCCTCCTCCAATAGTCCAGCGGCTTATGAGTAGCACCGAGTAGGAATATCTCTAACATGGGGAGAATTTCTTAACTACCTACACACACACACATCTACAGTCCCACAAAATATGAAATGTAAAATAAAATTGAGGAAAAAATGCATTCATATCATTAAACCAAACAAAAATAGTACAACATGGAATATAAATTAAAGAAAAGTAAACTAGGAAAGAATAACGTCCACTAGAAGAAAGTGTCTATGAAATACAAATGTCCGACCTATAAAAAAGGTAATGGAAATACTGTCTATATTTGTATGAAAACCTCGGCCTATCTGAAACCAGGATGACCTAAATGGTCCAGTTCCTAGTTCTCCTAGGACTCTGTCAATAAGGTTTCCTATTTTTACATGACATGACACATGTGGGAAATGCCCAGGCATGGGTGAAATAAAAATGCTCAGTATGGAACCCTAAAACAGCTAATAAATACACAGGGTAATGGTATAGTTATCTCTATATTATTATGTGTGTAAAATAATATACCAATGATATCCAGATATACTATAACGTTGACTCATAAACTAGAGGTATTTCACAACTACCACATATCACCAATAGCAATTCAGTATGAGGATTACATAAAGCACTCATTCGAGTGTACATACTCTTGAGTCTGATAGCACTGATGATATCATCACAAAATGTAAAATTCATTGTGAATTGTCATGAGAGAGAGATAAGCTAATATATTTGAGGAGAGATATTATACACTCTCCCATGGAGAACTAACTCCATGAATGTGGGTGATCATTATATACTGATGAGGATCACTACCAGGGCCATGGTGTATATCACAACTCATCCAGATTCACCTACTAAGTAGAGGTATGATGTCCTGTAGGATTGGTCGCATCGATACCGGAATCTACCGTGGGACAGGAATAAATATAGGATCTTGCTCTTTTCCTCTAAGAGGAGATTTCTTGAATAAATCTAGTAAAATTCAGCTCAAGGGACCAAAGTCTTGTGAATAGGAAACGATACCAAATAACCTTTATAGGAATGAAAAAGGGAACCAACCATAACAAATCATGCCAAAGATATGGTGGACAAGGAGATAAATCCATGTAGAAGGGTATACCTAGCATGTAGTTGGGTCACATGTAATACCCCTTGACCTTGTGTATTTTCCGCATTCAATGGACTGTGTCATCAGAACATGTCATGTGGAAGAGGTATACACGACATGTAGAAAGGATCAATTGTCATTTCCTACTATCCTAGGTCAACTCATTTACTTTGGATGAGTTCCGGTACACAATATCAACACATGCTTAACTACAAGTGTACTAGTAAGTGGGGTAACCCATGTATCTGGTCTGGGTCTGGACGTGTGGTGGGGTACATCACATATAGAGTAGCCATGTACTACACCCCATGTACCTGTAACTTATGAGATACACGATTTGCCCCAGGGCAGGGACCACACAACATGTGATGGGTTTCACAGTTTTTGTGACACGTATTACCTCCCGGAACCATAGCTTCCACTAAGGGGGGCCCACACGTTGTGTAATCCCAGATTACATGCCATGTACCATGTTATTTTACAAAAATCACTAGTTCACACTCAGATAATTTCCTCTACTACTATAAAAACCATTCTAGTTGTGACTTACTAGGAAAATAAATATCTAGCCTCATTCGGTCACACTATCACCCAAACAATGCATTCTATTTTCTGATCCGATCACACAATGGAAAAAAGGGGTTGTTTTTCATTCCCTATAAGAATGTAGAATAACATGTATTCAGGGATCCACCATCATCTAAATAGCTTTGTGTCTATCATCACACCTCTACCGTGTCACACCGATCCCATATGTACAATATCTGATCATTACAACAAGAATCAAGTGTGAAATGATTGATTTATCAGGATATATAGAATCATGGAATAAGTGAAGAACACCCATGACGAACGATGAATGGTGGGATAAAACCATAAATCAAACAAGAGGAATGGACCTTAATTAAAGTTCACGTTAATCAAGTTTTGTTTCCTTTAGAAAAGTAATCAAATTCGTAAGAAAATTATAACAAGATCAACTCCTAAATAAATCCCACAAAAAATAAATCCCATCCCACAAGGTAATGATGGAACTATAGATCAAGCAGGTCATTGGTTGGTCCGTGTTCATCATGTAAATACAAGAACGTGGAAGGAAAACCAAAATAACACATCCTATAATTGATTTGGATCACTTTCTAGTAAAGATCAATCACTATGTCACCATCGTTCGCGAGATTCGTCAGGAACAACATTCGTTGATTGTCAATTTTTGATTAAGTTGTCATTTCCATGAGAGTTTTGTTGAAAGCTCTATCTAGAAATTCTCTAGCGTCCCCAGGGTAATGTAGATAACCATATAATTTTTATATAATAGTATTTTTTAAATAAAATCTTAACAAAATCAAAAATAATAATTTATCATTAAATTATTTTATGATGATTACATAATTTTCGGGGTTTTCCATTGAAAACTCTTGCCGACTAATGAAAATTTGCAAATAGGTCAAACGACATATTACAAACTTTTTAGTTGTCTCAGATTTCCAAACCAAGTTACAGTTCCTATGTAACACCCTGAGATTTTATGAAAAATACTCTTTTTAATTTCATTAATGTCTTGTGTTATACGCTACACCAAAAGGATCTTTCAAAACACACATCTCTGACCTGACTTGAATTAAACGCAATCGTGACCTTCCACGATAGCGTGTGTTGTACGCAACACCAAGTTTCGCTAAACAACGATATGCTATTAAAATATTATTAAAACTAGCCATTATGAATAGTAATAACCACTTTTTGAAATTTTGTAAATTTTATTTTTCAAAATGGACTTCATTTTTGGATTTGGAGTATCTAATTTAGCCTAAGGTTAAATTTTGGTACTTTTCGGATAACTTTCATATTCTGATGAATTGTGAAAATTACTAAATTTTAATTAAAAACAACTTTTTTAATCGAAATAATTAATAGTGATAAATTATTAATTTGATTGGTTTTAAAGTATATTTAGAATATATTTTTACAAATTAATAAAATGTTGGTCATTGGATGTAATTTCACATTTAAACCAGTTATAAACAAGTGTCAATCTTTTGATAGTTATTATCTCTTAAAACACGCCATTTGTTTTGAAGACGGGAATTAATTTTTAAATTAGTTAATGTAACTGATATGTTTTGAATTTGGTAAAATAGACATCATTTTTGAGTTCCTAATATCAAATATAGCTTAGGCCTAATTTTTGGTATTTTTCTGAAAACTTTCAATTTTTGATGAATAGTGAAACCACTAAGTGGTAGTTTAAAAAACTGAATTTTTCATAAAACATAATTTTACTGCTTCTGTGAGTGGAATTTTGAAAATCCGAGAGACACGGTTGATGTTAGTAAGTAAAATGTGGTTCAATGAGATGAAAATAATTTTTGGTGAATAGTAACTTTTTACTTTTTTTTACCACGGTTAAAAGTAAATAGTGTAATTAAGGGTATCAATGATATTATTATTATCCTACAAAATGTCCTAATTATATTGGATAAGTGTAATTCGACCAAAAACAACCTTAGGAATAAAATATGACCATTTAGGCCCACTTGGATTAGATTAGGACATTTATTATTAATTTATTTAAAGAAGGGTTAAAATAGTTAAAATCAACGTTTAATAAGTAAATCATTTTTAATATAGGGTTATACATAAGATAAATTCGACTATAAATACTCATTAGAAATATAAAAAGATGTCCTACATAATGGTATTTTATTTGGAATTTTTAAACATTAAATAATGTAATTTATTTATGACACACTGATGATACAGTAATTATCTTATTAATGAAATATTGACATAATTAATGTTATAAATACCCAAATAAATGTAATTTGAGACTTTTTATGAATTACACTAATTTTCTAGGTTAATATGACATGTTAGTATTGACGTAATTAACTTTTTTCTAACTTATCATTCTGTTATGATTTTCACAAAAATCAATTACTAAATAGAGTCAAAATTGACATAAAATTGTTTTTAAAACAAATATTATATTATTAATTGTTATTTTATTCCTAAAAATATAAGGTTCGGCAAAATGACTTAGCTAAGGTTATATATATTAATAATAAACAACTTGGGGTTCGTTTGGCTTGATATAGTATGTTTATTAACCTTATAGTATAAGAACACAAGAAGACACGGTAAAAGTAAAATTATTTAACTTAATGTTAAATCTAAATGATAAGGCTAAAATAGGAACCTAAACTTGTTTAAATTCTATTGGATGAGAGGATTTAGACCCATCCCCACCATAGCCTAGAAATAAATCAATTTGGAGCTATTTAAAACCGAACTTGACTTTATAATAAAATAATATTTTTAGTTTTTCCAAAGGAGCCCCTCTCCTCACTTATAAAAGGGCACCTCCTCCCTCTCTTCCTCACACAACTTTGAGCCTTCAAGCTCAGACAACCCCTAAAAAATTCTCTTCTACACTTCCCTAGAAACATCCTAGAGGTTCTGGTCTTCTTTAAAGACCCATTTTATTGCCCTAAAAGGAGGTCTCAAAGAAGAACTTCAAAGAAGAGGTAATGTCCGTTACCGATTCTTTCATCTTTATTTCATCTTCCACTGCTTCTTATTAGGTTGTTTCATTATGAATTAATAACATCAGTATCACTCATATACTGATATGTTATTATAAGTATGAAACAACCCTATTTCACCATCTATCCATCCTATGGAAAAAAGAAATCACCGCGCGTGTGTACGTACGGAATACCATCTCCACGCCGTGGTGTAATCTATTTTCCACCACCACCTTACATGGATGGGTATAATGGTGTAAAGAATAACTATACATAGTTTTTAGAACATCATATTGATTCTGATATATTGTATCATCCACTTCAATTCAATTCAATAATTATGGAAACGATATCATCGCTCGTGCGTATGTACGGACTACCGTCTCCACGACGCGATGAGATTCATTCTCCATTTTAACCATTTAAGAATGATTATAAAGTATATATAAGAAATAATAATGAAGTATATGACATTATAAAGATATTGGATTTATGTATAAATGTATGTCATCTACTTAATTCCATTCAACTCAATAAGGAAACGAAAACAGCGTTCATGCGTATGTACGGCCTACCATCTCCATGAACGGTGTATTTCTTTCCATTTATCAATACATTATATATATGTATATTCTGAATATATATTATATATAAATCATGTTTTATATTATGGAATTAAGTAATCATGATCTATGTATTCATATGAATAATTACAAGTTAAAACACGAATGACAAATGAGACGATTTTACCCAAAACGCTACTTTAACATGAATTTACAAAAGAACGGGTAATATAAAGTCATAAGTGAACCATATATGATATAATAACAATGAATATGATTATGTAATATGTCAATGACATTATTTAAATCATTATACAGGAGGTTCGGACACTTACGAAGCAAATCAGACCTAAGGTAAGGGAAATATCACAATCTCATTTTTATCCGAGATTGTTTATACTTTGGTATTTACTGGGGTTTATTTTATCATCCACCTCCATGATTCCTCAATATGTAATATTTATATCCTTATACAATAGTTTATATCCAATTTTACCCTTCGGTAAGTTTTTATTAAAATATATGAAAGGAATCTTTTGTCGTTTTTCATACGAGGTACTTTTTTGACTTTTCCGACAAAAGTACGAGAAGAATGTTTTTTTAACTTATACGGCATGAATTGATTTTTAAAACATTATTTCCAAGAAGCTTCCTTTAAAGGTTTTCATGTTTATTTTTAATTAAATTCTTTTAGTTTAAAATTTTATGACAATTTAAGTAAAGAAAAATGTTTTTGAAGCAGAAAGGATATTTTCCTCAAGAATGGAGTTCAAGTGTTTTATCAAAATTATTTTCCATCTAAGATAATAAAGGGGATATGTTTCTATCCCTATTATTACATTGATTTGATTATGATGTGATGGAATTATTTTTATGAATTCCTTTATCTTATATGAATTGTTTTATGATGTCACGATGTTTAAGATTCTCATTTTTATTACATGGGTTATGCAATGATGTATGATTTATGATTTTGTGGCACACATAAGAATGGTATCATTATGAGATGGGTGAGACCTATATCTCCCTCCAATTCATTGGGTAAAGATTTTATATCTCATGAGATAGACATGGCTGGAATGGTAGGTTATACCGGTTCAGTGAAACTGACTGAAACGAGGGTGACTCGGTTCAAAAATGGACTTTGTCCACTAAGATAGTATTGGAAATGAGTTTTAAATAATAAGATATGATTCTCTATGATTATGTGTGTATGACAAAAAGTTTCATGTTTTAAGTTATGATTATTGGGATTTCATTTCACTACTATGATTTATCCCATGTTATGAAAATATGCTCTCTTTTGCAGGTTAAGATTTCCAAAATGTTATGTTCTTATGAATATGATGTGATTGATATTTATTATGTTTACCCTTACTGAGCATTTGAGCTCACCCTTTTATGTCTTCTTTTCCCCAGGATATAAAGAAAGGTTTTAGGTAAAAAAAGTAAGATCTTTATGGGAGATGTTGAAGATCTTTCACCATGATTAAAAGATTATATTCTGAGTTTCCAAAGACACTAAACTATTACTATCCTTGTGTGTGTGTTTTTGTTATGTACTAAGTATTCCACAAAAGTAATGTAATTTCCATTTACGTCATGCTTCGGGTCTCTACAGTTGGTATCAGAGGAAATGTTTAGTCAACCTTTGGAAACTAGGATGAGAGAACATTAGTGAGATCTCTAGAGATATTTCTAAGGTATTTCTAGGGATGTCCCTAAGGATATGTATACGTATAGGATATATTCCTAGAACTACGGTAACAATCATAGAATTTGACATATGATTTTTGATATTGAAGGTAATCCCCCTTTATTATATTGTTTTCCCTAGTGTGATTTTTACCTCTCACACTATTCTTTTTGGGTTTTAGACGATGGCTGGAACCCGAAGGAACCGTGTTGATCAATGTAATGGACAATGCAATGATTGTCCTCCTGATCAAACAAATGTTATGGGAGATGGAGTGAAAAATCTTATTGCTATACTTACATAAGCTATGTATCATTCTGTACTTCCAAATGAGCAGAGAAGGGAACAATATTCTATTGAGTCCTTCATGAGGCAACGTCGACCTTCTTTCAGTGGGTCTTCTGATCCAATTGTTGCTGAACAATGGATCAGTACTACTGAAAAGATATTTTCATTTCTTCAATGTTTTGAGCATGATAAAGTCATCTTAGCAGTGTATCGTTTGGAAGGTGATGCTGATCAATGGTGGAATCTTATTAAGAATACGAGGCAAAGGGATGAAATTGAGTCCATAGAATTGGACGAGTTTATGAACTTATTTTTCAATAAGTACTTCCCTCGTATTCTTAGATCAAAGATGGAGAAGGAGTTTCTTGAACTAAAGCAAAAGGATGATGAATCTGTTGGTATATACGAAGTGAATTTTACAAGTCTTGCAAGGTATGCATCTGGATTTATCATCCAACCTGAAAGTAAAGTTGATCGATTCTTCAGTGGCTTAAAACCAAATCTTCGAAGGGAATTAGCTATAAGAGACTTCAGTAGCTATGAAGAAATTGTGCGTTGTGATATCAAGGTAGAAATGGAAGTTGGTGTTACTTATCCATCTCATAGTTTTGACCAGAAATGAAAGATAGAGTTCAAGGAGAAATCTCAGAATAATGGTGAAAAGAAGATGAATGTTTCCTTATGCTCAAAGTGTGGAAAGAAGCAGAGTGGAGATTGTCTTAAAGGGACAAGTAAATGTTTCAAATGTGGAAAGGAAGGTCATCAGTCATTTGAATTCCGCAATGATGGGAAGGAGATGTCTAATGATGCAAACAAAGGAAGGGATACACAGAATGAACCTACTACACTTCAATGCATCAAGTGCAAGGAAAAGGGGCATTATGCTAATAAATGACCTAATCCAAGGGTTAGTGATGTTCGACATGAGAAACCGCTTAAGGCAAAGGACAAAGGGAAGTCACATGTGATCACTATTGGCGATGTTGAATATGACAACGATGTGGTGGAATGATTAAGTGTTTATGTAATGGGATTCCAAAATAATGTTGTATCATGGAGTATTGGAATATTTATGTATTGGTCTAATTTGGTATTCAAAGTGATTGAGATATTTTTGGAAATAAGATGATATGCGCATAATGAAGGGAAAATGAGAA
Source organism: Viscum album (assembly GCA_963277665.1). Taxonomy (NCBI): domain Eukaryota; kingdom Viridiplantae; phylum Streptophyta; class Magnoliopsida; order Santalales; family Viscaceae; genus Viscum; species Viscum album. Next base: position 559,455,734 of record OY728142.1, read on the forward strand.
AATGAAATGTTTAACAGTATTCATGAGCTCATCATGGTTTGAGTATATAGAATTTTGAAGATTTTGGTATGTGGAAGGTGTTAACTTTTAACTGCATTCATGTTTTCACTAAGGTTCAATGGGTATTCAAGAGAATAAATGATTAAGGCCTTTGAATGTTTGGAATGTGACCAACAAAACATATCTTATGATATATGGGGATCAACGATGGTATTAAATCTCTGGTAATCGTTTTCACTATATTATGAGAGTGGACTGCAGTATTATGGATTATGTTGGACATAAGATAGTATTGATAGAAGTTTTTTCGATATTATTTCTGGGATGTTATAGTAATGTAGTTTTAGAAAAAGGACAACCTGCAAGACGGGCGACATCCCATCGCGTCAGACAAGGATGTGGGAATCGAACCCACAACCGAAGTGCGACTGGCCTTTATCGCCTACCACTGGCCTACATGAATTCCCTGTTTAGTAGAAACTAGTTTTATTATATTAAGAAGTATGATATATGAATTATAAGTCCATTTTAGGAACCATATATGATTAATCTCACTATAGATCGACTTATGTATATTTAATAACTTTTTCTAACCTTTTGTTTGAGACAGATGGAATGACTCGTCATTCTATCACATGATATGCTAGCATTTCACGAATAACAAATTCAACTTCATTTATTTAAGAGATGAAGTGGAAATTGTTCAAGACACGAACAACAGTGAGATTGTACCAAAATAAAGTAAGTACTTATTCTAATTCAAATTCTTCAACTTTAGGGAAATGATCTTGAAAACCAAAAATGTTGTCCTATTGCCCTTATATCTGATGAATCAGATGGTACCCTAGGTCGTCACAAATTTATGGCTTTGTGATTGCTGGATTTTCCATAGCCATGTTCTCTACCACTCTCCATCAGAACATGATGGTTAGATTTCTCTTCCATATAGATATTTTCACCTATGTGGAAACCCAGTGATTAGTTTATTTGGGTAACCGTTATGTTTCATACTTTTGTTTTTAAAGATTGTTGTTGGTATTACTTTTTATGATGTGGGTTTCTATTAAAGAAAATTCCGAGTAGTAAACCATTTATAACCCCGACGAATTTCGAGGGCGAAATTCATTTTAAGGGGGGGGGGTAGAATGTAACACCCTGATATTTTATGAAAAATATTCTTTTTAATTTCATTAATGTCTTGTGTTATACGCTACACCAAAAGGATCTTTCAGAACACACATCTCTGACCTGGCTTGAATTACACGCAATCGCGACCTTCCACGATAGCGTGTGTTGTACGCAACACCAAGTTTCGCTAAACAACGATATGATATTAAAATATTATTAAAACTAGCCGCTATGAATAGTAATAACCACTTTTTGAAATTTTTTAAATTTTATTTTTCAAAATAGACTTCATTTTAGGATTCAGAGTATCAAATTTAGCCTAAGGTGAAATTTTGGTACTTTTCGGATAACTTTCATATTCTGATGAATAGTGAAATTTACTAAATTTAAATTAAAAACAACTTTTTTAATCGAAATAATTAATAGTGATAAATTATTAATTTGAGTGGTTTTAAAGTATATTTAGAATATATTTTTACAATTTAATACAATGTTGGTCATTGGATGTAATTTCACATTTAAACCAGTTATAAACAAGTGTCAATCTTTTCATAGTTATTATCTCTTAAAAACACTATTTGTTTTGACGACGAGAATTAAATTTTAAATTAGTTAATGTAACTGATATGTTTTGAATTTGGTAAAATAGACATCATTTTTGAGTTCATAATATCAAATATAGCTTAGGCCTAATTTTTGGTATTTTTCTGAACACTTTCAATTTTTGATGAATAGTGAAACCAATAAGTGGTAGTTAAAAAAACCGAATTTTTCATAAAACATAATTTTACTGCTTCTGTGAGTGGAATTTCGAAAATACGAGAGAAACGGTTGATGTTAGTAAGTAAAATGTGGTTCAATGAGATGAAAATAATTTTTGGTGAATAGTAACTTTTTACTTTTTTTTACCACGGTTAAAAGTAAATAGGGTAATTAAGGGTAACAATGATATTATTATTACCCTAACACATTTCCTAATTCTATTGGATAAGTGTATTTCGACCAAAAACAACCTTAGGAATAAAATATGACCATTTAGGCCCACTTGGATTAGATTAGGACATTTATTATCAATTTATTTAAAGAAGGGTTAAAATAGTTAAAATCAACGTTTAATAATTAATAATTTTTAATATAGGGTTATACATAAGATAAATTCGACTATAAATACTAATTAGAAAGATAAAAAGATTTCCTACATAATGGTATTTTATTTGTAATTTGTAGACATTAAATAATGTAATTTATTTATGACACAATGATGATGCAGTAATTATCTTATGAATGAAATATTGACATAATTGATGTTATAAATACCCAAATAAATGTAATTTGAGTCTTTTTATGAATTACACTAATTTTTTAGGTTAATATGACATGTTAGTATTGATTTAATTAACATTTTTCGAACTTATCATTCTGTTATGATTTTCAAAAAAATCAATTACTAAATAGTGTCAAAATTGACATAAAATAGTTTTTTAGAAAAATATTATATTATTATTTGTTATTTTATTTCTAAAAATCTAAGGATCGGCCAAATGACTTAGATAAGATTATATATATTAATAATAAAAAACTTGGGGTTAGTTTGGCTTGATATAGTATGTTTATTAACCTTATAGTATAAGAACACAAGAATATACAGTAAAAGTAAAATTATTTAACTTAATGTAAAATCTAAATGATAAGGTTAAAATAGGAACCTAAACTTGTTTAAATTCTATTGGATGAGATAATTTCGACCCATACCCACCTTATCCTCGAAATAAATCAATTTGGAGCTATTTAAAACCGAACTTGACTTTATAATAAAATAATATTTTTAGTTTTTCCAAAGGAGCCCCTCTCCTCCCTTATAAAAGGGCACCTCCTACCTCTCTTCCTCACACAACATTGAGCCTTAAAGCTCGGCCAACCCCTGACAAATTCTCTTCTCCACTTCCCTAGAAACATCCTATAGGTTCTGGTCTTCTTCAAAGACCCATTTTAGTTCCCTAAAAGGAGGTCTCAAAGAAGCACTTCAAAGAAGAGGTAATGTCCGTTACCGATTCTTTCATCTTTATTTCTTCTTCCACTTATTCTTCTTAGTTTGTTTCATTATGAATTAATAACATCAGTATCACTCATATACTATTATGTTATTATAAGTATGAAACAACCCTATTTCCCCATCTATCCATCCTATGGAAAAAATAAATCACCGCGCGTGCGTACGTATGGAATACCGTCTCCACGCCGTGGTGTAATCTATTTTCCACCACCACCTTACATGGATGGGTATAATGGTGTAAAGAATTACTATACATAGTTATTAGAACATCATATTGATTATGATATATTGTATCATCCACTCCAATTCAATTCAATAATTATGGAAACGATATCATCGCTCGTGCGTACGTACGGACTACCATCTCCACGACGCGATGAGATTCATTCTCCATGTTAACCATTTAAGAATGATTATAAAGTATATATAATAAATAATAATGAAATATATGACATTATAGAGCTACTGGATTTATGTATATATGTATGTCATCTACTTAATTCCATTCAACTCAATATGGAAACGAAAACAGTGTTCATGCGTACGTACGGCCTACCGTCTCCATGAACGGTGTATTTATTTCCATTTATCGATCCATTATATATATGTATATTCTGAATATGTATTATATAAAAATCATGTTTTATATTCTTGAATTATGTAATCATGATCTAATTAATCATATGAATAATTACAAGGTAAAACACGAACGACAAATGAGACTATTTTACCCAAAACACTACTTTAACATGAATTTACAAAAGAACGGGAAATATAAAGCCATAAGTGAACCATATATGATATAATAAAAATGAATATGATTCTGTAATAAGTCAATGACATTTTTAAATCATTATACAGGAGGTTTGGATACTTACGATGAAAATCAGATCTAAGGTAAGGGAAATATCAAAATCTAATTTTTATCCGAGATTGTTTATACTTTGGTATTTACTGGGGTTTATTTTATCATCCACCTCCATGTTTCCTCAATTTGTAATATTTATATCCTTCTACAATATTTTATATCCAATTTCACCCTTCGGTGAGTCTTTATTAAAAGATATGAAAGGAATCTTTTGTCTTTTTTCGTACGAGGTACTTTTTTGACTTTTCCGACAAAAGTACGAGAAGAATGTTTTTTTAACTTTGAGGCATGAATGGATTTTTAAAACATTATTTCCAAGAATCTTCCTTTACAAGTTTTCATGTTTATTTTTAATCAAATTCTTTTAGTTTAAAATTGTATGACATTTTAAGAAAAAAAATGTTTTTGAAGCAGAAAGGATATTTTCCTCAAGAATGGAGTTCAAGTGTTTTATCAAAATTATTTTCCATATAAGATAATAATGGGGATCTGTTTCTATCCATATTATTACATTGACTTGATTATGTTGTGATGGAATTATTTTTATGAATTCCTTTATCTTATATTAATTGTTTTGTGATGTCACGATGTTTAAGATTCTCATTTTTATTAAATGGGTTATGCAATGATGTATGATTTATGATTTTGTGGCACACATAAGAATGATATCATTATGAGATGGGTGGGACCTATATCTCCCTCCAATTAATTGGGTAATGATTTTATATCTCATGAGATAGACATGGCTGGAATGGTAGGTTATACCGGTTCAGTAAAACAGGACTGAAACGAGGGTGACTCGGTTCAGAAATGGACTTTGTCCACTAAGATAGTCTTGGCAATGAGTCTTGACTAATAAGTTATGATTATCTCTTATTATGTGTGTATTCCACAAAGTGTCATGTTTTAAGTTATGATTATTGGGATTTCATTTCACTTCTATAATTTATCCCATGTTATGAAATTATGCTCTCTTTTGCAGGTTAAGATTTCCAAAATGTTATGTTCTTATGAATATGATGTGATTGATATTTCTTTTGTTTACCCTTACTGAGCATCTGATCTCACCCTTTTATGTCTTCTTTTCCTCAGGATATAAAGAAATGTTTTAGGTAAAAAAAAGGAAGATCTTTATGGGAGATGTTGAAGATCTTTCACCACGATTAGAAGATTATATTCCGAGTTTCCAAAGACACTAAACTATTACGATCCTTGTGTGTGTGTTTTTGTTTTGTACTAAGTATTCCGCAAAAGTAATGTAATTTCCATGTACGTCAAGCTTCGGGTCTCTACATCCTAAGTTATTAGGATTTGAAAATAAAATAATTTTTATTTAATTGTTTTATTTATGGTTATGTCCAAAAACTAATTTTTATACCTGATCAGCACTAGACGATGTTATGGAACTCTTAAGGTAAAGGCACTACCTCGAACACAATAGTGACCTTGTATTTATGATCCAGGAAATATTTTAATAGTTACTCTAATTTTTCTATAAAACTACGCATATGATCCATTAAAAGTTTAATATATTTCAAAAACTTATTCTGGACACAGCGGTTCTTGGAATCGCATGTTGGCTCATCACATGGTCTTGAAGATAATTCATAAAATATCAAAAAATAATACCGATAAAATCCAAGAAATTACATTAACATCCTTAAATATACTCTCTTATACTTTTTCGTCTTCTTCTTTCTATACAAAATATTTTCACAGCACCTTTTTTTCTTCCTTATTCTCTTCATTCTTCATCATTTACAACACCATTCACTATATCCTCACCTCAGCCTGTCTTTTTATTCTTTATTCATTAGTTTAATATAGAATATATTGGATCTATTTTCAACTATTCATATATTTTTTATTTATATGAATAGCCAAAGTTAGGATTCTCTATTCTTCGGAAGTACTAGTAAAAAATTCAGTTTAGTTTCTTTATCATCCCTTAAACAAAATTTTCATCTCTGACTACCTATAATAAATAGATGATATTATAACAATAACTACAGTATTGGTTGTCTTCTCCAATCTCTATCTTCATCACTCAATCTACATCTAAAATAACATTATGATGCATTTTCAAAAAAAGTTAAGAATATCAGTAATTCAAAAACCCTTTGATCTCATTGGTAAATGAAATTGATGAGATCCACACTTATCATCATCCAATGTATTTAAATATGTTTCAAATATTTCTTAAATACATGGACAAATTGATATATTTTATTTCATGACATATGGAAACATCAGAAATCATTTAAATTAAACAATTCTATAATAACCCCATCCCCAACTGCGGGATCCAAGATACATGCATCATGATATTATTTATTAATAACTCATTTTAATGGTACTTTCACATTTTAAATACCCTAATTTATTAGGTCTTCTTGTACTTTTTATTAATATTAGTCAATAATAATGATCACATTCAAATATATTTTTTATTAATGGTGTAATAAAGCATACTGAATTTATACCTAGAAGTATACATGCAATGCACTTCATGGTGACATCTCATTATCATGATCATAGATTTATTTTCAAACCACATGGAATATATATTTAAATACATAATATGAACCTTGTAATGTGATATAAACCTCATCAACTTTAAAGTTATGATCCCTGCTTTAAAAAAATCATTTTTTACTCCACAATGTTATATAAATACCTAAAATACTCAGACATATTTTAATCACATGTTCCTTCATCCAAGATACCCAAAACATATTTATAAATTATTTAATAATCAGTCAACCGGTATTCAAAATTATACGAATTTTTTAGATATGATATTTCTTTTCTTCATGTATGGAATGCCAATGATGAATGCATTGAGTTTTCCAATAGAATAACTAGTGTACATCTCTAATGGTAATAATCGAGCTCAAGATAAACCTAGAAGATGTGTTGGATAGAACTTACCTCAATTATAATTCTATTTTAATGTAAGAATGGTACAATACAAACTTGAATTATCAATTTGATATTATTTATCCATTTCATCATATATATGTTTTATGTAGATGGAAAATCAAGCATAATAAAATTTATAAGCACATAATGTATATTATCAATTTATATTTTCATAGAAGGTCAACATAATCTCATAGAAGATCCATACTTGATTTATCTCATTATGGATGGTTTTTGTTGATGTTTACAGGGGATCAATGTATTTCACATTTAAGAATGATCATGGAACACAAGTACTTATTCATACAGATGTTCTGTGATAACATTCATTTACATTAACGATCTTTGTAGGTTTTTCATAGAAGAATCATAGATCCATGGATAAATAATTGTTGTTTAATCATTTTAAAGGATTTATATTTTTTTTTTCATATAGACAAATCTAGTTGAGTGGATGAAAGTTTTAGTTGGGAGGTCAGAGATTATTATATGGTGTGATCAAATGATGCTGATGTATTCATTTGGATGAATCTCATTAAATTTCTATCTTTTAAATAATTGAACAATCCCATTAATCTAGTGACACTACAATAAATGTTGTATATCCTGATGTACATATACCAATAGATTTAAAAACCATCGGTATGGCCCCCAACATAATTATTATACTAAATCTATTGGTTTAACATCACTATGAATTGGGTATACCAACTATTTCTTAAAATCATTGGAACAATCTCTTATATACCAATGGTTAAAATGACAGTGGTATATAATACCTCCAAAACCCCACATTGATTAGAATATCCATTCAACCTTCATATCATCTCAATTTTTCCAGTTCTCCCCTTTGACACATTCAGTTCCTAGAATTATACTTCTGTTTTGTTATGATTTATGATTCTTATAGTGACCCTAAGTTAAATATTGAAGGATTTTTAAATTTTTCCCCATTCCTCATATATTATCCTTGTGTTTCTTCATTTCATTCAGAAAATTCTAAATTTCAAAAACAATATTTTTATTATCTCGTTATTGGTAGTGAAGCAACATCAAATTTTGAAATCTTGTTTTATATAAAATAGTTTTCTGAAATTGGAATTATTTAATTTTAAATCTATGGGTTGTAGATTAATTATTTTTTAAAATTTGGTTGTATTTATTTATAATATATTTTTTATTTTCCGGGAATCTAAATTTTATTAAACCATAAATTCATGCAATATTACTATTTAAAAAAAAAATTCATTGATTACTAGTTTTTTTCATATTAGGTTTTAAAAAATTTGAGTGCCAATTATTTCAAGTTATGTTTCACAATCATGGTGTTTTATGGCCATGAAAATTGTTATTTCACATTATGAAACCACAATTTTAAAATATATTTTATTAATATTTTTACTATGTTTAATAATGGTTTGCAAAAAAATACAATAAATTGTTCACATAACATGATTGAAACCCCATGTTATAAATTTATTGGAATTTTTATGTTTTTTTATTAATAGTTTTTACTCATTGATATAATGGATTTAAATATTATTTATATATATATGGTATTATATTATCTCATTATATTGAATTATAATATTAAGGATATGTGTGATCAATATAATGTTTTAATTATTTCCAAAATGCATTTCCCTTTTCAAATTATAGCTTTCATGAATAAATGTGTGTTTTATTATAATTTAGTATTAATGTATGTAAAATTTTGTTTTTATTTTCAAAAGGAAAAGTAAATAAAATTGATTTTATTTCATCATTTTCCCAATATTTTTCAAAGTTGTTAAAATTACCTGAATACATATATATTAATTATATATATTTAGGATTTTAATTCTATATTATTTTAATAAATTTAAAAATTTTAATATAACATTGTTATATTTTTTTAATATAATGGATAGACGTTTCTTGTATGATACTATTCGGGTCTATATAATTTTTCAGAAAAATATTGAGTTTTTTACATTTTCATTTTTGAATTCCCTAGATAGATTTCTTATACACATCCCTTGTTATAATAATGTTGGAAGACCTAAGTTATGTAACAATGAATTTAGCTACCATATTACACAATTTGTTTTTTTAAACAAACTATTATGTATTTTATTAAAAATGGGAGAAAACACAGTCTCAAACTATTGATAATTGAGTGAGAGGACTGGATTAAAGAATTTGTTAGATGATTGATTTTATATTTATTCATCATAATGATAAATAATGCATGAAAATGAATGAATATAAAGGAATTAGTAAACATGTCTCTTTTAATGAAAATGATGGTGTTGAGTTAGTGTAAAAGATGAAATATACTACCTTGATTCTTGTATACTGGAAATGTGTTCAATTGAAATTGAAGGATTTTTTAATAAAAAATATTCATGGGAAACCCATGTATGGTATTTCTAATTATTCCATAAATTAATTTCTTACATTTTTGTAAAATGATTTTTAGATGATTTAGATATTCCCTTAAACCATTATGTGGAACATAATTTGAATGAACAAATTTCATTTTATAAAAAATCATTCTTTTAGAAAATATTGTAGCTTATTATTGGAGGAAATCATTAGCCTAAATGATATTATTAAATGTGGAAAATATTTATATAATCAAATTGATTAGGGAACACCATCAAATATTCCCTATAATATAATTTTTAACTTTCAAATTATTTCCAATATCCAATTTTTTTATATCGAATGAAATACAAACAAATATTATATGAAATGATATTATGATAAAAAAGGATAAAGATGTGTTTTTTCATCCGGTAGATGGATTATCATCGAGGAATTTTTTTGGGATATCCTAATATTTTATTTTATGGTGTGTAATGTGATTTTTGATCTATTATTTTAATGTTTAAATCTATTGGTTCAGATTCTTACCTTTCACCACATATGCACAACATTAATTTTCATTTATAACCATAATCCATGGATGAGTATGAAAAAACTAATCAAATACATCAGTATAATCATATATAAAAAATATAATCAAAGTAAATCATATAGATTTATACATGTAATCTATAATAAAATATTTTACATGTCCTTGGAATTTGATTGTGTGCACATATGATGCATGTTTAAAAGTTTTATTTCATATGAATGATGTTGTTTTATATATGGTAAATTATTTTCACAAATATTAAATGATACATGGATATAGAACACATAAAGACCATTACTATCATTTTTAATTGAATAATACATGATATATAAGAATAAAATAAAATAATAGTTTTAGTTTTATGACACATCAATGATTATTGGAAATACATCATCCATATAAGAATAATCAACCATTGTTTTACACTACCATTGAGACTAAAAAGACATCCCTGTGTATGTATTTAACTGATTCCTTTAATAAGCTGAAATATTTATAATCTCTTTAATGAAATGAAAAATTAAATATTTAAATAGGAATAATGATTTCACTTAATCCATTTATAATTGGGAGATGAGAATTATCTTTTTTGAGTATCATTATTTTACAAAAAACATATTACATCAATGTTTTTATGTAATGAACATTATAAAAAATGAATTTGATATATTTATTTGAATTAATCTAAATATTGAGGGAATATAAGTGACATTTTACAGCCTTTTCATAACTTAGTGGATTAGGGTATCAGAGCAGAATTTCATAATATGTGTATCAGTTATAATAAATTGATTGTTCTATGTTCTTCTTTTATGATGAAACCAACATAAAAAATAAATATATTATAGTAATAGATAATATTAATGTTATTGATGGATATTAAAGTGATATTTCAACATTTTTCCACCAAATAGAGTTAAAGCTTAAATATCTAAAATTTCATGATTATCATAAACTTCTTCATGATTTTATTTAAATTTAAATACCTCATGAAATTGAAAATAATGTAAGGGGATAAGTGATTATATTGTTTCATTTTTATATATATTTTATGATATTTTTTCTAGATATCTCTTGAAAAATAATATAGGAAGTGGAACCATTAATTTCATGTGAGTTGGAGAAAATTTTCTCCCAATCTTTTTTGATAGTCATGACGCATCTAACTATCAATATTCCAACTGAAATTCTTAATGGGGGTCATATTTTGTTTTTATATAAATCCAACTAAAATAAATTTTTAAACATTAATATATTATAACATGAATTGGAGTTATGTAGAAAGATCATCTTTAAAGGTTACACTGATCATGAATGTAATGATTTATGTTCAATATATTTATTTGATGTGCCCTTGAGACATAACTAGACAATGAGAAATGAAGATGAGAAGTATAGGAATATTGATACCAATTTTCCAAAACTTCCCCAATATGATTAATATTAGTATTATATACATTTGATATATTAATCCTTAAAGTGGGAGATGTCACATCACATAGACTTTTTAATTTAGAGTTTTTCAATTACAACATCTATTGAGTAAATTGAAATATAATATGTTATCCCATCCCATGAAATTATAAATATGTGTAAATTTATTACTATATTTTTTATGGAGGGATCATAAAAAATTATAATTTGAAACTACCATTCATAACCTTTTAGAAACAGAGAGAGATAGTTTTCTTATCATTGGGTATCTATCTTTGTTGAAATCAAAGGTTGAATTATTATGACAATAAAAAATAATTCATTTAATTTAAATATTAATATAATTTCAATGTGTTGGGATTAGCTATTATCATTTCCTTTGAAGAAATAAGATCATTATACTTTGGCCTTAATTTAGTGATTTTCGAATGAAAATCAGTTGTGATCAATTGGTAAAAATTTATTATCATTAACGAATTATTGAAAATAAGAACACAAAAATATGTTTTTATAGTAACTATAATGAAATATTGTTATTCCACTGCCTCAGATTTTATTCCTCAATATGAAAATATATATTATAATGGATTTGTTTATAAAATACTAATTTAGGATTATTACTCCATTGTTTGAGTCTCTCTAGTGAAAAAAATTAGGTTGTTTCAATGACTTTACATGGAACATTTATTAATTATATTGGATTTAGAGTTATTGAAATAGTTCACATCCGTACTAATGAGGGGCCATATATTTTTGAACCATTAGTGAATAAAAATTATGTGAACGGTCATTCTATTCCTAAATTTAATTTCAATATTGAATTAATCCGAAGACATTTTTTTGATAATGGTGGGAGTGAAATTGAAATCATTATTTCCCCATTGACATTGATCGATTTAGTAAATTTGTTTAATATAATATTATAATTGTCATAATTTATTGTGATCCTTGATTTTTGTGGTTAAATTATAAAATAAACTATATACGTTCTCGATTATTTTTTTTCAACTCACCTTGTGTCATTAAATCTAGTTAAACACAAATTTATTTTTGGTTTTATTATGTATCCAAATTGACCATCCTATTAATTTTCAACATAAATTGGTTGTAAATTCATTAAGTATTATTATATAATATGGAATTGAATTTTATTAAAACCTTAGAATCCAAAAAAACTGAAATAATCCAATTATAAAAAATTATAATGAATGGAACTGATACTTATTATACTAACATAATGATAAAATAAAATCAAAGGATTATCCTAATCCAAAATGTGGCCAAATAACCTAACCTAAAAAATTTCCAATTAACGTAACCCCAAAAATGGTCAAATGAACTATTTTAATGACAAAAATAATTGAAATGAACTAAATAAACATAATTGTGTCAAATATAAATAGAAGAATATAACCATATCAAACCCATGATTAACATGATTAATAGAATGTGATTATTTTCTAGGACACACATTTTATGTTTTGATATTCTTGACACTAACAAGATTTTATTATGTCATGTCACTACCTTTAAATTATTTGGATTCATAATTGGTATTTATTAACTGAGTCATGTCACATATTATTTCTTGTTTTGGTTCTATAATAGTTATAAATTTATAACTAAATAAAATTTTCTTATCTAATGATGGTATTGAAAAAAATTGAAGATATATAAAGGAAGAGAATGTATAATAATAATTACCACGTGATAGAGATGATAATTCTTTATTGAGTCCATTTTTTTAGTATAGTATTCAAATATATATATGAAAATAATAAAATGGTAATTTATTAATCGTTTTGGAAATTTTAATTGGGAATTATCAACTTGGAGACAAATAATCTCTATCTAGAATAATGATAGTGGTGAAAACCTCAATGATTAGATATGGGTGGTACTAGCGATACTAACAACACTCATCATACCCAATTACTCCTATACCTTTCAGTGGATATGCCATGTAACCCAATTTCTTATCCCTAAATTCACATAGAGGAATCATGCATATTTAGACCACTTACACTACCACAAACATTTATGTATGATCCTTTAACGTCTTTCAAATATCTGAATATGGATCCCACTCCCCATCCATATTATTCCCTTCCACACAAGTATATGCCAACTCTATTTCCTATATCTTCATTCAATTCGGGATTTTTGGTTCATGCTCATTTAACTTATTATATGGCACATTTTGAACCTCCTCAGAATACTCATCATCATGAGAAAACATTGGAACCCACCGGTACTGTACAACTTTTTCATCCTTCATAGTCCACAGATCAATCAGTACACATTCATTATCATAAATTGAGTATATGTATAAATCCCTATTAAATTTTACAACCAAAATTAATTTTCATTATAAGATGTATTAATTTAATCTTTGTATGTTATTATTTTACAGTTAGATCTTGAACTATAAGGTGGTGTGGGTTTACATACATGAGTGAAGTGTGGAACAACCACACATAAGATATGGATCACTATAAAATGGTTGTTAATACTATGATAGAATGAATGAATTCTTTTAGTGATGTCATATAAATACAAAGACATAATTTCCTTGAAGATAGTAGCCTGGTGACACCATGCCAATGAAATAAAGTTAAATTCATAGGAAAACATATGGGTAAGATAATTCCTTATTTTAATGTTATATTGTTAATTTATTTAGATGAATTAATATTTTCATATGGCCTTTCTTGTAATTTTCCCAATGGAGAGGTGGTGATTATTACACGTCTAAATGAATTAGGTGAGCTATGGAGATCACCTAAAGTAATGTCATATAAAATATATATTTCTATATTTGGAAGCAATTTAGAGTCTATGCCTATCTAGATTGAGATTAAAAAATACATCTAGAAAATGAATACCCATTTGAAGAGTGGTGAGATTAATTTAATATTTTATATTGAACTCATTGATTTAAAATGATTATTATTTTCATTAATAATTGAATTTGTTTTATTTAATATAATTTTTTTGAGATATCAATTGAGAAATAAAAAAACATGCTTCCTATAATGCATTTATACAATTTGGGGTGTATGATGAATGTAGAATATGAGGGGAAATAATTATTTTTTATCGACACATTCATTTTATCTAGTTCCAATAGAAATGTAAATGAATTATAAATTAATAAATGTGTAGGGTGTTATATATCTTACGTTCTATCTCTATCCTAACATAACCTAACCCCAAAACAAAAACAAAATTAGATTAATATTATATAAAAAATACCATAACTCATATTCAATCCATAATAACATAAGGAGCATGAAGCATCCAAGAAGATAAAAGAAAAAAACACCACCTAATTAAAAATACTAGTGAAACTATAATAGTAAGACACCATCTCTATAAAAAATCCAAGTATTTATGCTTTAATAAATGTATACTTTTTTATGTTCCTTAATGGAAAAAAAGGAATTCCCCTTCAATTTAAATTTCAATTAACATATTTAACTCATATTAAAATATACTATTATCTTAAAAAATCTATTTAATTTTCAACACACCACCAAAACCTTGTTATATATTGAAATTATAACTAAATAACACCAAAAATAAATTTTCACCCTATTTTAGAAAAACTTGAATAATTACCCTTTCTAAATATTCTATCACATTAATATATATCATCTTAATCTCAAATATCAAATATCCTCTATTTTACCTTCTAAAATTTATTTACTATTTATTATAGTTTATTTTATAATATCAATGGTACATCGTAAATTTTTTAAAATAACTTTCAAATTGTATTTAACAATTCTATGAAATACCTTTTTAAAATTTAATTTATAATGTTTTAAAAACTGGTTTTAAATAGTCTTAAAAATAGCTGGTAAAACATTTCTAATAATGTTTTTAATACTACCATTAAAAAGATTTTGTAATACAATTTATATTGTTCTTAAAAATTGTTTTAAATTATTTTTACAAGTAATTGTAAATTTTATTTAAATATTATTTGAATATTCTTTTAAAAATAACATATAATAGTATATAAACTATTTGGAAATAGTTTTATATAATTATGAAATGTTTCATAAAATATAATATAAATAGTATCACTAAATATAAAGATAAAAATTTGAAAATATGTTCACAAAAAATTATCATATAATCAATTATAAATATAAAATATATTTACATATAAACTGTTAAATATATTAACATGTACATTGTTTCAAATAATTTATTATATAAACATATAAAAAGATAAATTTAATATAAACATAAACGATTTTCAACTGTAAACTATAACAAAATTATTGTTATTATAATGAAATGGAATATAAATAAACATTATATATGAACCTTCCCAATCCAATGAAATCATAATATCCCAAAATTCAACAAAAAGGGAACAATAATACACTAATATAATTAAGGAAAATAGATAAGAAACAAATTAATCGTAACAAAAACAAAAAAATGTCAATCCTTAAATGTACTAAATTCTAACCACATGAAAAATTCAAATCCTATGATGTGTTGAATTAAAATTTTACAACTGGAACATGAGTTGAAATAAACTGAAATTTCTAAAATTTAACTAGTCTAAGAATTAATAAACCCATACAAATTAAGCTAAAATTTACATTATCAATATAAAATAATCGATATTTACCTAAACTATCGAGAATAATTTTTGTTGTTAATAAATAAACTAAAAAATATTAATAAGATCTATAATTGATGAATTGACATAAAAAATTATTTCTCAAACTAAATTTATCCATACTTATTCGAACAAATACAAAATAAAATTATCCCAATATAAAATTTTAAAACCATTTCTGAATTTTTTTCTACAAAAAAATCATAATATTTACATTTTTTAAACGATTCTAGTTTATCTTGAGAATAATAGGATGAAATTTTGTAAAAAATAGTTGAACTAGTTTTGGTTTTTTTCAATTAAATATTGGTTACAATGAGTAAATTTCATTAAAGAATATAGTATATTTATTAATATTTTTCTAAATTTAATTTAATATTATTGGGACATATTAGACATTAAGGGTGGGGTTACTCATGGTAAATTTTATTTCATAATCACATAGAAGAAATTTGTAAGTGTTGTAAATAAATAGACAAAAATATTGTAATTTAATTTTGATTCTATAAAATATTATTAATTGTTTTTAGTAAATATTTTATTTTTTTGTAATAAATGTTATTTGGTGGTTTTTGTTGAATATGAAGCTGACTACTTTGGAAATACTGATCATTCACTTTAGAAGTTAGGAGATTATCACAATAGGAGTGTATATTATTTACCATGGAATATTTCCCCTGGATATTAGTCCACTTAAGGAAACTCCAGTAGTTTTCTTAGCACTGAGTTGGAATAAGATCATGTAGTGATAGTGGAGGATCATGTATAGTTAGTAGAGGCCAAAAAAAATCTCATGAAGTATCATGAATGAAGTCAAAATTCCAATGTCCAATTTCTGAGTGTTATATGTGAATTATGTCCATCACTCAACCTGATTCCTTCATAGTTTTTGATTCATTCATTCTTATGATTTTTTTGTTATATGATGCACCGAGCGATGTCGATGATGGTTTTGATGGTGGTGAGGATGATTAATTTCACCGTGATGGTGTTGTTGATAGAGTTTTTGATCGTAATGATGAGATTGATAATGATGGTGATTTTTATGGGAATGATGATAATGGTGATAATAGAGATGGTGATGGTGATGGTGAAGAGTATTTTGGTGATTATTGTGAGGATAGTACTGTTCATAAGAGAGAGATCCATCCCCTTCATTTCTACCTGATATATACAAATCATTATTTTTTATTATTAAATGTTATTATATATATGTTTTATTATTTCATTTCACCTAAAAACTGATGAAAATAATGAAAAATATATATCCAATATTTTAAATGTGTATGATGACTGGTTCTATTCATTAATTTGAATATAGTTTATTCTTTATTGGGAATAAGTTGTTTAAGGTGTGGGTAAATGTGATTGGGGTATGTGCAGGTCCTGGAAAAGATAGTAGGGGATATTCTTTTCCATGGTGGTGGAAGAAAACACCAATGGTTTTGAAAACCACTATTATTGATTTTATACCAACATTTTGATATATTATTTTGGTTAATGGGAAATCAGGGGGATCAATACCAATAGTTTGTTTAAAAAAAATTTTTATGGATATTCCCATATCCAATGATCTAATGGTTCCCTAAAATATTCCATGTAATGACCCCATTCCTAGTACCCTTGAGTTGATGGTTACTTTATTACATTGGCATAAGATACAAGGAACCAAATTCCAGTGGACTAAATAGTTTTTTTCTTTTTTGTGAACATGAAAAATTAATGAAATCCACATTAAATTTTAAAACATAAAATAAGAAAATTATTTTTATGGAATCTACACTTATTAGCCATTTTTGTAACCCTGTATATCAATCATAACACACTTCTATAAATCCTGATGAAAATTAAAACATTTGGAAGGGGTGATCTCAAATGAACAATAAGTTTAAGCACACATCATAAGCATTGGGTAAATTTTTAAGGAATAATATGTTAAGTTAAACAACTGAAATAAATTCTATTTAAATAATCACAAAGACTAAAAAAAATTATCCATTGATATTCTAAAAGTATAATAATCACATAGAATATCAATAATTAAATGGATAATGATGTAATACATAATGATGGATATCTAAAATATACCATTGATGTTTTGTCCCAATAATCAATTAATGTCAACTCTTTATAACTCGAATATAACATTATCAAACCATCATACCTTGAATCTAATAAATGGGAATACCTAAGGAAAAATAATAACTACTTTGTCTCGTAAACCCTAACGATGTGTTAATGAGATATAACAGACCCTTCCTATCACTTACTATGTCCAATGCTTTCAATATTTTAAAGGGGTCATACATAAACAAAATATACATAAAAAATATAAAAACCTTTTTCAAATAAGAAAATATAATCACAAACCATTCTAAGTAATATAGTGAATGGTATCATAATAGCACATCAATAATTAAACTAATCATAAACCGTTCAACAAAAACTGGAAGATGACATCATATGAGATTAGCCTCAACTAAACATAAGGTTGCCAAATGTTTTTGACATAAATTAAAATACTATAATAAAATTACTGAATATTTACTATAGAAAAACTCCTATAAAACCCATATGAAAAATACTATTGCAGAAAAATGACATTTTTGTTAAAAAAATATACATTTTAAATACTAAATATCAAAAATATATTTAAATATTTTTTCCCTTTATTAAAATATATAATTTTTAAAGGGAATCTATAAATTAAATAAAATTAAATGGGGTGAAAAAGTTGTTGGTGCTATGTAAATTAAGAATAAAACATTCATTTTGTCATTTTTAAAACATTCCCAGTTAAAAATGTAAAAATATACTATTTAACAAAATTAAATGAAATTAAAATTAAACATAAAACATAATTTATTATCTTATTAAAAACAAAAGGTCCAGGATGCTGGTGAATATTCACTTAGTAAATTATACTTAAAAACATAATGTTCTAAAAGAAACATTACAAGGAGGGGTTTTCAAAAGTGGGTATACCAATTCTCATGGGAATCAACCAAAAAAAACAAAAATAGGAATCAGGTAAAATAAATGAAAAAAAGAACTCACCTCTACGATGAG
Source organism: Viscum album (assembly GCA_963277665.1). NCBI lineage: Eukaryota > Viridiplantae > Streptophyta > Magnoliopsida > Santalales > Viscaceae > Viscum > Viscum album. The sequence goes on from OY728142.1 coordinate 559,474,752, forward strand.
CTTCTTCCAAAAACCATCATTGATCTAATTCACCTCCATATAGACATGTATAACATCTATATATATAGATTCAGCAAGACGAATTCATTCAATCTCAGTTTATAACATTCACCATGGAACATTCATGGAGAATCTTCAATAAATATGCATAGCCAATGATGAATCTAATTCCCACAATAAAATACTATAGAAAAATTGGGAACATATTGGAACACCTTGATCATCGTCCACAACTTGGACTCCATTTCAAGTCCATTTCCAATGAAGTTAATGAATAATTCTTTAATGAGACCCCAATGGGTGTGAAAGATACCACCATAACCTGAAGGCCCTAGTGCACCTAAGGCCACCCCATCAACATTATATTTCATCCATACTAAAGTAGGTGGTATCCAACGAATAGATTTTGAAACAAGAGTATTCCTCAACCTACTAATAACACTAAGGAACCACATAATATCCATGTCATTAAATTTATTATTCATTTTTTTGTCTGAATTCTAGTTGCAAGATCAATTCCTCTACAAATAGAGGAGACACCATCATAGAACAAGTGATATTGGTTTTTGGAGAAAACAAAATTACGAGATTTCCAAGTTGATGAGACTACTGTGGCCATAGTAGCCAAGATGAGAGAAGTTATAAGCTCACTACATGACTTGCAACATACAGAGGGAAATAGATTTTAAAGATTCCAGGGGTCAAAACTGTATTGGAATACATCCTATACACACCTCCATTCAGTGCCCAAACAAGTGAGGACTAGATTCCTCATCTTGAAAACACAAATAGAAGGTGGAGTTAAGGTTAATTTATTTATGTTAGAGAATATTTTTGGGTGGGGAGCCTATTTTTACGAATTTTCTTGATTAGAATAATTTCAGTTGGAGGAATAAAGATTTATTGAAGGTAGAGATTCATGAAGGTAACACAATATATCCCCCACATTGTTATCTATAATTGGTTCTACTTATAAAACATCAATCCAAGGTAGGAATTGATAATAATGTATCAAAATTAGAATACACATACTTGGAGAACTCAATAACAAGCTTGGATGGAAGAATGTAATGAAAACCACCATCAACCTAGAACTCATAAATCTGCGAATTCTTCCTAAAAAGAAGAATATAAACCCAATAAATAATAATTTTTTAGATCCATGATGTGCACCAAAAATCAACTATGATTGTTTATAAACAACCCATTTTGATCAATCCATAAGCTCATAATAGATTTTCTTAACAGCTTTCCAAATGACTAATGAAAAATACATGACATCCCCATTGTGAGATTTATTTACAAACTTGGTGGATAAAATCTCTAGGGATTATTTTGTGCCAGAAAAAATCCAAAATGTGAAGTTCTTCATTAATGTATTATTAAAAATATAATGATCATTGACTCCAAGACCCCCATATTAATAAGATTCCCATTCTCCTCCAGTAAATAGTAACTAGTTTCCCCTCATGGAAAAAAACATACCATATAATGTTTTGGATCATAAATTACATTTTCTTAATGAGGTATCTAGTATATCTATAAAAGAATAATGAATATATATGAATTTATATAAAAAAACATTAACCATGAAAATTATACCTGCATGAGACATAGTTTTTCCATCTAGGATTCTAGCTAAATAAAAAATTTCAATTAGATATTTCGCATATAATAACTTTTCATCTTGCCCTAAAAAATAGGTATATCTAGATGAATTAAAGGTATAGATCCTCTCTTCACATCAATATGTTGATCCAACCTGTTCTACCTAGAATTAATCACTCCTTCTCCAAACATTATTGAAAACTTATTCCAGCCAATAAACTCACCAAAAAATTCTTAACAAAGCCCAAAAATACATTTTATATGAGATATGGTGACCCTTTAATCCTTACCAATAAAGAATAATTTCATCTTCCTAAAGCATATGTGAAAAAAATCCCTCCAAAATATTATATGATAATAAAGAACAAAATTAACAAGATCATTAATGAGACTACTGAGATAATCCTCAGTTGTGGAAAAGAGGTTCGTAGATATAGGATATCCATTTCTAACACCTCTAGATAACTAAATGAATCTCCTCATAGACCCATTGAGACGAATGGAGATACTAACACTTTTAAGAATTTGGAAGAACATATTGACAAATATCTGAGAACAAACAAGCATTTTCACGAAAAAAAAGATAAAATTCCATTGTATAGTATCGAAGGTCTTGTAGATGTCAACCTTCAAATCCATATTTCCATCCTTCAACTTTTTCCTCATAATATCCACACGTTCTAATGAAGTTTAGAGATAATTCTATATATTATTAGTAGGAACAAACCCAAGATGATTGTGAGAGATAAATCCTTTGGAAATATCACCAAACCTGTGTGTCAATATGTTTTTTGACAACCTTTGGGATAATACTCCCAATAGAAACAGTCCAAAAGAAACTTATATCAAGAGAATTATCTTTTTTATGAACCGTATAAATAATGTTGGAATTGATACCATAATAAATATATTCATGAGTAAAATATTCCATAACTTCATTAATAATATCTAGATGAAAATATCTTAAAAGAATTTTTTTTTTGTAAAATCCATTGGGACCATTAGTTCTATTAATATTTAAATAGAATTGGGCTTTATGTGTTTTAGTTAGATAACGTACCTCAACTAGCCTCCTATTCTACAAGTCATCTACAGAAGGATCAATAGTATTTAACATTTTATTAGTGTTGTACTCCCAATTGATAGAATAAATATTTTAAAAGTAACATGTCACACTATTAAAAATCTAATTTATAGAGCTAAACAAATTTCCATTAATTTTAAGAGAATTGAGATTTTTATTTTACTTTTTTCCCTATGCGTGTAATGAAATAGTCTTGAGTTTCTGTTTCCCTATTTGAGCCATAAGATATTAAACTTATTATGAGTAAGATTATCATGTAGTGTTTTAAGACCATCAAGATCATATAGAGCTTTATTCTCATCAAGATATTTCACATCCTAGTATTTATTATATTGATGATAGTGAATTAAGTAGGATTCTGCCTCCCTAATAATATGGTCATGATGAGAAAAAGACTGCTTACCCCATCCCTTAATAAATGATTTGAAAATATTTACCTTTCAGGAAAAGAGGTGCATTAGGATTCCCATGAAAGAAACCTTCAGTGTGTCCAGAATAATCTCTTACAACCAGGAACAATAACCCACATAATTTTAAAAATAAAAGGAAAAAGGAACTATTCTTGTATTTTTAACAGAAAGGCCAATCAACAATGGGTTGAGATCAGAATGAATCCTCTGAAGAGTAATACCATAAATCTCAACAACAGAATTCCTTTTATCAACATGTTGAAGACACCTATACAATTTACAATCCCACCTTCCATTAATATTATATCTGATGTATGTAAAATCATCTCCTTCCATGGGAAGTTCACTCAATTTGGATTTATCAATAAAGGGGGAAAATCAATGGTGAAAGCCCCACAAAAATTGCTTCTAGTTTTCTACTTTGGTTTCAAAATAAAATTAATGTTTCCCAGAACAAGAAAAATGTGGTATATATTTCTTGATATTTAATCCAAGTTCCACAAAAGATCCCTTTCTTATGTGTAAAAGTTATATGAATAAAGAAAGGTGAAATAAAGGGTAATTCCTTTCAAAAAATATGATATTGTGAAAGATTAAAAATAAATATAGCCAGAAATTATGTTTACACAAATATGTTTTTTAACCAACAAGTATTTCGTAGCTCCTTCAAACTGGTTATAAGAAAAAAATGAGTAGCCAATGGAACAACACTTAAAAGACTTCCAGTTAGAAAAATACATTCTTGGTTCTCCTAAGACAATGACCAGTGGTTTGTATGTGAGAAGAAAGTGCCCAAGGGTTTTGACCATGAGGGAGTTCCCCATCCCTTAGAAATTTCAGAATAGGATCTTCATTGATGAAGGGACCTGATCCTAGTAGTAGGCCCTTCATAAGTTTGATTATTTTATTGACCAATAAAAAATGATGTTGTAGTATTATCTACTTAAACTAATATAACAACATTTGAAGGGGCACTAGATCCCTTTGTATTTTCATCCAATGAATAATTTATTATGGCACGAATCATATTAGATAATTCAATAGAAACATATTGATGCTCATAATATTTTCCCTCCTTGTAGATTTAAAAGGTTGTACCCTTGAAAAATCATCATAATTCTAATAATAAAGAGAATTATCAATTCAACTAGCCATTTGAGATGAAGAAATTAGTTCCAAATATGCTTCCTACATTCTAGATAGATTATCAAGGATCTGCTCAATTCAAGGATCTTGTGTATTTTTATATGAAAAACAAGAAGATTTATTAATCTACACCTAATCCTTAATAACATCAAGAATAGAATTAGAAGAGTCACTTATAGAATATGGAGATCCAGAAGCCTCAGTACCACCAACAACTAAAATAAGATGAATACTGTGATCCATAATTACATCCTAAATTCCTTTAGATGTGGGGTCCCGATCATTTAGGTGAAACAAATAAGCAAAATCAATCACGAGTTAAAGTCCCTCAACACATGAAGTGTGAGTAGAACACTTAATGTATGTATAAGTCAGTTTTATTTCCAAATAAAAAACCAAATGTTCAATATGAACCTCTATGAAACCCACAACATACTCAGTGCAAGATTAATCACCATTAAGAACACAGAAAGAAGAGATTCTATATGTGTTATCTATAAAAAGAAGCCCACTATTCATTTCCATATTCAGAGCCACATGATCATTAACAAAAGGATCCTTACATTCATTCACGAATTTTTCATCTATAACTATTGATGGGACCTTAGCACCAACTTCCTTCGACACACCACCCTGTATATCCATGATGATAACGTTATGACCAATGGATGGATAGGGTTGAGCCTTAATATTGAGAGGATCTGAGTCCTACCTATGCTTCCTTTTAAAGATGGTGTCTTCATGCCCCCTGAACATAAAGAAATTGAAAATTATTTTTATATTAAAATCAAAAAAAAAATGTTCAAAGAATTAATATTTTTCACAAAATAATGTTTTCCTATCATAAACAATTTCTAGACTATGATGATCATGACAAGTGGCGAAAATGTTATTTGGTAATGAGGTATAAGTGGGCTGCACATCATACCTATACTAGGCATAACCCACAACCTATGCACGGCATTCCTCAAACAATGTTCGAGTGTTGAATTACTCAAACAAGTTCCAGTTCGGTTTCTAGTGATTTGAAGCACTACACAGTACCACATATGTAACCCCCGGTAGAAAAACCATGTTTTTGGGTAATGAGGTATACATGGGTTCCATATTTCCAATCCTTGGACCAACTCAACACATGTGTGTCCTATGAACCCAACTAAATTTGAGTGTTTCAGGACACAGACATACACCAGTTCCATTGCAAAAAAGTGGCTTCCATACATAGTACCACATAACCAACCCCCATTCGGAAAACATGTTTTGGGGTAATATGGTATAGGTGGGTACCACATGACACATTTCCTAATCCCAACCCAAAACTTGAGTCCACACACCCCTAGAAAAATTCATGTTTGGAAGGACTCGAAAGTATGATAGTTTCATTCCCAGGAAATGTGTTATTGGTTAATTAGGTATCTGTGAGATCCAAACCTCACCTATAAAATTCCCAACCCACAACCTGTGCACCACAATCCACTAGTAAATTTGAGTGTAGAAGGAATCCAACCTGATCTGATGATGTTATCATGGAGTGGCTTCCCCACAAGGTACCTCATAATTGAATCCCTTTCTAAAAATATGTTATTTTGGTAATGGGGTTTATGTGGGTGCCACAATAAACTAATTTTGGGCCTAACCCACCACCTGCGCGCCACACACATCTATCTATATTTGAGTGTGGTAGGAATCAATCCTATGCATCATTTGATTATTGGGGGTGGATTCCTTACATAGTACCACTTATCCAACCCCTGGATAGTGAAATGTTTTTTTGGAAAACAAGGTATATGTGGGCGCCACACCACACCTATCCTAGGCCCAACACACCATCGGTGGGCCATAAACTCCCAACTAAACATGAGTGTTGCAGGGCAAAAACATGCACCAGTTCCATTTCTAGATGTGGTCAAATGTGTCATTTGGTAATGAGGTATAGGTGAGAACCACACCATGCCTGTCCTGAGCCTAACCCACCACCAAAACACTACACACGCCCAACTAAATATGAGTGAGGCATGCATTGATCCTATTATAATTAAATTTTAAGGAACTGTATTACTTACACAAGACCACATAACAAACATTTGGTCATCATAAACATGTTATTGGTTAATGAGATATAGCTGGGTGCCCCAACACACATATCTTGGGCCCAACCCACTACCTTTGCACCACATGCACCCAACAAATTCGAGTGTGGCAGAAATCGAACATGCGCCAGTTTCATTTCACTACTGGAATTTAGTCTTTTCCCAACGGTAGTATACCAACGATTTACTTAAACCGTTGGTATAGTGAGCCTTTGCCAACGGTTCAACAAAACTGTTGGCAAAGAGAATTTTGGTGGACCCATTCCCAACGGTTCACTGGAACCGTTGGGAAAGGGGTGCTAAACTGACACATTTCCCAACGGTTCCAGTGAACCGTTGGGAAATGTGTGCCTTTGCCAATGGTTTTTATAAACCGTTGGCAAAGGTTTCCCCCAAATTACAGATCACGATCTCCTCTCCCCATTCGGATAGAGCCCTAATCTATTCGCTCCGGTGCTCTCGCGAACCCCATCCGACTCCACTACTCTCGCGAATCCGAACACCAGCACCCCCCATCCCAACAGGTACACCCCCATATGAATAGGTAAAATTTGACCTCAACCATATTGTTGTAGTTGTTTTAATGAATAGATTCTTTCCAGGTGTTGGTGGTTTAATTGATTATTGAAATTAATATCTAAATAGGATATTGTTTGTGTTTGTGAAGACTTCTTTAATGTTTTTGTATTCTATGTTTGGAAGGAGAGTGTTCAAAACATGTAAATCAGAGTTGGGGGAGTCTATCGTGAACGTTTACATGTTTTGGATAATGGATTGTGGGAATTATGGATTGTGTTCAAACCAATTTGATATGTTTTGGATAATGGATTGTGGGGGGTAGGGGGTGTCCACGGGGGTGGGTGGGTTGTCCACGGGGGTGGGCGGGGGTGTCCACGGGGGTGGGAAAGGCTGTCCATGAGGTGGGCGGGGCTGTCTAGGGGGTGTGGGCTGTTCTGGGGTCTGGGTGGGGTGTCCTGGTGGGGGAGGGGTGTGTGGGTGTCCAGGGGGGTGGTATGTCTAGGTGGTGGTGGTGGGGTTGCAGGGGAGGGGGAGTGGGTTGTTTGGGAGGGTGGGAGGGCTATCCAAGGGGGGGTATGGGGTGTCCAGGGGGTACGGGGGTGGGCGGGTTGTCCACAAGGGTGGACGGGCTATCCACGGGGGTGGTCGGGCTGTCAAGGAGGGGTGGGCGGGCTGTCCAGGGGCAGTGGGTGGGCTGGCCACGGGGGGTATGGGTGTCTAGGGGGTGGGCAGGCTATTCAAGGGGGTGGGGGCTGTCTATAGGGAGAAGGGGTGTCGAGGGGGGTGGGTGGGCTATCCAAGGGGGTGGTTGGGCTGTCTAGGGGGTAGGGGGTGTCCACGGGGGTTGGCGGGGCTGTCCAGGGGGTGTGGGGTGTCCTGGGGGTCTGGGTGGGGTGTCCTGGTGGGGGAGGGGGTGTGTGTGGTGTCTAGGTGGGGTGGTATGTCTAGGTGGTGGTGGTGGGGTTGCAGGGAAGGGGGGTGTGGGCTGTTTGGGAGTCTGTGCGGGGCTATCCAGGGGGGGTACGGGGGTGGGAGGGCTGTCCACAAGGGTGGACGAGCTGTCCACGGGGGTGGTCGGGCTGTCAAGGAGGCGTGGGCGGGCTGTCCAGGGGGGTGGGTGGGCTGGCCACAGGGGGTAGGGGTGTCTAGGGGGTGGGCGGGCTATCCAAGGGGGTGGGGGCTGTCTATAGGGAGAAGGGGTGTCAGGGGGGTGGGTGGGCTGTCCACGGGGGTGGTTGGGCTGGTCTAGGGGGTAGGGGGCATCCACGGGGGTGGGTGGGTTGTCCACGGGGGTGGGTGGGGCTGTCCACGGGGGTGGGAAAGGCTGTCCACGAGGGTGGGCCGGGCTGTCCAGGGGGTGTGGGCTGTCCTGGGGGTCCGGGTGGGGTGTCCTGGTGGGGGAGGGCTGTGTGGGGTGTCCAGGGGGTTGGTATGTCTATGTGGCGGTGGTGGGGTTGCAGGGGAGGGTGGTGTGGGATGTTTGGGAGGGGGGTACGGGGTGTCCAGGGGGGTACGAGGGTGGGCGGGCTGTCCACAAGGGTGGTCGGGCTGTCCACGGGGGTGGTCGGGCTGTCAAGGAGGGGTGGGCGGGCTGTCCAGGGGGGGGGTGGGTGGGCTGGCCACAGGGGGTAGGGGTGTCCAGGGGGGTGGGCGGGCTATCCAAGGGGGTGGGGGCTGTCCATAGAGAGAAGGGGTGTCGAGGGGGGTGAGTGGGCTGTCCACGGGGGTGGATGGGCTGTCTAGGGGGGTAGGGGGGTGTCCACGGGGGTGGGGCTGTCCATGGGGGTGGGCGGGGCTATCCACGAGGGTGGGAAAGGCTGTCACGGGGGTGGGTGGGGCTGTCCAGGGGGTGTGGGCTGTTCTGGGGGTCTGGGTGGGGTGTCCTGGTGGGGGAGGGGTGTGTGGGGTGTCCAGGGGGGTTGGTATGTCTAGATGGTGGTGGTGGGGTTGCAGGGGAGGGGGTGTGGGCTGTTTGGGAGGGTGGGCGGGGCTATCCCAGGGGGGTACGGGGTGTCCAGGGGGGTACGGGTGTGGGCAGGCTATCCAAAAGGGTGGACGGGCTGTCCATGGGGGTGGCCGGGCTATCAAGGAGGGGTGGGCAGGCTGTCCAGGGGGGGTGGGTGGGTTGGCCACAGGGGGTGGCCATGCTCTCGCGAACCCCACGTCTGAACATCATCGACCCCCGTGGACAACCCACCTTTTATCCCAAATTCCATAGATTCATACATTATTTTATTATATTATGTCTAAAATTATCTAAAATATGTGTTTGATGTTCTTCACGTGACCTATCATAATTCCTTCTCGTAATCTATAGTGATCATGGGAAGATCCCATGCATGATTCTTGATCACTCAAATTATTCTGCAGATCATACTTAATGGAAGCCTTACAGGATGTGAGATGATTATATCTATGAAATCTACTCAGGTACCTGGTGAGGAAGTGCATATTAATTCAAAAAGGTAAATCGCATATGAGGATACCCTACTAATATGGTTATGGGATGAGGCACTCTCTGATGTGATAACACATTAAGTTCTTGTTGGTTTTACATTTTTTCAATAAAACATTAGTATGTTTTTTCCACATGTGTAGTTGATACCATGATTATTTTCTTCCTTTATCATTTACTTAAATGTATTTTCTATTAAAGTTCAATCCTATTTAATTGTTTATGAAAAAATTACTTATATGAATTCTTTTTATAGGATGGAAAGAAGGTGATGTATGAAACTGATCATATCTCAAGCGATTTTCAAAACAATTTGGAGAGCTTTATAGATTTTTCATTTCACAATGCTTCAGATAGTGGTCGCATACACTGCCCATGTTCCAATTGTGTTGGTAGACCTTGGTTGAGTCGTGAAGAAGTCAGCTACCACATAACCAAAAATGGTTTTCAAGTAAACTACATTGTGTGGTATCACAATGGGGAGAAAATGAAATCTCAAATTGGTGATGATCGAAATGAAAGGACTGGAATGGAGAATTTGTTAGATGATCGGTTTCCGTTTATTCGTCATCATGAAAAAGAAATGATTTCGACTCAAGAAGACGTCGATATGAGGACAATTGATGCATCTAGTAAAAATGATGATATTGATAGGGTGAAAAAATTGAATGATGCTGCCACGACTCCAGTATATCGACAATGCGATAAAATTAAAAAGCTGGAATTTTTAATCCGATTGTTTCATGGAAAAACTATGTATGGGATTTCTAATACAACAATCGATTACATTCTTACCCTCTTGAAGGATTTACTTCCAGATGATGCATATATTCCCTCAAAACACACTATGGAATGGAAGTTAGTTGAAGAACTTGGGTTTTCCAGAAACAAAATTCATGCTTGCCTGAAAGATTTCAGTTTATTCTGGGCAGAAACCGCTGAAAGAAATGAATGTATGAAATGTGGCACATCCCGCTGGAAGCCAAAATCTGATGGAACACCATCCCGCGTTCCACAGAAAGTAATGTGGAACTTTCCATTGATCCCCAGACTCCAGAATTTTTTATGTCTGATGACATATCAATAAAAATGAGATGGCATGATACCGAGAGAAAGAAGACTAATGATGAGTTGGTTCATCCTGCAGATGGATTTTCATGGCAGAGATTTGATGCTAAACATCCTGATTTTGCAGCTGACGTGCGTAATGTGAGGGTGGGTATTTCATACGACGGTTTTAATCTGTTTGGGCAGATGCTTACTTCGCACAGCACATGGCCAGTTTTTATAAACATTTATAATCTTCCCCCATGGTTGTGTATGAAAAAATCTTTCACTTTCATGAGTATACTCATATCTGGTCCTTCTGATCCCGGCATTGATATTGATGTATACATTCAACCTTTAATAAAAGAGTTGAAACTTCTTTGGGATGTGGGTGTGCGCACATACAATGCATGTTCGAAAGACATATTTCAGATGCGTGCTGCTCTTATGTGGACGATCAATGATTTTTCGGCTTATGCAATGATGTCTGGATGGAGCACGAAGGGATAACTGTCATGTACAGTTTGTATGAAGAATACACGATCCAGAATACTGAAACATCATTGTCGTTTCAGTTTTATGGGACATCGAGGATTTTTCCAAAGGATCATCCATATAGAATGAATCGTCGAAAATTTGATAATACTATAGAGACCGATGATCCACCTCAGCGTAAGTCTGGAACTGATGTGCTTAATGAATTGAAAGATTTCAGTTTTTCGTTCGGGAAGGGTCAAATGAAATCTGGAAAGAGAAAGAATGTTTCCACAGAAACCTGTTACAATTGGAGGAAGAGGAGTATCTTTTTTGATTTGCCTTATTGGTCAACCAATTTTCTACGTCATTGCTTAGACGTAATGCATATTGAAAAGAATATATGTGAAATGTTGCTTTCAGTTCTTCTAAATATCAATAGGAAGACAAAATATGATTTACGATCACGACATGACTTGGTGGATTGGGGCATCAGATCAGAATTGCATCCTGTGCGTATTAGTGAAAATAAATGGAAACTTCCATGTGCTTATTATGTGATGACACCTACTGAAAAAAAACAATTTTTGAAATTATTAGAGACTATTATAGTTCCTGATGGCTATTCAAGAAACATATCTAAACGGGTCAACAGAAGAGAGTTGAAGCTAAAATATTTGAAGACTCGTGATTATCACGTTCTGCTGCATGAGTTGCTTCCAATAGCAATCCGTCATCTTTTGTCCAATAATGTAAGGGTGGGTGTTATTCGGTTGTGCCATTTTTTTAGAGATCTTTGTGCTAAGAAGTTGTCCAAGTCCTTCATGAGAGGCAGTAGGTTTGACAATTGTTTATAAGTTTTCTTTACGACTTACATTTTCTTTTGTTTCCTCAATTATTTAATAATTTGCTAATGTTTTTATATAACTTTTGTTTTCAATGTCATTGTAGGGCCAAGTACAAAATATTGAAGGACGTGTGCCTCGAGCAAAACTGTTTTGCTCGAGTAGACGAAAAAAGGATGGAAGTGCTGTCAATGAAGCGACTCAGCAGCAGATTGTAAGTTTTAATCTGTTGATTTTATATTTTAATATCTATTTCGTAACTTAATAATATATTTATATTTGTAACAGGATGCTTTAGAGGCCCTCGATTCCTTAGAAGCAGACAATTTTGGGCCATCTGATCACTTACATCAGCTGTTGGGAGATGATCATTCTGGCAGAGTACGCTGCCGACCTAGGATAGCCCCGACGAGGTATCGGCCTGCCTCAGGTACGAGTTGTAGTGCCACCGAGCTGCAGCAAGTTAGGGAACAGGCAGAACAGGCTGAGAAAAGGGCCACAGAGACGACAGAACAGTCTGCTAGGGAAAACAGTGCATTTATGAAATTTGTTGAAGTTCTATGACCAAAACATCCAGCAGAGGCCATCCCAGCGATTGATGAATACATGTCATCGATACATTCTATATATGGTGCACCAGGTGGCAGTTCCAGTGGTGGTCAGGTCGATGTCCAACTTGAAGATGATGATGGCGAGGATTCTGATGCGGAAGAGGAGGCAGATGAGGAGGGCGAGGAGGAGGGCGAAGGCGAGGAGGAAGGCGCTGTGGAGGGTGAGGACGATGAGGAGGACGATGACGAGGGTGATGATGATGATGATGATGGTGATGGTGATTCTGATGTGGGACATATTGATCTGTTACATTTTTGACTTATATTACTGAGATTTGATGTTTAATCTATTCTAGTTGTTGGTTTTATCTAGACTCATAGTATAGTATTGTAGTTGAGTTATTTTTATATATTGTCTGTTTTTATGGATGTTGTTGTCTTTTAGTGGTTGTGTGTTTGAGAACTCCCTGGACAACCCCCCTCATTCTTGGACCCTGGACAACCCCCCCCCCCCCCTTTGGACCCCAAACACCCCCAAACACCCCCCCCGGACAGCCCCGCAGACATCCCCCTAGACAGCCCCCCGTACAGCCCCCAACCCTCCACCCTGGACCCCAGATAGCCCCCCGGACAACCCCCCAGACAACCCCCCACCCTCCACCTTGGACCCCGGACAACCCCCAAACACCCCCTGGACAGCCCCCTGAACAACCCCGGACAAACCCCTGAACAACCCCTGAACAACCCCTGAACAACCCCCTGAACAACCCCCAGACATCCCCCTGAACAACCCCGGAAAACCCCCTGATCAACCCCCAAACACCCGCCGGACAGACCCCGCACAGCCCCCCCACCCTCCTCCTTGGTCCCCGGACAGCCCCCCGTACACCCACCGGACAGCCCCCCCGGACAGCCCCCCGGACAGCCTCTCCACCTTCCTTAATTTCATTAGCTCTGAAATGTTTCATATCACGATCAACTAAAATATAATCCATACTAAATATGATATAAAAATATTCTATATGAATTTCCATAAGATTTTAAGTGAAAACAAAAAGTGACATACGAAAAACTGACCAAACACATTCGAAATGTGTTGATGCTTTAGGAAAACGATCCATGGGTCATATGTGACGTGTACGAATAAACCCCGCCTCAATCCGAGGCACGGTGTGGTCGGAACAACTCAAAGTGTATGTCTTTTGTTTCAAAAGGACATCATTTTAAGTGAAAAACATCAATTGGCATACGGAAAACCGGCCAAACGCATTCGGATTGTGTTGATACTTTAAGACAACGATCCATGGGTCATTTGAGACGTGTACGAGTCAACCCCGCCTAAATCCGAGATGCGGTGTGGTCGGGACCACTCTAAGTGACTTTCTTTTGTTTAAAATGGACAGTATTTTAAGTACATACGGTAAACTGACCAAACGCAGTCGGTTTCTGTTGAAACTTTAGGAGAACGATCCATGGGTCATATGTGACGTGTACGAGTCAATGCCACCTCAATCCGAGGCGTGGTGTGGACGACACCACTCAAAGTGTCTCTATTTTGTTTAAAATGGACTTCATTTTTAGTGAAAACAAAAAATGACATACGAAAAACCGACCAAACGCATTCGTTTTCTGTTGAAACTTTAGGAGAACGATCCATGGGTCATATGTGACGTGTACGAGTCAACTCCACCTCAATATGAGGCACGGTGTGGCCGACACCACTCAAAGTGTCTCTATTTTGTTTAAAATGGACAATATTTTGGCCGTTTATGACACCAGAACTGCGTTGTCGGTCACCGCGGGCACATGGCACGTCCTATTGACGTTCCGTCTACGCGTACACATCACGAATAATAATTAGAATGTTGCACGGTGGTTTCAGGTCAATCCGAGGTCGTCCGCTATGAATTTGGCCGTTTGACGCCCGTTTTGGCCGTTTATGACACCCGAACTGCTTTGTTGGTCACCGCGGGCACACGACACGTCCGATTGACGTTCCGTCTGCTCGACCACTTCATAAATCACTCACCCGTATTTATCGTCTGATTTCAGGTCATTTTGACTTCGTTCGGCCTGTTTGGACACCCCTAACGCGCGTTTATGAAGCGCGCACATCACTTAAAATACGAATATTGAGTCGTACTGCGCAAACCGCACGTCCGATTGACGTGCCGTCTACGCATACATGTCACGAATAATAATTAGAATGTTTTACGGTGGTTTCAGCTTAATATGAGGTCGTCCTCTATGAATTTGACCGTTGGACGCCCGTTTTGGCCGTTTATGACACCAGAACTGCGTTGTCGGTCACCGCGGGCACAAGGCACGTCCAATTGATGTGCCGTTTGCTCGAACACTTCAGAAATCACTCACCCGTATTTTTCGTCTGATTTCAAGGCATTCCGACTTCGTTCGGCCCGTTTGGACCCCCCTCACGCACGTTTACGAAGCGCATGCATCACTTAAAATACGAATATTGAGCAGTACCGCGCAAACCGCACGTCCGATTGACGTGCCGTCTATGCGTTTACATCACGAATAATAATTAGAATGTTACATGGTGGTTTCAGCTCAATCTGAGGTCGTCCGCTATGAATTTGACCGTTGGACGCCCGTTTTGGCCGTTTATGACACCAGAACTGCGTTGTCGGTCACCGCGGGCACACGACACGTCCGATTGACGTGCCGTCTACTGGACCACTTCAGAAATCACTGTCCCATATTTTTCGTCTGATTTAAGGCCATTCCGACTTCGTTCAGCCCGTTTGGACCCCCCCTCACGCGTGTTTACGAAGCGCGCGCATCACTTAAAACACGAATATTGAGCTGTACCGCGCAAACCGCACGTCCGATTGGCGTTCCGTCTGCGCGTACACGTCAAGAATAATAATTAGATTGTTGAACGGTGGTTTCAGGTCAATCCGAGGTTGTCCGCTATGAATTTGACCGTTTGATGCCCGTTTTGGCCGTTTATGACACCAGAACTGCGTTGTCGATCACCGCGGGCACACGGCACATCCGATTGACGTGCCGTCTACTCAAACACTTCATAAATCACTCACCCGTATTTTTCGTCTGATTTCAGGCCATTTAGAAAACGTTCGGCCCGTTTGGACCACCCACGCGTGCGTTTACGAAGCGTGCGCATCACTTAAAACATGAATATTTAGCCGTACCGCGCAAACCGCATGTCTGATTGACGTGCTGTCTGCGCGTACACATCACGAATAATAATTAGAATGTTTCACGGTAGTTTCAGGTCAATCCGAGGTCATCCGCTATGAATTTGACTGTTTGACGCCCGTTTTGGCCGTTTATGACACCAGAACTGCGTTGTCGGTCACCGCGGGCACACGGCACGTCCGATTGACCTGCCGTCTGGTCGACCACTTCATAAATCACTCACCAGTTTTTGTCGTCTGATTTCAGGCCATTCCGAAATCGTTCGGCCTGTTTGGACCACCCTCATGCGCGTTTACGAAGCGCGCACATCACTTAAAACACGAATATTGAGCCGTACCGCGCAAACCGCACGTCTTATTGACGTTCCGTCTGCGCGTACGCATCAAGAATAATAATTATAATGTTTCACGGTGGTTTCAGGTCAATACGAGGTCATCCACTATGAATTTGACCATTTGACGCCCGTTTTGGCCGTTTATGACACCAGAACTGCGTTGTCGGTCACCGCGGGCACACGGCACGTCTGATTGATGTGCCGTCTGCTCAACCAATTCATAAATCACTCACCCGTATTTTTGTCTGATTTCAGACCATTCCGAAATCGTTCGGCCCATTTGGACCGCCCACACGCGCGTTTACGAAGCGCACACATCACTTAAAACACGAATATTGAGTCGTACCGCGCAAACCGCATGTCCGATTGACATGCCTTCTACGCGTACATGTCACGAATAATAATTAGAATGTTGAACGGTGGTTTTAGGTCAATCCGAGGTCGTCTGCTATGAATTTGACCATTGGACGCCCGTTTTGGCTGTTTATGACACCAGAACTGCGTTGTCGGTCAACGCGGGCACACGACACTTCCGATTGACGTGCTGTCTGCTCGAACACTTCATAAATCACTCACCCGTATTTGTCGTCTGATTTCAGGCCATTCCGAAATCGTTCGGCCCATTTGGACCACCCTCACGCGCGTTTACGAAGCTCGCGCATCACTTAAAACATGAATATTGAGCCGTACCGCGCAAACAGCACGTTCGATTGTCGTTCCATCTGCACATACATGTCACGAATAATAATTAGAATGTTTCACGGTGGTTTCAGCTCAATCTGATGTCGTCCTCTATGAATTTGACCGTTTGACGCCCGTTTTGGCAGTTTATGACACCAGAACTGCGTTGTCGGTCACCGCGGGCACATGACACGTCCAATTGACGTTCCGTCTACTCGACCACTTCAGAAATCACTCACCCGTATTTGTCCTCTGATTTCAGGCCATTCCGACTTTGTTCGGCCCGTTTGGACCCCCCTCACGCGCGTTTACGAAGCACGCACATCACTTAAAATACGAATATTGAGCCGTACCGCACAAACCGCACGTCCGATTGACATGCCGTCTGCGCTTACTCATCACGAATAATAATTAGAATGTTTAACGGTGGTTTCAGCTCAATCTGAGGTCGTCCTCTATGAATTTGACTGTTGGACGCCCGTTTTGGCCGTTTGTGACACCAGAACTGCGTTGTCGGTCACCGCAGGCACACAGCATGTCCGATTGACGCGCCGTCTGCTCGAAAACTTCATAAATCACTCTCCCGTATTATTCGTCTGATTTCAGGCCATTCTGACTTTGTTCGGCCCGTTTGGACCCCCCTCACGTGCGTTTACGAAGCGCGCGCATCACTTTAAACACGAATATTGAGTCGTACCGCGCAAACTGCACATCCGATTGACGTGCCGTCTGCGCGTACACGTCACGAATAATAATTAGAATGTTGCACGGTGGTTTCAGCTCAATCTGGAGATGTGGTGTGTCCGGCACCACTCAAAGTGTCCGTCTTTTGTTTCAAAAGGACGTCATTTTAAGTTGAAAGCATCAACTGACATACGGAAAACCGACCAAACGCATTCCGAATGTGTTGATAATTTATCCTAACAATCCATGGGTCATATGTGATGTGTACGAGCCAACCTGGGATGAATCTGAGTCGCGGTGTGGCCAGGATAAGTCTAAGTGACTCTCTTTTGTTTAAAATGGACACCAATTTAAGTACATACGGAAAAACGACCAAACGGATTCGGTTTCCGTTGAAACTTTAGGAGAACAATCCATGGGACATATTTGACGTGAATGAATCATCCCCACCTCAATCCGACATGCGGTGCGGTTGACACCACTCAAGGTGTCTGTCTTTTGTTTCAAAAGGACGTCATTTTAAGTGAAAGGCATCAACTAACATACGGAAGAACGACCAAACGCATTCGGATTCTATCGATACTTTATCACAACGATCCATGAGTCATATGTGATGTGTACAAGTCAACCCCGTCTTAATCCGAGACGTGCTGTGGCCGACACCGCTCTAACTCTGCCTCTTTTGTTTAAAATGGACATGATTATAAATGAAAAGAACAACTGGCATACGCAAAACCGACCAAACGCATTCGTAATCTTTTGATAATTTATCACAATGATCCATGGGTCATATGTGACATGTACGAGCCAACCCGGGATGAATCTGAGTCGCGGTGTGGTCAAGATTAGTCTAAGTGTCACTCTTTTGTTTAAAATGGACAACATTTTAAGTACATACGGAAAACCGACCAAACGCAGTTGGTTTCCATTTGAACATTAGGAGAATGATCCATGGGTCATATGTGACGTGTAAGAATCAACCCCGCCTCAATTGGAGACGTGGTGTGGTCGGCACCACTCAAAGTGTCTCTCTTTTATTTAAAAAACACTTCATTTTATGTGAAAACAACAACTGACATACGGAAATCCGACCAAACGATTTCGGAATATGTTGATACTTTAGGACAACGATCAATGAGTCATTTGTGATGTGTACGAGTTAACCTCGCCTCAATACGAGGCACGGTGTGACTGTTATCATTCCAGATGTATGTATTTTGTTTAAAATGGATATCATTTCTATTAAAAATATATGGTATATGAAAAACCAATCAAATTATTAATTGAATTCCGGATTCCACATATGATTGTCATCAAAATTTTAAAATGGATTCTAAATGAATTATGTATGTTTATAATTATGTTATAAATTCTACTTTAATTATGGATGTGTATATTTTCAGGATACATTATATGTGTTTGTTGGTTGGTTTGCATTATTTGTATGTGTTGGTTTGTTCTCTATATGTATGCATTATATGTGTTATAGGTACAATAATTGGATTGAAAAATGAATTGAAAACTAGGGCATAATTGGATTGAAAATTGAATTGAAACTGAGGGTGAATGCCCAAAAACCAGACCTGCTGTGCAAATTGTAGGCTGATATGCAATTTGAACAGCAAAGCCTATGCCAACGGTTTGAAAACCATTGGCATAGGCTCTATGTAGCTGTTTTTACCAACGGTTCAAGGAACCGTTGGTAAAAACACCCTATCCCAACGGTTTCAAACCGTTGGGATATCCTTTTGAATGGTTGTTTTTACCAACGGTTCTGTGAACCGTTGGTAGAAACCTTTCCCAACGGTTTGTATACCGTTGGAAAAGAAAATTCTTTGTTGATTTCCCAACGGTTTGGCAGAACCGTTGGGATAGGTTGATTTTTTCTAACCTACCCCAACGGTTCTCTGTAAACCATTGACAAAAGCCTTTCCCAACGACTTACTTCCCCACGGATTGCTGAACCGTAGGTATAACATATACCAACAGTTCTGTAGCCTTTCCCAATGGTTCTAAACCGTTGGGAAATGCTGGATTTCCAGTAGTGTTTCTCGGGAGTGACCACCTTACAAAATAAAACATGTTATTGGGTATTGAGTTATTTTTGGGTTCCACACAACTCTTTTACTAAGCCCAACCCACAATATGTTCACTAAATTCCCCCATCTAAATTCGAGTGTGGCAGGACTCGTACCGTCACCAATTCTATTGTAAGGGAGTGGATTCCTTACAATGTACCACTTGAGAAATCACTATTCGAAGAATGTGTTTTGGGAAATGAGGTATAGGTGGGAACTACACCACTCTTGTCCTAGGCCCAACCCACCACCTACGCACCGAATGCCCCAACTAAATATGAGTGAGGATAGACTCAAACCTGTACTAGTTCTGTTGCTATGGAATGGTGGCCTTTCATAGTAACATGTAACCAAACCATGTACATGTGCCAATTACTTCATAGAATAATGGGGAATGTGGAACAAAATTAATTAATTCATAGGCGTGAATCTAAGAAGACACAAACTCAAAACTTCATAATTTGAATCCAGCACATCTACGACTCCGCTCCGACCCCTTGGGAGTCTAAACGTGTTGTTATGGGTAAAAATCTATAGTTGTAGCCTCAAAACCTTCTTTCTCCATGTCCCCCTCTAGGTCCATTATGAAAAACCATGGTCTTGGCCTTGTTTCAAGTTAGTAGTATGTGGATATTAGAGAAATGTTAATTAAGTAATAGGCATGAAGATAATAGGACTCGAACCTAGAACCTCAGACTTCAACACCAGCACCACTTCCACTCCCCTCCCATGCTCAAGGATTTAATTTAATATCCATATAAATAAACATGTAATATAATATGATGAATATTTAAATTGAAAAAATATTTGATAATTAAATATTTAAACATTCAATTTGTCCCATACAACCTTATACATTTAAATCATAAGACCCATGAATGAATAACATTTAACAATATATTAAAAAACATTATAATAAATTAATAAATTAAATGATAAGTAAAATTGTCTATATATACACCTCATAAAATAAGGTGGTGTATAAAATAAAACTATACTTTAATCAAAGTTGTGTGAATAAGTAAGGGATAATGTTTTCCTTTATAAATGATGTGAGGTGGACTTTTAGAAACATTCAAAATAATAAATTAATAGAAAAAATTTCAAATCAAAATTTATTAAAAGTAATTGTTCTAAAGATTATATGAGTATGGATATAAATCCATAAACAAATTTTTTTATAAATGTTTATGTTGTATTAATACCCTTATCTTTTGGATTTAACCCTTATTTAAACACTTTAACTCTTACAATAACTATATGTGTTTTTTCTCCCTAAGGGTTAATATAGTTACTATAAAATGGAAGAGATACATAAATGGTTAATTGATGAAAATGAAAACCTTATATTAATCTATTAGAATATTTTTTTATTAATAATTTTATATCATTTAATAAAATATTTGTTATTTGAAAATACAATTAATATAAAATTTGACCCAATTCACTACTTGAACTTTTAATGATATAATGACTACAATATGTATTCTAAAAAACTATTTTTACACATTTAAAATATATAAAATTATTTAGAATGTTTTAGAATAACATTAATTATCTGAAAATATATTTATTTTTATATATTTAGACCATCATTTATTTGATAATTCCATTAATTAAACAATTAATGCCTCATGATTGGGTAATCCTTTAAGGTAACAATTTCATTATTGAAAATTAAAAATAAATTCTCATGATGAATAAAAAAACTATTTCATATGAACATTTATAACTGAATTTATATTCTAAATAACCAATATTAAAAATGTAATACTAATTGAAAATACGAGTATGACATATTTGACTTTACATAAAATAAAATTATATAAATGGTATAAATTCATTCATGTGGTTCCAAGAGGTTATAAAATTGGACCCAGGATGATTTTGGTTCAAAATAACTTATCAAATAAAATTAGCACAAGTGTTAGGGTATTTTTATAATTTCAATATTATTAAATTTACTATAAATTACTTGACTTACCCTTAAATGTGATTATTTAAACTACTATTTTTTCAATTCACATTGGCCAGAAAATAAACGTGACATATTTACTAAATCTAGTAATTTCCATTACAAAAATGGAATCCATTTATATTAATTAAGTTAATATAAGTTTTAGAATGTAATTTAAAATTGATCCTATACATGGGATTAAACAATAAGTTTTTAAAAATAAAAATGTTCAAAAGATTGAAATGTTTTTATTTTCAATTCCAATGTAAATTGGATTCTAATGCCCCAAATTGGATTTATTTATGTATAATTTATTTATTTTGACATTAGAACAAATTTAAAATATTTTTTTACTATATAAAAAAATTATAAGGAAATATAGTTTTCAATTAAAATGTTGTATTTTTTTATTCATGAAAATGAGACATATAATAAAAATACCAAAAATTTAACCAAATTTTTTATGTTCCAATTATAAAAATAATTCTATTATTTTTTAATTTATAGAATTTTCAATATTTATTTTTAAAACATTTGCACCATTAAAAGGGTATAATTACCTTTAAAAAAATATTGCAATTTATGATTAAATTTTTTTATTCTTATCTTATTCTATAAAATATATTTTTTTTGATTTTAGAATCAATTGAATATATAAAAATTTCATAATTTGGTTAAAATTTTTTATTTCCACCAATTTAAAAGCTATGATATAATAATATTTCATTTTATGGTAAAGTCGAGTGTCGCGTGCAATAAAAGATTTGAAAAAGATTATCTTTAAAAAGAGACATTCCATAAAATATTGGGGTGTTACATTCTACCCACGTTTAACAAATCTAATCCTCTATATTTATAATTTAACATAAAAAATCCATGGTTCATGATTAAAAATTCTTTTGTGGGAAACCCACATCAGAAATAGTAGTAATAAAATATCCTATTCATAAGAGGGAAAGGGAAATGAGTAGGGTACCACAAAATTATGCTTTTGAAGAAGAAAACATTGTAATTAATTTAAAAAAAGACATGGAAAAGAATCATACTATCATGTTATAATGGGGATTTATAGATAACATTTTCATTATAAATATAACCATAAAAAATTGTTAATTTGTGATCAGTTAAAAGACCATTTATTTATTGGAATGAAATGCTAATGAAAAAAAATTTTAGTCAATTTTTTTTATAGTTTATGTACTCTATTAAGATTTAGATATGATCTTTTTATAAGAATATAACATGATTAACTTCCATTTCATGATCATAATAACATCTTTTTTTTGTGTGATTTGATATATTTTTACATCATTTCATACAACTGTAGATGCATATTCAAGATGATGTTTTATTCCCGAATCACTTTAATAAATCATCAGATTCATAAGTAATTATTTCATCCTCTAAATGTCTACTAAATTGAAAAAGTATAGCAGAAAACTACTAATAAATATTAATTTAACCTCAAAGTACAATATCCAATGTTCTACATAATCCATTCCATAAGTAGTTTCCTTAAGAATCATTCAAAAATAATTTTGGCCCAAATTCAATGTCCATGAGTTTAAAAGAAAGGTATCTAAATTTACCAAATCAACATAACATTATATTCACCAAAAAAACATAATCCAGCTCCTATTATCACATAAAGATACATTATCACCTTAAAAACCTTCATGAAAACTAGCACACTTCAAATTTTTTAATGAAGAAGTAATGTAGTATAATCCTCGTATATCTCTTCATTCATATAACCATATAATTATTGATAAAATAATGGAATAACCTAATTATTATATCCAAACACATGCATATTAATCATTACTCTTTATATGTGGTAATAACAGAAGATTCATAGTGATATATATTCCCCTTTTGGGTATATTTCATTTGACCCTTGAGATAATGATTTGCATATTGTACAGTCTCTTTATAGTTGAATAATTGTTCATTGAGATCATTTTTCTTTCACTTACAGTCACAAGCACGATGGCCTTTCTCTACAAACTTATATAAAACATCCATTAATTTAATGAATGTACCAAAGCATTTATTTATATAATTTTCTCCTGTGGGAAATATCTTCTTTCACTTTTTTCAATTGTTAATATTTTTCTTAGATATAATGTTGTTCTCTTTCTTCCCTCCAATGCCATAATAATTAGTTGATTATTTCTTTACCTAATTATTACATGATATTATGTCCTCATATGATAAGAATATTTTGGAAAATGGTTCCAATAGAAATATTGTCTTTATACCATCAATGAAATGACCATTCTTACTCTTTGGATTATGTGTATTTACACAATTACCATTCCATATTCTAGGAACCTTTTATAAAGGATTGAACACACAGGATTAGATAAATACATTTTGAAACATAATTTATAATATCATAAATATGGAATCACATAACCTAAATTTAAAATTTAGGTATAAATATCCACTAAATTATAAGATTAGTTTATTTTGATATATTTCAATATTCTGTCATGGGGTTTCATTCTATAATGCATATAACTCCAAATGTTTCTAAAAAACATGCTCTGATAACAATTACAGAGACCTCAATAGAAGTATCATAGAGTTAGTGGTTACATTGTTACATTGGGATAAGATACAAGGAATCAAATCCCAAATTACTAAATTGTTTAGTAATCATGGTAAACTAGATAAATAATATAAATCCACAAAATATTTTAAAAATTAAAATACAAAAAGAATTTTATTGAGTCTCCCATTATTCCCACTCTCTATAACCATGAATATTTGAAATAAAATACTTCTCAAAATCATATGTAATGATGAGACACATTAAAGGGGTAGTCTGAAATGATCAATTAGGGGAAGAATACAATGTATCCTATGAGTAAATATGGAATAAATAATATGAAATGGTAAATAACAAAAACACATTCCATTTAAATAATCACATGTCCTAGGAAACATAACGATGAATATTCTACAATTCAAATAATTATTTGGTGTATAAATAAATAAATTAATAATAATGAAATAAATAAAAATTGATATCTGGAACAAACAATCGAGGCATCATGATAATAATCTATTACCATCATGTATTTATGCCAAAAATCGATCATTATCAAGTGTTCTTTCCAAAAATCCAATAAATGGGTAATGCCTCAACCAAAACCATATCTAGTTTGTCTCGTGAATCCTACCAATTCATTGACGGGATAGCATGATCTCTATAAATCACTTACTAAGTATAATTGATTCCTTATATGGTTGTGGTGAAACATAAACAACATATACATATGAAATATAAACAACATTCCCTAACCATTAATCATATTCATAACCCATTATGTGTAATATAGTGGATGGTATCAAAGTATCACATCTATAGTCAAACTGATCATAAAACAATCAATGAAAAATGATAGACGATATCATAAGATAACAAATATACATTAATAATAATTCTAAAAGGTTTGTTTTCATTGGTTAAAATACCATAATAAAATCATTGAAAATTTATATAGGAAAAAATATTATGAACCCCATATCAAAAAAAACATTCGTAAAAAAAATACACATTTAATTTAAAAAATAACCAATTTGAATAACAGAGATTCCAAAAATTAAGGAAGAAGATTTTTCATTTATGAAAATATATAATCTTGGAATTTAATTTTTATATTAAATAATAGTCATTGATGTGTAAAAGTCATTGACGACATGTATATTAATAATAAAGCATTTTTATTGTTTTCTTTCATAATTTTCACATAAAACATGTACAAAGATTCCTTTTGAAAAAAACGTAATGGAATTAAAATTTGTTATAAAACATCTTAAAAATCCTTTCATATGAATATAAATAATTATCTAAAATAATATCAAGAATATATATATATATAATGATTTTATAGTTAAATATTTTTAAATTGAAGGTTTTCCATACAACATTGAACATTTTAATCATAAGCCCCATGAAAGAACAAAATATAAAAAATCATTAAATAAAATCATAATAATTTAAATATTGTCATTATAAGTCATAGGGTGAGTATATACACCAAATAATAGATGTTTAGATTTTAACATCAATCCATGGCTTAATGAAATGAAATTGAGACGAGGTCCTTTACCTTACACTTCCATTAGTTTAACATTGTTAAACCTCCATTATAATTGTTTTAAGAATGTTATTAACTTATATAATAAATATATTTATATTTATTATATGGTATATGATCATATTATATTAATTTATTATGCTTTTTTAATAATATTATTTATTCCCATTGTTCTGAGTGTTAATTTCTTCATTTTCATAGGTATGTTTTTTCAAAAATGTCATGGTTATTTTGAATATTATATAGATAAAAAAACTATAATGATGTTAATTTTTTAAATATCAATTTTCTTTATTAAATACAATTTACAATCATTCATTAATGGTTATGATGGATAATGAATCACATCACATCATAGAGGTGGTAGTCCTTACGTATACATGAGCAACGATATCATTCCATTAATGGTGATTTTTAAGAAATTGTATTGGATGATAATTTTTTGTAGAATAAATAATATTTCAAAATTACTATTTATATCTATTATCTTCATCATTATACTCATCCTATTAATGTTATAATGATAAAATAATTACACCACGGTGTGGAGATGGTAAGTCATATATACACATGCGTGGTGATTTCATTTTTATAGAACAGATAAATCATGTAATATTATTGTAATATAATCATAATAACATATAATAATATATATGGAACTATATTTGTTATTTTATCCTGGGAACATAATCCTCATGTGATCATTGAATAAGAAAAGAACATTGATGTGTTGGTAAAAAAGATTACCTCTTCTCCGAAATGCTTCCTTTAGATATCTTAACAAGGGAACTATGGTCAGCTTTTTTTGAATCCCATTATCCAAAAAAATTGTATAAGTATGTTGGGAGGATAAATTTTCAGGTTTTCATAGATATATATGTCTCAATGTGGTGTGAAGATGTGAAGGAGAAGGTTCCCTTTTATAATTGAGCTGAGGGAAACTTTTAAAAACTCTCCTAATATTATATTAATATAACTAAATTTTAAAATAAAATTATTTACAAAGGGAGTTATTTTGAATATAAGATGAGTATTGGTAAAAATAGAAACAAAAAATAATTCTTATACATGTTTTGTTTACATTATTACCGTTATCTTTTGGGTTTAACTGTTATTTAATCTATCCAACTATTATCGTGACAAATTGTCTGGTTACTCCTTAGTGGTTTATATAGCTAAAATATAATCTCCAAAGAACCATAAATGGATCATTTAAGACATTTAAAACCTTCTAAAAGTAATTTAGATGAATTTTAAATTTTTATTAATTTTATATCATTTAATAAAATATTATTTATTTTAAAATATCACTAATATAAATTTTAAGACTACTGCTAACATGACTTTATAAAAATATCCTAATAATTAGATATACAAGAAAAAACTCTTTTAATGTATCCACAGTCTTTTAATTAAATTTATGAAATTTTGTATGGCAATAATTGTATAAAATTAAATTTAGTTTTATATTCTTAACTTCATTTATTAGATATTTTCATTAATTAAACAAATATGACATCATCATTGTGTAAGCTTTTAAGGTAATAAATTATTTTTTAATTTTTTTAAAAAAATTATCATGATGAATATAAACATATTTTAATTAAAATAACTATTTATAGATGATGAAATCTTCTGAATAAACACATATTAAAAATGTAATACATATTAAAAACATGAGTATGATATATTTGACACTCCTTAAAATATAATACTATAAAAAGAAATTATGTAATGTAAGTTACTCCAAGAGTCCACAAAACCATAAAAATTATGATTTCGGTTTAAACTAACCCAATCAATAAAATTAGGATAAGTTTTAGGGTAATTTTATAATATTTATTATAGTATTTTTATGCTTAATAACCCGATTGAACCATAAATGTGGTAATTAAAATTACTATGTTTACTATTCATATTAGAATAAAATAATATAGTCACATTTACTGAATTTTTAACTTATTATTACACAAATTGATTCGATTTTTCACAACTAAATTTATAGTATTTGAAGAAATTAATTTAACATTAATCATGTCGATGGGATGAAACAACGTGTTTTCAATGTAAAAATGTTCAAAATGTTGAAATGTTTTTATATCAAATTACAATGTGAAATTTGTTGAACCCTCTGGGAATTGAGTTGCATTACTATATTTTGATAATCTCAAGTATATTTTATTTATATCTTAATTATGGTTGATGCATCTCTAATATTCTTTATTATATGTTGTTACATTCAATTATGCTTAATATAAGTCTTTTGGATATATGTATTCTGACTTAACACATTCTGCCAATAGAATGCTTAAACAATTTATAGCTACCTATATAGAACAGTAGCTACCGTTATGACTTAGAGCTACAGATATCGAATAGAGCTACCGATACAGAGTTCACTGATACGAAGTTCACCGATACATCATGTTCACCGTTACTCAAAGTGCACCACTACATCAAAGTCTTCCAAGAAGGTACAACACGTCTACCGATAGAGTTACAGTTACAAGCTCACCAGTACTCAATCCTACCGCTACATTAAAGTCAAAAGCTTCCGATACAGAGCTACCGATATGTTAAAGTCTACCGATATGCTGAACTCTACCGATATGTTGAAGTCCACTGATATGCAAAGTCTATCAATAAATCAAGGAAGTTACTGATAGGGACCACTACTGATACAAGGCAGAGCCACAGTTACCATTACAAGTCCACCGCTACTAATGCGATCAAGTCTACTATTGCAGCTACCGATACAGACACCTACCGTAACACAAGTCTACCGATATCAAGAGCTACAGTTCCAGAACCAAAACCCGATGCTTCTTTAATTTCTTTATCATTATTTAATCTAACCAACGGTCATATCAGGTATATTTTAATACACTGACATTTATTTAATGTGTGTTGTTGAATGTTAGGGAACCGTACCTCGTACTTGCAAAAAGTAAATCATCTTTTCCCGGAGCTCGTGCTTTATATAAAGGATGTTCTACTGCAAAACATGGGACATATATAGACGAATACACAGAGAGATACATATACCACGAGGTGTGCTAGAAGAACAAATAAGCGTGAATGAAAAGAGACGACAAAACTTACACGAAGAACTCATTACTGCATACCAGTGAAGAGCTAAGAATGAGAACATAACACAAGAACGTCATCGACTACTATCTCCTCTGTCTCTACACCTGGAAGTCAAGGAAACAGACAACACTCTGTTTTCCAGACAAAAACCAGAAGAGGACTCAGAACTAATTCTGATCTATCCAAAGAAGTCCAGAGATGCACAACAATCACTAGATCCATTTCTAAACTCTAAATCATTGCCTCTGTGATTTATCTTTTTACATATTGAGAAGTGTGTGTTATCTGCTGTATTTTACACACACACTATCTCCTGTACTTTAACAAGAGGATTTGTAAATCCTCACTCAACACTCTTACATCTTTTATTTCCCACTGGGATAGTGGTAGAGGTCGTGCGTGACCTGGAAAACTGGTTTGCTGTTGGTTCTGTTCCCACGGATAATAGTGGTAGTGGTCTTGGACCTGGATAGTTGTATACTATTGTAATCCCTGATCCAGGGTGTGGATCACTTTTATATAATGTTTTGAGAGGACTATGTCTCAGCTTGAGACTGAACCTCTTTGTTAAACCTACTGTGCTTATTTATTTTCTAAGTTATTTTTATTCCACTGCAAACTACTTTAAAACCAAAACTGTTTTAAAGTCACTTTGATAATTAAACTCGCAAGTGTTTATATTAGTTGTAAATCAGTAATTTAGTTTCAAAAGTTAATCAATTATTCTAATTTGATTAACTAGGAAAGAATCAATCCTTTGAGAACCTAACCGAACCTTTATTTTGATATATATTCACTACAGTTTAATTCTGTGTTTTATTTGGGGGATTTATAGACAAATTTTTTAAAACAGAAATTTTAATTGGAACTCAAATCACCCCCCTCTTGAGTGTCCACTCTGACCAACATTTGGTATCAGAGGTTGTTTAAATATTTTCTAAAGTACTCTGTTTTCCAACTGTGATTTTAGTTGAATCTCTAAAGATCTTAAATTTCTGTTAGTTCTAAATTTTTTATCTTTAAATTGCCTTTCTAAAATCTAGTTATGGATAATAGACTAGAGGGTGCTGCTACTGACAAGCCACATTTCTTCAATGGTACCAACTATGCCCAATGGAAGCTTAAAATGAAAATTCATTTAGAAAGAATAGGTTTTGATATATGGACTGCCATGGAATCAGAATATAAACTTCCCACTACTGCTAGATCCACTTGGGATGAACCTAGAAAGACTGCTTACAATAATAATTGTAAATCCATGAATTCCTTGTACTGTGCTTTATGAGATGAAGAGTTGAACAAAATTTCTGCTTGTAAAACTGCTTTTGAAATTTGGGATACCTTAGTTGTTTCTCATGAAGGAACAACCAATGTTAATGAAATGAGATTAAATACTTATACTATTAAATA
The DNA here is from genome assembly GCA_963277665.1 of Viscum album. Classification (NCBI taxonomy): domain Eukaryota; kingdom Viridiplantae; phylum Streptophyta; class Magnoliopsida; order Santalales; family Viscaceae; genus Viscum; species Viscum album. Next base: position 559,504,507 of record OY728142.1, read on the forward strand.
TGATAATTTTAAAATGGAAACTGATGAACCTATTTCTGACATGTATCTCAGGTTTAATGAGATAGTCAATATAATGAATTCACTTGGAAAAGTTGTTCGAGCAAAGGAACAAATTATGAGAATCTTGAGATGTTTACCAGACCGATGGAGAGGCACATCTATTTCAATCAGAGAGTCATGTGACATTGCTGATCTACCTGTTAAATAACTCATTGGAAATCTTATGATGTATGAGGAAGAACTCAAGGTAAACAAAGAAGAATAAGATGAACCAAGAAGGAAGTCTGTTGCGTTCAAGACTTCAACTTCAACGAATAAAGATAAGGAGAAGCTTCAAGCTATAAATGAGAGTTCAAGCTGTGAATACTGTGAAAGTGTTTATGATAGTGATGCTGAGATGGGTCACATTTCCAGAAGGTTTAAGAAGTTCTATAGGAAGAATAAGTTTTTCAGAAAATCAAATTACAAAAATAAGTATGACAGCAAGGATCATTTGAAAAAGGATTGGAAGAAATCTAACAAAACAGATGAAGTTGTCTGCTATTAGTGAAAAAGCAAAGAACATATAAAAGCAAACTGTCCAAAGTTGATGTACAAGAAGAAATGTGAATACAAGGACAATAAGTACAAGAAATCCATGAAGGATACTTAGAGTGCTTCTGAGGATAGCTCCAGTGAATCTGAAATTTATGAAACTGAATATAGAAATAAGGAAAACATGTGTTTTATGACAAACACATCTGAGGTAACATCTGAAACTCCTGATTTAAATTCATATTATTCTGGAGATGATTCTAACTTAGAAAACATGTCAAAATCTGAACTTTTTGAATATTGTGATATGTTAGAAGAAACCTGTAATGAACTGAAGGATAAATAAAAAGGTTTAAAGAAACAGTGTTCTTTAACTGTTAAACATAAATCTGATCTTGATATTGAAATAGAAATGAATGCTCAGATTCTTAAAGAGAACACTGAACTGAAATTATCTAATGATCAACTTAAGAAATACTTTGAAAAGTTTACAAATGGTAAAGATACTTTTACTCAGATTCTAGGTAAAAAAATAGCACCTAGATACACTTCTGGTATAGGATACCAACCTGGACAGAGAAAATTTACCAAAACTAAATTCATTCCTAAATCTGAACAGAATACTGCTAGTTCTAGTTCTGGACATTTATATGGTTCAACTAGTTATATTCATATTTACGGATCTAATAAGCTTTACCTTTCAAAATATTTTGATTCTACAATGTTTATGAGACCCATTAGGCAAATATGGGTACCTAAAATTTTATTGGCTAACCTGTCTGGACCCAAGAAGATCTGGGTACCAAAATCATTTCATGTCTAAATCTGTTTTGTAGGGAACCTGGTTAAAGAGCTCCTATAGAAAGACTTGGTATTTTGACAGTGGATGTTCAAGACATATGTCAGGAGACTTCTCCTGCTTTAAAAGCTTAGTCATAGTTGATGGAGGTTTTGTCACTTTTGGTGATAACTCAAAAGGAAAAATCATCGGCTTAGACCAGATTGGTAACACTGACTCAATATTGATTTCCAAAGTTTTATTTGTTGATGGACTTAAATATAATTTGTTAAGTTTTTTCAGTTATGTGATGATGGTTTTTATGTTAAATTTGAAAATGATTCTTGCAATGTTTTTAATTCTAAAAATGTTTTAGTATTTTATGCTTTAAGAAATGAAAATGTTTATGCTGTTGATTTAAATTCATTAGCTAAGCAAAATACTACTTGTTTAAATGCTTTTTATAAAGAGTCTTGGATTTGGCACAGATGATTAGGACACTGAAATGTGAATTCACTTAGAAAACATGCTAGGAAGAACGTAGTTAGAGACCTACCCAAACTTGAATTTCCAGTAGACAAAGTTTGTAATCCCTGTCAAAAGAGAAAGCAACATAAAGTTTCTTTTAAATCAAAGAAAGAAGTGTCAACTTCTCAACCTCTCGAGCTGGTTCACATGGATTTATTTGGACCTTCTAATATTTCTAGTTTAAATGGGAAGCACTATGTCTATGTTCTTGTAGATGACTTTTCTAGATATACTTGGGTATATTTTCAAGCTCAAAAAAGTAAATCTTGTTCATACTTTTTCAAATACTCCAAATCTGTAGAAAACCGTAGTGGACTTAAGATTAAAACTCTGAGAAGTGATCATGGCCGTGAATTTGAGAATCATGAATTTGAATATTACTTCTCTCACAATGGTTATAGTCACAATTTCTCTGCCCCTAGGAAACCCCAGCAGAATGGTGTATTAGAATGAAGGAATAAAACCCTACAAGAAATTTCCAGGATTATGCTTAATGAATATTACCTACCTATTTACTTTTGGGATGAAGCTGTCAATATAGCTTGTTATCTTATCAATAGAGTCTTGATCAGACCTATTATTAAGAGGACCCCTTATGAGTTATGGAACCATAGGAAACCTAAGGTTAACTACTACAGAGTTTTTTGCTGCAAAGTCTTTATTCTGAACACCAAAGACAATCTTGACAAATTTGCATCCAAGAGTGATGAAGGAATTTTCCTAGGATACTCTATTTCTAGTAAAGCCTAGAGAGTTTTCAATAAGAGAACCATATGTGTGGAAGAATCTGTTCACATAAAATTTTATGAAACTGATCCACATGAACCTAAGACCTCTCTTGAAAATCTTGAAGCTGATCTATCTGTTTTGAACCTTAATGATAAGGATAGTGGACCTGTAGTTAAAACATATAGTTCTGGAAATCTTCCAGAACCTACTTCTGTTGAACCCCAACCTGTTGATGAACCAGGAATCTCCAGTACTACCTTTTCTAGATCAACTAGAATTCTAAATAATCATCCTCTAGATGCTGTTGTAGGAAATCTTGATAGAGGGACACAGACTAGAGCTTCTCTAAGAAATCAGGTTTAACATCAAGCTTTTCTTTCACAGTTAGAACCTAAAAATGTCAATGATGCTATCAATGATGAATTTTGGGTAATGGCTATGCAAGAAGAACTAAATCAATTTGAAAGAAACAAAGTCTAGAAATTAGTAGAAAGACCTAAAGACACTATAACCATATGCACCAAATGGGTGTTTAGAAACAAAGTTGATGAATCTGGAATCATCATTAGAAACAAGGCTAGGATAGTTGCACAAGGTTACAATCAAAAAGAAGGAATTGACTATGAGAAACCTTTTCTCATGTAGCTAGATTAGAGGTTATTAGGATCTTACTTGCTTTTGCATCACATCTGAATTTTAAGTTATATCAAATGAATGTGAAAAGTGATTTTCTAAATGGTTTTATTGTTGAAGATTTTTTTGTAGAACAACCAACTGGTTTTTCAAATCCTCATTTTGAAAATCATGTTTTTAAACTTTCTAAAGCCTTATATGGTTTAAAACAATCAGTAAGAGCTTGGTATGAGAGACTTTCAATATTTCTTATTTCAAAAGTATTTACAAAAGGAATAGATGATCCCACTATTTTTATAAATAGGATTTCAAAAGTTGTTTTGATAGTACAAATCTATGTTGATGATATTTTTTTTTGGATATTCAAAAAATTCTTCATGTACTGATTTTTCAATGGTGAGGCAAAATGAGTTTGAAATGAGCTTAATGGGAGAGATTTAGTACTTTCTTGGATTTCAAATCTTTCAAACTAAAGATGGTATTATTTTAAATCAGAGTAAATATACTAAGGATTTATTAAAACGTTTTGGTTTGGATAGTATTAAGGGAAGTGATACACCTATGAGTACCACCTATAAATTGGATATTGATAAAACTGGTAAACCAGTTGATCAAACTAATTACAGAGGTAGGATAGGGAGTTTACTTTATCTTATTGCTAGTCGACCTGATATTATGTTTAGTGTATGTATGTGTGCTATATTTCAAGCTAACCCTAAAGAGTCACACTTACTTTCTGTTAAAACGTTTTTCAAATATCTTAAAAGTACTGCTAATTTGGGTTTGTTTTATCCAAAATAACAATCATTTGATTTAATAAGTTATTCGGATGCTGACTTTTCTGGATGCAAGTTAGATAGAAAAAGTACTTCTGGAACAAGTCATTTACTTAGAAAGTCCCTAATATCATGGTGTAGTAAGAAACAGAACTCAGTTGCACTGTCTACTGCTGAAGCCGAATATATTGCTGCTGGTAGTTGTTGTGCACAGATTCTATGGATGAAACATACTTTATTGGACTATGGATTTGTTTTTAAACATCTATCAATCAATTGTGACAACACTAGTGCGATCAATATCTCTAAGAACCCTGTGTCTCACTATAGAACGAAACACATTGATATTAGACACCACTTTTTAAGAGATCATTATCATAGAGGTGATATAACACTTGATTTTATAGGCACTGAACTTTAATTAGATGATATATTCACTAAGCCTTTAAGTTCAGAAAGATTAAGTTTCATTAGACACGAATTTGGAATGATAACTTATCCTCACCGTTAGTAGACCTCACAGTTAGGAAACCTCACCGTTAGTAGACCTCACCGTTAGAAATCCTCACCGTTAGAGAAACCTCACCGTTTGAAACCTCACTGTTAGAAGACCTCACCGTTAGGAGACATTACCGGTACATCTCGCACTGTTTTAAACTTCTTTAAAGCCGAGACATCGATTTTTTTTATATATATGAATTATTTTATTTATGAATCCTAAATGATATTAAATCGAGTCTAAACTTCACTCAATCCCACCGCGAACTCGTCTGTTCGAATCCCTCCAACCTAACTCTCTCTAGACGCAAAACCCTAAACCTCGAATCTGTAATGGCCCACGTCAAGTGACCCAGGTTATAGTTGGGAGTGATAAGCTGCAAGAGAAAAGGCAGAAAGTAATGAATGATAGTACCAGTGGAAGTGGAAGTGGAAGTATAGCTCGAAGAAATCCAATAAACCCACATCTCTCAAAGTGAGAGATTGTCGTAGAGAAAGTGGTTTGTGCAGAATGGATCATGGAGAGCAAGTCTGTGGTTCTTAATTTTTTGGAAGAACAAGGTTGGTCTGAGTGCTTCACGAACAACAACGGACCTTACTATCCTAAGTTGGTGAAGCAGTTCTATGATTTTTCCTGCTTTGAAAAGACTAAGCAAGAAAGCAGAATGATATCTTTGGTAAATGGTCAGGAACAATCTTTTACTTCAGTGGAATGGGCTAGGAACTTAAGAGTTCCACATGAAGGAGATTATGCGTTCTAATCAAAGTCTGTACCTTCAAACCGTGATTTGTTTCAATATGAAGATGCTTTTCTGGATTATACAGGAAATGGGACCCCTAGAAAGGTGATTGCTGCAGAGATGGCAGGAGAAGATAAGCTGTTGTCTAAATTTATTCAGCATGTTGTTAGTCCGAGAAGAGGAGATTTTGCTACTTTGAGATTCCAAGACATATATCTATTATATTTTCTGAAGCACAGTGTGATAATCAATCTATGTAGATTGATTATGGTTCAAGTGGAAGAGATGACCAGACCGAAGTCCAAATCAAATGCACTGTTTTTCTCAAAGCTGATTTATGTGATGCTAAAAGTGAAAGAGGTTGCTAGACCTCAGGATGAGCTGGTAGTGTTTAAGGACAACTTCTGTATTACAAGAACTATCTTTAAATACATGAACGTCAGTTGGAATCCTTGGAAGAAATCATGGGTGAATGATGATGGAAAATATATGACATGTATACTCCTGTGGATCATCCTTCTAGACCAAAGGATGTGGGGGATCCTGGTCTTGGACCAAATGAGCCAGAAACGGTCTACAGTGATGATGAAGCTGAGGAGGAAGAGACTTTAGTTGAGGAAGGAGGAGACCCAGACTTACCCCCAAGTCATGTGCATTAAGTTATTTCTTATGGAGCAGTTATCCCTCCAAAAGAACTACCAAAAAGAAAAACTGTCTTGAAGGACAATGATATAGAGACTACAGAAGAAGAAGAAGAACCATACCCGTATGTTGTCAAGGATACCTATGAGGAGGATGAGGCAGCCGAATCTGATCATAATGTTAATGGAGAAAAGGAGGCTGGTGGTGAAGCAGATGCTGAGGAAAATGTTGAAAAAGAGCTCAGTTTGAGTCCTCTAATAGTCAGTATAGTTAGGACAGTGCCTGATCAAGAAGAAGTAGCAGCAGCACCTATTGATGAGAGAGTCATTAATGACTCAGAACAAATGGTTGTTGAATCTTATGTGGTTATAGATGAAATTGCATAATTACCTCAGGAAGAACGGTTCGAAGAGATAACTCAAGAGAATGTTACAAGTGAGGGGGAGAATCTTGGCTCAGTAGCAGTGTTATATGACATTGAAGGTTGGACATCAGATCCCGGATATATGATTCTTGGACATTCTTATGGAGATTCGAATGAGGAAGACCAACCCCAAAGGGAATCAGTTACCTTACCCACTGTGGCTGAAAATGTGGAAACCAAGGAGGACCTTGAGTCCTTAAAAGCTAAATTGAATTAAGCAATAAAGGAATTAGTGGAAGATATGAAGAAAAGTATGCTTGAAGAGATGAAAAGCATGGAGAAATCCCTTGAGTTATCCATTGGATGTGGTGTGTCCAGTCCTGTGAAAGAAATTATGGATGAACTTAAAGTGTGCCACACTCAGATTGAGAGTTGGACATGATCTGTAGTTGCTTTGAGACAATCAATTGCTTCTATGACTACAATGCATAGCTCTCAAACTCAAGTAACCTCTGACATTCGATATATCAAAGAAGTGGTCAAGAAATTTGTGGAAGTTTTTTAGGCCTTTAAAAAGTCAGTTAAAGAACATCTAAACAGTCAGGATACCCTTGTTCAGAAGGTAGTTAGTAGTCTGACTCAATCCTTCAAGGATACAGTGGCCTTCTCAATGAAACCTCTTCCCTCATCCAGCACAAGTATGAACCTTCACCAGATCCGCACTGTTATTCTAGAAGTGTTGGCTAAGGCCACTCTCAGTGGTGCATCAGATACTCAAATTCTTGCCACCACTAGGGAAGTTATTAGTTTTGTTTGTGATCACCTACGGGCAGCTACTGCTTCTCAAGAGGCAATCAAGAATAAGGTGGATGCATATTTTGAAAAGGTTTATACCAAACATCAGATGACCAACCATTTCAAGATCTTGCTAGAAAATATGAAGTTGCATCCAGTTACCCAAGCCTTCAGGGAACAAGTTAGTAAGATTAGGGAGCTTACTCCTGCTTTGGATAAGATTATAGAGAATAGAGATGATTTTGTGTCTGCAATGGAAAGAGGAGGAAGCATTATAAGGGATTTCAGAAACCTGTTGCTGCCCTTCCTACATGTGGATGCCAGACCAGTGACTGTACCTCCTGCACTTCCTGCTTCTGTCTATGGGAGTACTCCTCAATTGAATCCAGTTCATGCAATCAAGAGCTTGACACCAATGATCACTCAGAGGAGCTCAAATTTCAGATCCGGTACAGTTTCTGTAGCTGACCCACCAGTTGTGCCTTCAGCTATTCTGAAACCCTCTGCTGACCCTACACCTACAACCTCTACTGATCCTAAGGTAAATACAACTATTCCAGAGGAGGATTGAATGTTTTTAGATCTTTTTGATAGGATTCAATTTTTGTTTGTTTTGTTATTCTGATTTTATCAGTGTATCTTTTGTATCTTAATGAAAATCCTTTTCATTCTCTACTTTACTACATTTCTATTACTTTTTCATTTATTCTATGCTAATCTTTATCTTTTCTATACTACCCTTCTTTTTGTTAATCACAATCGGGGAGAAAATGAACACATGCGAAACTGAGAAAATGAGGAGAAAATGAGAGCAAATAAGAAATGAGACCTACGAGTTAACAAAGGGGGAGAAACACACAATGGGGGAATGAGAAACTGAGACTTGAAAAATATGGCATTTTTTAAACAAAAGAAACCTTTTGTTCTTTTCCATCTTTTATGTTTCCTCTGATACTATTTTTTTGATATCAATTTTGATATATTTTTCCTCTGATACTATTTCAATTTTCTTGGCATAAGTTGTGATTATTAAAAACGGGGAGAATGTTGAACCCTCTTGGAATTGAGTTTCTTTACTATATTTTGATAATCCCAACTATATTTTATTTATATCTTAATTATGGTTGATGCATCTCCAATATGCTTTATTATATGTTGTTACTTTTAATTATGCTTAATATAAGTCTTTTGGATATATGTATTCTGACTTAACACATTTTGCCAATAGAATTCTTAAACAGTTTATAGCTACCGATATAGAATAGTAGCTACCTTTATGACTTAGAGCTACCGATATCGAATAGAGCTACCGATACAGAGTTCACCGATACGAAGTTCACCAGTACATCCAGTTCAATGTTACTCAAAGTGCACCACTACATCAAAGTCTTCCAAGACGGTACAACACGTCTACTGATAGAGTTACAGTTACAAGATCACCAGTACTCAAGCCTACCGCTACATCGAAGTTGACAGCTACCGATACAGAGCTACCGATATGTTAAAGTCTACTGCTATGTTGAAGTCTACAGATATGTTGAAGTCCACCGATATGAAAAGTCTATCGATACATCAAGGAAGATACTTATAGGGACCGCTACCGCTACAAGGCAGAGCCACAGTTACCATTACAAGTCCATCGCTACTGATGCGATCAAGTCTACTGTTGAAGCTACCGATACAGACACCTACGGTAACACAAGTCTACCGATATCAAGAGCTACCGTTCCAGAAACAGAACCCGATGCTTCTTTAATTTCTTTATCATTATTTAATCTTACCAATTTTCATATCAGGTATATTTTAATACACTGACATTTATTTAATGTGTGTTGTTGGATGTCAGGGAACCGTACTTCGTACCTGCAAAAAGTAAATCATCTTTTTCCGGACCTCGTTCTTTATATAAAGGATGTGCTACTGCAAAACATGGGACATATATAGACGAATACACAGAGAGATACATATACCATGAGGTGTGCTGGAAGAACAACTAAGCGTGAATGAAAAGAGACAACCGAACTTACACGAAGAACTCATTACTGCATACTAGTGAAGAGCTGAGAACGAGAACATAACACAAGAACTTCATCGACTACTATCTCCTCTATCTCTACACCTGGAAGTCAAGGAAGCAGACGACACTCTGTTTTCCAGAAAAAAATCAGAAGAGGACTCAGAACTAATTCTGATCAATCCAAAGAAGTCCAGAGCTACACTGAAATCACTAGATCCATTTCTAAACTCTAAATATTTGCCTCTGTGATTTATCTTTTTACATATTGAGCAGTGTGTGTTATCTGCTGTATTTTACACACACACTGTCTCATGTACTTTAACTAGAGTATTTGCCAATCCTTACTCAACACTCTTACATCTTTTATTTCCCACTGGGATAGTGGTAGAGGTCATGCGTGACTTGGATGGATGGTTTGCTGTTGTTTCTGTTCCCACGGATAACAGTGGTAGAGGTCTTGGACCTGGACAGTTGTATACTGTTGTAATCCCCGATCCAGGGTGTGGATCACTTTTATATAATGTTTTGAGAGGACTAAGTCTCATCTTGAGACTGAACCTCTTGGTTAAACTTGCTGTGCTTATTTATTTTCTAAGTTATTTTTATTCCGCTGCAAACTACTTTAAAACCAAAACTGTTTTAAAGTCACTTTGATAATTAAACTCGCAAGTGTTTATATTAGTTGTAAATCAGTAAGTTAGTTTCGAAAGATAATCAATTATTCTGATTTGATTAACTAGGAAATAATCAATCCTTTGAGAACCTAACAGAACCTTTATTTTGATATAAATTCACTATATTTTAATTCTATGTTTTATTTAGGGGATTTTTAGACAATGTTTTTAAAACAGAAATTTTAATTGGAACTCAATTCACCCCCCTCTTGAGTGTCCACTCCATCCAAAAAAATTGATTATAGTGACCCAAATTGATTTTATTGATCTATACTTAGAATATTTATAATTTAAATAAATTTATAATTTATTTTAACTATATAATATAATTAGATGAAAATACTATTTTCAATTAAAATGCAATATTTTTTTACAATCCATTATAAAATGAAAAATATCAAAAAAAATAAAAAATATTCAACCGAAACAAATTTTGATATATAAAATTCAAATATAATATTTAATTATTCAAATATAATTTATAAAATTTTCTAAATTTATTTTAAAAACAAGATCTCCATTGAAAGGCGGCAAAATTGACTTTAGAAAAATATAGCTTTATGCTTAAAATTAGATTTATTTTTATATTATGGAGATAAAATCTATTTTTTAGTGTAAAATTATTTGAATATATATAAATATAATAATTTTTTTAGTAATTTTTATTACCACCAATTTAATAGCCAGGATATAAAAATATTTCATTGTACAGTTAAGCGGGGTGTTATGTGCAATGTATTCTTTTAAAAAGATTGTCCTTAAGAGACATAATATAAAATATTTCATTGTTAAATACCAATATTCATAAACTATTACTACATGTTCAACTTCTAGTATTTTGAGTCCCTCATAAAACTTTTTTTCATGCATGCATCACTTAATAATATTGCCCGCAATATAAACCAATTATCCATAACAATAAGGTTGGATCCTAGTTCCCTCACACATATGAATCATTGGTTTCTCCTCTATGAACTAATCTATAGGAACCCATATGAATTATTTTATGTGAACCATGTATAACCTGTGTGCACACCATGTATGATTTTCTTGTTTGTGTGTATACATTTCCCCATTATGAAATGTCCTCATTGTTTAAGGTTGGTTGTGTTAAATTTTTCCTACATTGACGAGTTTAGCATGTTCAATAGTTTTACAAGACATCGAAATATATTTATTGAACTATTAAAATTCATATACAAATTAAAATAACCAATTCTATTGATATCGTTCTGAAAAATTCTTCTTTACGTACTCCATAGATTGTGTGCTATTCCAAAACTCCTTAGATCATGCATTGGATATTTAAGAATAGTTCCAAAATTTCAAAATATCTTCATCATAAGGATAAATTATCCATGTAACTCCAAAAAACAACAAATAATATTTTATATTAAAAAATAAATATATTTTCCATGGAAATACAAGAACAAAAAATATGTCAAGAAACATTAAATACTAAATTACATATATACCATCAAATCTAAATTTAGATAATATAATGATACAAATTTTATAGAGAATTAATAAAGCCTTGAAGATATTATTCTTCAATTCCATCATATTGATATTCTTTTTAATATAAATAAATCTAAAAAAAGGTGGGATAAAAATTTGGTGTCTCATCAGGGATTAGTAGTCAACCCATAAAAAATCAAGGGGGATGTCAGTTGGGTCTTACCTCATAATGTTACATGATTTCATTGTTTACATGATCATAAAAGATATTACTAGTGGTTTATATAATATTTATCTCATATTTTTCCATATTGATTTCCTATTCAAGAAATACCAGACTTTTATATGGATTATTCAATGTCATGAATATATTTGAGTACCTATAGGGGAAGTCGATAATCACTTTCCTTCATCAATGTCCATAAGAATGAATTATGGTTAAGGTTTTATGTTTTAATTCTCACTTTAGTTTAGGTTTTATTTTGATATGATAGATGTATTAAATATCATATGGGTCTAGTAGGTTACAACCATAAAAGAATAAATATTCCTCCCATGATCTCAATTTGGTAGTAATAGTGGTTTCTCTAATGTTGTGGAAGCACTGCCCCAAATAATATATTCTATCTTCATATATCACATGATATTGGGTTTTATATTCTATTAGTAGGATTTTAATTTAATTCTTCCAAGTTTTATAGATTTATTATATTATTATTAATTTGATATCTCTTACACCTTAGAATAAATATGACCACCATGATCTTGATTTGGATGTAATTGTGTTTTCTTTATTGTTGTGGAGTCACTACCTCATAAAAAAATTCCAGTTTCTTCAAATTTCAAGAATATATTGGGGTTTATCTTCTATAAATAATATTTTAATTCAATCTAATAGATATTTATATATTTCTTATAGATTTATGACTTTGGAGGCATAAATACCCTGGTTCATAGTGTATTATCATCCAATCATACCATGTTTTTCCACATTGAAGGTGAAAAAATGGGTATTTAATACGATGGAAAAAATTATGGTTTTATTTTATAGGGGATGCTTAATCTGATGGTAGACATTATTGGTTTTCTTGGAACTAAATATCCAAACCCCTTTCAATGGGTGGTGTTAATATCAGGAATGATTTGGACCAATTCATTACCTCCTCACCAATCTACCATGGGAAATCAATTATAGAAAAACCTTATAGGTTAGGATTTTTAGGTAATGATATGGTGTTGGGATACCTACACAAAAGAATATAGGTTTCATCATTTGACAGATACTACAACCCTTTATACATGTTCTGAACCAATATTCTTGGTGGATGGTTGGAAAAAGGGAGATACGTTTATGGTGGAAAAATTGGGCATACTACATCCTCAATTTTTTCTAATTTCCCAATCCAATACATCTCTTTCAAGAAATCCTATGAGAAACCAAGGTTAATTTACATGGTCCTTGATGAAAGGAAATACAATATATTTGTTAATATTTTGGTTAACATGGACCATGATCATTTTGTTTTCATGGGATCACACTTGTGTAAGTTTTCCATCATAGACATTCATAAGGCATAGATGATTTCTTTGGATGAGGTTGAATGGAGGGAGAAAATATGGTGTAATTAAATACCAACTATGTTTTAATTACTACATTTAATTTTAGGAACCAATAACATTAAACTGAGGACAATATATTGTGGTTGAGAATCAACATGGCCTCTAGATGTTTCTGATTCATGATGACCAAAAATTGAATCATGGGATCACCTCTTTTTCGAAGGGGAATGGGAAAATATTATGTGGCATATGATTGCGGGGTTTTCCAGGATATATTCAACTGAGACCTCTTCCTCCTCATTCTGGAATATATTTTTTCAAGGAACATATAGGAAATATTCATTTAAATAGAGGACCATTATTCTTGTAGGTAGATGTTTGTGTTTATGGAAAATAAGGAATAAAGTTCATCACAATGGAATCTATGGTACTAATATGTGCATCTATGTCAGTACTGGAATAATTTTGATTGATCTAATACAATTATGTAAGGATAGAACCAATTCCCCTTCCTAGATATCGTTTATTAATTCTATCCATAACCACAGTAGTGCAGGCAGTACAATGATATGTAGATGGATCAAATGGATTCTTCATAGTTTAGGTTTGAAGATGATCACATACTCTTCATGTATTCCAAGTTACATGAATGAGGGGGTGTCATCATGAATACCCATGGACTAGTTATGTTAGATTATTCAATTTATTTAGGAAGTGGAGATCTTCTACAAGGTGAGACTCAAGAGCTACTCATCGGTCTCAATATCTGTAGGCACAATAATATTTCCAATAATTTCATTGAGAACGATGATTTAATGGTATTCAATTATCTTCTAAAATGTAGTCTGAACCCATAGATTATCAAATACACCATATGAAGATGAAAAATGTTTATAAACAACAACATGGAGGTTCTTTATACTTGACATGAGGGTAACCCAATGTAGGAATTTCTGGAATCATAGGTTAATAGTGAAAAACATGTTACTCTTTTACTTGGACTGAAATCGAATCTATGGGATGTGGTAATGATGGAAATCAAATAATATCATGGTCTTTACTATTATGAGTAGTTTCATAAAATAATTCATTTTATATAACTCATAACACCATTTTATTAATAAAATTTTATATAATTAGTTCATCACACTTATATAATAAAATATTACAACACAATGTGAACCATTTCGTTGATTTTTTTCATAGCACATAAATTATAAAATAATACATGTTTTATTATCATAAAATTATTTCACAATTTTATTCATGACCTCATCCATTCCAATATTCATTTTTAGAAACATTTAAAAAGCCTTTTGAAATATGATATTACAATATAAATCATAGTTAGGAACATATAAAATGAAAGAATGAATTCGGTTTGTTCATGAATATTAATTTTAATTTTTTTTCTTTTTCATAGTAATCATGAAGCTTAACATAAACGTTTTATTACCCAATAAATCAACCTCATTACCCAATTATTTTCATAAAATATATTATTAGAGATAATAATGGTGAAATTAAATTGTTGTTGGTTTCTTTACTTTATTGAAACATTAATGAGAACTTTATCACAATGTTATACATTTCACCATTAAAAAGAATCATAAATTTACATTTAAACATATGATCTTAAACATACCCATTAAATTCTTAATATTTAGATAAAATAGATATAAATGATATAAATTTAATGTATTTAACATTAGGTATCAATTTAATATAAATATTACAATCACTGAAACAAAATTAATAACCTAACTTGTAAATACCAATAAAATCTACAGACAAACCTAGAATTGGTTAACTTTATTCATCTACCCAATGCATTGGATAGATATATAGAAATAACCCATCATAATGATCAAAATTAGGATCAGACTTCATCATTAAAATTTACCACAATCCATAACATTATTTAGACACCTAAAATAATGTCTTTCTATCATTATTATCACAGAAACATTCATTTCAACAATATGAAAAACATTTCTACATATCAATATTTCAATTCTATTATAAACCTTTTTTTAAAATATGAAGATCAAAGTGAATGATAGTTTTATGTTAACGATTTTATTTATTATTATAAAGGAATCCAAATATAAAAATATGATTATTGTAATGGGGGAAACCATTTGCACTATATATGTTAAAATATGAGGTTTTTCCATTTTTCTCAAAGAATTCAATATAAAATACATAAAAAATACTTTTAGAAACTATTGAAAGAAATTAAAAAGTGAAAAAATTACCTTTAAAAAAAATTCACATTTCAATACATTAAAAAAATTAATTTTTATGATTATTTACAAAGAGGAAATTTTTTCAGAAAATAAAAGTTTAAAACATTAAAAATAAGGTTTTAAGGTAAAGTGTCCCTTATCATGAGTTGAACTTATAATTTACATTTTAAATATCTATTACAATAAAATTTTATCAATTATTTACATTATTAAGACAAATTACTAGGATTGATCTATTTTAATTAAACAATTTACTTCCTTTATTTTAATGAATTTTTTTATTAATTAATAGATAATGTCTACATCGGGTGGTTTGAGGATGTTCATTTCTTAATTTCAAAAAAAAATTTATATTAAACATGGTCATAGAGATAAATATTTCAAAATATATAGATAAATAACAATTAAAAACAATCATATTTATTAAATAATAAATTGTTTAGAAACAACTATGTAAAATGATTATAGAAAATTAATTACATTAAAATCATGAAGATGGTAGGCTGTATGTACACTAGAGTTATGTCACCATTTTTTTATAACATGAGTAAAATAAGCTAAGTATCATTTGATATTTCATTAATTCTGATTATATCATAAATAAAATTTTATTTGATTAAACACACTTATATTTACCATCCATGAGAGGTAGTGATAAAAAACATATCACATTGCTTTGTGGAGGTGGTAATTCGCATATATACATGAACAATATTATCAATTTTCAATGGATGGAATTTTAATAAAATAGATAATATATTACCTTTCCAAAATAATTATTATTTCATGAATATCATATATATACATCACATACAACATTATAACCAACCGTGAGAGACTGTGGTGGAAAATGTATTACGTTAGTTCCTGAGGCGGTAGTCAACCATACACATGAATGATGGTTCCATTTTAAATTATTTAAGAAATGAGATGGATGAATGTTAATATATTAACATAATAATATAAATACATATGAGATAAAAAGATTTTATTGTATAATAATTTTTTGAATAATGTTAATTGTGGTAGAATAAATAAAACTAAAATATTCGGTAAAAAGATACCCTCTTCTTTTGACAACAAAATTTTCATAACACCTTAATCCCAACGAAACTGATATTCCACCAAAAAAATTACTTTAATTATTTTGGATATATGTTATTAAGTGATTTTATTCTATATTAGAAAACCCAAATTCATATTGAATGGTAGAGAGGTAGGCATGGGGGTGTCCTTTTATAAGTGAGGGAGATGACTCACTAGGATATTTTTAAATGAGTATAATATATTACATAATTATTTAATAAAAATGGATCAAAAATATATAATTTACAATTATTAGATGATATAGGGTCGAAATATTTCCATATAATAGGATTTAGATATGTATTTCGGTCATTTTAACCATAATCACTTTAATTTATCACCCCTATAATCCTGTTTTAACATTAATCATGGTAAAAGATGTTTAATATTTTTAAAATTGAATATTATGGACCCCATGGAATGATAGGGTGGTGGGGTGGGTTGGGGTTTGGGGTGTAGTCATAAGGCCGAGTCCTTATGCTAGTTGTTTATACGTAATTTACATTGCAGCATTGTGTGGCACACTTGCGGTTGAACCAAAATTTTTAAATTCATGACAAAAAAAATTTATTTGGACTTATTAACTAATAAGAATTATTCTTAATAAAAATATTGAATCCAATTTATAAAATTAATTTCACAAAATCATGGAAATTAATTTAAATTTTAACGTACAAAATGCGACAAAAAGTGTCTTCGAAGAGAAAATGTCTTTTTATGTATGAAATGTTTGTATAATAAAATCAGGAATAAAAGTGATTCTATTGAACTAAATTGGATTTTCAATAATATAAATGAGATATTTTTTTTAAACCATTATAAAATAAAATGAAAATTTCAAAATTCTTCAACCGAATAGAAAATTTTCATTAAATATCAATATTTTTTCTAATCATTCGAAAAATGAAACTATTCATAAATTTTAAATAAATTATTCAGAAGGTAATATTGACATGATAAATTCAAAAATTATATTAATTTTGTGAAATTTATATTCTATAATTTAAAAATTATATTATCAAAAGAAACCATATTATTATAGAAAACCTAATTTGGCAAGAAATAATCCTTTTTTGAGAGAACATGTACACAATATTCATATATTTAATTAGAGTCTTCAAAATTTAATTGATGGATATTAAAAATAATTTAAATATACTTATTTTAAAATTACCTTGGTTTTGACATTCTTAACCCTTTTTAAATTACATCCTTAGAATTTTATTTTCTATTTATATAGTTTTGGATATATTTCCCTTAGGAAATATTATTATTTTCATGTTTCTTCTTAAATAATATAGTTTTTAGCAGTACCAAAACCTGATAAATCACATTATTATATGTCACATTCTTTCTTTGGTCAAGAATCCATACTATAAGTTCTTTATAATAATTTTTTCCCAATTGAACTTCATTAATGATCAAAACATGTGATTAATCCAACACACATTTTCTTAATAATTAAACCTGAAATGTATCATGAACCTGAGATAAAATCTAAGGCATGTATACTCGATAAGTAACTGATCCAATCATCCCCAAAATTTCATATTTCCCAGTGAAACATAGACTTAACATTCCCTTTTTTCCAAAATGAAGAACACATTTCCATTTAGATACTTTAGGAAATAACGTGATCTTCTACCTCAAATAAAAGATCATTCCTATAATAATATCAATAAAATTTATATTTTCTTTGATATATCCTCATATAATGTGGTATCATCTTTACATTATCAACCATTTTGTCCCCTAATTATATTCCAAACAAATGTTTTCCTAAAATTTCATCACAAAATTCTAGTTTCTCACACCGACTTCCATATAACACTTCATAAGTTTTAATATGTATAATATAATGAAAACTTGTATTATAAGAAATATAAATCAGTTTATTATTTTTTAAGCCTTCCATAGAATCTAATGAATAATCTCAATGAATATCCTTAAATTTTTTGAATCATTCACTCTGACATTCCATCATTTAATGGATGAATGGTTTTATTGAAAATTAGTTTTGTTCCCAATGAATTATGAAGTGAATTCAATAAATTAAAGGTGAATATGGGATAAATATTATATAATATTTAATGATGGAATCCATGTAATCTAATTAAGACTTTATTCCAATGTTGATAAATTTTATCTAAATAAATGTTATCTCCAATAAGAAAATTACCAGATTAAGTTAAATGGTCAATAATTACAGAAATAAAATTATTACCTCATAATGTATTTGGAAATAATACCTTAAAATCATTGGATATATTATATCATAACTATAATTGTACTCGAAAAGGATAATTAAACCCCTTAGGTACTTTTCATTCGAATTTTACATATCAATAAGTGAAACATTTCATATAAAAATCAACAATATCTTTCATCATTCCTTCCTCCAAAAAAATGTTCTAGGAGGGAACTATGCATTTTACTGCCACTAGGAGGAATCAAAAATAGAGGGCTATGAGCCTCACCCAATAGTTCATCATTCAACTATGGGTATCATGAAATTAACAACCTTTTTTGAATACAAAACTCTATATTTTTTAATATTAAATAAAAAAATGATTTTCTTAAAAAAATGCACCTTTCCCTATTACTCATGGAAGACCTTATGAAAGTCCATAATTTTTCCTCACAAAGATGATTTTAGTGGCACCTAAGACAAAATCATGGATGTTCCATCATGCACAATTTTTAAGAAAACATTTCTCAAATCACAAACCAAAGGGTCATGTTCCAAATGTAACATGGTTAATGTAGAATTATTGATCCAAGTCATGGAATAAACTACTAGGATTTTTAAGATATTGGTAACGAATTTTATAGTCATAATTTGTTAAAAAATACATCCATCTTATTTTTATCATATTAAAATCTTATTGAATGAATATATTCTTTATACTTTTATTGTCAATATATATTTCACACTTTAATCCATATAAATGATGTCTCTAAAATTTTAAAGCAATTAATATACCCAACTCTTCACTATAATTACCCACTTATTATTATTAGATTGAGAATATAATAAATCATTACATGGCCCTAAGTGACATCTACAAGATAACAATGTCTACAAATAATTGTAGAAGGGATTAAAATGAAACTAGGGAATGATTCGCCCTTTATGAACTGAAACATTAACTTAACAAATCGAGACCAAATAGCTCACTATATGGTACCTAAACAAATGAAAGGAAAATCACCCATTCTATTAATATCAAACTACTATAATGTGTAAACAATCATAATAAAAATCAACTATTAATGTGAACTATGGAAAAAAAACTAAAGACTCCAAGAATACCACAAGACTCCATGCTTTACAAGTTCCATTTTACAACATCACCAAACAGTCCAAGTATCACGAGGTGGTGCTAAATATGTGTGATACTTAACATTGTACAATATCTTGGAATATTGAGTCTAAAAAAGAACCAACATGAAAAATTGGGGGTGACTATAGAACTCAATAGGTTTTCCCCTATGTCTTCGCTAATCAAGCCACTATCATAGAAAAGTTAGCAACATTTTTAAAAATTAGTTTTTATAAAATAATTTCCCAAAAAATTTTATAACTTAATATAAAAAAGTTACAAAACCATTAATAACCTAATATATACAAGTGATTTTAAAACCAATTTTATAGCAAGTCATATTCCGAGAAAACAACCAAACAAGGCTTTAAAACCATTTCTCATTCTCGTTTTGGCATAACCATTCCATTACACTTATTCACACATTCATCCATGCGTGCTTCATTATGAAAACTAAATACACATGAATGATCTCTCTCTGATCTACCATGTCATAACATGATAATTATACCCCATCATCAATTACAAATTTGGAACCATGAATAAGTTCATATCCCAACCAAGACATGTTAATCTGATCTACACACACCACTATTCTGCGAAAACAATTTCATGTAACTATTTCAAAACATTTAAAAAACCCATTATTTTTTTGAAACCCATTTTAACAAACCATATTCCAATCACCCATTCCATTTATATAAAATCTTTCCTTTTATTGAAAAACATTTTATAAAATCCATTCACCAATATTCTAGTGAAATCTTATTTTAAAATTCACATTTTAAAATCATGAATCAGACATTTTAATCAAAAGCACCGATTTTCTAGATTTTCCACAACCATCACCAAATAGGGTTTATAATAATCCTAATGAAACAAATTCACAATAAAATCCACATAATGAAATTAATTTTAAGCAGTGATATTTTCTTCTAAAAGGAGGAGTCAATAGTGAATCCATATACTTCAATGGTTATTATGAAATCACAAAATAGACGAATAACACTCAAGAAAACTAGGTTGATTCTCCACGAAATATCCTTATATCTCATCTCTTACAAACAATAATACAAAATATTGTCATATTGGAATTAACTATCTTATATATACTCATAATAGTCCTAGATCCAAGTAACTAAGTGGAGAGGGGAAGTAGATATATGTAGTTCTATGAAAACTTGACATAAATGCTGAAGAACCACACTTACAACTGAGATACGTAAAACACATTGTGCAACCAACTAAAGGGTTTCCTTTAGAAACCCTTTCATAGACTCATCGCACAGTCTCCCTAACCGTATGCACACCATATCAAATCTACTATCCAGAATAAATAACATTTAAAAGTTTATACTAGGCTTTCTGCAAGGTTTGGAAAAACGGTGCGCATCCCATGTTCCATTCCTATATCCCTAAAAACACTCAACAAGTTCTCCAAACTCACCAAACATTAAACCTTATATATTATAAACATAGAAACACAATGTAATGGTTATATACTAGAATCTGGGGGTACAAAATTCTACAAACCATTGGCCTTTCCTTCATCAAAAAGTATAAAATCATCAATATCCTGAAAGTGTTCCTGCCATTGATATTTGATTTCCTTCTCTTGTTCCTTGGTCTCTTCTATAATCTAACCGTGTTTTTATTAAACCTTCCCTAGCACAATTATTTTTTATACAAGAACTTCTCTTGCCTATCCGAAATCTTCAATGGGAAACATTCCAATTAAGCATCCATAACTAGGTTAACATGATCCCATCGGATCACATGGTCAGTATTATGTTGATACTTGTTTCAACTGAGATACGTAAAACACATTGTGCAACCAACTAAATCATGGTTGATATTCCAACAGATATTTGACCTCTCTAAAAGATTCTATAATATCAAATGGTTCAATATATAGTGAGGATAATTTTCCATGCTTCCCAAAATAAAAATTTCCAAGCCTTGGAGAGATCCTAAAAAACACATGATCACTCACCGCAAATGACAATGATCTTCAATAATGATCGTCATACCATTTCTGATGACTCTAACCCATCTCTATCCACTTTCTAATCAACTGGATCTTCTCTGTCTTCTCTTGGACCTGGCTCAGCCCAAATAGTGATGTGTAACGTATTTCCACCCAACATTGTGAAGAACGACTATGATTACCCTACAATTCTTCAAAATATCCATTTTTACTAAGGTCTGATAGCTATTTTATATGAGAACTCCATTAATGTTATAATATCTTCCCAAGAGAAACCAAAATCCATTACAAAATCCCACAAAATGTCTTCCAATTTATGTATCATCCTTTCATAATTCCCATCTATATAAGGATTATACATCGTACTCATAGTCAACTAAATCCTGAGGTATTTCTATATGTATTTCTAGAAATGAGACATGAACCTTAGATTTTTGTCTGACATATTCAAAACTGGTATTCCATATCTCTTTACCACTTATCTGATATATATTTTGGAGAGATCGTCTACTATTTGATTTTTATGAATATTGATGAAATGTTCCATCTTTTTAAGTTGATCCACTACCACCCATTTGCATCGTGTTTTCGAACCATTAATAGTTGACTTGAAACCAAATCCATATATTTATACTCTCATTTCCCCACTAGATTTGGTAAAGGATGCAATATAATATATTGTCTTTGATTCACTTCCATAAATTCTTTACAGGTTTACCACTATGAAATGAACTCAAGAACTTTCCATTTCATGTTGTTCCACAAAAAATTCGTCTTCAACACCTTATAAAACATATATATTCATGTATGTACTAACCATCTCGAATGGTGCTAAAAATTAATATGTTTCTTATAAATATTAGTAGGTACAGTCATCCAATATCTTACCCACAAAAATGAAATCCAATCATGTCTCCACTTCTTAATGGTCTCGCACTATTGAGTTTTGAAGACATAACCAAGAATTATGCATCAGATGTTTGTACATCATTGAACTTCTTTACCAAATTAGGAATTATGAAAAATGAAAAGAAAACAACAAAATCATTTAATATATCACATTCCAAATTCAAGTCAGTTAGGACCAATATTAACTTCCACTCATTTGAAGATTCCTTCACCATCTATGCATATGACTTTCTACCTCATGCCCCAGCCACCAAATTGTATTTTTTCAGTGTATACATTATGTCGTAGTCAAAGATCCAATGATAATCCATCCTTCTCATTTTCTGTATATTCAAATATTTTTGTGAGAAAATATGTTTCATGATTTTTGGTCTGTGAGAATAGTAAATTTTCCACCAAAGAGATAATGACTCCATGTCTTCACGAAACGGAAAAATATAGCTATCTCCAAGACATGTGTTGGATAATTATCATAATGAACTCTCAAATTACTCGAACCATAAGCAAACACATGGTATTTTTACATGACAACACATACCTACCCATATATAGAAGCATCATGGTACACCAAATACCCCTATTCCGAGTCTTGAAAATCAAGGTAGGTGCTGATGTAAGATGACACGTTATATCATATAATAAATTCTATAATTCCTCAGCCCATAAGAATGGAACATTAATTATTGTAAAATCAGACATAAACAAATATAGTCATGAGAAGTCATGCACAAAGTGTCGGTAATATCCATCTAATCCAAGAAAATTTTACATTTCAGACATTCCGCAGGGGTTTCCAAGATATAACAACTTCTATATTCTATGGATCCATAGAAATACCTTTTTTAGAAATTACATGTCTGAAAAAGCGTACCTATTGTATCCAAAAAAAACTCATTGAAAATTTGGAAAACAAATGATGATCTCTCTAGATTTATACCACTATATCTACGTGTTCCTCACCCTTATCCTTTTTCCATGAATATAGAAAATATATTATCCCCAAACACAATAATAAATGAATTGAGATATCATAGATATATATGATTCATCAATTCCATAAGAACAATTGGTACATTCATAAGACCGAAGGTAATTCCTACATATTCGTAGTGTCCATATCTACTTCTAAAAGATTTTTTGAAATATCTTCCTACCAAACACACTATTGATGATATCCTAATCACATTAAAATTTTTGATAACCACTAGGCTTCCCTAAATTGATCAAAAAATTCATTAATACATGAAAGTGTATATCTATTGTTTATCTCAGCATGGTGATGCATATGATAATCAATGCATAGTTGAAGAGTTCCATGTTATTTATTCACGAAAAAGGCCTATGCTTCCCAAAAATACATACATGGCTGAATTAATCATCCTCTTTCGAGATCCTCCAATTTCTCTTATTTATCCCATAACATTGTTTCTGCCATCCTATAAGAAATAAGGGAAATAAGATTATTCCCTAGAAAGAGATCAATCAAAAAATCCACACCCCTAATATGTGTTATCCTTGTTAATTTCATTGAAAATATTTATTAAATTTGATCCCCAACTGCTAAAAAACATGTATCATAGATATCTTCTATTGACAACAAAGTCAAACCATCCAATTGGTAAGAGATTGTGCCAATCACTAGTTCCAACAAGCCTATTTCACAAGTCTTCACAAGCTTTTGTCCTCTAAATAGATGATCTAAACCATCTATAGTTGTGAAAATAAATGTTCTACTATAATATTTGAAGTGATATTTGAATGTTCTATCCAATAAATATGCAAGATTACATCATATACATCCATATCCAACACCGCTATGTCCCATTTTATCTTATCTCCATCAATAGTTATAGAACATGATATACATAGGATGGCTCTATATTCACTTTCCTTGAGAGGAGTTTGAATTTTTATCACATAGGGCATCATCAAATGATTAAAACTTATAATATCAACAACATGATAACAAAATTATAGAATGAGATTCACAAGAATCAAATAAAACTTGAATAAGGGTGGAACTCAATAGAATTGCATCTCTCACCAAAGATGGTACATCCTGATCATTTACAATCATATGCTCATCTCTATACAATTTCATTATCACTACACATTGATCCATTTTCCTTTCAGATATAGTCCTTGTTGAGGAGTCATGGTTTTCCTAGCTTCACCATGTCTATTTCCTCTCTATTAACAAGACTAATTATGATGTCCTCATCTTATTGAATCATATGATGCATGTGACATCTGAGATGTGTCTTAAAGACCTGACCTTAGAGCACATCGTTAATAGATCTCAAGATGTCCCATCTTTTTACAATTATTTTGGGATCTTGATGTTTCTGTTCAATCTCGGTTCATGTGGTCATAGAAACCACATTGGAAATATCCTACTTGTCTCATTGGTCATGTAGAAAGGTTCACTAATACAGCAATATGATTCTATGTATTTCCATCACCATAGAAATAGGTTTTTTTCATCCAATTTCTATAAAAAATAGTGTTCCATCTACTTCTTATAGGTATCACAATAATTTCTACCCCCCCCCCCATATCAAGATATCACTTTTAGCCATTGTCACAATGTTAACTCTCTCTATATTATCCGTAATATAGAGAACCATAATCTTTGATAAATTATCATACCATAGAACTGATTCGACTATTCATTCCTTCAAGGACACACTATACACAACCTCTATTGAAAAGTGAACTAAATGCATGAATTTAGCTGCATAATCTATGATAGAGATTTTTTCCTGCTTTTGGTTGAAGAGGTATTTTGTTCTCTAGATCCTGAATGTTTGAGGATATAATTTTTCGTTAAAAAATTCATAAAAAACCTCTCAATGAAGACCTTGATATGGTATAGCCTGCACTTCAAAATACCACCACTGGCATGCGAGATATTCGATCATATAAGTCTCCAACAGGACATTTGGCTCTGATGGTGTGCTGATGAAATTGATGATACGATCTATCCTTTGAAGCCACACCTCCACCTTTTCAGGTTCAGAATCACTATAGAAGAAGGGTGGGTTATGCATCATGAACTATATGGAATGATCCACTTTTCTTGTATCATCCTTCAGGTTCCCAATATCCTCATCTTGGAATGATTGGATGACACTCTGAAACATCTCTTAGTTCACCCATGGCTCGGGTTCAACCACATTATCAACAGCTTCGTCTGGTTGATTTATATAATTCTTACTGAGTTCGCTTTTCTAAATAGAAAACATCCTCTATAAAACTCACTCTCTTGAAACTGATAGCCTAAAATTTCAAATTCTATAACATCAACTATCATAGAATTTTTTTTAAGAAAACCTCTTCACATTTTACCCAATTTTGAAGAATTATATTCTATATTTTAAAAATTAAACTATTTTGAAAATTCATCTACCATGTTCTTTTCAATGTATTTAATTTTAAAAGAATTTCAACACTTTTCAAAAAAATTACACCTTTTCTCAAAAACATTAATCATTACTTCAAATGAAATATGCAATCATAGCAGGAAGTCATTTCTCAATAATGAATGATATTCTTGTCTCATTGGCTAAACCCTTGAAAATGAGAATCCATGACGCTATAAGTTTATCTTAGAATATTATGTACCAAACTCTCAGGTAACTTGATGTTCAATATAAAAATATTAGCTACATCTTTTTATTCACTATATTACATGTTCCGAAAATCATACTCCTTCTAATATCATAACCCCATGAATTGAGAGGAATGACTTTCAACTCCATGAAAAATAAAATGAATGAAAACTTATTGCACACTGGATGGTATAAGTTGATACAATTTATCTCGAAGAAACTTTTAGATCAAACACACTGATACCATCTGTAATGACCCACTTATTCTAATTTCCTATAAAATTTAAGGAATAATTACCTATCCTTAAAAAATACCACCAATATGAAATATTTTGTAAGTAAATGCCTAAGGTCATCAAATTCAAGTGGGGATGAATTAACCTTTAAGAACACAACCATTATCTCATAAAACCAAAAAGAAACAGCTCCCTTTATGATTCATCAAAATTTTAATGAAAAATCATCAATTCATTTCATATAAAACCACTCTCAAGTGTGAAATAGTGGAATAACAGTCAAATATCAATGGAAATAGAGTAGAAAACTACATAAGACTCCAAGAATACCACAAGACTCTATGATACAAAATATTCACGCTCTAACATCACCAAATAGTATAAGTGTCATGAGGGGTGCTAAATATGTGTGATACATTACCTTTTCCCATGTAATGAATGATAGAATCTGCAAAAACACTGATTTTCCTAAGTAGGGGTGAGTATACAACTCAGTAGGTTTTCCACATTGACTTCCCTAATCATTCCAATATGATAGAAATTTTGAAATATTAATATAAAATAGTTAATATAAATCAACTTTCAAAAATTATTTATAACTAAATATAAACAAGTTCCAATAACATTTAATTCCAAATGTAAAAAAGTTCTATTAAAACCAATTTTCTATCAAGTCATGTTCCCTAAAAATAAACACCCATGGATTTAAACCAATTTCTCTTTCATGTTTTGGCCTAACCATTCCATTCCACTTATTCACACATTCAACCATGTATGCTACTTTTATGATAGTTCTATACTCATGAGAGGTATCCCATTAATCTACAATGTCATAACATGATAATTATACCACATGTTCCATTACACCTTTGGCATAGATCAAAAGATAATATTTCAACCAATCCTCATAAATGCGATTTACACACACAACTATTACTCTAATACCACCTCATGTAACCATTTCAAACCATTTCAATAAAACCGTTCTTTTATTGAAACCCATTTCAATAAAAAAAATTCTAATCACCCATTCCATTTCAATAAAATAATTTATTTGATTGATTTTTTTATCAAATCCATTAACCATTATTCTAAATAAATCTTACTTTAAAATCCACATTTTATAATCAAGATTCAATCATTTTAATCAAATCTAATGATTTCCCATATGTTCTGAAACCATTCCCAATGAGGGGTTCAAGTAATAATTAAGAAAACTATAAAATATAAAATCCACAAGAAGAAATTAAATGTAAAAATTTATATATAGTTATACTTATACGAGTTGAGAGTGATGCTACCCACCTCTACAGTTTTGACAAAAATTGAAAATGGATGAAGTGCGCTCAAGAAAATCAGGTTGATAGTCCAAAAAAAATTTCCTTAGAGTAATTATCCTACAAAAAATAAATTAAATCTTATAATGTTAGGAATTTTCTATATTATATCTACCCATAAAATGTGTAGATCTTAGAAACCAAGAGGAGAGGAAAATTAGATCTAATAAAAAGTTCCCAGAACTGTGAAGAACATAACTTATTGCAAGAATTGGGCTTTGAAACACCAGGGAAGGGGTCTAGATTTATTCTAAATATCTTTGGAGAGGTTATAATACCTTTAATGGAGAGTAATCCTATTTTAGGGATTATTATTAGAAAAAAATAGAGTGTTAGAGTAAAATTGAGTGAGATCTTATTTTTAGGATCTAGATTAGACTCTGTGAATGGTTAGACCCCACAGTTCAACAAACACTGCGCTAACTATGTATTAGCTACTGGCTTATAGAATCCCATGCATATAATCCTTGCATAGTCTCCCAAATTGTGCATTCACCGTGATGAAGCTACTATCCATAATTAGCAACTTCTCACAATTTCTACTAGGATTTTCGCACGATATGGACAAACCATGTGCATCCCACATTCCTTCACATTAGCCCAAAAAACACTCAACAAGGTCACCAAACTCTCCCAACTATCACCCTTATACTTTATAAACAATAAATCACAATGTATGTGTTACATACTAGAAAATGGTGGTACGAAATTCAATGTCCAGTGTAAGATAAATTTTATCATGGGGTTTGATTAACATGATTCATAAGCAATTAACTGATCATTATATATTAATAAAACAATGTTACATCAATAAAGAAATATTGAGGATAAAAAATTCACTTTTCTGAATGGTAGGGATAAATCTTAAGCATTGAATAAGAATTTTTTTAAATTATAGGAAACATCATAATATTCTATTGTCCAGTTAAAACTAAATCATTTTCATGTTAACCTTGTTAGTGGGGTAGATAATCATGATTTTTTTTTCAGTAAACATCTTGTAATAGCCTAATAATCCATGAAAATGACAACTCTCAGTGGAATTTTCCAGTCTTATCTATTCATTAACAACTATTATTTTAAAAGGATCAACAATTATTCCAAGTTTATATATGATGTATCCAAGGAATTAAATATACTATATCATTTTATGAACTATACATAAAATTTATTTTCATTTTGGGGTTGCAGAACATTCCTTAATTTTTAATGTTGCTCATAACTTTTAGAATAAACCAAAATATCACCGAAAAACAACCAAAAATTTATCCAAATATCCTTTTGTAACATTGTTAACACAATCTTTCAATAATTCTAGTTCATTCATCCACCCAAATGTAATAACCAAAAAATCATAATGCAAAAATCCTGTATAAAATGTTACCTTAGTAATTTTAACCTCCTTCAACAATGGATAATAGTACTCATACTCGAGATAAACATTTGAATCATAAAAATCTCTCTATAGCTGACCAGACAAGTAATTGTTATGAGGAGGTAAATATTTATTATTTATAATAATATTATTAACCAAAAATAAAGTTTATTTTATTTCAAAAAGTAAAAAAAGTGCAGAACAACTCAAGGTGGCCTAAAGAAAATGGAGGCTGAGAGCATCACTAACAACATGGGCCACCCCACAAGGGGGAAGGGATCCAAGGGAGAAAAACTCCACAAGGGGGCACTTTGGGTAAGCAAAGGGTGTCAAGAAGTCAGCCACCTGGTTTCCCTCACGCCATGTATGGAGAACCTCCATGTCACCAGAGAGGAGAGCCAAGCACTTACAGATCATATAAGTGGTAATCTAGGGGGAGGGGAGGTTTCGTTGAGAGATATCCACACAATTCTGGGGTCCATTTCAACATAGGACAGGGGAAGGTTTCAGGATCGACCAAGAGAGAGGCCGCTGAGCAGTGTCGATGCATCTGCCTTAAAGGAGTTCCCTTGTCCATAGAAGGTGGTAAAGGAAAAAATAACCGAGCCCGCTACATCTCGGGCCACGCCGCCGCCGCGCATGGTGTCAAAGCCAAAGTATCCATCAACGATGAGTTTCAGGCCTGAATAGGGGGGCATCCAGTAGACCCATCGTCCCTGCTGCCTGGGGCTGTTACGGTTCAGAGAAGCAGTCCTGGAGGAGAAGCGGTAGAGAGAAGGCGCTGAATCATGGCGGGGGAGGAGTCCAATCAGATCTGAGGCGAGGCACTTGGCTCTGACCAGCAATGCCAAAGCAGAGCATTGAGTCCCATGGCGCGCCTGGTTACGCGCCTGCCAAATGCACCAGAAGCCCGCCTGCAGAAGGGTTGCCCTGGCCACAACCTCATGGCTGTTATCCAGGCATCTGGTAAACCAGCTCAAGAACAAAGCCTCTGGGGAATCCATGGAACTAGGGGGTAGAGGGAACTCCCCAAGCTCGCTCCAGATCTGCACAACCCACTCACTTTGGAAGAAGAGGTGCAACATGGATTCCTCGGAGGGAATCAAACAACAAGCGCATTTGGAGGCAAACTAGACCCCCATCCTTTTAATCGCCAGGTCCGAAGGGAGAGCCTGATTTATGATTCTCCAATGTAGGAAGGAGAATTTAATTGGGATGGATTTTCATCATAAATGCCTCCCCAAATGGTCACTCACAGACTAGGCAGACATACAAAGATGATAGGCTTTAGCCAAGAACATCCCTATGGGGGAACCAGTGAAGATGCGTCTATCCAGGGAGCCATCCACAAAAATTATATCAAAGAAGGCATTTTGAGAGGGAGATAGAACCGCCTGGATGACGGAAGGGTGATCAATGGCTTCCAAGAAGGAAATTTTTGGTGCAGGGAATCCAGGGAAGTCTAGCAGGCCGCCCCCCAACCACATTGCCAGAAGTTGAGATCCCCCCGACCTAGGACTCACTGAGAGTGACAAAAAAGCACGGGGATGTGAGTCCTAAGAGATCTCAAGAGGAATGAATGTGATTTACCAATCTCGTGGAGGCCATAGTAGTATTTCCCTCGAATCAGTTGACTCCACAAAGAGTTTCCCTCAATATCCTCCCATGTGAGCCTGTCCTGGAGGAAATACATGGCCTGACCCACTTCCCTGACCCCAATGCCTCCCAACTCCACTGGCCTGGCAGGCTTATTCCACGAGGACCACCGGAATCTCCCCTCCCCTTGGCTATCCCAAATAAAGCCATTCATGATCTTCTCAATCTAGATAATGGTAGACTTAGGGGCCTTGAGGGTGGAGAGAACGTGCATAGGGATCAAAGAAAGGACACAATTGATGAGGGTGATCCTTCCTCCAAAGGACAGGAACCTGTTCTTCCATTTGAGAATGCGGTTGGTAATTCTGCTGACCAAACCCTCAAAAAACCGATCCCGAATCCTACCCGAGGAAATTGGAGCTCTAAGGTATAGCATAGGGAAGTTTTTACTCTGAATACTCAGGGTGGAGACAATGTTGTCCGTTCTCCTGGCTGGGCAAGAAGAGGGAAAGTAAACCCCACTTTTATCCCTATTCATCAATTGACCACTCCATAAAGCATATTCATCCATGATACTGATAAATCTCCTGATGGAGGCACAACCCCCATTAATGAAGAAGAACATGTCATCCTAAAAGGGAAGGTGAGACACTCCCGGGACACGGTCCCAACAGTGAGAAGGAAGAAGATGACCAATTTGGATAGAGGATGCCACGAACTTGCTCAGGACATCCTGCACCAGAATGATGATGCTGGGAGAAAGAGGGTCGCCTTGCCTGAGTCCTCTAACAATCTTCAAGAAGCTGCATTGCCTCCCCATAAAGACCAGGTTGAGCCACAGCGAGCTATAGCAGTGGAGCAGGAGGTCAATAACCCATTCAAAAAACCCAATTCTTCTCACGACACAGATGATGAACCCCACTCCAATCTGTCATAGGCATTTTCCATATCAACTTTGATCGCGATGTTGGACCCTCGGACCTTCCTGTTGATCTCCCCAATCATCTATTGTGCAATAGTGATTGCCCCTTGAATGGACATCCCCTGTATGAAGGCATGTTGTTCCTTTGCAACCCAACTATGGATAAACTAGGAAAGTCTTATGTTGATGAGGTTTTCCGGCACCTTGTACGTGAAGTTGTACATGCTGATAGGCCGATATTGCGCTATGGTAGTGGGGTCACTAACCTTGGGAATATGAACCAGGGTATTAGCAACGGTAGCCCGTGACATCCCACCTCCATAGAAGGAGTCCCGAATGGCACTGAAATGCTCCTCCTTGATGATACCCCAAGCACTAACAAAGAAGGAGCCTGGAAACCCAGAAGGACCGGAGGCACTCTCTTGATTCAAAGAGGTAACTAAGTCCCAGACCTCTTTCTCCTTCAGAGCCTGTTCGATGGCCTCATTGGTGTGAGTAGGGACCACCCTTGGGATTGAGCTGAAGAGATCGGTCTGATCCTGGGGATACGCATTCTGCCATTAGGGATTATTGTTACACAGGAAGGAGGTAAAATAAGATCCAACCATGCCACTGATGTTGTCCAAGTCGCTAGTAAAAGACATGTCATCACGCTGGATATTCAGAGTCTTTTTCCGCTGCGTCTTCTTAATGCATGCGTGGAAATATGCCAAGTTGCTGTCACCTTCCTTGAGCCAGGTGGCCCAGTTGCGCTCATGAAGGCATCTTTACTGCTCCAGCAAACCCTCACTAAATTGTTTCTTCTTGTTACTTAGAGAGGGAAAAATTCCCTCATCCGAGTGGACTTCCAGGCTAGCCTCATCACTCTCGATCTTAGTCTTCAGGGCCTCAAGAACGGGCTGCACAACAGGGAGGGAGTCTGACCAGCCTCTGAGAGCAGACTTTAGGCACCGAAGCTTATTATGCAGGCGGGTCCAGGGCCCCCCATCACAGGGTTCCACCCAAGAGGAACAGAGCAGCTCAAGACTGTCGGGGCGAGCTATCCAAAATTTACTAAAGAAGAAGCCTCGCCCCTGGGGAGAAGCTGACCTGATCTAGACAAGAAGGGGGGAATGATCTGACAGGGCATGGGTCAAGTGGATGACCTCCGAGTTGGGGAAGTCGGAAATAGATTGAAGGTTCCCAAAGTAGTGGTCTAATCTGCACCATGTCCTACGGACTCCTCTTTGATTACTGCACCACGTGAAGATGTCGCCAGAAAAACCCAAATCAAGAAGCCCCTCCTGGGCCAAAAAGGAAGAGAAGAGGGCCCTATCACTCTGAGGGAGGGATCTCCTCCCCTTCTTTTCCAACGGGTCCAAGATGTAGTTAAAATCACCCCCAACCTGCTAGAATTCGTCCCCAGGATTGAAGGAACTAATGTCCAACCATAACTGCTGACAGAGTCACACCTCGCATTTAGCATAGACAATGGAGAAGAAGAAAATACACTGTCCCGAGTCCACCTTGACCGAGAGATGCTGGCCAGACCCGAAAAACTTGTCCACCAGAATAGATTCTTTCCAAAAATTCCAGATATGATGATTTTCTAGCTCACCATGGAAAGAGAACCGCATCCCTACTCTTCTAGCACACTCTCCAATTCTGGAAGAGTTCACCTTCGGTTCAAGGATAACCACAAGGGAGGCATTGCTCCTAGCCTCCTCATTGGAGAGAAAGTTTATTTTGACATGGGCTCCTAGTCCCCTAGCATTCCACATAATCAGAGACAACATTAAAGAGAAAGGATCCCAGTCCTGACCCCAGGGGAAGGTCCACGTTGGAGCTCCCTTGAATAGTGGAGAATGGATTTTGCTACTGAGCAGGTACACGTCCTGCCAGAGGGGGTACTGGGGGAAGGGGAGTGGGCTGCCAAGACTGGGGGCAAAGAAGCAAGCAGGGGAGCTGAAATGCTTGAGGTAGAGGGTTGGGAAGGAGGGCTGGGCGGGGGGGGGGACTGATGGGGACCCGACTTTGGAGGGGACCCAAAGGCGGGCCCAGGTAGGAGGTAGGGGGAGGGTGTGGGGGCGTGCGCTAGTGCACTAAAGAAATTGGTCAATGATATAGGGAGGAAGGGGAGTTCAGAAGCATGGGTTTGGGGGAGGGACCAAGAAGGATTGTAGAAGAGGACAAATTTTCCTTTGGCAAGCCAACTAGCACTGCCCAGGAAGGCGGAGGGGGGAGAGCAAGCTGGAGGAGGGAGTCCCCGAGGGATATAGGGAACTATATCCCAGCATGGAAGAGTGGGGCTAATGAGGACTGGCTGAGGGTTAGGGAGAGTGGTAGGTTTGGAGGGAGACGGGAGAGGGGAAGGGGAAATTAAGGGTGGGGGAGGAGGGAGTGGGGCTGGGAGCCTTGGGGCCACCGGAGAAGGAAAACCAGGAGAAGGGGAAAGATTAAGGGGAAGGGGTGCATGGTTCATGCCAGGGGCTGTGGGGGGCATAACCTTATACACCGAGGCAACACGCCCACCAAAAGGCTGGGCACTTGACGCCGCCTGAGAGGACCACCTGGAAGCCAATGATCTCCTGCACTCATGAACCGCATGGCCAACCAAGTGACAGGCAGAACAGAACCGGGGCACCGCTGAGAACACAATTTCATGTCTCCAATCCAGGTGATCCCCAACACTATGATGGATCTTGGATGGCGGGGGAGAATAGATGTCCATCACCACACAAATTCGAGCAATAGCCGAACTCTGGAGGGAGAGGTTTCGATCATCTGCATAGAGAAACTCCCCATTAGAGTTTCCAATTAATTCCAAAAACCTTGCGCACATGAAGGGAAATGGAAGGCCATGTATGGATAACCAGACCACAGAGACCGGTGAATCCCGATCCCGGTGGACCTCTATGGACCAACAGGAGAGAAAGAACCTCCAAAAACCGAAGGATCGGGGGCGTCTGGCCCAAGAGTGGACGAAGTCCTCTCCGGAATCCAGGGCAATGAGGAACGACCTGTGGTTGAGGGATGAAACCCTAGCTAGACGGATGACACAATAACTTCCAAATTAAGAGCAATGGTTTTCCAAAAAACTTCTTTTTATCGTGTTTTATGTTCTTATAAATTGATATATTATTTTGGTACTAATATAAATAATAACACATATCATTACATTTAAAACATCTTAATACCTACTTACCAAAAATTTTATTACCACCACTATGATATTCTACTACAAAATCATGAGCCATATCAAAAAACATACCATATCATAATAACTTATAATATTTCATAAGGCAGTCCCCATGGTGTTTTTACAATTCCTATCATAAATTATAAATATGGTTTTCTTATCTTTATATTTCATCTAACGATTAATCCTTTTATCCTGCCACCTATACTAATTTTTCATCCTACTTTCATGTAAAATATGGAAATTGAAATACCCAATTTTTACCTTCTCAGTACATAAATCAAGTTTCTCATAACATTTAAATTCAATAGTGTAAAATTATCTTTGGTATATTAGCATTAATATTTAGTAGAATTTATTAATTTTATTATTAATATCTTGGATATAATTCAATGTCTTCCCTGGTAACTTTTTGAATTTTTCTACATATGATACCATTGAATCTTCCTCAATCTACCACAAAGGTAATTATTTTTTCCGTTCAAATTAATACATCATTTGGAAAAAAAAATCACAAGGGAAATAATTTTAAATGAATCACATAACATGGCATAAATCCCTTTACTTTATCTAGTATTCTTAACCATTGAATACTATTGATCAACTATAGCATAAAAACGAATATAATTTGTTACATTTTCATACTTTTAATTACTATTGAATTCAAATGAATTTTCTAGTTTCTTTAATCCATCTATCATATACGACTATGTTAAAACTCCCAATGAATGTTGGAGGGTTCTATCTCATAAAATTC
Organism: Viscum album; assembly: GCA_963277665.1. Classification (NCBI taxonomy): domain Eukaryota; kingdom Viridiplantae; phylum Streptophyta; class Magnoliopsida; order Santalales; family Viscaceae; genus Viscum; species Viscum album. Next base: position 559,539,799 of record OY728142.1, read on the forward strand.
TCCACTATTAACATGTTTATCTATGTTATTTAGGTTTTATATATAGAATGAATGTCAACAACAATTTTTTGGGTCAACTTAGTCATCATAATAGTAAACTAATCAGTTCCAATTACATCCACTCTAGGTTGAGGATTTGGATGGATATTATCCTCTGGGAGCCTTCATGCATCAACTTCCCTACTTTATTTGGGAAAAAATTATGAAGAGAAATAGTTTCGATGATGCAACCTAGTAATATTCAAATTATATTTCACCAAAATCATAATTTAAATTATCTAAATGGTACATCAATGAATTATCATAGCATTTATAATTATCTAAATCATTTCATTGGTAAAAAATATAAGGACTCGACCTTAAAAAATATTTAAATTAAATATTAATACAAGAAGTAATTTTCCGTTATCCCAAAATACCTTTTAGGTTTATAAATATTAGGAATTATTTAACCCCTATTATCAAATAAAATATTAAATCACAATGTAAACACTTACACTTAGTAACCATTTGTTTCATAATACAAAAATTATAATATAAAACTAGTTTTATTTGTTGTCACATATCTTCTCAATTTTAAGATTAACACCATCCATACCCATACTCATCCTTAAATCCAATTTTTTTTAAAACATTGGACGAGAATAGAAAAATCCATGGGGGACATATAACAAGAATGAAAGAATCTTTTTATTTTATGTATTATCATTAAAACATTTGAACATTTTCATAATAAATGATTTGGTTAAAAAAAACCTTATCTTACCAAAGAAATAATTTTCATTATCCAATGATTTTTATAAAACATTATTTAAAAAATATTAAATGCCATAAAAAATTGAAGGTTTCTTAAAATAAAGAAAATCTATGAAATATTTTTTATAGATTTATTCATTTCACTCTTACAAATAAGCATGAACATTTCCTTTAAAATTCAGATCATTATATTACATTATTATATCATAATATCTCCATAAAAAATTAAAATAATAGATAAATCATGCCCTGAACTTGAGAAATCATTTTTATATCACTGTTATAATTATTCTTACAAATAAAATAAAGTACCTAGTAAATTATAATAATATTATATGAAGAAACATATAACTAATTAACTCTGTCTCCTTACCGAATGAATTAGAGAGGTATACCAACCCCAATCATCATAATGAGAAATAATGGGCTCAATTATCATCATAAAAGTTTTACACGAACCATTACATTACCAGAAAACATTAAATATTTCATTATTACCATTATAATTAAAAACAATTACTGTCACCCATAAGAAAAACATTTCTAGATATCAAAATATTCATTCCATTTGAACCTCATTCTGAAAATATTGAGAAAATAGGGAAGGGGTGTTTTTATTAAAAAAACATAGGTTATAATAAATTAATCTAAAATTAAAATTATAGTTATGTTGGAGAGAAAAAGTTTTAATTGATTATAAGATAAAATAGAACATTGGTTTTCCATTTTTATCAAAATGTTTTGTATGAATTCTGTCATAAGATTACTTTTTAAACCCATTTAATTAAATATTAAAGAGACATAAAGTATACATTAAAATTCATTTATATAAAAATAAATATATTCATAAAAATAATTATTAATAATATAGAAATAGAATATAATGGTTTATAAAATAAAACATTTAGACAATTAAACATAGTTTTTATGTAATGTGTCTCTTACATTGACTCAGAATTTCTATATATATTATTTATATCCTAAACATAAAATATTTATCAATTATTTACATTACTAAGAACCTTTTATTGGACTAATAAATTATAATTAAAACACTAATATAATTTATTATTTTGAAATATCTAATTATTTATACATTGAGGAACATATCAGTTATTTTAAAGATGTTTAGTTCACATTTTCAAAATGACTTTGGTATGTTGACTATTGTCAAAGATGAAATTATTCAATATTTTAAAAAATAATTATCAGGACCTAATTATAATCTTTATAAATTAATTAATATTTTATAGTAAACTATGTATAGTGGTTATTAATAATGACTTCTGTTATAATCATGGAGATGGTTGGTCATATGTACACATGAGTAACATGTCATTTTTTTAGGAAATAAGTAATATAACATTTTATATTTAAATTTTTTATCAGAAATATAATATTATTTATTTAACTAAATTAACATATTCCATCTATGTGAGGTGATGGTGAAAAACTAATATCAACATTTCCTAGAGGTGGTAATCCACATGTACACACAAACAACATTTTCAATTTAAAAGGGATGTAATGATAAAAATATATATGATATATTAACTTTCATGTATTATTATTATATCATTAATAAAACAAACACAATAATATATATATTCCTTAAATATATCTTTATAACCATATGTGAGAGGTGTTAATGGAAAATGAATTACATCAGTTTCAGATGTGTTTGTCTGTCACACACAATAATGATGGTATTATTTACCATTATATCAAGAATGAAATGGCATAAAGTTAAGATATCATGATAACAAAATATTAATATAAGTGAAATACAATTGTTAATAAATGAAAATATTTAGAATAGTTTTAAAGGAGGTATAAAAATAAATAAAACAAAGACATTTAGTTAAAATCTATACCTATTTTTCTGACAACCTCCACTACTTAACACCTTAAGACCTATAAGCTTGATATTTTTCCCAAAATAAGACCATTAGGATGTGGGTTGAAATTTTAGTAAGTTGTTTTGGAATTAGATGTCTTAACCAAATAGATCTTCATGTATGGATTAGAGAGGTGAGTGGGTGTGCTATTATATGTTTGGAGATCACACAAATAGATTTTTTTAAAAGGTTAAAATATTTTAATATCTTATTCAAGGAAAATGGATCCAAAATAGACCACATTAAAGGATTCCATGATTCAAGGTCAACATATTTCATATATATATATATATATATTATTTGTATTATTTTTATGTCTTTTTAACTATTATCACTTTAGATTAACTCCTGATAAACAGGTTTTAATTTTAACTTTGGTAACATATTTTTTACTATTTTTTTTCATCACTGGTCCAAAAATTATGTTTAAATTATTAAATAATATTAATTTTAGTGATTTAAATAATGGAATAAATTTTATTAAACTCAATTCAATGAAGAGTTAGTATTTAATATAAAATTTTGCCAGTAAAATGCGAATAAAATAGATTTTATAGAAACAATTTATTCGTAAGTATAATTTTTTTACAAATAAAAAGAACATAAAATTGATTATAATTACCCTATAGGATTATTAATAATTAAAACTAAATATTTTTACTTTATAACCATTTTATAATGAAATGCAATGTTGTAAATTCTTGAATCAAAAAGATAGTTTTAAATAGAAATCTTTAATTTCAACTATTTTCTTAAATATTCCGAAATTTAATTTTTTTTTCAAAATTCCTACAAAGATAAATTTAAGAAGATAAATTAAAAAATCATAATTTTTTAAGACAATAAAATTCTAAAATTTATAATTTATATTATTAAATAAAAATAATAATTATTGAAAAACATACTTAGGGTTGAAATAAATCTTGTTTTCTTTTGATTGAAAATTTACTAATATAACTATGATAAAAATGTCTCTATAAAATAAAATTGATTAATATTAATAATACATTAAAATTATATATTTTTACATTAACTTTATTTCACATAAAATTCATTCCTTTAACCTATAGAGGCTAAAAACTATTAGAAAATTTCAAAATAAACTATTTCAGATGAAATTTCTATCAAATTTCCTTAACTAAAAAGTAAAATAAATGAAAAGGGAATATAAAATTATATAAATGAAATCCATTTGTAATTTACATTGAAAAAAGATAGTTTAACAATATCAAATTAAAATTTAGAAAACCATATTCTAATACCATGAAACTGTGGAAAAATGGTTCAATGATTTATAATTTTAACAATGGACCATTAGTAAATGAATTTAAAAACTATTAAAAATTGTTTTTAATGTATTTGGTTTTTAATTTTATTTCAAAATTTTGTTTAAAACCAATTAATTCTATAACTAATGTTCAAAAACGATAAATAAATAACTTTTTTTCATGACTAATAGAATTTTTTCTTCACATAGGTCCAACTAAAACACATTCATAATATTGTTACATAAATCTCTTGTAATATCCAATAAACCTCTACACTGTTGAACCTTCTTTATCATATTCCATCTTCTTCTACAATGATCATTCTATGTCTATAAACATAACCCCCATTTTCATGAGACACCATCCCACACCATTGATGCTCCTATATATTTTTTCTTCTGTCACAATTGATCCATGATCACTACAACAAATGAAGATCTTCTAAAATAATTATTATCAATATTTCATTGTATTATTCAAAAAATTAAAATAATAATTAATATATTATTTATAAAATCTAATGGAATTTATTTATTGGAGTCCTAATACCATAATGAAGTCTTTTTGTTGGTCATTTCTCCACCATAAATGTCTTAGTCAATTTGTTTTTAAATTTTTTTTTAGATCTACGATGTTAATTTATTAGAATCGTTTTAATCTAATTGATATATATTTTTCATTAGTTTATAGTGGTAGTAGTTGTAAAAAATAAATATTTGTTATAATTAGTGTTTATGTTTTATTTTCAACTTACTGTTATTTAGATTTTAATTTAGTTTTTAAATTTTTAAGTGATATGAATAGTATATTTCTGTTTTAATAAATATATATCAATAAAAAATTAATAATATTACCTAATTGTTTTTCTATTTATGAAAATTATATATTATTATTAATTTATATATATATCATATATAAAATAATATATATGTGAATTATTTTATAACATATATTTGAACAGAAAATATATATTTTTTGATAGTAGAATTATATATATATATATATTTAATTTTTTTTGTATTTTATAATATATATATATATGTGTCTGTATATGTATTTGAATTATAAAATTTTAATATTATTTTACATATTATTGTTTTATTTCTAAAAATAAATATTTATTATTTATAGATTAAATATATTATTATTTTTTATAAATTTAATCTTTTCTAAAAAATGTATATTTTATATTGTGGTATTTAAATTATTATTTTAATTTATAGATAATATATACATACACATATATTTATTTTTTACAATATTTATAGATAATAATTAATCATAGTTGGAATACTCTATAAAGAATAAGTGATGAATATGATAAAGTGGTTGAGGAATTTTTTGAATTTTATAAATATGATGTTAGAAACAGTGACATGTTTTACTATCCATTCATGAGATGTGTAGATATATTAAAATTATATTCTAAATAAATCATAGATCATATAATATGTAATGGTTATAATTAGAGTTTAATTCCATGTATTTGGAATTGTGAAATAGATCATAATTTATGATATAATGATTATAAGGAATTTGAAATTTATAAATTTGATTATATAGAGAAAATGATTCATGATATTGAAGTCAAAAAAATTTAAAACAGACCATAGATTAAATGACTAAATAATGGTGTAGAAAAACAATTGAACCAATGTTAAATAAATTTTGGTTTTATATTAATTGTGTTGAGATTAGTTTATTTGAAATATATGAATTGGTGTTGTGATACGAGTTTTAAGGAATTTATAGAGTTGTTGAAATACATAGGAAATATTTTTCTAGATACAAAATATAATGTATAAAAATATTATGTCAGATGGGTATTAGATAAAAGAATATATATATATATATGCCCGAATTACTATATGTAGTAAATAATGGAATACTAAGGTCTATTAGAGTATCTTAAATACGAGATAGAGTGTTATAAGTTAAAATAATGATCATAATATGGTTTTTTATTATTCTAGATTCCAAAACCTAGGATAATTCAATTTTTTATCTTCATATAATTAATCTTTTAATAAATTTATTTTCAAAATTAAATGATGAAAAATATTAAGAAGAAATAAAACTGAGTGAATATCAAATAAAGATGTATGTAAAATTTAATATTAACCACAACAGATTAAATTTATAAATCATTTCTAACATTTGGAATTGTTTTTTAGAATCTCAAACATGTATTGTTCATACATATATTGAATTAATATTAGATAATAAATAGAAAAAATAGTTCACGGAATATTTTATAGGTTAATTTCAACTTCTTCTTAGATATTTATATAATATGGAAATATATTAAATTGAGTTTAATTATTTAGGAATAATAACTACCTAGAAATTATATTGATGTCTACTTATCACCATTGATATATTATTTGAAGCACTAATGGTAGTAATATATCAAATTTTTTTATTCATTTAAAAAGAAAAATTTTCATCTATATGAAATGATTATGTTCAATATTAAAAACAACTTTGAATATGGAAATTTTTATGAATATAGTGTTAAGGACATAAATAATTTATAATTTAGAAAGAATGGAATATATTTTTTCAACTACAAAATGGGGGAATATATTGTTCATAGTTCATTAAATATTTCTATAATGATTGTGACCCAATACCCAATCAGTATCGATCTGGGGGACTAAAACAACATAGGCATACCACATGGTACTATTATAATGATATAGTAATGATTGTTATAAAATAGTACCACATCCCACCTAAGGGAATATTGGGTATGGGACTTGAGAGTATTTAGGATCAAGAACCATTTACACTCAACACCTAAACCATTAATATTAATGGCTATAATAATTGTGTTTCATGACTAAGTTACAAATAGTAGTTCAAGGATCTTCTTATATTTCATTTTTTTGTTTGAATGTTTTCTAGGTACTTGAGTCCCATTCATTATAATTTGAATTTATAGATTGCAACTGGTTGGACAGAATGGAATATTTAATGATTTCCAATTGTTAGTAATATATTAGATACTACTAATTGGAGGTTTATATCAACCCAAAAAATTATCAATAAATAAATATTATTTTCATATATAGTTATTTTTAATGAGTAGGTCAATGTGAAATGAAAACTGGTTAGCTGATTGGAAATTTCTGTTCATTAATGTTGATCACTATTTTCTATTAATTTTTCTTTTTTATTAACCTATTTCTACTAAGGAATGATTTATATGTCCTAATTTTATTTTAAAATAATTCATGAATAAATTAAAAGGCTAAATGGAATTTTTTTAAAATAATAGTGGTTTGAAAAATGGGTTTTGGTAAATAATTAATTGATGATATGAACGAATCAAGGGTTTCAACCTAATTACATTAATGAAGTTAAAAATTATACGTTGTGAAGGGAAGAAATTTTATGTTGTTCTATACTTCATTATAGAGTATTCCACTAGGACACCACCCCCATCAATGGAGGAATTGGAGAAGGATAATTTTCCACCATCTTGACTCACAGTGTATCTTAAATCATAGAGGGGGTTTCTCATTATCACCAAGATAGTTTTCTAGTATTTACTCAAAAGGAACCAACCCATTTTGATGTTAAAAATGATTTTGAGTTTCCTCATCATTCGGTATTCCATGGAGTTTCCTATCCATAATAATCTAATGAGGATATCATTCACATTCACAATATCACTGAGATTATAGAGACACTGGGGAAACACTATATTAAGACACATTCCAACTTTCTATAAAGTGTGGATTTTTAATTGTTGGATATAATTCACGAGGAACAAAAGTAAAGGCATTAACTAGAAGAATTTCATGGAGATATTTCTCATTTAATTATACCCAAACACATTATAGAGTATAATTTAAAAGTAATTGTAGAATCTCAAATAAGGATAGATGTCTTTCATGGAGTATGTAATCAATTTTAAAAATATCCTTCACATTGAACCATATCTAAATGGTGATCAATTTTCTAATGAAATATGACATGATGTGTTCTTCAAGGAACTTTTATGAACCTTTTCCATTCATTTAAAAATTTATACATTCTCAGTAGTGATCATGGAGGTTGCACATGATGAAATAATATATAAAAGAGTTATAGGAGTCAATATTTATCAACTAGGTTTGGATTTGGGTTATTTTTTCTCAATTGGATAAACTTACGGGTGGAAATAGGAGAGTAGTGGTTATTTTCATTAGGGGAGCTAGGGTAGGGGGAAGGGTAACTTCATCCTCTTATTCTAAAATATCTCATGTGTAGTGAGACTGGTGTGGATGTATTGGTAAAATTAATCCAAACTATACATTAGATGAAAATAAGCGCTATACATTTGTTCAATTTGTCCATTACTATTGGTTTTTCTATTATATATTGACTTAGAGGATCCATTAGTGACTCAACACTTTACATACAACATAGGCCTAGTCACCTACTCTGTTTACTAGCGGTAGTTAAATTCTATCATTGTGGTCAATTCAAGGCGGTCATCGAAGAATTTTGGGTCGATTAGTGGTGCAGTATTTTTTGATGATTTCACCCCATGTTCTATAAGAGTGTTCATTAGGGTCATATTCTACAACGTAGTCTTGTATTAAAAATAAAATAGGGCCATCTGCTGTGATAGGTGTTATTTTGGTCTCCTCCACATTATTATATTTTTTTAATCAGTTTCTTCATATTCATTTATTTATGAATAAAATTTTACCTTATTGTTATAAAAATATGCATATAAATATTAATAATTTATTATTTTTAATTACTCTTTACGTTAATGAATGGAGAATAATAGGAATATAACTTATCCCTTGGGTATATTATAGCATTATAAATGAACTCAAGTTGTGGTATGCTGGTTATAAGAAGTTATATTTTAATAGTGTATAGTTGTTAAGTCACTAGTAATTGATTCATCAGATGTTATACTAAATCTCATTCCCAAGGTTCAATGATAATGGATGGGTAACCATTAACTATTCAACTAATTTTATCATTCATGATTCATTTTGTAACCAAAACTAGGAAGTCACTATGGCTCAATAGTGGGACATTAACCATGATGAGAAGATGTTGCAACTGAATTATTGGATAAGGCCCACAACAAAATTATGGTGGGACCACATGTACCTATTGAACTGTTAAGTGAAACAAAATCTTGTCTAATATCATTGGTAGTGACTTATTTTTATTTTTAATCCTTATAACTAATTATTATAATGAATACACCAATGTTATTATCCCTTGTATGAAGAACATATGTCCGATCCTTATAAAAATACATGGTTTATTTTCCTTAGTTATAATTCTTCTAGTAATATTTTTATTGAGTCAATAGTTTTCCTGGGTGTCTATAAGGCAGAATTGGTTGGTGTTTTAGGGGGGGACATCATCTTAAGCTCTGAAACACAAAAATCAAGCAAGTCCTTCGGATCAAGGTAGTATAAGAGGATTTTCTTTTCAGTGTGTGGAATATTTTAGAGGATATTTTATGGGAATAAAAGTTTGGTATATTTGAAAAAAGTGTAAATGAAGATTTTTTAGCTTTCCATCTACACACTTAGAATTAGATTGTTTAACAATCACTTTATTTTCTAGAAGTTATTTTGATTTTTGTGCAATTTTACTATCCTCAGATGTTATGGAATCAAAAAGGTGTTTTCTAGATTTTTTTATGGAGTTTATTTTTTTCTACATAATGAAGATGAAAGACTAACACATTGGGATGTATCGGAACATTCTGTTGGTTGGGGTAAATCTAGAGAAGATATATAAGGAATAAGGGGAATGGTTGGATAAGAATGATTTAGGGATGGTCAGGAGTTCATTCTATTGGAATATATCCTTTAATATATACGAGGTTAAGAATATGTTTTTTTGATAATTTCTACTGAATAAATGTATGAGAAGTCAATGACACATAATACAGTTTTCATCCTACAATGTTTTTTTAGCATGAGGCTATCAAAAGGTACTCCCATGGAAGACCATTTGAATGAATTCAATATTATTTTATTACAAAATTAAACAGTAAAAGACAATTATACAAATGAAATTTGGACTAGTCTAAAATTGTCTTTTCTATTAGAATTTATGTCATGATGGTAACTAACATAATAAAATATTCTAAAAGATATGACTTAGTGTTTGAGGATGTATATAATGTAATGATTAATGAATATAATTCAGTGAATTATTTCCATGAAAATAAAAAAACATCTTAAACATGTATGGAATAGTATTTACATGTCAATAATGATGTTGGAGGAGTTCAAAAGTTTATATGTGAGATACGAGTTCAGTTAAATCGGTTTTTTTGGTCAATATGTTTATAGTGTTGAAATAGGGGGAAAATAAATGAGCATTAACAAATTATGAGGGAAAATTACAGAAATGTGAATTTTGGAATCTCAAGATTTTTGAATTTTGTTGAGTAGAGTAACAAAATATTACTATGTATCAACACTTCAACAATGTCAGGGTCAATTGACATGGGTACATTATTCCACTCAATTGTAGACTAATGATTCATAGAAAAATATGTATTCAAAAAAGATTTTAAAGTGAATTTAGTTGATGAGCAAGATCATGAAGTCAAAGGGAATGGTGATGTAAACATCCAGATGAGTCACAAACGCTTCTTAAAGATTTACTGAGATATAAAAATCCCAAATCTACAAAAGTCGTAATTTCAATAAGATAACATGATCATGATTTCATTTTTATAGTATTTTAAATATATTTTTATAATGTTAATCTGGGATCCATGGTAATGGATAGTGGATTAAATGATGGTACCAATTATCTAATAAGAATATTATATGGATTAATAAATTTTAGTGAGACAAATTTTGAATATCAATGTTTTTGGAATTGACATCTCAACCAACATAGTGAGAAGAACCTGAAAGATATAAAGGGAAAATCTAATGTTGAATATCTATCTCATTGAATTCTTAATATGTGATTATTTCATTATGGGAATGAAAAAGAGGGTGTCCTTCAAATAAATGGCAGAAATTCCATATATTAAAAGTTATAACTAGTTTACTTAGATGTTTTGGATCTAACCTCAGTTTAATATCATAGATGGTCACATAACTTTGTGAATATCATTTTTAGTAAAATAAATAAACAATGGGGTTTATTTCAAAATAATAAGTTTCAAATATATAGAAAATTTAATTAATAGGAGGACATGGCCGAAAGGGAAACTAATCTGATGATAAAATTACTTTGATGTAACAGTGGTAGAGAGTATAACAGAATGTAAATCTAGAACTTTTTGATGAAGAAGAGGATTATGCTGGAGAAGGGTATTACTAGTACACCTCATAAGAATGTTATAGTAGAGATAACTAATTATATTTTAATAAATAAGGTGGAGAGCACGATGGTATACTATGCCATGAAAAAGGAAATTTTGATGAAAGTAGTGAACACTATAGTATACTTGGTTAGAAAAAGTCCATTAACTCAATTGGGAAATGAAATTCCCCATTGGTTTTAGTTTGAATGGCCTCTGGATTTTATCCATAAAAATAATATTAGGCGTATTTCTTATATTCCTATCAATTATATGGAAATAAAAAATATTGAATGCATTAAATATAGGCCAATGGAAGATTTTCTGATTGTTCTAGAATTGTAGAGGTTTAGAGAAATGTTTCAATAATTTATGCTCTTGAAGATAGTGCATTAGATGTCATATTTTAGAATTAGATGAACCAAATGTCAATTCATGAAAATCTTCTAAATTCAGGATATAGGTTTTTGAAGATTAATTAATCTTTTTTACTTCTAATAGATGGTGGAGGACCTGAAATCCTATAATATGTATCCACTATTAGTAAGTATTAAATGTGGGAGTCCGAGATGAATGAATAAATGTATTAATTGATTCTAGTGGAACATGGGAGATGTTCAAGATACCAAATGTGAATAAAGAACTTTAGATTAAGTGGGTATTGATTTCAATGATGATTATCTAAGTAGAAAAATGTTTAAGTCATGGATGGTGGTTATGGGATTTCAAAAAAAATATGGAATTGACTTCTCTGAATGTTTTTCACTAGTATTTATGCATGATATGATCCAGACAGTGTCGATTTTGGATTACATGTATAATCTACACCATTATATTATGAATTAGTTGTGTTTCAAATCATCAACCTCTACAATGGAATTGTGAATTTAATTACTTCATTATCATGGAAGGTTTTAGTTTATTAATGGTGGAATAATAATTCTAAAATACATAATGGGAAGATAAAAGTTTCATCATACTACTTTTTTAGGTGGATTTCATGTTCTGGATGAGTTGAAAATTAAGTGGGCTCAAAATATGAAGCTTTATTTAAAAGAATTTTATTTGAAAGAATGTTATATAGATATGAAATACCTGGGGATAAATATTAAGAGAGATATGGATTATAATATTTTGTATATATATCAATGGGACTAAATCTAGATGATGGTAGAAAAGTTCAGAAATTTTCATATGTGATCTATCACAACTCAACTGATTAAACACACCATTGTGTATATGGAGAAAGTTAATAAAATGGATTATGAGGTCTAGTACATGAGGATTTTTGTTTTTTATTAGAAGTAGGTTGCTTTATTTATTCAATTATTTTCACCGAACCGTAAATTTCATTTTTATTGGAGTGTTAAGTAATTTTATGTCAAATATGGAGAAGAAACACTATGATGTTATGAAGTGGATCATAAATTAATTAAAGGGATCGTAAGATTCACAAACTTTCTTTGGTATTGATGTCTAATTTAAAGGTCATATTGACACTAATGTTTTTGACGAACCAGACATACATAAGAGAACTATATATTTTTATTTTCAATTGTGAAGGAATGATAGTAAGATGGAAATCACATATCTAACTAGTTTTTAATTTTTCCATAATAATTATTGGGTACATGACAATAATGTAAGTGGGTAAGGAAATGGTATGGTTGATTCACTTATTGATGGATCTTAAAAGGATACAGGTGTGTGTTTTTCTATTAACTAGATATCAGTGTGTGATTTACTTGTACTAGAATATAGTATTTCTTGAATGGATAAAATATATCAAACTAAAATATTAAATTATATTGAACATGTCATAGGATTAGGTGTTAGAGTTATAAAAGTTAACTAGGAAAATAGTCTAGATAATATTTCCACAAATATTTCCTCCAAGGAAAATATATAGAAACATTATGCCTTAGTGGGACATGGGTGAATGGATGGTGATGGGGGAATAATAACTATTGTAATAAAAAAAGATCACAGAATGTTCTAAATTTTTGAAGAGTTGTCATAGATTCCTTAAAAATAAATTCTGTGGGATATTTTTAAGAATGAATCTTATTAAAATACCATCTAGAGGGAGAATTTATAGTATATTTCATAGACATATACTGAAGTGTATTGGAATCCAAAAATATCCAATAGTGGTGGGTTGATTAGAAGATTCTACCTTTTAGTGGTACACAGTGTTCAGATCACCGGTGAGAACATCATTAGTAGATATAGTATAGTCCATTATCTCATTTTAGTATTAATGGTTTGTGATGTTTCACTATTGACCTAACGTTTTTTGTAATTTCAGTTGTTTCCAATGATGATTGTAAGTAACTGTGTTTCTATTATGGGACATCTTGAAATATTGGAATCCAGTGCAACGAGAAAACTAGATAGTATCGATTATAATGGATGGGTGAGACAAATTGTACACTATATTCTATAACGTATAATGAAATTTATTCTAATATAAGTAGTAATTACTAATTGTGATTATAAATACTTGTAAAAATTAATTATAATGATGAAAAAATAAGTGTTATATATAAGACTCTCATCGGGACCATGTAAGACCCTATGTATTCTTTTCCGAGATTATTTAATATCATCTAGAATTATTGTTATGTGAGTCAGGAATTTTGTTGAGTGTGTGATAGGTCTACATGGTGGGTTATTTAGGGTGTGAGGTCTTCCTATGTTTTGATACACCATGATAAAGGGAGTAATTATGATAAGGAATGTCTATGATGATTGGTTTTCTGTTGTAGGGATTATTCTAGTACATTATATATGAAAATTAGGTTTTGAAATTTTCCCAAAAATCATTAGCTTAAATGGCCATGAAACAACACTAGGGAATTCAATAAATCCAGATATGAAATTTAGATCTTGTTCATTAGTGGTAGAATCATTTAAAAATCATTATGATATTAGAGTTTGAAAAATGAACACCTTTAATGTCTTCCTAGATAAGTAATGGTTGAACTAGTTCTGATAATTCACTGATTCAATGCATTTAGGGAACCTTTACCATCTTATGTAGGAGTTTAGTATAGATTTCTTGGATAATGGGTGTTTTAATAATGATAAACATGTTTTTATTAGGGATGCTAATGGGAAATGACTTCCAAAATGGATAGTTTTTTCCTAATAGAAATAAAATATAAAGATAATAAATATTAACCACTAGTAGAAGATCATTAACCTAACAAGTTCATAAGAGATTTTATAATATTTTATCAAAATAGGGTAGTGGAGTTCACCATAAATAAACGTTTTGGGACTAAACATATATGTACCACATGGTACTATATATCTCCCACAAAATTGATGTAATTAAAAACTAAATTACTGTAGCTTGAGCACAAATGATTCATGAAGCTGAGAAAAATCTCCATGGGGTGATTTGGTACTTTTTTTATAAAATGTATATAGGAATTCTATTACATCATATAGACTATTATAATTTTGAAACAGGTAACATTTAATAAATTTTATCCCTTTACTAGAATCCATGATCCCTTTAATAATCTAAAAGGGGTGAGGTATGTTTCTAAAATTTACCTGTGTTTGATAAAAAATGCATAATTTTAGATTAGAATAAATTAAAAATAATTCCTTATAGAGTCAATATAATCATTAAAAATATTTGGTAATGCCATCTATACTGACCAAAGCTCATGTTGTATTCATATCCTTAATGAATGTGATCATTCATCCATTTTGGATTCATTTATCCTAGTCACTGTGTATGATATACTAGTATTTTATAAACATCAGGACAAGAATGACTACTATAAATAAATTACTTTAGAGAATATATTGGAATAACAATGAAAAATGTTGGTTTTCTAAATCATCCTTCAATATATGATATGTTATGTTCCATAGGCATGTGATTTTAGAAGTGCAAATTATTGTAGATCAGAATATTGTGGAATTTATAATGTCTTGAAATGATACGTCTAATGTGTTTGGAATTAGAGGATTCCCTAGTCTTATAGGATATTAACATAGATTTAACAATGATTTATAGAGGATTATTGATTTTATGATTGATCTGGAAATGAATGGGGTTAAATTTATGTGTGTTGGACTAGTAGAAGGAATCCTTATAGGAGTTGAAGATGAGGTAAAATATAAATCATATTATGATATTACTTCAACATGGTGAGTAAATTTAGGTATTTTATGATTGTTTATCTATTAGACTTAGATTATTACTTAGAAAATTATTATTGGGTATTTGTATATGGTTAAATGAAACTTCATCCTCAGAATGGATTTATCCGATCAGGGACTAAGAATTACTCACCATTATAAACACTCTAAAATTTTGCATATATTTATTTTTTGGAGATTTTTTTTTGTGTTCTAAAACATAAGACAATAAAACACATCATCAAATAACAATAAATATATTTCATGTAGCCTTGTTAGGTGTAATACCTTACGTATTATGAAATTCTAATTATGTACCCTCGTGAAATAAGAAATTATTTTATAAATTTTTACATATAAACTTCCCATGAAATGGGTGAAAGTGTCCAAATATGAATAAATGATGATGTATATTCTCAATAAGGTTCATTTGGATATAGTTTTGGAATTAATGGATGTATAAATACAACACAATGATCTTTCTTCATTTATAATGAAGTGAATCGAAGACTTCCATATCTTAGATCCTGAGTATATAATTATTCAATATAAGCTAATTTATGGGGAGATTCATGATATCTTGTTCCTTGATTCACATTATATTATATGCATATTTGGGATAATGTTGGTCCATGTGGCTAAGAAATATTAGGTGATGAAGCAGGGACATTCCTCTTGGTATATCGTTCACTCTAGAATTAGGAAAATGAATCATGATATTTATCCAATGATACGGTGTGTTGTAATAAATAAAGAAACTATAAGATTCATTTCAAACTAAAAAACCTATGAACAGGTAAATTTATAACAAAAAAATCCTAAATATAATCTACATACACTCCCTCTTCCAATGTGGAAGTGAGATGATTATGAAATTCACATCATAAATGGTTTATCAAAATAACCAAAATCAAAGGACAGTTTCTGGATAATAGTGTTTCATCCAAAAAATAAACAACACTTTCCTTAAATCAAGGATGCCTCATAAATGGATAAAATCTTGAAATTATACGACGAAGAGATAAGGATGAATCACGATTTAACATTCAACATCAAATTTAAAATCTATATAAAGGTTACTACATGGTTCTAAAAAGATCTTCAATGATATTTCAGGTCATAGGTTAAATTGAGTACTCCCATTCATCCTTGAACTAATGGATAGTTGATGAAAACATTCTAGTTATTATAATATATCCTATGAGCCTAAATTCTTAATTTTAGTGTCTCATGGGAGTATCACCTTTCCTTCATGGAATCATCCAAAAACATTGGTTATATATTATCTATCTAGTTTACCTTATGAGGTGTTTTATTGGAATACATATTGTTCACCATTATATAGGAGAGAGATAGGTAGATATTCTATAATTAATATAATTGTTAATAAATAGATGATTGATTATTTTAAAATAATTTAAAAACCATTTTAACTTCTACAAGATGGAAAAAGTTTTATGATAACCATGAATGATGATTGTTTTAGGAATAAGTTGATTATATTGTATTTAATTATGTTTCCCTAGGATTGTTCCTCGATAAATGGGAAATAAATGAAAATTAACCTTGATATATGTTAGGTCTTTTAAAATCTAAAGTATAGTTGTTGGTTTGTCCAGTAATCTAGCCTTACCATTGATTTTTGAAACCACACAAAACTCATTCCATGTTTTAAAATTGGGTATGTTGATACCCAAAATATTATATTTTATCTAGTTTGATTCTTTTGAACTTATTTAATAAATCATATATGGGGAATCCCA
Source organism: Viscum album (assembly GCA_963277665.1). Lineage (NCBI taxonomy): Eukaryota > Viridiplantae > Streptophyta > Magnoliopsida > Santalales > Viscaceae > Viscum > Viscum album. The sequence goes on from OY728142.1 coordinate 559,556,942, forward strand.
TTTGTATTATTTACCAAAGTTATAATGTGTTTTAATGTAAGTTGTTTCCTCACCTTAATGTTATGTAGATGCGTTAGAAGTTACAAGATGATACATGGGATTGAGAGGAAAATATAGAGGTTAAAAAAAATTATTCACTTAATAAGATAGTAACTAACAGTCAGGGATGACAAGCTTTATAGTGGGGAGTTTCTAAAGGCTCTAACCCCTTTGGTAAATTCAATTTTTATAGTATAGTCATTGTATATCTTTCATGTGAAATTATAATATGGATAAATGGTTAGAGGAGTTATGATAGAGAATATGATTATAAATTTATGGTACTGTATTGTTTTAGGAATTGGGTACCTAGATATATCCCAGTAACTATAAGATTAATGTCAACAAAACTAGGTACCATGCTTCCTAGTACCAGGTATGTGGTGGGACTTTTTATCCTTTTTATATTGATAGAAACTTCAAATTTCGCAATAAAATTAACACATAAATTTATCAGCGGTAATATTTTATATAATTTTACTCTTATTAGAGCCCCCTTTAAGCTATTACTCATATTGATCCATTCCCTCTTTATTTTGGCTCCACGATTAGTTTCTGAGGGGTCCAATTGCTCGTTAACGACCACCTTCTATGGGTTAATAATATAGATCACCTAAAATATATGTTATCATTATATCTAATCATAGAAGAATGTATAACACCAAGTATCCATTATATAAGAAATATAGAATTCCATAAATCACTCAATTTCCTACCAGTTTATAATCTTAAAGTTCTTAGACTTAGTGAATTGAAGGAAATTGTGTGATTTTACATCATATTTACCAATTTCTAAAATCGATGTGACCTAAAAATATTTACCCCTTATCTATGTTTTCTCTAGTGGGTCTGTTGTTTCATAATACACTCTCTGACATCAAGGAAGATACCTCATTTATGTTGAAGGGAATACCATATTCCCTCTCATATTCCCTAAGGGATGGGTTTTAATTTGTATAACACCATGGGGATTCAATTAATAATTCTATATATGATTACTAAATTATATCATGATTTAATATTAAGATATTAGTAATGAAAATAGAGTTTCAATTGAATTTATACATTTTTAAAGTATTCCTTGAGTGGTTTTTTAGTTTTTTTTAATATTTTATGGTGATTGTATTTTTTTCACATGATTAATTTTATGATTGTATAATTTTGTTAGTAAAAAGGAATTTTCACAATGAAAAAATCAAAAAAAAAATATTAACGGTATTATTTGATTTCATTCATCATTGAGTTGTTATATAATTTTTATAATATATCTGGTTACTGAAAATTTTATTAGAATGGGTATATGACTACTATATATATTTATTATATATGTATTCCATTTCCCTATTCCATGAGAGGGGATTGTACCTTAAATTAGTATAGAAATTCTCTTATACCACAAGATGAGATTATTCCTTGATTATTTATACATACATTAATGAAAAAAGATGGTTACAAGATATCCCTACATCTAGCCTAACATCAATATCCAGTTATGTCTAAAGCTAGTAATTTATGATTGTAGTTAATTTGGTATATGGAGTTATTCATTTTAGTCATAACAATTCTACTTCAATTAATTATAAGAAATTTATTAGCCTCATTTTTTTTCTACTTCCATATACTGTTATCTTCTTGCACTTGAGTATTTGATAGGTAGATAAGGGTGGGGTGGATACCACCAACCAGGATGTTATACTCACACCCTATATATTCCCATATGGGATATAATAAAACCATATTTTAGATAATCCATGTAAGGGGAATGAATTATAGCATGGGATCCCAAGATGTATAGATCTAGGAACCTGGATAACACATTTTTTTACTATATATATCATGTGTATTATAGACATGTAAGGTAAAATGGGAATTTTATTCCTATATGTTTTCACATGTGACTCTCCCCTTTCGGACCATTAGGCCTTGTTTGTCTTGGTAGCATTGTATAAAACGAATTTCAACTTACGTTTCACTTTTCTTATGGGTTGTATATCCATTGAAACCAAGAGACATGAATATTTTTTGTGTAAATATGCATATGTTTATTTTCTGTATCTATTGGGGATACCATCTCCCATTGACATATTATTCAACCCCTAGCTTTTATTCTAACCACTAATGAATGAGAGGTGTTCCCGAGGTTTTGTGGTAACCTGAAATGATATTTATTTTGTGATCAAGTTATACTAATTATAACTGATGCCTATGGATAACTCTAATTAATTATTAAAATAGAACTAAATGACTAATAATAAATTTATTTGTCTCCAAAATAACTTATCAGCTTATTATTATTTTTAGAGGGAAAAAAATATCGTTTTCACATTTAGAAAGACACAATGATTTTGCATTGATATAAATATATGGATGAAATAATCAATAATTTATGAGATTCTCTATTAGAGAGAAATTGAATTCAAACATAATTTTTATGTGATACATGATGAGAAGAATATTTTTTAATTTTTTTTGTAACATTGTATGATATCAATGTCATTATTAAGGATGGTTAGAATGCAAGGTTATAATTTTATCAATGGGTATACATTTAGTGTTAACTCCCTATACAAATTAAAAATGAACATAATTACTTTGAACATGTTATAAAAATTACAAGGGAGAGAAAATAATTTTTTTTTAAAAATGGTGTTAAGGAGCCTTAGGTTAATTTTTCAATTGTGGAAAATTTCGGATCATTAAATGATTTGAAATTAATCTGAATGAAATCTATTGATTTTTATATTATGATGAAAATATAGATATCAGTTTCATTATGTATAATATTATAAATAATTGTTATAATTATTATCAACAATCTGTTTTATCTTTTTTAATTCCATTCATAGACATATTATAGAATTGAATTCATTAAAAAAATTCAGGTTTGAATGAATTGATATTGTTTTTCAACTGAAAATGAAATTTACCCCCTCTTTTTTTGATATCATGTTACATTTAAAGTTTAATTTAGTGAGAGAAATAAATCCATGAGGAATCGTATGAAAATTATGTAAATTTCATTTTTAATAGTATATAAATATATTTATGTTGTATTTTAGGAATCTACATCGACCTGAAGCCTCTGTTATTTTATATTTTATTCTATAGGAGGTGTGGATCTCACATTATATTACTCTTATGAAGTGGATTGCATCAATTTTACTATATCAAATTACGATAAAGTCAATAATCGTGAAAATTAGAACCATGCCTCAAAAATAATTTTATAGACATGTAAGAAAATAATGAAGTAACCTACACACATTTTTAATAACATAGTTGATGTTCAATCATAAAGAAAATATCTTATTAATTCATTGAAATATTAATTTTTAACGAATAATTTTTTTGTGGGTACTGAAGGAAAATTAAAAAAAAAATATTTTAATTTAAGGAGAAGTTGATTAATACATTAACTATATCAAAAACATTGATATGCTAATCCAGTGATCTATGTTTAGATTTTATAACATGGTCTGATAATGGAATTAATATATATATATATCTAATAAATACAAGTAAAACTATAGTAATGTTATGAATAATATTTTTTGGGTATACACAGAATCAATGAGTTTTTGGAGTTTCAAATACAAAAACACAATATCTATATAAAGTTTTAATTTCATAGTTATTTATGATGTATGAGAGATTGATCATGTAAAATTATGAGTTCTTGTGTTAATGGGTTGTCCATAGAAATAGTGTTATACATGATTTATTTAAAATGATACATGTATATCTAACTAGATTAGAATATATATAAAACATATATAATTTAAGAACTTAAAAATAAAAATTTGATATGTTTATGATCTGTCAATTGATTAGCGCTATGTCATTTTTCCATGAAAAGTATATTTTATTTGTTATTGTTCACAAGGTTGAAAATGATTAAACAAATTTTAGATCCCCAAAAACCTGATAAGAATATCATGAAATAACAATGAGGAGGATATAAACATGGATTATGTTATATAAAAGGATCGCGAAGATTGAATAAGGGAACAAATCACATTATAATCTCTTAATAGTGAAACTACTATATAAATATTTCTAGTTTGAATTTTCAATTTTTTAAATATGTAAAATATAATGTTATTGTTATTATTTTTATTTATGTCAAACATTTGAAAAAATATGATAGTTTTTGTGATACATTCAATATAATGATAAATATATATTAAATGTTTTGATATTTATATTAATTTTAATATAACATAATATTATATTTATACTATCTATATCATTTCATGATTCATGATTTTTTTTCAAAAAAAAATTTTAATTATGTAAAATACTTTAACAAATCTAATATTTTTTACTTAATTTTTTATAGAATATTACTATTATGATTCAATTTTATATGCCATAAATTTTATTTATATTAATTTAATATCAATACTTATTAATTAATTATTAATTATATTTTTAGAAAAATGAATGATCATGTTATTATTTCATCACAATCATCCGGATATGATCCTCCAAATTTATATCCATGAGAGTATCCTTATTGTTTTTTATATAATAATATTACATCATAAGTGTATGAGAAGAATAAATTTTATTAAAATGTGGTGTTACACATATATAAAGATTATCAGTTTGGTTTGGAAAGGACTAGGGGAAACTTATTAATTTTAATGGTATAGGTAATAATGCTTATTGAAATAAAAAATAAGACTTCCATGGATTTATAAGATTGAGAAGAAATAATAATTTTAGATTATGATTGGGTGAGTTACGATGACACACCTATCATGGGGTGGTACAAAATTATATATATATATTTAATAGGAAAGAATTATAACTAATCATGGTCATATAACTTGAGAAATGTGTTTGACTAATTAGTCCTTCAATTCACTTATTAATAATTTTTAATTTTAAAAACATAAATTAAATTAAAAAAATCGAATGGGGGGGGGGGGGTTATGTACAAAGATGAAAAAATATACAAACAAAATAAAGAATAAAAATGGAATTGATAGGAAAGGAAGCCAATGCTTATAAAATACACCAAGAATACCATATAATAGTTATACTAAAATGTATTTCTCAGAACTATACTCTCTCAATTAGGTGAATCAGTATCATTCACCACTCAAACCCGCTTATAAATAAATTATGATGGGAAACACATAAATATCATTGATATGAGGTTACATTTGGTTCATAATTCTAATAGTGGTTATGAGACCTCAATCAAGAAGTTTATATCTCAAAAACTTCCCTAAGGAAAAACAAAACCAAGGAAAGAGTACCACTACACATGTCTGATGATTTCTAGACCAATCTCATTTATTCATTCCATATCTATTGTAAAATAGATAATAATATGAAGGAAATAATTGAATAGTAATAATGGTTGTGAAGAATAATATAGTACAGGGGAAAGAGTCCCATCATCACATCTAAATAGTTTAAATACACACTATTCAAACTCAATATAGTAAAAAATAATAAAAGATAAGAATATTCAAAATTAAAGAACAATTAACTAGTTTATTCCCCCTTGGATAAAAAATTATGTTAGACATCCATAAATATAGAAAGTGGAATTTAGTTGTGGGAAAATTAAATCAAATTAATAAAGATATATAAATGAACAAATATATTAATAGGAAAAGAAAAATTATAAATGAATGAAAATAAGTAAAATCCCTAAATTATTTTTTCCAAAATAAAAGCTTGTGGATTGTTTAGTATTCAAAAATGGAGAATCAATATAATTTAAAATTTATCCTAATTGTAAAATTAAGTGAAATTGGATAAATTTGAATAGTATGGTAACATGATCCTTCCATGTAAACATGGGATTTCAATTCCTTTATCTTCATGGCTTTGAGTGCCTCAATTTTATCCTCCTCATACCCAATGTTCATCTTTTATATAGTGAGTTTGTGGAAAAAATATAATCCATCATATAAATTGGAATTATTCGAATATTTTAAAATTATAAAACCTATTTTTTTACTTTTTTATCAGCTAATATCTTTTATATAACGTAGGATTTCTTCCACAAATTACAATAGTGTAAACCTCATTTATTTATTCACTAGTAATTGTTACGTATTTTCATAGGTATTATTTTTGTATCAGAAGGGTTCACAAGAATTTCACTTCCAGTGAAAAATCTTTTAATCTTACACGTTGGTTTAATGGTAACCCTTACAGATCACACATCCAAAAAGAAATGTTTTTTATTTTTAATTTCAAAATAAGTGGATAAAACTAATATGAATCGCTTATGAAATTTCATATGTATAGGATTTACCTAATGTACGATTTCCCATTTTTTCATTTTTGATCATTTTCTATACCTTTTAAAAATCCATATCATTAAAGATTTTATCATCCTATTACAAGATCTTTTTCATTAGTTCATGTTTTTTTTCATTATTTCTTGATCAATTCATAAAATAATATTTTATAAATCAATATCATCTGGAAATTAATCCTTGTTATTATTGAATTTGTTACTTTGGGAAGTTTCATCTATGAACATTAAACAATCAATATTCATTTTCTATAATATTCATCTTTATAATGAAAACATTTTTTAAAATATATTTTCACCCAATACGTATGAAATAATATTTCAAATGTAAATAATTAGATTTGAAAAAATTCTATTTTTTTCTTAATTGATAATACATTTTACTCAAACCTAAAAAATTTATTTCATATAAAAGAAAAAATATCAATAAGTATTGTTTTAGAGTTAACTAAATTTTTTGTTCTTCTTCAATGTAAAAATTTTCTGACTATACCAAATAAACATTTTATTGGGAGTATTTCCAATCTACATCACTGTAGGATTACACTAAATTATTTTAATATAAATAAAATAAACTAAAAAAAATAATCGATCCATTATCATGTTAAATTAATATTTTTGTAGTATATAAAAAACATATTTACATTCCTTTAAATGTGAAAATGGTGGGATATAAATCATTAAATTAAAAAGTAAATAAAATAATTAATAAAAAATATCAATAAATTCCCCTACCCTTAATCAATGAACTCAAAAATATCACTAAATTCATGATAAAATATTTTCATTCAGATATTTGATATTAAAAATTGAAACTAAGAAAAAATTTATTCCATCATGATAGAAATTATCATGCTTCCTCTAAAACTCCATATCTTTACAGATTTTCTTTCACCCATATTCATAACTTTTAATGGCTTCGTATCTACTAATTACTTACCTCACATGAAATTTTTTCATCCTCACTATATGATCATTTAAAATATATTTTATTTCATTCATAGTGTATATGTGACCCCATATAATCATTAAATTCCAAGGATCTATAACAAATCATAGCATGGACGACTAAAGAAGGATTTTATCATGTTGATATGTGGTTTAAGTATTAATAGTATTTATTTAGGACAATTTTTGTGGTGGAAAAATGAGTTTTAATCTATGAATCACAATAAATTCTATAATTTAGGTAGTATCATGTATTTAAGCTAAAGCCCAAAATTCCAATAAAATTGTATCAAAATTAGATTACATTTTCATTATTATTTTTTTACAAGTCACATCTATATAATTACTATCAATAAAAATGATTCCCTTTTCTCCATTTTATTGAATGTTTTATTTATATATTTTTTAATTTGCTGTTCTTTTTGATTTTTTATAAATTTATTTTTTAAGTTGATAAATAATGAAAGATGTTTTATTATGAAATTACCTAATTTGTCCCCTCCAAAAACAACTCTATAGAACCCACACTAAACCAAATATAGTGTGACCCTTCATTAGAATTGACCAAGAACATACCCTTTCCCCCACACTCAAAAAAAATATAATATGGAATTCAAAAAAGGAAAGAGTGTGTAGGGAATAAATTAAATTTTAATATGGTTTAAATAATATGAATTTCATGGTACCCAAGGAATAAAGGGGGTCATGTGTCAAGGTAGTGAGGAACATAAAACTTTTAAAGGTCACTGTTAATTAAATTATGGAATCTATAATTTATAGTACACTAAAATCATATTTCTTAAAATAATAGTCAAGAAAAATTTAAGATTCCCCCATAACCGATGACTATCAAGAAAAATATTAAAATGAAAAATATAAAAAATGGGATTAGAGTATCTCTCAAATTGGGGATTTAAAAAAATTGGATATACAATTTATGGATTAGAAAATCATTTATAGTCTACTAACAGAAATTCGATTTAAATAAATATGTGGATACACTAACTTTATAAATCATTTATAATAAAAAAATATAAAAACTAATTAAATCATTTAAACTTCCAAAGCATTATCCCAAAATAGGAGGTCACTATAGCTCATATTTTCTATTTATGAATTGGCCAAAAATCAAAAAGAGAAAAAAGTATTAATTTTTTTCTAAATAGATCCTAAAATAATTTAGAACTCCCCCACACATATTTAATATAAACCTTTGGTTCAAAGAATGTGAATGAAAATGTTATGAAGATATTGAAAAAATGTTTAAGTGATATATAGATAGATTATTGAGTAGTTTAATCCCTGATTTTGTCTGTAATATACATCTCATTTTATCTCTATATGAAAAAACTGAATTATAATTGTTTATAAATTAAAAAAAAAGTCATAAATATAAAAATGTAAAGATATTTTGTTTTAATACCACCAGTGGTCTTATGTTTATCTACCTACAGTAAGGTTTTTTTTGGTAAACCCCAATCTCAATATGGATAGGGTTTTGAAAAATGATCCACCCTGTTATATTTATACAAACATCAATAAGTGTGTATGAAAAGTGAAAACCCCAAGTAGAAGGAGATGAAATATCCCAACCCTTAAGAGAGAATAGATTTATTAATTTTATGTGAAAAGGTAAAGGTATGATATGGTATAGTAGATCCCAATCAACATTTATTATATATTTCCCTAATAGATATTTTCATTATTATAAAGGTGGAAATTTCAACATGAAAGGGTATGTACGCTCCTTTGTTTTCTATTTAATCCCCACCTATTTGTTTGTTTCCTTGGTAACATTTAGCGGTGGATTAAAAAAGTGGTATTTATGTATGAAATATTTAGGAGAAAACATTTAACAATATAATTTTATAAAGGATAAATGTTAAAAAATTAAAAATATTAGGACCAATATTTTTTATTAGATTTTAGGATTATTTTATTTTTTACATCCTATAACACTACTTTATATTAAAATTCCACCATCAACATCTCCCTAGTAGTGGTTACATAAAAATAATCATCACTAATATCAATGTAAAGGATATTTTATGATTCAAAAAAATATAATGGTATTTTATTAGATTTCATAATAGTTTAAAATAAAAAATAAAGAAATACTGTGCTACTTCCACTCCCTCTAACCTATAAACATCATGTTTTGTTTCTTTTTTATTTTACATTAAGATTATTATAGAATTTTATGGGGGATAAGGGGTTTTAGTTCATTTTACATCTATTAGAATCAATATTTTAAATTAATAGGTAATATATATTCTTGTTACATTCCTATATTTTGATAAAACCCAAAAATTATTTAAGAAATATTTTAGAAATTTAGCTAGGTATTCTATAATTGATCACTTGTGGTATTCCTTTAAAATCGGGGTGAGATCATGGAAATACATATATCAAGAACATGACATTATGATCCCAGTCACAAATTTATCTAAAAATAAATCAACTTCATCCTTAGGTGAGGGTAATCCAAACGTTGATTCCTATTTTTAGATTTTTTATAAATAAAAAGAAAACATATTTTCAAATATTGAAATAATAATGAATAATTAACTTGGATACCCATTAATGGTCTATGATTTTGAAGAACCTATTGTGGGTTCATATAAATATTATGTATATTTCTCTAAATAAACCACACATGATGACCATGGTCATCTCTATCACAGAGATTTATCGATCAATAACTTCTATAGTACAACTAATATTATTTTTTAATTTTTAATATTTTAATATATTGTAAAATATAATGAAGAGTTTTTTCGTAGATACATATAGGAAAATTAAATTAAGAAATAAAAAATAATGTTTTAATAGTAAAAGCATCCAATTCCTGGGATATCAATCAAGAATTCTCTTTCAATGTTATAATAAAATATATTACTCAAAAATATTATCGCTCAAATGAGTGAATTGATATAACTCTCCTCTCAATACAACATGTACCTTAATTATGATAGAAAAAAAATTATTATATCATATTTGAGTTCACATTTTCTTTCAAAAAATAGGGTTGGTTATAAACCTTCACTAAAGTATTTTATTTCCCAACAAATTCACTAATCTACTACTTAACCAAAATAAGAACCCAGATACACATTGTAAATGTTTTTTATATACTTATAATCTCCATCATTTGATGAAAAACATACTAAAGGGAAGAATTATGATAGTATGATTGGTGAATAAAAGAATATTGTTTATCAGAAAACACCATTATCACATATAACTAGATTAACATCACACTACATCAACTCAAATTTAGAATATGTAAGAGTATATATAAATACTAAAAACTATAGCATAATTCACTGTCTTACTCACACATAAATCAATAATGAATATACTATTCTATGAAAAGTGAAATATTATTAAAATGGAGGAAAACAATTGAATAAGATAAGAGATAGAGAAATGAAATATTTTATTTAAATGAAATATAAAAACATATTAAAAAAAAGAAAAATCCATAAGAAATATTTTCTTCTTGTAAGAGAGGATATGGTTTTTAAATCTCCATTAATATAAGTGGAAATAAATTAAAAATAATATTCTTATGAAAGTAACATTCATGTGGATAGATTGGAATATCATGATTAGTATTATCCTTTCATGGGAAAAAGAAATTTGAATTCCTTTAACATTACATTTTCTAGTGTCTTGATCTTGTCCCCCACCTTTTCTAGGATAATCATGCATTTGGAGAGTCTTTTGAAGATATTTAATCTCTTATTAAACTTAGTATTATTTAAAATTTATCAGTATACCAAACCATTATGTATTAATTTGTTTATCATCATGTGACCCTTATATAACATGATATTTATATCTCTTAGTGGTAAAGGAATAAACATCATCTATAATTGAATCCATGTGAATCTCTTACGTATTAGCATATTTAGTATTACGTATCAGATGACCCATCAGATATATAGATTCAAAGGTAAGGATATTTACTCTTTCCATTAGCCTTTCAGTAAATATGACACATCAGTTGGCCCATATATAATATTTAAAATTTTGAATTTTATATAACATAACTAAAACTATTACATATCACATATTAATATCTTATATTCATTATTTCAAATATGTAACATTTTCTCCTTTAGTCCCTTGTTAAATTCTTCAATATCATCTAACAATTCATATATTCTAATATTTCATCTTCATATATCTAAAACTATTGCTTTTCTTCCCGAACATCCATTTCTTCTAGATAAACATATAAAATAATCTTTAATAAATTTATATCTTCTTGAAATTCATCCTTCCACATACAATATTTTGTCTCCAATAATTTTACTCCATGTTATTACATCTTTTGGGATTCATCTTACATATAATTTATCCATCATAGGAATAAAATGTTCATCAAATATTAGTTTATCCAATATGTATGAAATATATTTCATTTTTAGGAAATATGATTCACTAAAATTATGGTTTTACATGATATATGTGATAATTTCATTATATATTAAAAATGTTTTTAATACATAATATTTGGGATTTATTCATACATTTAATTTATCTCACTCATAACATTTTGTAGAAAAATAAGATAAAAACAATTCTAGTATTTCAACTCCAGATCAATATAGGTTTATTCAAAATGTTTATAATATAAATTGTATAAATTAAAACCACATGATTAATTATTTTTCATCTCAAATTCATAAAATTCCAAATTTATTGTAAATTTATTAATTTTTATTAAAATGTGAAAATGGTGAGTATTATTTTTTATATTACAAAAAATTATTATATAGGATATATCATTGAAAAATATAACACATGATCATAAATTTTAGATCATAACTATGAAAACATTAATTATTATTTAATATGTCATGAATTATACAAAATAATTTATATAATAAATTTTTTTCTCTCAATTTCTAATGATAGTTGGTTTATCTGTTATAAAACTTGTTAGGATTCAAAGTCTAAATCATAATGAAAATAGATTAAGGTATTTAAAATCAATGGTCAATTTAGATTTCATTATTAAGGAATGAAAAAAATGAAATTTCATTTATTTTATTTGGTTTGTATATGATTATATATGGAAGATGATTATTCAAATAACCTTATCATTAATCATTTTTAGTATATGTAATAAAATAATAATATCCTTGGAATGAATCTATACCCTCTTATAATATGTCAAGGATGGTTTACATTAGTATATGGAAAAAAATATTTCAGAAATATTTGAGAAATTGGGAGTCATGTAATCTTGAAACACAGGTACTACAACCCTTCACTCTCTATTGCCATGAAAATTGAAAAGGGGACCACATGACGAAGATGGGGAATGTTCCCAAATTCTTAATGTTTGTAGATGACAAAATTATAAGAAGATGTTTAGGTCATTTATGAAATATTTAAATTTTCAAATAGTAAAATATTTTTAAATATTTTTTATAGGATACCATTTAGGAGTACAGAACTCATGGTAAATTTATATCTAAGGTTAAGAAAGACATTATGGTGATTGTGTTTGTAATTGAAGAACACCCATGTCACATTTGAGTATATGAGGTTGGTGTATATGATAAAAGTGTTCATTTACACTAGTATATATATGATGAAGGAATTATATAATTAAAAATATATTAAAATTGGAATTTATAGATTAAGGAGAGTCACTAAGTTATAAGATTACATCATCTATTCTTTCTATGTTTTCTGACATGTGCAGATAGTTTTATCCTATATATCTCAGTCATCTACCATCCCTATAATAAAATATCTATTATGAGTTATATAAAGTGTATTAAAAATATCATATTGTAGAATAAGAGAACATAAATTATATTTGGTACACCGTATATCATCACTATATGGATTTAGGTCATCAAAGGGTAATGATATAATATATTATAGATGTGTTAGCTAGGGTGATGTTCTCTAATAATGGGGAGTTAATAATTAGACAATGTACTTGAAATTATTAATTCTGTCAAATATACCTATACAATAAATAACCAATGAGGTATGTATATAGTATATAATTTATATACTACCTTCTTTCCAATTAATTTGAATACATATATATATATATATATGTTTGTTAGAATCCAATTCAAGAATGATGATTTGTTGATATTGTATTTATTATCATTCAGAATTGGATTTTTCATTAATGTGTATTAGATATTTTTTCCAAAAAACATGTTTCTGTATTGGGGGTGTTGAAACCAAAGTCTATATGTACATAAGTTTTATGAAAATGTAATAATTTGAAGAAATCTAGTAGAGGCATACAAATCCCTGGTTACTCTGTGTCATGGCGTACTGAAATTTTTACATGATGATTCCATTAATAGAATAGAGATCAGCATATGGGGATATTTAAATTCATGTATAAGAATAATGTAGAGTAAACTATATATTCTAGAAGAAAAAATTAATATAAAAACCTTCAGGGATTAAATAAAATAAGAACAGGCCTTGATTAGCAATATCACAGAAAAGCCAGCCACCTGAGGCAGTGGCCAATCCCAATAGTAGTGCTTGGGAAGAAATTCATGGAGTAGAATGGGAGAAAATAAATCATATTTTAGTACTATAAAAATATTTTTGGGTTGACGCCTCTGCATAACTGTGTTCATAGTGCATGCTGACACTATAGAATGAAATGAGGTAGTCGCTATCACCCAATGTGAATAAAAAGCCAATGTCTGGGTAAAAAATGTATTGCGGGAAAAATATTTTCAATATTTTACAACATAAATGGTGAATGAAAATATTTCTATTTGAATGGAGTCATAATACATCATAGATCAAGGATCCCTGAATATAGAGTGTGAAAAATGCCCAGATGTTCTATAACACAACATAGAGTATACTTTCTTGAGTTGTAGGTTTACATATGTAACATAAGTACATGAATATTTGGATTTTTTAATTATATGGACAAGGAAGGAAGTTATTAAATGTATTTATCTATATAGTATACAGATAAAGACAAAATGGGAAGAAGTACATAACCATAATGTATTGAATGTAAGGGTGGATGCGAATTGAGCAAGCATAGGAGACCACTCCAAGGTGGCAGAAGTGGTGAATTCTTTGAATACAATTTTTTAAAGTGATAATAATCAATAAAAATTTAATAAGTCGTGGTTGTATATAGTTCAAGAATGGATATTTATAGACTTGATGAAACACAAAAAAGTGAATGTGGTTAAAGTTGTGTTACAATGTATTTTTCCTAAAAACATCGTTTTCATGGTAATTGAGTAAAAACGAATTTGTCAATCCCAGTTTGATTATGTTAATGTTTTAATATAAACATATTTTTCGGTATTTTTGGTGATTATTCAACTAATTCTGGAATATATAGTTGAAATGGATTCCCAAAATGATAATTTTGGTTGTGACTGTACTATGGAATATAGAAGCCAATAGAAAATAAAAGAGAATTTTCAATATATGGTTAAGATTAAGGAGTCATATAAGGATTAATTAGTTTAGTTAAATATGTTCTTCTAACCACACTAACCTTGTGTGACACAACTACTATGATTGTGGCAAATTGTTTAGAAGAATAATCAATTCAAATCCATAGATCAAAATGTGTTAGTTTCCAGCAACTATGAAAATTCTCATAGATGTTCTATATGGAAATTGAGAGAGCACATTATAAATTTCACTATTCATATAATGAGGATGATCAGGGGTTTTATATAATAAAATAAACTGAAAAATAGTGAATTATCCAATACTATAAGAAGAAGAGGAGATGATTCTATATTTTTACTAGTGTGAAATAAATATAGTTTGGTCATTCTTAGAGAACCGATCAATGATGAAAAATGTGATTCTATGATGACTCATAAAATAAATATGAATATGTTGAGGGTAATATTCCCATAATGACTCCAAAGAAAGATCGTTGAGACTAAATGTACCCATATACATTGTGCACCAACAATTTTTTGGTTGTTTGGTGAGGGCCTGCCATCAAAAGTTGTAATCCCTATGCAATAATCATGAGGAATGGTGTGGGGGAGAGAGAATTGTTATTTGGGTGGTATATAGAATACCATAATCATTATAAAGTTATTTATGATAGATATAATATATTCATATCCTAAACACACACTTATATTAGTTATATTAGTGGATTTTGGTGAATTCACACATCGATGATTATCTACTCCTCGGATTAACAAAATGAGAGGGTACAAAGTAAAATCATTTTACCCTACATGAATTCGTGAAATTCTAAAATACATAAGTGGTGACATTAGGTTAAGAAAATATTGATCAAACCAAAAATTATATGTTGATAAACTATGTGTAATCAGATCACCATATAAATAATATCAAATCATGTGACCCAACTAATCATATGGTGTAAGGATAATAGATAAGTTGTGTATTAAATAAATATGTATATATTTTCAAATGAGCTTCCATATCATGATTCATCCCAATGATTCTCTTTGACCAAAGAAGCTTATGGATCAAATCATGTTTTATCAGAGCGTTTAGTTTTTATAGTACATGTTTTACTCTGAATTGATTTGATTACTCATTTTTTTCAAATTTTATTTTTCTCAAATATTATGTCAATGGTATGTTGAAGAAAAAAATAGGAATCACAACTCTTAAGGAATTACTAATTTTGGAACAATTTATAGTAACTATGTGGTATAGTTCAAACACTCAAATTACTATAAAAATGATGTTATTGATGAATCTGATTGTGATTTTTTTAATTCATTCAATAATGCAATAATATTTTCTAAGGATTTATATATGTCATGTTATATTGGATCAAATAATGGTCAGGAGATCCCAAGGACTCCAAATTTAGAATCTATAATCATATTAGAGGATATTATTTAATGTATGATAGAGTAGAAAATTCAATTAAAATGTGAAAATAAGTATTGGGAGATTTACCTTAATTTTCGAAATATTGAAGTGGAAAATTTTAAAAATCCCTAAAAAGACACTATTTGAGGTAGGTTATTGTTTGTGGGAGAAGAATAAATTATGATTTGAAAAATTAGAAGATAGTACTTCTTAGGTGTTGTCGATTCAAGATAATACCAAGATAAAAGGAACATGGTTTAAAATAAATTCATAAATTTATGTCTATAATGTAATATCTTGTTGCACACCTATCAAAATTGGTCATGGATAATAAAAGTCTACATTAGAAAAGTTAACCCTTAAAGTCTATACTGCTTAAATGAACAATTGTATGAGAGAGAGAGACGTGAAATTCTAGATAAAAATACTAGTAATTTGGAATAGTAATGACTATTTTAAGACAATATAAAACAACTAGAGATATTATGAAATAATATTTTCAAATAAAATTTAATTTCTATTATATCGTGTTGTACGTGCAACAGTGAATTTAAACAAAAAGTGATATATTATTAAAATATTTTTATGTTACCATTATAATCCTTCCATTGAATTTATAGATATGAATATAAATAAATTATTTAGGATATATAAAAAAAGATAGAACTTAATAAAAATTATTTGATTAATTTTTATGGAATAAGTGCCCAAATTTTTGTAATGTTAGTTTCTATATATGAAAAATGATTTCTCAAAAAAAATATTGGATATAATTTTGTGAGATAATATTACAATTAGTATTTGAAAATTTTATAAATTTTATTTACTAAATATAATATTATTTTTGAAATCAACATATCAAAACCATCTTAATGTGAATTATTGATATTTTTCTGAAATGATTGATTTTTCAGTTAATAGAAAAAAATACATACTTTTATTGAGAACATTAATTTTGATTAAAATATTTAAAGATTAAAACATTATTTTTAAAATTATTTCTTTGTAAAATTAGTTATTTTTTATTATTAATAATATGAACAAGTTCATTAAAATAAATTTTATAGATGAATTTAGTACAAAAAAAATTTTATACCTAAAAAAGTTTCTCTAAACATATTTTACAATTCGGATTTATGAAATTATATTAAATTTTATTCCTGAAATATATGGGAATTTAAATTTATTAAATTGAAATTATTTTTTGGTTTAATGATTTAAATTTATACAAGGATTATTTTATATATTGTTATTAAGAAGATAACATTTTTGTGAATTGTAAAAAAAATATTTTTTATAAACTATGATATCTTTTATGATATATCCAATAAATAAATATAATATTAAAATTTATTAAAATATTTTATTGAATAAATTATGATAAAATGATGAAAATAAAATACATATATAATTCTATAAATTATTATTTATTCCATAATAAATATAATAATCATCTTCTATGCCAATGTAGACCGTACACAATGCTAGAGAAGTCATGTTTGGTACTCTAAAGATAGTATTTTGATGTGGAATTAGTTCATTACTATTTTTTTATTAAATTTCATGCATTATATATGAATTATTTTTTAATACATGAATTTTAGAGTGATATAATAAGTTCATTTTCCAGATAGTTGTGAAAGGCATACAGAAGGCTGGAAAAGTCAAAATAATATATTAAATACATTTTCATGACATTGATATGAGTTAAAATACATATTAGATAAATATTGATTTATACTTTGACCATAATAAAATTATTTTCATTAAGGTTATTTATTTTATATTTTTAATTTGTTAACTAAAAGCATTAAATTCATTCACATCACCTATACAATATTTATTTAATTAATATATAAGTTAAAAAATGATTTTTTTAATATTAAAACTTATATAATTTGATATAATTAATGAATTAAAGGAATTTAATATATCTATATGTAATTTTTTGTATGTTTTAATGTATTATATACCAATTCAACATTTATCTTGACTCATTTAATGTCAAATTAAATGAATAGTTTCAAAAATGACATTAATGTTATTTTATCAAAATAATATTTTATTAAATTATTTAAAAATTATAAAAACACCTAAAGATGGACATGGGTATGTTATTTGGTTGAAAATTTAATCCCATACCAATTTATTTTCTATTTCAAAACATTTTCCTCGAGAATGAATTTAATACATCTTAATCTTCTTTGAAATTTCTAGAGCGCCCCTCCCCTCAATTATAAAAGGGAACCTACTTTCACTTATTCACAACACATTGAACCATAAATATTGAAGAAAATATAATATTTTTTGTAATACACTACACTATACACATTATATATATTATTTTATTCCCAATATATAAAACCTAGAGTCAATAAAATGATATCTAAATGAGTTATTTCAAATAATATGTAACCGAATTAATAAATAACTTTATTTTTTCTTATTCATTAACCACCTCTAAATTTGCTAAATTTTTCACAAAATAAAAAAAATATGGAATTTTTTTTATGATTATGAAACCAAATTTAATGACCCTCTTTCCATATAATGGTTTGTGATAATACCGCTCGTGAGTATGTATGGATTACCCCCTCCATATAATAATACAATTAATTTCTTATCACCACCTCGTATGAATGGTTATTTTCACAGTTTTATTATTTATATATAATATTTCTAATATAATTATACTTATTTAATTAAAATATCATAGCTAGATTAATATATTCCAAACCATTAGAAAATGATATCATTATCTGTGCATACATGTGAACTACCTTTTCTAAGAAGATATGTGAATATTTTTTCATTTATATTTTACATGGATGGTAATAATGATGAATTTTAACAATTTAAATAATATAAATGATATAATAATGATTTGTTAATGGTTAATTAATATTTACCAGTCTTTTTTCTGTCTTCTATAAAATGAAAATTGCGTTCACGCGTACGTCTAAACTATCATCTTTATGAGTGGTGTAATTAATTTTTAAATATATTTATTTTGTGAATAAATCTAAACATTTATATAATTAATATATATGATTTTTATTAGGATGGTCAATCTAGAGGTGATTTATATATGATCAATTTACAAGGACCAAAACTAAATAATGAGAAAATACATGAAAAATGAAGCAGATATCATAAGGAAGAGTTATTTTTATAAGAAAAAATTAGATAATGTGTGATAAAATATTATAAGGAAAAAAAATATTGTATGGTATATAATATTATGGTTCAATAATATATTTATAGTAAACATATTGTCACTATACAAGAGGATACAATGTATATGATTGAAGTTGGACCTATGTTAAAGGATTTTTTCCTCACTTTTATATCTCTGGGTCACATTCCTTATACCCCACTACATTATTTTTTATTGTATATATACATCCCATGAATGTATTTTATGATTATTAATATATAAATTTGGAATATTTATATATCCATATAATTATTTTTTTTGGGACTTATGATTCAAAAGTTACCATAGTGGTTGAGGTTATATACTAAAATATCATTTGTTTATTGGGATTATTTATGATTATTTTTTTATGAGGAAATAATTTGATATACCTTTCAAGAAAATAATTGTGTTACATAACATCTAGTTATTTTATTTTAATACACATTTTTGTTAAATTTTGTTCACCTTAATTTCCTAAGAGACTTGAGATATGACAGTATGGAAAGTTGACAATATTTATATATATATTTTTAAAAGATTCAACATGGATTGGTTACCCAATTCATGCCAAAATAAATTTATTAAATAATATATTTCAAAATAAAAAGGTTATTTTCTTAAAAAATGTTTCACTATATTTTAATTATATTTATGTTTACTAAAAACAAAAACCCATGATATCAATTATTCTTTACTAGGGATATTACTAAAGGATACAGTCCTTATTATTTTTATGGGTGGTTTATGATTATTATAAAATGATGTGCATGAAATCCATTTCCTTTCAATGGATTATTCTATGAAAATTTGAAGGAATGTTTACAAAACCCATTACTTTTACATGGGTTATTCTATAATGAAATCATTATATAACCCATATATTTTACTTGTTTTATTCTATGATGAAATTTTTTTGAAACCCATTTTTTAATTGTGTTTTATATGATATTTTTTTATAATATTATGGAATATATATGTATGATATTCATTATCTAATGAGTGGGAAATATGGAAAAGGCCCAACCCATTAGAGATCTCCTGATCAGTTGATGTCCAGGGCACCACATCCCCAATCCCACTTCAATAGGCTATGGTATTGAAACAAGAACCCTGAAGTAATAATATAAAATTGGATTCCATTGACTAATGTACCTGTATAAACACACCCAACCATATCCGCATAGAATTACATAGGAACAGTAACAAAATATTGTAACATGTTGATTAAAATACCATGAATATTAGAACCTATAGGGAATATAAAATAGTATGAATGGGTAATATGAAATTTAAAGTGTAAAAATAAATTCACAAAGTGTAATTTTTCCACAAACTATAAATAATAATAAAGAATGAAAGATGAGATATAGTTTGAATTCTGATCTCCATGCCCGACCACTATAAGTGGTCAATGTAACTATGTATTAAAATGCTCCAACATAATAACCACTAATATATCCATCATATAAATAACACAAGAGACATGTGGGTGGATACCATGTTGTGGTGAGTATATACATACCTAATAAGATTCGAAAAAAACATAAGGGAGTGGTAGCTACGTACAACAATTTTCAAATCAATTTAAAGAAAGAGGGAAATGAAAAACAACACATATATTCAATAAAAAATAGACCTAGATGAGATAGATTTTAGATCTTCATCTCACTTCCTATCTCATGTTGATGAGTAACCATAGATCTCCAGTATTCTATCACTAAATCCCAGCATCAAATTTATCCTAAATAGGATATGATTGTAGGGGCCCTGCCTTATATTTTATGCTCTAAAATCAAGGGATCAAAACATTATTGAGGAACCAAACCATATTAAATTTACAAGTAGGAGGAGTTCACCTCATTAGATAGAGTACCCACCCCATGAATTTTGGAGTACCATCTTTACATAACTAATGATTATGGGGGCATGCGCCCTTGTGTGATAGGTGAGTACCATCACCATAGATAAAATAATTTCACCCTAAATAGGGTAGTACAATCTCTACATAACTAAAGGGTATGGGTTTCCCTCACCAAAGTTTGACATTAGATTATTTTCACTATAAATAGAGGATCTATAGCAAAAATAGGGGAGCACCACCACTACCTGGAATCTATCAGATGATCACGCTTGATAACCACTATCATTATGCTTCCCTTAAAGAAGAATCATTATTTGAAAATTATAGATAAAATATAGATGTATATAACTAAATATTCCATCACATGTTACATGAAAAACTTTTTCAAGATAGGGTAATCAAGGGCCAAAATATGAGTCCATATGAAAGAGATATGCAATGTTAAAGTTTCACTAATTGGGATTAGTGACATGAATGGGGTCGACACGGAGTGTGGTTTTTCTCTAATAACTAGTTTTGTTCAGATTGTAAATTCCTAGGGAATCCATGTATATGTAGAAAAAATTACCTCTCAGATACACAATGTGTATGACCACCCATGGCCTTGGCCTTGCATCTGAAACTGCCTATGTATTTCTTCTCATTCCTATGTACGTTGATATGCAGCCAGTTCATCCACATGGGCCCTTTAGTGTGTTCTTCTACTAAAACACATGAAGCCTATGTATAGTCACCCAACATGTTGGCCCACCTATATAGTCTATGATATTATACTATTGTTATAAACATAGACACCACAAAATTCGAAGAGCACATCATGTTTTATTCATCACAACACAACGTGTAGCATCATTTTCTATGGAAAGATTCGATATTACATGAGAATTGTAAATACATAATTTAAGAATTTAATAACACCCAAATTCTACCCGAGATCATAGATAACCACCTCATATCATCATTTCCATCCCTCTAGCCGCCATAAATTAGATCCCGATGATCCATAGGATGTCTGCAATTCCCCTCATGCACAATGTTCTCGATCCCCTCACACATATGGATGATGAATATATAAAGTATTAGCCACATCCAAAATAATTCATTGATACATCTAAAAAAATTCATTCAACGTGTTGATAAAAATACTACTGAAAATTTGAGGGATCGATTATGCTCAAACATATTTCAAGAATTCAAACTGTTGTCTTGTACGACAACATTAAAGAACTAGATGAATAATGGGGTAATTGAACAAAAAAAGGTGATAAGAATCATTGACTATGTGTTATTGGAACATAATTGAAATATAGTAAGATTATGGTTGAGATCATTAAATAAATAGAATAAATTGAATAAAATAATTTAATTTAACAATGAACTTATGTGAAGGGTTAAAAAACACATATCAAATGAAGATAAATATATATTCATGATCAATATATTAATGAGTTGAGGAGACCATAAATGATGACACCTAAATAAATTATGGATCGATCATTAGGGAATAATGCATTCCCCAATGATATGAAAGACATGTTTCATTCCCAAACAATAATTCCACCTTGATCTGATTGTCATTTGTCGTTATAGACGGATGTTCCTAATATGAATAATCTCATCCTCCTCTTAGATGTACCAAGGGTAATGCGGATAACCCTCAGAAAATCCACATAATAGGATATTTATAGGTAACTTGTTAGTGTAAAAGTAATTAATTAATTAATTAATTAAACATATTATTTAATTAATATACTTGACATACCTACCAATTGATGACTCAGCAGAACATAGGACAAAAACCCACATTATCTCCCGTGTAGGGTAAACGCTGCAATCTGAATTAAACTATTTTCTCATATTTTGGACTTAAGACTCTTCTCATTTGATATCCCATTATTTATGAAAAATTATGTTCATGTGATTTTAATATAATTAATAATTCATTAATACCATTTTCTGGATCACTATGCCTCAAAATATCATATCATCTCAACAATCGAGTTAGAAAATATTCATTAATATATTTTATATACTTATAATGAAGAAAGGGTCACTAAATTATTCTAATTCAAGTATTTTCATTACAAAAATGAAAATGTTAAAAAAAATAGTGGGTGTATTGAGCCCACATCTGGATCTCCCACTCCAAGGAGCTCTGCTGCATACTCCCATACTTCCATAACATAAGAACCAAGGCAATCATATTTCCTCGTAAGATCCTATCATATTGATCCTTGATATCAACAATTTACATCACAATGATGAATTCATCCTCAATCAATATCTTTCCCTAGATGATGATGTTTATGTTATTATAAAAATATCTTCAAATCTATGACCCACGAATGACATCATGCCCCGACTCAAACTATGATGGAATGGATATGTGTTTGTGTCCATTCTGACCATTTATAAGATCTCAAATGGCTCTATAAACCTTTGTTATGCTTTCCTCCCCAACCGAATCACAACAATACTCATAAAGAGGGGACTCTTAGTAAAATAGGGTATCCCTACTCAATATTCTTGTGCCTATGACATCGATCCACATACGATTTTCTCATCTTTGGGTTGTCTTATTCCACTCATAGATCACATGAAAATTATCTGGAATCATCTTAACCATCTCCATCCCAACAAGAGATGCGTTTCCAATCATAGTCGAGTATAGGGGTGACCTGTAAGGTCTCTTGTTTGGGGACTCAATGATCTTATTCTAATATTAGAGTGATAGATAATATTTTTATAAAACTCTATCAATGGTAAGTGATCTCCATGATCTATATGAAGTATAAAACAGACACCCTCTTCATATCCTCTAACACATACATAGTTCCCTTTATCTACCCATCCATTTGGGTGTTTAATGTTGTAATTATCCCTAGATTATTTTATAATGTCTGTTGTAGGCTTCTCTAAAACTATAGAAATAAATTGATATCACTATTAGTGATAATCATTGAGGATACTCCATGGAGTCTTATGATTCCCAACACATATAGATGGCCCAAAATCTCTACTAATCCTTACTCTGTGATGTTAAGGAAGTGTTATAACTTCTTAAGTCATTCAACTATCAATAAAATGAAATCATTGCCTATTGTTGTCTACAGAAGCCTCATCACAATTTATATTGATATTTTATCCAATTTACACTCCAAGATCTCATGAGGATGTTTCATACATTCCTAAAACTGGTGCCCAACCTTCTCCTACTAAAATGTGAGGCATCAATTTAGGAACTTCACCATGATCAACCTCATGTAATTCCACCAAAACAGATGCTAATGGTATCAACTTGGCCCTCCTGATAACATAGATAGACCACCTTAATGTGGCCATTGAGTCCTAGAATGCTTGGTACCAACAATTTCTCCATAGATATGTGGTAACCAACCTAGGACCCACCCACATACCCAAACATCATATCAGACTAATTAATTTACCCATAATCCAACACATGTTGTTACTAGTGTATATTGTCCTCACCTGCACACATCCTAAGAAACTTCCCATGAACTGACCCATCTTATCCACTAATCTAGGCCATTGACACATAACTATGAAGTTCAAATTAGGAAATCTACTATAAAGAAAGGTATACCTATTTAGCATGACTCAAATCATTTATTCATTTAACCCTTTATCATTCTTGGGTGTTACATTAACCACTATAGCACAACATCCTCATTGTTGACCCTATATCAAAACCCAAGATGTTCCACCACACATAATGCTGGGTTAATCCTATGATACCTATGTAACATCTGTTCCCTTAAGATATCAAAGACACCCCACCATAACATTCTAGTAATGTCACATCATAGTAGGCACCACCAGTTTCCCCACAGACATGTGGTCCCCTACCTAATGCCCACCCACATGCCCAAACGGATC
Source organism: Viscum album (assembly GCA_963277665.1). Classification (NCBI taxonomy): domain Eukaryota; kingdom Viridiplantae; phylum Streptophyta; class Magnoliopsida; order Santalales; family Viscaceae; genus Viscum; species Viscum album. The sequence goes on from OY728142.1 coordinate 559,582,019, forward strand.
ATCAGACTAAGAAATTTACCCATATACTGACACATGTTCTTTCTAGTGTTCATTATCATCACATGAAAAAAACATAGGAAACATCCAAATAGATCACCCATCCTGACCACTACTCTAGGACAAACATGATTAACTATGGAGATATAATCAGGCAGGCTCCAAAAAAGAAAGGTTCACCATATTGACATAAATCATATCATTTATTAATTTAACCCATTATTATTATGGAGTGTTACACAGTTGGTCCTTTTATATGTTTCCTACACTAGATTTACATCCAATGGAGAAGTGTGAAACTTCAACATGATCAAATTTAACAACATGAATTTACTAGATGACCATTCCTAGAAAAGGATGGGATTATACCATTATTAAAAAAATCCATCTAGTGAATATCATGAGGATATGTGGTCATGAATAATGTTTCAGTTTATATTTCCCGACCGAGTCTCCCTCACATTCTAATGAATCATAAGAGTAAAAAGCATCGAATGATGGTTAGATTTACCCTCTACTCCACTAGGGTTTGTAGCAAAGAATCTAGATTTTCAGATGAATACTCCATCAAGTGGAAATGATGGTTCATTTTATGTAAATGTTCCATGACGTTATTCCCTAGAGTATAGACTATCTCAAATTTAGAGTCTATCATGAACACCAACTAGAACCTATATATTTGTTTCAGATATATCAGTGTGAAGATATACAAAAAAATATTATGGTTTGAGTAAATCAATGAAGTGAGAATAAAATTAATCAATAGATAATGTCAATGAAAAAATACGATGAATAATAATTTATAAATACAAAAGGAATAAAATAATTAATTATCAGATATCATGTTTTCTAGGAACATGATACTTTTACCATCAAGACATTTCACAAGGTGGTTAAACATAATATTCTCAACACCCTTCACAAGATAGTTTAAATCTATGAGTTGAAACATCTCTCCACTTCATGGAAACAATCTCCAAGGATTTGTATCCAATATATTTTCCTCATAAGATTACTGATGAAATGATGAGATTTTATTAACTAATCCCCAATCAATATAGTGTTTGTATAATGTTTCACAAACCAATCCAGAGTGCCCTCCAAGTATGACACCCAACCCAACTTGTGGAATTTCCCAAAGGGAATTCCTAACCCTAATAGGCTAGAAACAAGTTCTTGGGTATCACTAATATTCATTGGGAATTATTTCACCAATTTACACAAACATAAATGAACAACAATAATGGAAAACATAATAATCAATAACCATTACCAAAAAAGGTACAAAAAAATTAATATTGAAGTGTCTAAAAATTATACCCAAACCAAAAGTACAACAATAGAAGGTAAAACACAAATATAACCCAAAAATGACCATGTTCTAAGAGGGATGTCTCTATCAAACCGCCACAAACAACATCATCAAGAGATGGAACACTTTCAAGAAAGTCCACTATTATCACCACGACACATCTTTCCTTTACCTAGGTCATACATAACTATATCTATAAACATCCAAATGTGTATGTAGGATATGAACAAAATATTAGTTGGATAACACCCAACAAGATATTCCATGAAATAACATCAAAATAAAAAATAACATTCACTTTTTATACCTAATCCTTAGGATTATTTTAATGAAAATATTTTAATGGAAACCCATTTTCAATGGAACCCTAATATTGGTAAATTTTTTAAAAGAAAAGTTTACTAAGGTAAACATTCTTTAAAAATGAAATAAACCCATGGAATACCGTATTCCGATAGATGGAACCACATCACATAATCGACATGTCAAAAGTGATCAGTTTAGGTAAATCCCTAGGGGTAATCTAGTCTGAGTGAGACACTAGATACTTGTACCTTGGTGAAACATGGTATAGAAACCAAAACCATTAGCATTCCCATTAGTGATATACTAAGAGGGGACACCCCACGATCCTAGTGGCCTCTGATCATAATCATAGATTTGTTAATATTGTATGCATAAATTATAATTAGTTATATGTGGCTTTTCAATTTTCTAATCACTATAATATGAGATATTGTTAGCCCACCTAGATTCTTTGGATTCTAATTATGCTCAAATTCCAATTACACATTCTACATAACCATCACTTTCACATAAACATTCCATGCCACATAAGAACACAAGGGACACACTATTTTTATAGTGAAATCCACCTTCAATTTCACAAAATCCCAAAACCTTTCAAAAGTAAAGTTTTTACATCACTTTCACATTTCATAAGACCTATTTAGCAATAAGAAAAAGTGAAAAACAATTAATACAATTACTTTTCATGGGATGATCCCATTGTAAATCCACACATAATACAAATTCATTTCACAAAATGTTTCATAGCGTTTATAATATTCAAAATTTATATTTAAAGACATAAAAGAAAAACCAACACTCGAAAATAATCCATTTCCTTTAAAAACCCACTTTTAACACATTTGAACATTATTTTACTTTGAAAACACAATTCTCAGCTTCCACTTGATTATAAAAACACTTTAATGAAGAACCAATACAATGAACTTGTAAATAAGAACCATTTTTTTAAAAAAAAAATTCCCATTTTTATCACATAAGAATTACAAAACACATTCAAATAATATTTAAAACCAAAAAATCATCCATAGAACAGATTTATAAACTGGTAGGAGAAAAATAATGATATATCAAAAAGTTAATTCAAGGGATCACTTACCTCACACTTGGAAGCATACAAAATTGGTGAAAACTTGTAACTGCCCTACCATAAGGCCATAAAAAATGAAATATTGATCCTTGAAAATCAAAATTAAATCATAAAGAACTAGATTAAACCATAAATAAAAAACCCATATAGATGTAGAAACAAAACCCCAAATAAAAAGTAGATAACCCCAAGAAGGATGGAAGAAACCTCGGGAGAAATCACTAACATGATGTTTTATTGATGTATCAACACCAAATTCACAAAATGATTGTATCCCAAAGGTGAAAATAAGTGGAAAGGGAGGAGAATATGGAATGGGAGAATAATTGGTAGATTAAGGGGTTTTGGGGTTAAATCCTAAGATGACACATCCAATAATTTAAAATTTTTAATGACCAAGATAAGCCGCATGGTTTTCCTAAACATTTTTTCAAACCCTATTGAAATTGTGTTCCCATTACTATCTATGAGGTACATTCCACATGGTTACCCTGCAATTATTAGGAACTGTGTGCTAACATTGCAGTTAACCACTGTGAAAAAAATTGACCGGCCACATAGTTTCTTAGAGAAGGGAACACATATTGACAGACTACGCAATAGTTGTGTGCCTCAGGATGTCAACCCAAAAACTAAAAATTTTCACCCAAAAATCACATATGACACTATATAATGACCTCATGACCAAGTATTACAAAATATCTTAACAAAATTAAAACCCCCCACACCTGGAACATGAGGTAAAACCCAAATCCATGCTTGAACTAGAACAAAGGATGAAAAAACCATGGTATGACAATTATCCACACCATAACGCGTTCCACCCCCTGAAATCCACAACAAGGCTGATCCCAAAACAAAAACAAATACTCCCTCACAACTCATGGAAATTCCTAGATAAAATTTTGGGATATTAAACGAACAACAACCTGATTTGGAATCGAGATTCACAAGAAATGACTTAGGAGGCCACAATGGACTTTCTACTATACACCTTCTTCCCCCCATATATCCAAAACAGATCTAGATGATTGACCAAAAGAAAATTAATCCCAAAAACCATATATTAAAACCACTACATATAAGAACACTTTAGTGATAACCAAACAAAAATCATACTACTTACATAAAATAAACAAACAAACTCAAACTACTTCTCAAGCAACACTACCACAACCTAGGTTCAACAAATCACTAGGTGAACTCCAACCCCAAAGTTTACTTAAGGGAGGAACTAATAATTAGATATATTCAAATGAGGATAACCACTTCAAATATAGAACTAGTAGATAAACTGGATAATCGACACCGGGATTACCAAATGGACTCCCCAACATTTGAAACAACTCTAATTTCTTTACTCTCAAGGAATATCCAGTGAGACCCTCGGTAGGTCTCCCCACCATACGAACAAACCAACATACCCAATCATAATAGATTATCATAGGATCCTATGTGGGTAAACATAGGAACAACTCATAGGTACAAAATCCACCAACTCCCACAAAGGGCCCAATGAAATAAAATTGAAACCGTGTGGAAAACACTATGCAATTCACCATTCCCATGGGATGCGACCACTTTCATATGAGAACAACAAAAAAATCATTTATAAGTCTAACCCCATTAGTAAAACTTCGTGGATATTCACATACAAATATCCACAACCCCTAGAGTTGAAGAAAATGAGATGACCACACATCATTTTAAACAAGGATGAACTCTTCCACCCACATAAGGAGAAATGAAGAATAAGGCCTTCACACCACTTACTACAAAATTATAACATTCAAAAACAAAACTATTAAAATAGAGTATCTTTATTTTTCCCCATATGAATCTGGATACTGATCGGGACCAAGTTCCATCACACCCCACGTGATTCCAAAATATGCGTGATCTTTACTATAGGGCTTATGGTTGGTGCCCTAGTATTGAAGAATCATATGCATCGTAGTCAGAGGCTGATGATTCCAATTCACTACACATTCATTTGATGAATGAGAAATGCACAATATTTTTGGTAGAAAAAAGTAAACAAACCCCTCTAAGACTCACTTTCCTCTAACATGAAATTTTCACCATGAAAAGAACATTGAAGATGCACACACACCAACCTCTTACACATCAAACGAGAAGAAAAATATAGAATATAACCATAGAAAAATCCTCTATATAAAATGGCATGATTCATAAATCTATAATGGAAAACAAACTACCATTGATAAACAAGTTCTTAAAAGATTCCACAATAATAACTTTTACATTGCAAAGAAAATATGACACCAGAAAACATCATCAGACTTGATAGCCTCTGTTAAACAAATTTACAGCAATAATTAAAAAAAATGATCCCTTTACTAAAATAAACTAATTAAACATTCAAATTACTTTCTTATACCTCTAATAGTGCCCAAAGATTCATCCCAACTTCAATTAATAGATTTCCCTTCCCGACTTCTAGACATAACCTTCAAACATATAAGCGGAATACTAAAGCTTTGACAACTCAACAACTCAGGAAAACAAAGGTTCCATACAATTTCTCAAATCTACTCTTTTCTTCAAGAGGATCTTGTTAATTGATGAAGATAGGTGGTTTCAGTTCTAAAATTCAATGAGAGAGACTTTATATTAATCAACTAGAGAGTGTTCCTATAGTGAGCCACCCATAGACACATTTTGAATATTCACAGATTCATTATGGGGTGTACACTTGCTAGGATGGAAACCATGAAACCAATAAAACTAGTCTATCTGCAAAAACATACCCCAGAAAACACTCAACACGCAATGGAAAACAAATCAAAGGCTTCCCATACATTTTTAAAATAATTCCCCAACCGTTATCACAAAAAAACTCTTCTACAGAACTCAAAATTACAATACCATTTAAATAATAAATGTATTCAAGTTAAAATAACATCATGAGAAACATTCCCAAATCACAAAGAAACACACCACACAATCATTGCATTTAAAAAAAACACAACTTCTCTTGGAAAAAATCTTGAAAGGAAAAAAAAATTTTGGGTTTCAAACTCATGAATGGTATCTCATGGAGCATCACTCCAATGCATATTCATGTGCCACCCCAGGCACACATTTTATTATTCTATCAACTATCCACATTACTCAAAACATATCCACTCACATGATCACCAAAAAGAATAAAAATGTCCAAAACACAATATTTTCACTTCTAAAAAAATCAACCCACTTTTCACATTCACAATTTCCCAAACTGGGGTTTTCAAAAAAAATCAGAACGCAAAACGTCACAAAACAATTCAAAAGAAGAAACTAGTTTTGGTGGGTGACTTGGTCATATAGTTATCAACCAAATTTCAAGCACAAAAACATCATAGAGAGTATTATAAGACCATTTTCCAAGCTCTTAATCGATTTCTAGGCCTTAAGATCTCACAATAAGAACTGGACAACCTATCTTTTTTACTTCCCAATCACAAAAAAACCTACATGAACGAAGAAACCAAAAGAAACCAGAATTCTATTTGAAAATCATGTCTTTTCATGAGGTTTATGGTCCCAAAACCCTACATGAAACCAAAACATCAATCCCTGACAATCCTAGCTTGATATTATCTCAACTCATCCCAAATAACCTGACCCAAATAACCATAACCCACTCTGATACAATTTTTCCACGAACAAAGCCAATGTTCCATCAAATCCCAAACCCTACCCAGCCTGTGGCATGCCCCGAAGGGATTTCTTGATCCCCAAAAGAAAGAAATTTGTTCCTAGGTATCACAAATTTTGTTTGGGAATGATTTCACCCACTTACATAGACACAAATGACCAGCAATATTGGGCAACATAATAATTAATAACCATAACCAAACAACGTACAACAAAATTCAGATTCTAGTTTTTAAAAATTTAATCAAACCAAAATACAAATATAGAAAGGAACCCATAAAAATATTTCACGAACCTTGATGGGACAAGAGAGAAATATGCATGAATCCACCACCACCAACATCTTCATGAGAAACAGGATCCACCATCATCAGAACAACACATCTAGCCTTTATATGAGCCATACATAATAATATCTACCCACACAAAATGGTGTATGTTGGGTGTTAGAAAGATTCCCATAGTGTTTTACCCACAATATATTCCATGTGATAAAATTAAAAGAATGATTAAAATTCACTATTTATAACAATGATTTTGGATCATTTTCAAGAAAACAATTTTATGGAAAACCATATTCAAATGAACACTTTTAGTGAAAAATTTTCAGAAAGAAATATTTGAATATGATAAATTTGATTTAAAATTTAAATACACCTATGGTACACCATAAACTAACGGATGGAAGCACATCACATAAGCCATATTACAGAAGGGATGGCCATAGGTTAATCCCAAGGGAAAATCTAGCTCTATTTAAACACCAGATCCTCATTCCTTGGAGCAATGGGGTATAGAAACCACAACCATAAGCATTCTCATGCACGGTCCCCAAGAAACTAATATCCCATGGGCCTAGTAGTCTTATATAATAATCATAGTTTAGTTAGTCTAGTAATAATCAATCATGCTATGTGAAACCAGGATTATCCACTTCCGAATCACTAGCGTACTAGATCTAGTTGGTCCACCAAGATACTCTGGAATCAATTTGTATGGAAATTCCAATTTCACATGCCACATAAAAATCTATTTCCCAAATACATAAAGATATAGACAAGAAAAATTGAAATCATGATTTTACATAGAAAAAAACACCTTCCATTTAACACACACCAAAGCCTATTTAAAAACCCATTTTAACATCACTTGCATATTTAATAAAAATAGTTTAACAATATCAAAAAAAACACACAATCAATAAAATTAAATTTTATTGTCAAAGACTTTTCCCAATATACATATAATACTAATTAATTTCATAACACGCTTCATACCACTTACACAGTTCAATTTGACATTTTATGGCATACAATAAAAACCGACACATGAAAATAGTCTATTTCGTTTCTAAAAACCACTTTCAACACATTATCACCTCATCTTCATTTTAAAACACAATCAACACTTTTCATAAAATTATAATGACACTTTGAAGAAGTACGACAACAAAGCACTTGTAAAGAATAACCATTTTCTTTCGAAAATACCATTTTCGTCACAGAAGAATCCCAAAACACATTCAAAACATATTTCGAACCACAAAAATCAAACATTGAGCACATTTATAAACTCTTGAAAGAAATATAAAATTATCTAAAAATGTTAAATTATGTAACCACCTAACTCACAGTTGGAAGCATTTGAAATTTTTTTGCAAATATCAACTGCACCACCACAAGACACTATAATAGAATGATTAAACTAAACATAAATATTGAGTCCTAAATAATGAGATTCAATCCCAAATCTACCACCCAACCTTCTAGATAAACAAAACCCAAAAAAATAAGAAAAATTTAAGTAGTAGGGATGAAAACGAGGGATAAATCCCTAAATTGACATTTTCATGAAGAATCAACACTAAATCCACAAAAGGAAAGAAGCCCTAGGTAACTAAAAGGAGGAGACGGAGGCACCTTGGTCTGGGAAGGCTGATTGAGGCTATCATTAGGTATTGGGGTTAAATCCATAGAGTAAATATCTGGTATTTTAAAATTTTTAATGCCCCCGATAAGCCACATGATTTTCCATCATGTTTTGCCAAACCATTTTTCTACCATGCACCCCTAATTTTATAAAAGGAACACAGAAAACTATTATCCCACACAACTTACAAACTATGCACTAACCATGTGGTTAGTCACTATCTAAAAAATCCCAATATGAAGCATGGTTTCCAAAAAAATGGAACACAATTTCACAAAATGATCTGTGACCATGATCCTCATCTTGTGAAACCAAAACATCACATTTTTCAGAAAAACACTAAGAGGAAACTAATGAATGAAATCATGACCAATTATATGTAAAATATCATATTAAAATTAAAAATCATCACACCCTAAACATGATGGAAGAACCAAAATTTATGTTTGAACCATAACAAATTATGTAAACAAAAACCATATTGTGATACAAAGCATTCCCCATATATCCAATAATATATTTAATTAATAAAAAAAGTATGGTATAAAATTTACATATTGAGTAAAGAATAAAATTTTAATTTTTTTTCCTAGAAAATAAAATAACTAGAAAAGATATTACCATATATAAAAATGGAATATATTTTATGCAATGAACCCATCCATGTTCAATGATATAGATAATTAGTGAATATTTAATGTTTGATGAACACAGTAATGTGAATATATCAATGGGACAACAAATTGAATCATGGTAGTTAATTTCCATACTCTCAAAAAAAATATATAAACACCAATCAAGTGGATGAATAAGGATCATACTAATACAACATTTTCCGTCATTAGTAAAAAATAAGTGGTTGATTTCATTAATTAATGGGAATACAAAATGATATTTTGAAAACATTCTTGAGTAAAATATATTATTTATTTGGTAAAACATTTGAAAATAATTTTCATTGAAAATAATTTTTATATAATTTTTATTTAAAAATTATCCTTTTTATCAATCAAAGGAAGCCTCAAAGAAATTGATGTGGGTAATTATGTACATGCCATACAAGGTAAAGAGAACATTCTTCTTGTAATGTAAAACATTAAACTGTTAACTTATTAATAAAATGATAAGAAAAATCCATTTAATACATTTATAAAAGAAAAAAAATGTATAAACTAATGTAATAATTAATTTTAATGGTTTAAAAACAATTTTAAAAACAATTTTTTAAAATATGGTTTTTATAAAATAAACATGTTCTCTGACAACACAATGAAATGTAGTCGAATTTTCTGAAAAAAAAACTTCCCGAACATTTTATGTACAAAAGAGTGGGAAAATGGTATTATTAAATGAAAATATCATTAATTAACATAAGAGAATAAAATTACAGGGTTTGGTTGAAAATGATCAAATAATTTATTCGAATGGATATTCATGTCTAAACAATCCCAAATAAAATGAGACTGTTATGAAATCCCATGAAAATCCCATAACATTGAAGTGAGACCCAATTAATGAATTTATTATGTGTATAAAATATAAAAAATTATATATGTGTAAATGCAACCATATATGTAAAAAATTATTTATACTGATAATCATATAATATTAATGACAATGATGACATAATATAACTCAATCGAAGGAATTGAATTATAAATCTTCTTTTACAACTATTTAACTTCTGAATAATAATACCAATGAATGAAATAATTTCAAATGAAACTATAAATGCATTGAAGATAAATTTATTCATGATATTAAATACAATAGGAGAAATCTATTCACTATAGGAAATAAATAAGAGTGGATAATGGTTTATGCCTCATGGAATGAAAAGTGAGAGGAAAATCCATTACCTTACATTTCATTTTTTGTGAAAATCATTTAAAATCATTAATAAGTATTTGATGAATGTTATTAACAAAAAAAAATAACCATAATAATATTTATAATATCATATATTTTTTTCTTATACTATCTCATTACCCATTTGTTAAAAATCCTTCATTATTTTCACTATTTATGGTGCTAATTCTCTAGTTTTTCAAGTATGATTTGACTTGTTACTATTTTTTACTATTTATTATATCATGATTAAAACATATCTAGAATGTAAAAAAAATTTATATCTCATATATAAATCATATATTTATTTACAATAATCTATAATTTAAGAAGATAGAAAATTCAATACACCATTCCTGGTGATGGTCGGTCATATGTATGCATGAATGGCACTTCCATTTCTTTATCGTATATAAAAAAAATGAAAAATAAATGTTATATGTGAATATGTATACTATAATTCTATTATCATATTTATTTCATATAATTCACATAGTTTTATTAAATCCATATTTTATACAGTCCTTCTATAGCTTGAACGAATCACATCATTTTGAGGAGGCAATAGTCCATACTCACACAAATGACGTTATTATATTCCCATAAAAAGGAAATCATGATAAAATGTTTCAAATGAAAATTTTAAAAGCATAAATATATAATAAATATCTTATATATCATATATAAACAATAAATACATCATTATTCAATCCTTTAATGTAAGAAAATGGAAGAATTATTGACATCAGTTTGTGAGGTGGTAGTATGCCGTACACACAAACAATGATTACATATCCCCTTTGATAGATATGTGTGAATTTTTAGGATGAAATAGTATCATAATAAAATATCAGTGTATTGAAGATACATAGATTATTATATATTAATTGAATAAGAATAAATGTAATATTTAACAAAAAAATAAAATGGAAGTGATTGTCAAAGAATGATACCTCATTTTCAGGAAACTCTTTTTGGTTTATACCAAAAAAAATAACTGGTCAGATTTTAACCAAACTGATTCTTGTTTGTTTAATTTAGGGGTTTTAGATATTAATTGATCATTTCTTTGGTTTTGGAAAATTTCTTGAGAGGTGTGAATTAGTAGGGGTGGGTGTCTTTTATAGTGGAGGAGAAGTGTCATTATTGTAAATTTTTCAAAAGGGAATTCCACCCTTGTTATTTGCATTTCATGTTTCTCCAATAATGTTCCAAATTATATTTAATGGATTTTAGAGAATAAATATGGCTATACAATATCATTTGGACAAGTTTTTATTTCATTTTTCCCTTAAGATTAATGTTAAATATGTTGTTAATCTAGTTTTTATCTTAATCACTGTAATTAATTTCAATTACATTCAGTAATATGTTTGTTACAAATTTTTTTTACCTTATCATAAATTATAAAATATTCTAATTAAAATTATTTTATCCATATTTCCTAATTTAATTCACATATTTGGATGAGAAATATTGAAATTCATCCCCTGAATGGGAAGAAAAAAAGGATTTTTAAAGTAAATATGTTCAAAAGGTAGAGATATTTTTATATCTAATTTCAAATTGAAATTTATTATAATGACATAAATATGAATAATTTATATAATTTTTATCTAAATAAACATTAAAATAAATAAGGAAATATGTCTTATCCATATAAAAAAATTAGAAGAAAAAAGGGTTGTGATTTAAAATAAAATATTTTTTACTATTCATCTAAAAATGAAAATTCTTATATAAATAAAAAATCACCATAATCTAATTTTTATGTTAATATTTTAAAAATGATCAAAAATTTTACATATAAATTTATAAAATTTTAAAAAATTATTGATAATTTTTTATTTGTTAAAAATTGTTAAAAGTGCCCATATAAAATATTGATTTTTATGCGTAAAATTATGGTTGTTCTCATATTATGCATAAAAAATAAATTATATTAATATAAAAAATATATTTTATTCAAAATATACCATAAATATTTTATCAATATAATTCAATAATTATAATTAATTTTATTTAACAAGTCAAAAAATATTTAGAGCATAAAATTTAAAATATATATGTGATACCCAATCGGTTTATATTTTCCCATAAAATTAATTGGAAACCAAAGAATTTATATGAAATTTTTGTAAACCATATATTTGCATAAGTACTTTAATACTATCAATAATATTTAATTTAATATCTCAGTTATATTATATTAAATAATAATTTTTTAATAATATATTTTTGTTAGGTAAAACTCCATCTTGTGTTTAATGCAAGTCATCGAATAAAGCCATTGTTGCATTTGATGCAAGTTAAATCAGTGTTGTGTTCATTTTATGAAATTGAATATATTAAATTTAGCTAATATATTAAATATCCCATAATGTCTAATGATTTTTTATTCCTTTCTACATTTTGTGTTGTATGTCAAACATTCTATCGATTTAAAGTTACTCTTTTAGATTTTTTGGGGGGGGTTACATTCTCCCCACATTAATGAAAAGGCGTCCCCAAATTTTAAAATAGATCTAAAATATTTGGTGTTGATATTTTAAATTTTCATTTTTATTAAATACAACATTGCAATGTCTCGTAAATTTGGTGTAATTGTTTTTATTATATGGAATTATTTTGAGACCACATGCTCTGAAGACATGTGATTCCGAGGTCCAAAGAGCCCAGAACTGAATTTTCAATTTTTTAATGTATGTTCATTAAATGTTCGAGCAGTATTTTCTATCTTTTGAACAGGTGCTTAGATTGAAAATCTAAGGGCACTATTGAACTCAAAATGATAGGATTCTCTTATAAATGAATTAAATTTGGACAAAAAGGGCAGAGAAGAAAAGTTATTTTTCATACCTTTTGAGAATAATAATAAAATAATTTAAAATAATTATTTTATATATTTTCTCACCATTGGTTCGTGGACGACGAAGCTACAGTGCATCAAACAGGTGACACCGATGTGTATTATTGAAGCTCATTAAGTGCCCATATCACACAACATTATAATGCAATAATGTATGCGTAACAGTGAAACTATTTCAAAAGTGAAATAGTGTAACAAAGCAATGCTGCATTGTAATAGAAATGATGTGATATGATTCTTTTTATAAAACCAATATTTGGGAGAATGGGGAATTGAAATATGGGAATTCTCCGATGAACCACCGACAGTTTTCCTCTCCAACAAAAAATGAAAATCGTCGGTGAGACTCCATCATCTTCAACGATTCATGAAGAACAAAGATGGATGTGACGTCAACATCTTGAAACCTCAAGGAAGAACTCTTTGGAATAGATCATCAATTAGGAAGGGGTTTATTCATTTAAAGTATTTGATTATTTCTTCATATTTCATGAAAATAAATAAAGAACGTGGATTGACTGACTAATGGGTTGATCCGCAAATCACTCTTTCTTGTGGGTGGATATTGATTGGGGGTTTGAATTGGGGTTTACTCTTGCTGGGTGGTTAATATATTTCCCCATGATTATCTCTAACATGGAGGGAACAGTTCCACGTAAACTCGGAATAGTCCCACATCCATAGTTTTTTATTGTGTGTTCTTTATGGATGATTTCTCAAGACGATGGAAAAGTGAGTTTGAGGTCGTCACAACAGGGGTGATGACCTATCCATTCATTGGAAACATGTAGTTTGATAAATGGACCACTAGAGTGACTTCGGGGGCCCATCGAAGGTTCCATAGGAGGCATAAGCCACAGGGGGGGTGGAGGAGTGCTCGTTGGTGCGCCATGACAGTGAGGAGGCACAGCGATGCGTGGAGGGACAACTGGCGTCTAGGCCATCCAGTGGCTTGCAAGCCATAGTTTGACAACTATAGCTGGAGGAGGCCCCATGTATGTGGGGATAATGGGGGACCCAGACACGTTGTATATGTCTCATCCTAGCTGGACGATGCCCCACTAACAACACTTCGAGGCCAGTGTACGGTGAGTGGGCCGCAGCCCATCCAGCGGGCCGGGCCGGACGAGACCGTGTCACTAGGAGACTCGGTGTGCTGGACCATCTGTCAAATCGGGCTCGGCCCAATGAGGCCAATTTGGCCGGACCCTCTATCTAGGCTAGACTGGACCGAGCCAGACCCGATTCGGGTAAGGTCATGTCAGTCAAATTAAACTGGGGGTATGTAGGACCCCTGGGCCGAGTTGGTCGGGTCGGTCTGATTGGGCCCATATACAACCAACCCATGTTTTCTAAAACTGTTTTATATCTCAGAAAACGATTCCAATTGACAATTCATTAGTGGTGTTGGGACCTTTGTGATGGGGTAATCCTTTTGAGATACTCCACTTGAGTTTTGGCAGATGTTGGAGTACGAAAGAGTTAGATCAGAATCGAATCAAACCAAGGCCTTTTTTATAAAAATCTCATAACATACAGACTGAGCATTCGATCAATGAGCCGTCTATTACATTGGGACCCTTACAATGAGATGGTTATCTGGGGTTACTCTATGTGATAATTAGTGGTGGTTGAGGTATGAATGATGGCTTGAGGAGCGGATTTTCTGAAAATAAGGTGTGTTATGTGCAAGAATCCAGTGGTTGGCCGTGACGTGAAAAAGGAATAACGATCATGTGTGGGTTAGAACTTGGTGATCCTAAGTGGGTAAGAACCTAGTGATCCTGTGAGGGTCACCACCTTGCGATCCTTTGTGGGTCATCACATAGAGATCCTCTAGGGGTCATCATCTAGCGATCCTCTATGGGTCAACACCTAGTGACCCTGTGTGGTTCAGTATCAGAGCCTCTCGACATAATAAGAAGATCTAGCTTTTTGACTAATCATATTTACTTATATACTTATGTTATACCATGTGTGAGTTGCGTCATTAAATTTTTGCTATGTGGTTGATATATTTCTTGGTGGTATTACCTCAATGGTATTTTTTCCATTATGGTGTTTTCCTTTGTGGATTACTAAGAGACCTTTGGGGGTCTCTGTGTCCCTACTGTGTATTGTTATAGTCACTCATACGCAGGCTAGTCCTGCACCAATTGTGTCTTGTGCAGATGATGGAAAGCCTTGATTGGGACATTGGGATGCCAGGACTAGATGGTGATCAGATGGGGATTGATAGATGTGTTGTGCTGCAGTGACATCCAACATAGAGTTTTACATACCTTTCATGTAAGATCCATGGTGCATGACCTCCAAATCATGTACTTATTTTTTGTACATTTCTTTTAGGGGGACTTCTCTTATAACCCCTTTACTTTTAGTGTACACACTATACACTCAGTGGTGTTTATACTTATTTCTTTACATTGTGGTTTTCATTGTGTGGCATACCCAGTTTGTGTGTGTACAAGTGTAAAGGCAATGTTTTTTTTGGATATTCCTTTCTGGTTCTAGTCACCATACACTAGCCTATATAAAGACGTCATGGGGTAGTCACAACATGGGCCTTGGGGGACATGTTGTGACAATGGGGCAGTTTTTCTTGAAGGTTTCAGATGTGATGTTGTTGATTTTGTTGCTTTGCGGTTTGGTGTTTGTGGAAATGTTTGCCTTGTGGCCTTAGCTGTTTTCTGTATTGGGTGGCTTGGTTGTTGTTTATGTCGTGATTTCATGTTGGGTTCCCCTCCTCCCTTAAAAGAGGGTTTATGATAATAAAAAAAATTAATTTTTTGTCCAAGTGTTGGTGCAGCGGCCGACCTATCCATACACAAGGATCCTGAATTCGGTTATCCGACTCGGTACACAGATAGACTAGTTTCTTGTTTTTTGGGAATGTTTATCCCTTGATATCTTTTGAGTCACCTTAACAGGTATAACATATTGAATGTGGAACATCTGTTTCTCTATATGATTCCTACATGAAGACATCCAAACAGGATTCTCGTGAGAGACCACGAAGATGGTCCATCAAGCGATGAGGTGTCGGTGCAGGGACCACATATAGTAATAGCACCATCAAATGGTGTACGAGTAGCAGCACCACCCGGAGAGCAGCACCACCCGGAGAGCAGCAGTTTCTACCATCCCCACCAGTGGACAGTGCATGCTGACTGAGGATGCTTCACAAGTTCTAGAGATAGTGGCACTCAATTTTTCAAGGAGAGATGGATCCTCAAGAAGATGCGGATT
Organism: Viscum album; assembly: GCA_963277665.1. Classification (NCBI taxonomy): domain Eukaryota; kingdom Viridiplantae; phylum Streptophyta; class Magnoliopsida; order Santalales; family Viscaceae; genus Viscum; species Viscum album. Next base: position 559,598,285 of record OY728142.1, read on the forward strand.
GGTTGGAGGTAGTTACTCATGTTTTTCTCCTTGGAGAGTCATCGATCGACCAGATGATAGTTATAGCCTCTAGCCTTATTTAGGGCATGGAAGGGACATGGTGGATCTTGATGCTCTAAACATAAGAGGAGGCGACCCTTGTCTGGTCGGACTTCGAGATCCTCTTCGGGGCGGAGTTCAAACTATTGACACTAATATTAATGCATATACATGAGTTACTGCACCTACAATAGGGAATCCTGATTATGGCCCAATACTCAGCGTGGCTTACCGACCTCTCATACTACTCCACCGATATGTTACAAGCCCCTTTCTTCTGGGACATAACTTTTGAGTAGGGACTCCGACGAGAGATTAAGACATTGATGATTTCTCTCAGTATCCCGATGCTAGTTGGGGTGCCAGAGCGAGCACTAATGGTGGTGAGCATACTATCTGGGAAGGCACCAATGATGAGAGCCACAATCAGAAGACAAGTGGCTGAGTCATCTGCACCAGGTAGTAGGTAGATGACGTAGAGGCCCAAACTGGTGAAAACATATAGAGGAAGACTACAGGATGCTAGTTAAGAGGTGTAGATCACACGAGGTAGATGAGGTTATCTTTGGGAGAGAGTTTGTTAAATTTTCCAAGGATAGGAGAAAACGGCTCGTGACTGTCGGACACCCTACCTGGATGACCGATATGAGGTTTATAGACTTCCGAGAGAGCGATAGAGGTTTGGGAGAGGGGGATAGTAGGGCGGCAGATGCGGAAGGTGAGCAGGCTGAGCAGGAGGAGGTTGATGATGGTTCGAGGTACCACCACCACCACCCCCAGGAGATACTCTACGAGTTTAATGATTAGGTGGACATGGGAAGGGCTAGTTTTAGGTGATGGAGGCATATGAGAACAACACTCTACAAATGATTAGAGGTATGATTTGTTTCTAATCCACCTTATCTACAGTTCTCATATACACAGGTTCTAGTCACTCTTTCTTTGTCAAGGACCTCTTTCGAGGCTCAAATATTATGGAGGAGTTGATGGCTCGATCCTTATGTTTAGAGACTTCTACAGGAGGGGATATAACAATTAAACACTAGTTCATATATTGTGAGCTTACTCAATGTGGTGAGAGCCTCTACTATGATCTCTTAGTTACAGGGTATAGGCTTTAAGAAGTCATCTTGGGTATGGAATGGTTATCCATATTCCATGCATAGATCAACTGTTTTAGGCGCAAAGTGCAGTGTATCCGTGTGGATGGGACCAAGTTTTTTTCCACTACTGAAAAGAGAACCTTTTCAGCACAAGACAGACTTTATTAGAGGAGGGTTTAGCTGATCACTCACAATTTGGCTAGCCTCACCCACGGTGTGGTGGACAAGGGTAGTGTGAGATTTCCTGTAGTGTTGGGTGAGTATGAGGATGCATTTCAATAAAATTTCACAGGACTACCTCTTCACCGAGAAGTATAATTCAACATTAACTTTTACATAGGGATGACACTGATATCTACACCTGCATATTAGATGTCTCGTGTAGAGATTTGTGATTTGAGGATAAAATTGGAGGACTTGTAAAGGGTGGGGTTTTTAAGTCCCATTGATTCTCCAGGGGAAGCCCCGATGTTGTTTTCCATGAAAGAAGATAGAATCTTGAGGCTATGCATGGAATTATGTCTCCTGAACTAGGTGACTCTAAACAAAAAGTATCCACTACCAAGGATTGATGACCTCTTTGATAATATGTAGGGAGTAAGATGGTTCTCGAAGAACGACCTTGGATTTGGTTATCACCAACATTGGTTTTGAGATGAAGATGTACCGAAGACAACCTTTATTTTCCATTACGACCACTATGAGTTCTTGGTGATGCCTTTCCGTATGACCAATGCCATAAAAGTGTTTACGAGACTCATGAAAAGGATAATCAAGACTTAGATTGACTAGTTGGTTTTGGTCTTCCTTGATGACATCTTCGTGTACTTAGCATTAGAGTAAGAACACACTATACATCTCCAAATAGTCCTAGATGCACACCGAAAACACTAAAATTATTGTAAACCCAAGGAGTGCCAGTTCTAGATTTAGGAGGTCCTCTTTCGGGGACACGTCATCTCGGAGGATGGAGTTGTAGTGGATCCAGAAAATTGAGTGGTAGTGCTTTCTTGGGATCCACCCTGGAGAGTGACTGAGGTGCCGAGCTTTTTGGGGATGGCTGGTTACTATCAGAGGTTCATACCTTACATTTCCAGAGTACAATCTCTCTTATCAACTTTAACACGTAATGGAAAACCCGTTGGGTGGATAGAGAAATGTCAGCAGAGTTTTCAGGAGCCAAGGATGAGACTAACAAGTGTCCCCATCATTAGAATACCAGAGGAGGAAGTTGGGTATGTAGTTTACTGTGGTCCATTAGTGACTGGACATGGTTTTGTCTTAATAACAGAGTGAGCAATGATCACTTACAACTCATGGCAGTTGAGGAAACATTAGTAGAACTACATTACCCATGACCTAGATTTAGCAGCAGTGGTCTTCGGCATGAAGATGTGGTATCACTACATTATCGGTGAGAAGATTACCATCTACTATAACCAAACATGTGTCAGGTATATCTTCTCATAGAAGTACTTGAACATGAGACAACTTAGTTGGTTGGAGTTCCCACATGACTTTGAATTGGAGATTTTCAAAACTCATGTGAAGGGGAACATGGTGGGGAAGGCACTTAGTTAGATTTATGGTTTTTAGCTGCTGAGTGAGGAAATGTAGCATCAAGTTGTGATGAAAATGTCCTTTATGGGTAGTGATTATTAAAATTACCTTCAGTCGATGACTGTTACTCCCCCACTCTTATAACGAGTCAGAGAGGCACTGCTGGTGGATGTTTACTGTGATGCCTAAGGTTCTCCGTTATTCTCAGGCTAGTATCTTGAGGGATTTTCTATAGGTGGGGAGCAAGACATAATTTTCAGTGGGCATTATTTAGTAACAGTGATGTTTTAGGAGGAGTTTTTGAGGGGGTTCCATACATCCCCTTTTGTGGTATATCATAGAGTGGATAAGATTTACTAGGACCTTTGAAATTATTACTGGCATCTAGGGATGAAGAAATTAGTGGATGACTTTTTTTTCATTCCTCACTTCTTAGCAAGTGAAGGCTAAGCATCCAGTTCCAGTATGATTTTACTAGCCACTCGAGTTACTGTAGTGGAAATGGGATGGTATCTCAATGGACATAGTGACATGGTTACCACATACATCCATGGGCCATGATTCCATTTGGTTTATCATTGACCATCTCACCATTTTGGCTCACATTATACCCATTTGGGGGTATGGATTAGTATAGGGATTAAGATAACACTACATCTAAGAGATAGTGTGGCTCATCAAGGTCCCTTCGATGATCATCTCGGACTGCAATGCGCACTTTAAATATTGATTGTGGAAGGGGTTTCAGGAGGCATTTAGGACTCAACTACGTTTGAGAATATCCTTTCATCCCCAGATAAATGGTAAAATGGAGCATACCATACATACATTGTAGGACATGCTTTGTGTATGTGTCCTTCATTTTAGTTACAATTGGGAGGACCACCTACCACTAGTGTAGTTTTCAAACAAAAAAATCAATCACTCCACCATTGTCATGGCACTATTCGAGGCCTTTTACCAGCGGACTTGAACAACACCCCGATAATAGACAAAACCTAGGGGAGTTGGAACTCCTAGGTCCAAAGTTAGTACATGCTACCACTGAGATGGTGTAGGTTAACTAGAAGCAGATAAGGACTACATAGAGTAGGCACAAGTCTTATAACGACAGGAGACAAAGACCCTTGGAGTTCGAGGAGGGTGATCATGTTTTCCTTCTGGTCTCACCCAAATGATGATTACAAAGATTTGGCATGGGTGAAAAAGTATCTCTAAGGTTCATTAGACATTTTCAGATCATGAGGCGAGTTGGTGAGGTGGCGTACTTCCTAGCTCTTCCCCCAGAGATGCACTGGGTGAATTATGACTTTCATGTGTTTCAAATGAGGAGGTACATGTCGGATCCATCACACATCAACAACTGGAGAGAGCTGGATATTGACTATGGGGATGCATTTGTGGAGTTCTCGATGGAGATAGAGAATCGACAGAAGAAGGTACTATGTGAGAATTAAATTCCCTTGGTGCATATTCGATGGTAGAATGGGAACCTCCAAGATAGCACATGGGAGCGGGAGGTTCAGATTCGTGCTCGGCACACCCATCTGTTTGATTAGTTTTGTTTTTAATTTCAGGGACATAAATCCCTATAGTGTGGAAAATGTAATATCTATGAAATTCCATGTAATTGTTTTCAATTATATGCAATTATTCTGAGACCGCACACTCTGAGGAAACGTGATTCCACGGCCTGGAGATCCCAGAATGGAATTTTAAACTTTTTAAGTACCATTAGTAAATGTGTGAATGAGATTTTCTATATTTTGAAACAATGCCCAGATTGAGAATTTTGTGGAACCATTGAACTCAAAACACATGGATTCTCCTAAAAATGACATAAATTCATATTGAAAGGGTTTAGGGGAAAATTTATTTTTTGAAATTTTTAGAAGAATTATAAAATAATTTTAATGAATTATTTTATTTATCTTCTAACCAATGGGTGGTGGATGGCGATGCAGCAATGCAGCTACATTGAAGCGATGAGTTGCATTAATGAATCTCATTAATCGCACATATCACATAGTGTAATGTTGCAATAATTTAAGTGTAATAACAACGCTCTTTCATAAGTTAAACAACGTAACAACACAATGTCACTGCTTTAAAGATACACTGCAACATTATTCATTTTTTTAATCCAACATGTGGGAGAATGGGGAATTAAACTACCAGGATTATCTGATGAACTACCTATAGTTTTCCTCACCAAAATAATTACAAACTCCAGAAACACTTCATTGTCTTCGACCTACCTCGACGAACGGATCTTGAAGTGATGTCAACATCTTGAAACCACAAGGTTGAATTCCTTGACATAGAAAATCAACGAGGTTGGGGTTTATGTGTTTTATGTATTTGATGATTTCTGCCACATTCATGAAAATTAATGATGAAAGCAGATTAAATGACTAATTGGTTGATCGACGAGTTGCTTGTTCTTGTGTGTGGATATTGTGTGGGGGTTTGAATTTGGGTTTTACTCTTGTCGTGGGGTTAATACTTTCCGCCATGTTTAAACTCTAACGCAGAGGGCGCGGGATGAAACGACCAAGGAATGAACCCCCTACCATATTTTTTATTGTTTGTTCATCATGGATGATTTCTCGAGATGGAAGAAAATCTAGATTGAGGCCATCATAGTGAAGGGATGACGTAATGATTTCTTTGATGGATGCAGTTTGAGAAACGGTCCACCAGAGCAACATTGGTGACCCGTCGAAGGTAACACCGTCGGCCCGTGGTGGCGGCTATGGGAGGAAGGTGGCAGTGCACCCATCGACATTGCATGGAGGGACTAACCTTGTATGTCTTTTTAGGTGGCCGGTGAGCTACGGTCCATTGATCGCGGCTTTAGGAGGCCCCGCATATATGGGGCCAGTGGGGAGCTGGACGCAGTGTGGATGCCACGTCCTGGATAGATGGTGCCCCACTGACCAAAAAAAGTGTGATCAGTCTTTGGCGGGCAAGCCACTCCCTAGATAGTGGGTTGGGTTGGACCCACACTCATCGGGCGAGGCCAGATGAGACTAGGTCACCGAATGACCCGGCGGGCTAGACCCTTGGAAGAACCAGTATGGGTCTAGTGAGGCCCTTTGGGCCAGGCCCTCCAGCCATGCCAGACTAGATAGACCTAGACACGAGCTAGGTCAGGTTGAGTTAGTCGAATTAATCAAGGGTATGTTGGACCCCATAGCAGAGTTAGTCAGGTCGACCCAACCGTGTTGGACCGGGCCCACACATAACCGACTCCTGTTTAATAAAATTCATGTATCTCTCAAATCGCACATCCAATTGACTCTCTATTAGTGGTGTTGGGATCCTTGAAATGAGGCGGTCCTTTTGATATAATACTCTTGTGTTTTGGAAGATTTTGGAGTATATTTGGGTTGGATCATACTCGAATCTAACCATGAAATTTTTAATAAAAATCCCATAACATACATACCGAGCGTCTGATCGACGTGTCGTCTATTGCCTTATGACCATTATGATGAGATGGTCCTTTAGGTTACTCTATGTGAGAATTTTTAGAGGTTTAGGAAATTATGATTTCTTGAAGAGGGGATCCTCTGGAAGTCAGGCATGCTATGTGCAGGAATATAGTGGATGGCTCGGACATGAAGAAAGAATAGCAATCATTTGTCTGTCAACACCTAGAGATCCTATGTGGGTTAACACCTAGAGATCCTATGTGGGTCAGCACCTAAATATCCTATGTGTGTTAGCATCTACAGGTCATCTGTGGGTCTGTACCTAGCGATCCTCTGTGGGTTAGCACCTAGCGACACTGTGTAGACCATCTGCAGAGCCTCTCAATAGTGTATGATGATCTAGTTTTATGACTAATCATCTTTACTTCAATACTAATTTTATACCGGGTGAGAGATGAAAATTTTTCTTTGTACTATGTGGTTGAGATCTATCTTGGTAGTATTACCACTGTGGTATTTCTTCCCTACGTTTTGTTTTCCTTTGTGGAATACTAAGATACCTTCATGTTTATCAAGTTTGCTACTGAGTATTGTAATACTCACCCCTACATGGGTTTCACCCTCACCTGTTGTGTCTTGTACAGATGAAAAAAATCTGTTGACTCGGACCTTAGGATGCTAGAAATAGACGGTGCTCAAGGGTTGATCGATAGGAACAGTGTGATATTGTGACATTCGATAGAGATTTCAACAAACTCTTTAGGTAGGATCTTTTACAGATGACCTCTGGAATATGTACTTATTTTTCTGTATTTTTCATTCGGTTGGGTTTTTATTCTGTCCCCTTTACTATCAATTCACAAACATTACTCTCAATAGTGTTGCTTGGTAGCATTGTACATTTTTATTTATTGTGTTTTTTTTCTTTGTGTGGAATTCCCTATCTCTGTGTGTACAGGTTTAAACGAAATGCCTTTACGTTCTAGGTTATGCCTTTTTTGTACTAGTCACCAGCCTTTAGCCTGTGGAAGGCAGACTTGGGGTAGTCATGACATGAGATATGTGGGATAGTTCAAGAAAAACATCATGAAAATACATAATAAAATATCTTTTTATGAAGATATAATTATAAGTAAAAATGGTTAGATGAAATAACACATAACTAGGTTTCCACATAAGAGAAAATTAGTGGATGGCGGATTTGCGTACGAAGAAAAATTAAAAATTTATAGGGAGTGATTGATGTCAAAGATCAAAATAATATAAATGTTCATTGGAATGTTTAGAACCTCAAAACCATAAATCTATGATTGCTTAAAACCCATAGGTTCTAGAAAAATGAAGCTATTATGGTAACATTTTTATATTATGATACGTTCCCTAATGTGTAATAATTATATAATTGGAAAAGAATATAAGGAAATATAATTACATGATACATATTAATTTCATTAGTACAAATTTAATATTTTGGAGTTTCCTCAATTAAAATATAATTCATCCCTTAATGCATTAAATGGATACCCTTGAATGAAACCCATTTTTTGATGAACTATGAATTTTTATACTGATCTTAATACCCATATAAAAGTCATAATACTTAAAAATATAGAGGTTTAAAAACCAATATGGTTAACAAAATTAATATCTGAACCTAAAATAAAAAAAAATTGTGCATCATTAAAATTAATTCATCAAATTGTTTAACTACAAAATGACAAATTAACTATGAAATCATGTAGTATAGTTGTAGGGACACTAACCTTTTCATCCTTCTATCTGGATTCAAGCCCCTTGTGTTTATATATTTTCCTTAATATAAAACCATATTAATATAATTTTAAAAATAAATATGATGGAAATCCCTGAAATAAGGTTAATAACTAAATATACATTTAACTATTTTTTTCAATACAATCCCGATACTTAAATATGTCATCTATTTATTTCCACATACGTCACTACTTTGTCTAGAGTATATCCAATATAATATTTCATTAAAACACTTTGAGAACACAACTAAATCATGGTGGATATTCCAATTGATATGTCACCTCTATAAACAATTCAATTATCTAAAAAGGTTCTATATATCGAGGGGATAGTTTTCCATGCTTCCACTAATTATAATGTCCAAGCCTTGGTGAGATCCCCAAAAACACAGGATCACTCACCACGAATGACAACAATCTTCAGTAATGATCTGCACACGACTTCTGATGACTCTGACCCATCTCCATCTTCTATCTAATCAAATGGATCTTATCCGTCTTTTCATGGAATTGAATCAACCCACATAGTGATGTGTAACCTATTTCCACCCAACACAGTGGATAATGACAAGGATTCCCTTACAATTCATCAAAAGATCTATTTTTATCAAGGCCTAATAGCTATTATTATATGAGAACTCAGTTAATGTTATATTATCTTCCCATGAGCAACCAAAATATATTTCAAAATACCACAACATTTCTTTTGATGTATGTATCATCCTTTAATATTTCCCATCTATCTAAGTATTACACTCCATACTCATAGTCAACTAAATCCTGAGGTATTTCTATAAGTATTTCTAGAAATGAGATAAGAAACTCAGATTTTTGTCTGATAGAATCCAAACTGGTATTCCATCTCTTTTTACAAATTATTTGATATATATTTTGGAGAGATCATCGGTAAGTACCCAGATCTTCGTTTCTAGTATACTTTTCCTTTTTTTTTCATTTTTGAGAAAAAGAGGAAAATCTAGAAATTGTCATAGTACAGGTCATGTACTTTATAAGTACATGCGGTGTTCCTTGTTGCTACGTGAGGCCGTGTGCTGGCCATGTCCAGGCCACACACACGATGTGTAGGGCGAATGTGGAGGCCGATTAAAGTGGAGTACGGAAAGTCCATTTACACACCGCGTACTTTCTTTTTTTAATTAAATGAACTGAGGTCGTGCCTAATCGACAGGAAAACCTTCCTCTCTAGGTTCTACGACCAGGTGCATCCGTACAGCCGCGAACATCCGTCGAGCCCCCGAGCCTCCATCTGTTGGTAGAATCGACCGCAGTCGATTGCGTTGGAACCAGAGTGGTGAGCACTTCCTTCTTATCAAGTTTCATTACATGATTTTCCTTCTATCTTGATATATTGTGGGTTGGACGTTTTGTGAATTTTTGTAGATCTACGCCTTTATAAGGAGAATCAATCCTCGTAGTTCTAGTATATTGATCTCCTAGCATCAAGGTAGGTGGTTTGTGCCATACCATTCAATGTCTTTCAGTTTTATATGAAAATTTCCACCAATACCCATGAACAGGGTATTGCGTGTTTACCATTTTTCCACTGTTTCTTTCCTGCCTTGATTTTATGCTTGTGTAGCGGTAATTTGATCATGTTTGAGGATAATGGCTATTCTTGGATGTTTTTCCCTTGCCTTGTTCTTGTTATGTCCTTTGGGTATTATTATCCTTTTTCCATAGTACCTATTTTCCATGCCTTGTGACCATAGGATGGAATGATTTTCTTGACATGCCTGTTGTTATGTAGAATGGTTTGCCAAGTAGCTCTCTAGGTGTACATTGGACTTATAGAATTATTATTCACTAACTGGCACATGACCGTGAGAACCTAGTGCTATGTACTATAAGGGTTAGACCAAGTGAGCTTCCCAGATAGTCTTGGATATTATAGACTATAGGAGGGTAGACCGAGTGAGATTCCTTAGAGAGTTTTGGTTATTGTAGACTACAGGGGATATACTAAGTGAGCTTCCCATAGAGTCTTGGATATTATAGACTATAGGAGGGTAGACCGAGTGAGATTCCTCAGAGATTCTTTACTTGTTTGAATTTACATAAACCATTCCAGGCTAGAGAATGAATTGACTGAGAGAGCTTCTTCAGAGAGTTTGTGATAGACCTAAGACTATAGGAGGAATTGACCGAGTGATCTTCTTCAGAGTGTTTCTAGAACTTGGGGCTATAAAATGGTTAGACCACGTGATCTTCCTTAGAGATCCCCTGATTACCATATACTATAAGGGGAATTAACCGAGTGAGCTTCCTCAGAGAGTCTTATAATTTCGTATGACCAAACCATAGGGGTTACGCTGAGTGCACTGCCTAGAGGTTTGTTGGTACTTCTTGGATAAGACCAGAGGGGTTGTTAGCGAGTACTTACAAGAGGAGTTCTTAATTTGGTTAGTTGTTTCTTCACTACTGCTTGCTGTTCTATTTATTGATTAATGTTGTATATCATCCTGTTACTTCTTTCCGATTACTACCTGCTATTTACTATTACTGTCTACTACTTAATATACTATTACCTGCCATATACTCACTGACTATTAGGCACAGATCATTGGCTGTTTCCCTACTGGGATTTAGTGTCACACCCTATTTGTGTCATCCTTTTGGACCCAAACAGAATATTTTTTTGCAGGTATAGCAAGGGAAACCGCCCTTCGTCATCTGGTACTTAATTGATTTGGAGTAGGAGAGCATGGGACCGAGCGTTGGCTTGCGATGCTGATGAGTTGTTTATCTTTTCTTTTATACTTTTTTTGGTACTGTTTGTATTTCTAGAATTGTGACCTTCATTGGTGTTTTCCTAGATATATATCATGCATCATTTCATATATACATATGTGCTCCAGCGTTCAATTGTTTTAGTCTTCCGTTGTTTACCTGTGCATTGTTTCTTGATATTTACTCTTTCCTCTATTGAACGTTTTGTTTACTTCCGTTGTGTACTCTTCCAATGAGGGAATAGTTTCCCCACTATCACACCCAAGGCCCTCGCTGCTAGTCGGCAACTTCTGGCATTTGGGGAAATGTGCTTGAGGCCATGTTTCCAACCAGGTATGGGGTTCCTTTGGGTGGCTTCTAGAACCGGGACGTTACAAAGTGGTATCAGATGAATTATTTTCTCTTGATTTACTATTTGGATCCTTTAACCGAGGATAGGACGGATTCTGTACTTGGTAATAAGCTATTCCCGGGAGTAGCTAACCCGTGTACAGGGAAAATCCAATCTACCGCGTTATTGAAGTTTTCTAGTTTGAGATTTTACGGTTGATATGATTTCACATAGAGTGATTCACATGCCCTGTGTTGTTATTGTTGTGCTATTTTAGTTATATTTCTATCCCAACCTGATGATATAATGGTATTCCATCTCATGCATCATATAGGAACTTGTTATAAATCACATGACATGCATTCTTGTCATTCTATCTAGGGTGAATTAGCAATTGCATGTTGTTGTGATAGACGTTCTGTAGATTTTTCTTGTTGTTGTGATTGATTCTTTGATAGAATCCTTGCAGTTTGATTGAGGAATTGTTTGTATTGTGTCTTTCTTAAATGAAGGCCAAATTTTTGTTCTTCAGGTGTTATGGGCCCTCATGAATCGGAACATGGTAGGTCATATACTTTTTCCCTTGAATATGATATGTAGGAGATGCCATGATTTGGTTTGTGGGGAGTATGGGACCTCACAGATCGGAATCTGACACCATTATTTTTGTTTTTCAGTGTTTTCTGGGCTTCGGTGCAGTTTATGAGCTACTGCCTAGAAAAACCCAGAATACACGGCGTGTACTTGATTACAAGCCGTGTAGTTTTAGACCGTGTCACTGACTGTGTGAGCAGAAACATAGGGTGGTGAAACGGTTTTCAGAAACCCGCCATGTAAAGTCATTACACATCGTGTAGTAGTGAGCAGTGTACCCAACCATGTCTCAAACAACATGGGTCGGGGAAGATCATATATTACACGCCCTGTTGGGTATGAACGCGCCATGTATTCTTGTTCTAGGTACCAGGCCATGTCACGAAAAACATGGGACAATGTTATCTCTCCTTTACACGCCGTGTTTGTTTAGAACACGCTGTGTAAGGGTCAGCCGTGTAGCCAGTCGTGTAATTAACAACACGGGTTTCCGAATCCTTGTCTAGTACATGCCGTGTCCTTAGTGAACACGCCATGTAGTGTAGGGTTAAGAGGACCGTGTGAGTTAGATGTGTAAGGAGACTCGGGAAGGGGAATGGAGATAAAGTACAGGCTGTGTAGTCTAGGGTGTTACATGACCAAAGGTGGAAGAAGTACACGCCCATGTGAATGGCCTTAAGGAGCATACCGTGTAGTTTTTATACACGACATGTAGTCCTGTTTAGTGAAACTTGACTGTTTCTTCCTCCTGTTCCCATTTTGAACTCTTGTGTTCTATGTACTTGATAATCCTCATCTAAGGTGTGCTTTTAATCTTTCAGATCTATGACTCCGAGAAGTCTTCCGGTCATACGTCAGCTGCCATCTGGTGATCAAACACTGGATATGGATGATCAGGGACCTCATGCAGATCCTCCTGTTGTGCCAGCCTTGGCACCAATGGTTATACCCGTTTCAGGCACCGATGTGCAGTTCAGAGAGGACTTCTTGAGGATGATGCAGACTTTTTAGGCAGTGCCACCTCCTGCCCCGTCGATGGATGAGTTGACATGGGTTTTCCAACAGTAGCATCCTCCTACTTTCTTAGGGGATGGAGGACCCCAGGATGCAGAGTCGTGTCTATAGGATACACTGACGATCTTTGAGCATCTGGAGATACCACTAGAGAGGAGGGTAAAGCTGGCCACTTATATGCTCCGATACACCGCCAAGAGGTGGTGGGAGGTGATCTCACAGACAGGGATCTAGAAGAATATGACTTGGGATGAGTTTTATAGTATCTTATATGATTACTTCTATCCAAAGATCTTGAGGTCCGACCAAGCCCTTGAGTTTAAGAGTCTCGAGCAGGTTACTCTTTCGGTTATGGAGTACTCTTCCCATTTTCCCAAGCTGTAGTGCTTTACGCCGATTCCAGAAGTTGATGAGTTGTTTATTTCTAGGAAGTTTGAGGATGGTCATATGCAGGAGATCCATTCCTAGGTGAATATCTTCATGTTGAATTTGATATCTTTGATCATCAAACAGACGCTGATCACTGAGATAAATCTTCAAGATTCTGGAGTAGTGATCCAGGGAGGTTCGACATCCAGAGTCAGTGTTTCTCCTACTGATAGCAGGAAGCGCCACAGGGAGTCTGCTCGAGGTGATCAGGGTAGACGGAATGCATCTTCAGGCATCCCGGTTTTATGCTAGAAGTGTGGTAGGAGTAGGCATACTAGGCCTCAGTGTTAGAGAGACCTGATAGAGTGTCGATCTTGCGGTAAGATGAGTCATCTTCAATATTTTTGTCAGATCTTCTCACCTACAACTGGTGGTAGGGGTTCTTCTATGACCCCGCATAAATTAAATGTATCGCCAATTTCACACCAGTCTGGGAACTAGAGTTTTTCAGGCTGTTCAAGACGAGGTGGAGGCTGCATCCATAGTTGTTAGCCACTAGGTTACCAGTGACAGTAGAGTGGATCAGCTCAGAGTGGTCAGCCAGGGGTGCATGGCCGTAGTACAGGCCAGACTTTTTCCATGGAGCAGACCCTTCAAGAGTAGGATGATGGACCTTCCATAGTTTGAGGTACGATCTTAGTAGCCTCAGTTTTATCTTCAGCCCATTTCAATACAGATGCTTCTCATTGTTTTATCTCTATTGATGTTGTGGAGAGCCTTGGGATCTGTGTCTTTTCTTCTGCCAAAATGTTGACTCTTGACACAACATTGGGAACAAGGACGTCTAGCATATATCAGTGCAGAGAGTTCCCTCTTAAGGTTTCAGGGTGTCACTTCTTCTGGGACCTCTATTTCCTAGAGATGACAGCCTATGATGTCCTTCTCGGTATGGACTAGTTAGTTCCCTTCCAGGAAGTCTTCAATTGCTATCATTGTAGGGTGAGTTTTTTATCACCAGAGGGCGAATCTTTTCTCCATAGAGAAGAGTGGGATTTATAGGTGGGTAGAGTTGGGCCAGAGCATCATGGGCTAGGAAGATTTACATCCTAGATTTCTAGTCTTCATCTGTATGACCAGGTGACTTCACAGTTAGAAATTCCTCCAATGGTGGATTGTTTCAGGGATGTCTTTCCAGAGGACTTTTCAGGTTTTCCTCCAGAGCATGAGGTAGACATTTCTATTGACCTCATTCCAGGAGGGGCATGGGTGTCCATTCCTCGTTATAGGATGGCTACACCTGAGTTGCAGGAGCTCAAGAAGCAGTTAGAGTAGTTGCATGAAAAGGGTTTCATCTGACACAGTAATTTGCCTTGGGGTTTTCATGTCATATTTGCGAAAAAAGGCAGACATCACCCTCAGGATTTGCATGGATTATTGGAAACTGATCCAGTTGACGGTCAAGAACCGATATCCCTTACAGAGGATTGATGAACTCTTTGATCAGCTTCAAGGAGCCCGGGTGTTCTCGAAGATCTATTTGAGGTCCGGTTATCATCAGTTACACGTTAGACCATTAGATGTACCTCTTACAGCCTTCAGGAGAAAGTATGGTCTATACAAGTATACGGTCATGCCATTCAGACTCAGGAATGCGCCAACAGCTTTTATGGAACTGATGAACCAAGTGTTCCATTTGTAATTGGACACTTTTGTGGTGGTCTCCATGGATGATATCTTGGTGTACTCTTAATCTCGACATGAACATGATACACATATTGAGATCATTTTGAGTACACTAAGACAGCATCAGCTTTATGAAAAACTCTCGAAATTCCACTTTTGGATGGATCAGACTCACTTCTTGGGTCACGTTATCTTAGAGACATGAGTATCAATAGACCCAGAGAAAGTGAGAGCTATAGTTTCCTGGGAGTAGTCAAAGAATGTATTTGAGGTGCAGAGTTTCCTAGGGCTAGATGGATACTGCAGGTGTTTCATAAATGACTTTTCATGCCTTGCAGCACCGCTGGAAGGCCTAACCAAGAAAGGTGTGAAGTTCTTATGGTGTGATTCTTGGGAGACAACCTTTCATGAGCTGAAAAGGGAGGTTGACGTCAACACTGATACTAGTTATTCTAGAGCCGGGAAAGAGCTATACAGTCTATTATGATGCTTCAGGTATCGGGATGGGGATGTGCATATGCGGGGAGATGGGGTCGTTGCTTATGGGTCTCGGCAGTCGAGACCGCATGAGAGGAACTACCTGATGCATGATCTGGAGTTGGAAGTTGTTGATCATTACTTACGTTGTTGGATAAATTGCCTTCTAGGAGAGAACTTTGTGGTGTTTACCAACCAATATAGTCTCAAGTATATCATCACTCAGCGTGATATAAATCTGAGACAGTGTAGCTGGGTCGAGTATCTTTAGTACTTTGACATTGAGCATGCCTATACGCTAATAAAGGGAAACACAGTGGATGATGCGTTGAGAAGAAGGACTCAGATTCAGGCAGTTTAAGAGGCCAACAGTGAGTGGAAACATATGGCTCTGTTATCTAAGTTGCATTTGAAGGTGCATGACAAATAGGGGCAGACTTTTCTATCTTATGTAACTGTTACCTCTACCCTTCTGGATCGGGTACAGATGAGGCAGCTATTAGACTCAGAAGGCCTAGTCCTGCGGGAGAGCGTGTCAGGAGAGGACCCTATTCCTGGATGGAAAGTGGGAGAGGAAGAGATGTTGTGTTTCCAGGGATGCATGTGGGTGACACAAGACATACGTGAGGAACTGATGAAGTATTTTCATTCTTCAGTTTGGGCAGTTCATCATGGAATCACCAAGATGTATCGTGATCTACACCGCCAGTACTGGTGGCTAGGTATGAAGAGATATGTTGCTGGGTTCGTCACGAGATGTTCTACTTGTCAGTAGGTGAAAGCGAAGCATCAGCGACCAGCAGGGAATTTACAGAAGTTACCCATTCCCGAGTGGAAGTGGAACGATGTCGCGATGGACTTCGTGACCCAGTTACCGAGGTCACCTCGAGGGAGTGATGTTTTTTGGGTTATCACCGATAGGCTTACGATGGTTGCTAATTTATTGCTGATCAAGGAGACCATCAGTGTTGATGAGCTTGGACAATTGTAAATCCGAGAGATTGTACGTCTGTTTGGGGTTCCACACTCCATTGTTTCAGATAGGGACGTACATTTTACTCCTTGGTTCTGGCAAGGGCTTCAGAATGCATTGGGTACACAGGTACTTTGGAGTACATCATACCATCCCCAGATAGATGTACAGTTTGATCGTACGATCTAGGTGATTGATGATATTCTCTGAGCTTCCTTTCAAGACTTTGGCGGTTCTTGGGAGAAGCATATACCTCTTTTGGAGTTTTACAATAACAATAGTTTTCAGGTGACCATTTAGATGGCACCTTATGAGTCTTTGTAAGGTAGGCCATTCCGATCACCTTTGTGCTGGATGGAGGTAGGAGAGGTAGCTTCGCTAGGACCTCATCTTGTTCAGAAGACCTCAGAGTAGATAGAGCTAATTCAGAAGAGGATGGATACAACATATTCTCGACATAAATCTTATGCTGATCAGCAGAGACGACCTCTAGAGTTCGATGTCAGGTATCAGGTTTTCCTTCATGTCGCACAGAGGTTGGGAAATAAGAGGATTCAGAGACTGGGTATTCATTCACCATGGTACGTTGGGCTGTTTGAGGTGTTGGAGAGAGTTGGGTGAGTTGCCTATCAGTTTTAGTTACCTCAGAGGTACCGGGATATGCATGACATGTTCCACGTTTCTCATCTCAAACGTCACTTTTTAGACCCGTCTCATGTATTTCAAACTGAGGGGGTTGAGCTTGAAGTGGATGCATTGTATGAGGAGCATCCTATCCCGATTTTTTATCATAGTACGAAGGTTATCTGTGGCCAGTCTGTTCCACTGGTACGTGTGCTACGACAGCACGGGCGAGTATAGGATGATACCTGGGAGAGGGAGGCCAATATACCATCGCGGTGGCTGAAGTTGTTCGGGGTTTCTTCTTCTACACCTCCCTAGGGAAATTCGGGGATGAATTTATTTAAGGGGGGAGGATTGTAAGAACCTGAATGTTAGTTTCAGGAATGCTTTTCCTTTTCTGGTCATTTTTGAGGAAAAGAGGAAAATCTTGAAATTTTCAAAGTACAGGCCGTGTACTTTATAATTACACACAGTGTACCTTATTGCCATGCGAGGCCATGTGTTGGCCATGTCATAGCCACACACATGGTGTGTAGGGTTGATGTGGAGGCCTCTTAATGTAGAGTATGTAAATTCCATGTACATGTCGTTTAATTTATTTTTTTTCATTAAACGGATCGGGGTCGCGCCTAATTGACAGAAACACCTTCTTCTCGAGGTTCTTTGACCGAGAGTGTCTGTACGACCGAAAATATCCTCCGAGCCCCTGAGCCTCCATCTGTTTGATAAATAGACCACTGTCAATTGCATTGGAACTGAAGTGGTGAGGTCTTCCTTCTTCTTCAGTTTCATTCCAGGATTTTCTCTCTTTCTCGAGATATCATGGGTTGAACGTTTTGTGCGTTTTCTTAGATCTACGCCATTATAAGGAGAATCAAGCCTCGTGGTTCAAGTATATTTATCTCCTAGAATCATGGTAGGTGGTTTGTGCCATAAATTTCTAATTATTTGAGTTTTATGTGAAAATTTCCACCAATACCCGTGAACGGGGTATTGCGTGTTTACCATTTTCCCCTTTTGTTTTCCTACCTTTATTGTTTTCTTGTGTAAGGGTAATTTGATCATGCTTAAGGATAATTTATATGCTTGGATGTTTTTCCCATTCCTTTTTCTTGTTATGACGTTTGGTTTTGTTAGCCTTTGGCCGTTGTACCTATTTTCCATGCCTTGTGACCGTAGGATGGAATGATATTCTTGACATGCTTTTTGTTCTGTAAAATGAATAGCCAAGTAGCTCTATAGGTGTACTTTGGCCTTATAGAATTATTATACACTGATTGTAATGGGACCGTGAGAACCTGGTGAGCTTCCCAGGGAGTGTTTACCAGAGAGTCTTGGATATTATAGACTACAAGAGGGTAGACCAAGTGAGCTTCCCAGATATTCTTGAATATTATAGACTACAGTAGGGTAGACCAAGTGAGATTCCTCGGAGAGTGTTTACTTTTTTAAATTTCCTTAAACCATTCCAGGATATAGGAGGAATTGACCAAGAATGCTTCCTCAGAGAGTCTATGATAGACCTGAGACTATTGGAGGAATTGACCGAGTGAGCTTCAAAAAAGAGTTTCTAGACCTTTGGGCTATAAGAGGGATAGACCTCTTGATCTTCCTCAAGTATTTCTTGACTACCCTAGACTATAAGGGTAATTGACCGAGTGATCTTCCCTAGAGAGTCTTATAATTTTGTATGAACAAAACAGAGTGGTTAGGCTGAGTGCACTACCCAAGGGGTTGTTGGTACTTCTTGGATAGGACAAGAGGGGTCGGTTGCGGGTACATCCCAGAGGGGTTCCTGTTGTGGTTAGTTGTTGCTTCACTGCTTCTTGTTGTTCTGTGGACTGATTACTATTGTATAACATCTTGTTACTGTTTGCTGATTACTGCCTGCTGTTTACTGTTACTGTCTACTGCTTACTGTACTATTACCTGCCATATGCTCACTGACTGTTAGGCCCAGATATTCGGGGGGTTGCCTACTGGGATTTAGTCTCACACCCAGTTTGGGTCATTCTTTTGGTCCCAAAAAGACTATGTTGTTGCAGGTATAGACCAAGGAAAGCATCCTTCAACTTATGGTACATGATTTCATTGGATCAGGAGAGAATGAGACCAAGCCTAGGATTGCAATGCTGAGGAGCTGTTTATCTTTTCTTTTTTAGTTGTTTTGGTACAGTTTGTATTTCCAGTATTTTGACCTTCTTGGATATTTTCCTAGATATGTATCTTTCATCATTTCATATATACATCTGTTCTCCAGTGGTCTATTGTTTTAGTCTTCTGTTGTTTACTTGTGCATTGTTGTTGGAAATTTACTGCTTTTGCTATTGCATGTTTTGTTTACTTCTGATGTGTACTCTACCAATTAGGGCATAGTTTCCCCACTATCACACCCAAGGCCCTCGCTGCTAGTCGATATCCTCTGGCATTTGGGGAAATGCATTTGAGGCCATGTGACCAACCTAGTACGGGGTGCCTCTGGGTGGCTTCTATAAATGGGACATTACATCAACTACTATATGAGTTTCATGGATATTGATGAAATGAGACATATTTTTATGAAGATCCACTACCACCCATATTGAATCATGTTTTCGAACCTTTATTAGTTGACATGAAACAGAATCCATCTCTTTATACTCCCATTTCAAAACTGTAATCGGTAAATCATGCAATATAATATATAGTCATTGATTCTCTTCCTTAACATACTGACAGGTTTACCAGTGTGAAATAAACTCAACCACATTCTATTTCTTGTCATTCCCCTAAAACTACACCTTCAACACCTTATACATCTTATATATTCATGGATGTACAAACCATCTGGAATGGTGATAAAAATGAATATGTTTCTCCTAAAAATTAGTAGGTGCAATCATACAATCTCTTAACCAAAAATATGAACTCCCACCCAGTCTCCGCCCATTAATGGTCTCCCAACCATTCAGTTTTGATCACATAACCAAGAATTTTTCATCATATTTTTGTACATCATTTACTATATTTAAAAAATTAGGAATCACAGAAATTGAAACGAAAACCATAAAATCACCTCATTTATCACATTACACATTCATTTTAGATAGGACCAACATTAACTTCCACTCATTTGAAGATTCCTCCACCAGCTATGCATATGACTTTCTATATGATGCACCGACCACTGAATTGGATTTTCTCAGTGTATACATGATGTTATAATAAAAAATATGGAGATTATCAATCCATCTCATTTTCTCATATTCAAATCTATTTGTGAGAAAATATGTTTCATGATTTTGTGGTCTGTGAGCACAGTAAATTTCTCACCAAAGAGATAATGACTCCATGTCTTCACGGCATGGAAAACTACAACTAACATTAGGCAATGAGTTGGAAAATTTTCCTCATGAAATCTCAAATGACTTGAACCATAAGCAAACACATGGTCTACTTACATTAGAACACATCCCCACCCATATATAGAATCATCATAGTACACCACTTACCCCTATTCCGATTCATGAAAAATCAGGATAGGTGCTGATGTATGATGAAACGTTATCTCCTATAATGAATTATAGAATTTCTCAGTCCATTGAGAAGGAACATTAATCGTTGCAAAATCTATCCTCGGAAAATCCAGTTGTGAGAAGTCAATAAAAAAGTGTCGGTAATATCTATCTAGACATAGAAAGTGTCATATGTCAGACATTCCTTATGGATTTCCAAGATATAACAACTTCTATCTTGTATGGATCCATAGAAACACCTTTTTTAGAAATTACATAGCTGAGAATGCATACCTCTTGTATCTGAAAAACACACCATGAAAATTCAGCATACAAATGATTATCTCTCTTGATTTCTAACACTATCTCTAAGTGTTCCTCACGCTCAGCCTTTTTCCATGAATAAACCAATATGTAATCCAAAAACACCATAATAAAAGAATCGAGATATCAAAGAAATATATGATTCATCAATTCTATAAGGACTACTGGTTCATTTAGAAGGACCAAAAGTAATTCCAATATATTCATAGTATTTATATCTGCTTCTTAAAGATGTGTTTGGAATTACTTCCTTCTGAACACACTGTTGATGATATCCAAATCGCATGTCAATTTTTGATAACCACTAGGATCCCCCCAATTAATCAAAAAACTAATTAATGTGTGGAAGTGTATATCTATTCTTTATCTCAACATGGTTAAGATTATGATAATCAATGCATAGTTGAAGAGTTCCATGTTCTTTATTTATGAAGAATGCCTATGATTCCCACAAATACATACATGGCTTAATGAATCATTAAATTTATAGCTCCTCCAATTTCTCTTTTTGATCCCATAACTATGTTGGTTCCATCATATAAGAAAGAAGAGAAATAAGAGTAGTCCCCGGAATGAGATCGATCATAAAACTTCCTTCCCTCATAGGTGGTATACTTGTAAAGATCATGGAAAATACATATGAAAATTGATACCCTACTGCTAAAAAATTGTATCATAGATCTCTTCTATCGATGAAAAAGTCAAATCATCAAATTTGTAAGAGATTTTACCCACCGCTAGTTCCAAAAATCCTATTTCACCAGTCTTCACAAGCCTTTGTCCACTGAAGAGATGTTGGACACCATCCATATATGTGAAACTAAATATTATACTATAATATTCTAAATGATCCTTGGATGTTCTAACCAATACATACACAAGATTACATCATATACATCCATATCCAACAACATGATGTCATATTTTAGCCCAGCTCCATCAACAGTTATAGAAGATGCTATACATAGGATGGCTGTATATTCTTTTTCCTCAAGAAGAGTTTGAATTTTTATCATATAGGGATCATATAATGATTTAAACTTATAAAATCAACAACATGAGAAGAAATTATAGAATGAGATTCACAAGTATTAAATAACACTTGAATAATGGTAGAATTCAATAAAATTGTATCTCTCACCATAGATAGTCTATCCTGATCGTCTACGATAATATGCTCATCTCCATACAATATCTTTGTTACTACACTTCGATCCTTGTTTACTTGATCATATTGACCTTGTTGAGGAGTCATGGTTTTCTTAGCATCACCATAGCTATTTCTTCTCTATTGACGTGTCTAATTATGACGTCCTCAGCTTATTGAAGCATATGATGCCTGTGACATATGTGAAGTGTCTCAATTACCTTACCTTAAAGAACATCAATAATATCACTTAAGATGTCCCATTATATTACAATTATTTCCTGATCATGGTTGTTCTGTACAGTATAATTTTATTTGGTCAAAGTAACCACATTAGAAACATCCTACTTGGGTCATTGGTTGTGGAGAAAGGTTCACGGATCCAACTATCTGATTCTATGTATTAATCTCACCTTAGAAATAGGTTTTCGTCATCCGATATCTCCCAACATTAGTGTTCCAGACACTTCCTATAGGTATCATCATAATTCCCCTCCCCCAATATCAAGATATCACTTTCAACCATTTCTACAATGTTAACTCTCTCTATATAATCCGTCATATAGAGCACCATAATCTTCAAGATAATCTTATACCATTGACTTTATTAGACTATTCATTCAATCAAAAACAAAGTAGACACAACCTCAATAGAAAAGATAACTAAATGCATGAATTTATCCTCTTATTCTATGATAGAGAGATTTTCCTACTTTAGGATGAAGAGGCCTTTTGTTCTCTAAATCATGAACATTTGAGGATAGAATTTTTTGTTAAAAAATTCCTAGAAAACCTCTCAATGAAGGCCTTGATCCAGTATAGCCTTCACTTCTAAATCCCACCACTGGAATGCATGCACTTCGATCATAAAAGTATCCACCACGACATTTGTCTCTGATGGTGTGACAATAAAATTGATGATATGCTCTATCATTTGAAGCCACACCTCCAACTTTTCAGGTTCAAAATCACATCATAAGAATGGTGGATTATGAATTATGAACTATATGAAATTATCCACATGTATTGTATCATCCTTTAGGTTCCCAATATCTACATCAGGGAATACTTGGATGACACTCTAGAACATCTCTTGGTTAACCTGTGGCTCAAGTGAAACCACATTAACTACAACTTCATATGGATGATTTTTATGATTTATATCGGGTTCCATTTTCTAAATAGTAAACAACCACTATAAAATCACTCTCTTGATACTGATGGCCTAACATTTTAAATTCTATCACATCAACTATTATAGAATTTTTCTCCAAAAAATACCGCTTCATGTTTTAAGCATTTTTGAAAAATCATATTATTGATTTTAAAAATTAAAGTATTTTCAAAATTCATCTACCATGCTCTTTTCAAAATCTTCCTTTTAAAAAAAATTGGAAAACATTTCAAAAAAATTACACATTTTCACAAAATCAAAAATTAATACTCTAAATGAAATTAGAAATCCAAGTAGGAAGTCATTACTCTATAATGCTTTTTATGCTTGTCTCACTTGCTACACCCATGAAAATAAGAATCCATGATCCTATAAGTGTATCCAAAAATCTTATGTACCAAACTACCATGTAACATGAAGTTCAATATAAAACTTTTAGCTACCTTTTTTTATTCTATATATTTCATGTCCCGAAAATACTACTCCTTTCTAAGATCATAACCCTAATAATTAACAAGAATGACTTTAAACTCCAAGAAAAATAAAACTGAAGAAAACTTGTTGCACAAATTAAATTATAAGTTAACACCATGTCTCTCAAAGAAACGTTTGGATCAAACACATTGATACCATATGTAATGACCCACTTATTCTCTTTTTCTTTAAAATATAATGAATAATTTCCCTTCTTCAGGAGATATCCACAAGATGACATAGCCTGTAAGTAAATGCTGATGGATTAAAATGCAAGTGGGGGATTTAATACCCTTTAAGAACCCAACCATTATCTCAAAAAACAATAACCAAAGAATGCCCTATATAATTCATGAAAACATTAACGGCAAATAATTAATCCATGTCATCTTCGACCACACTAAAGTGTGAAATAGTGGAATACTAGACAAATATCAAGGGAAATAGAGTAAAAACAACCCAAGACTCCAACAATACCACAAGACTCCATGATCCACAATATTCAAGCTCTAACATTACCAAATAGTCTATGTATCATGAAGTGGTGCTAAATACGTGTGATACATTACCTTTTCCCATGTGATGAAAGACAGAATCTCCAAAATCACTAATGTTTCAATGCAAGGGT
Source organism: Viscum album (assembly GCA_963277665.1). Lineage (NCBI taxonomy): Eukaryota > Viridiplantae > Streptophyta > Magnoliopsida > Santalales > Viscaceae > Viscum > Viscum album. Next base: position 559,622,250 of record OY728142.1, read on the forward strand.
GAGTATAAAACATAGTTGGTTTTCCCCAATGACTTCTATAATTATTCCACTAGGATAGAAATGATTGTAATATTTATATAAAATAGTTAATATAAAACAATTTCCCAAAATAGTTTATAACTAAATATAAACAAGTTCAAATAACATTTATTTACAAATGTAAACAAGTTCTATTAAAACCAATTTTCCATTAAGCCATGTTACCAAAAAAATAAACACATGTGGATTTAAACCCATTTACTTTTCATGTTTTTTCATAACCATTACATTCGACTTATTCACACATTCTACCATGCATGCTTCTTTATGAGAGTTCCATACTCATGAAAGGTCTCTCATCGATCTACCATGTCATCACATGATAATTATACACCATGTTACATTACACTATTGGAATAGATCAGAAGTTCATATTCCAACCAATCCTCATAAATTTTATCTACACACACCACTATTATTCCAAAACCATAGCATGTAACCATTTCAAAACATTTAAATAAAACTGCACTTTTATTAAAACCCATTTCAATAAATAAAATTCAAATCATACATTCCATTTCAATAAAATCATTTATTTTATTGAAATTTATTATCAAATACATTAACCATTATTCTAGATAAATCTTATCATAAAACCCACAATTTTCATTCAAGAATCAATCAATTTAATCAAAACCACTGATTTCCCATATTTTCCAAAACCATCACCAAAGAGGGTTTCAAGTACTAATAAAGAAAACTATAAAAAATAAGATCCAAAAGAAGAAATAAATTTGAAAAATTTCTATCTAGTTACACATAAATTATATTAGAGTGATGCCACACACCTCAACGATTTTGATGAAAACCAAAAATGGATGAGTAGTGCTCAAAAAAATATGGTTGATTCTCCACAAAATTGCCTTAGATTAATTGTCTGCCCAAATTTTTTTCTTTATAATATTTGAAATTTTCTATATTATATCTACCCATTAAAGGGGTAGATCTAAGAAACCAAGAGGAGAGGAAATTTAGATCTAAGGACACTTGATAAGAACCATGAATAACGTTACTTACTACAAGAATCTGGCTTGGAAACCCCAAGGAAGGGCTCTAGATTTATTCCAAATAAATTTGTAGAGGTTATCATACCTTTAATGGAGAGGAATCCTATGATAGGTATATTTATAAGAGAAAATTATAGTGTTAGAGGAAAATGAGTGAGATCCTATTTTTAGGATCTATATTAGACTCTATGCATGGTTAGCCCCCACGATTCAATAAACCGTGTGCTAACTATGTGTTAGATAACAGCTTAAGGAAACCCATGCATAGACTCCTTTCATAGTCTCCCAAAATGTGCATACACCGTGATAAAGCTACAATCCATATTCTGTAACTTCTCATAATTTCTACTAGGATTTCCGCACGGTTTGGAAAAACCATGTGCATCCCGCATGCCTTCACTTTATGCTAAAAAACACTCAACAAGTTCAAAAAACTCTCCCAACAATCACACTTATACATTATAAACAAAAAATCACAATGTAAATCTCACATAGTAGAAACTGGTTGTAAAAAATTTAATGTCAGGTGTAAGATAATTTTTTTCATGGGGTTTGATTGACAAGATTCATAAGTAATTACATGATCATTATATATTAATAAAACTATGTTCCATTAATGAATTCTTACTGAAGATAAAAAATTCCCTTTTTTGATGGTAGGGACAAATGTCAACCATTCAATAATATTATTTTAAATTATTGAAAGCATCATTATATTTTATTTTCCAGTGGAAACTAAATAACTTTCACATTAACATAGTTAGTGGGATGGATAATCATGGATTTATTCAGTAAACATCCTATAATAGCCTAATAATCTATGAAAATGACAAATCTTTGTGACATGTTCAAGTCTTATCCATTAATTAACAGCTATTATTTTAAAAGGATCAATAATTATTCCAAATTTATTTATGAGGATTCTAAGGAATTAACTATACAATATTATTTTATGAATACTGCATACAATTTATTTTCATTCTAGGGTGCAGAACAATCCTTGATTTTTTAATGTTCCTCATAACTTTTTGAGTAAACCAAAATATAAATGAAAACAAACATTTTTTCCAAATATTCTATTGAAACATTTTTAATGTAATCTTTCAATAAATCTAGATCATTCATCCACTAAAATGTAATAACCAAAAAATTATAATGCAGAAACCTTGTATAAAATGTGGTCTTAGTAATTTCAACCTCCTTCAACATTGTCTAATAGTACCCAGACTCATGATCGACAATTGAAAAAAAATTCCCTATAGCTGATTAGACAAGTAATTGATATGAGGAGTTAAATAACAATTATTTGTAATAATATTATTCAATGTTATTTAATCAATGGAAATATTCATTGAACCATATTTCCTTTTATTAATTAAAATAGATGTACCCCACAATGATGTGATGGTATGAATCAAACCTTCTAAAATTAATTAAAATTAATATTTTTCAATTAATGAAGTTCTACTTTAACTATTTTTTAAGGGGGTTTTAAAATTTTATTATCATATAAAACTATTATAATTAAAAATTCAACTATCAAATCAAGTATTATAGTAGAAAAGTCATCAACAAACATCTAGATATTATTTTACTATGGGTACATCATTAATTGAAACAATTCCTCTATCCCCTAAAATATGTGAATAATAAAATTAATGTCTATATTTTAAATATTTATCAACTTCTTGATGAGTTATCAATGGTATAAATTCATTAATATATATAAAAAAAGAGTTATTTTGAAAAAATAACATCATTATTTCTAAAAACTAACTTAGTATGGTAACATGAAATTCAATAAATACCCAGAGAAACCGCAAATTCTATTATGGGAATGACAAATATCATTTCAAGGAAAATCATTCCACAGATCATAATAGGATGGTAGTTTTAAATTATTGTTTCCTTCATACTACACCCAAGTGTTTTTTACAAAAGTATAGACTTCATTTCAAAAAATAATATTTTAATTATACCAACAAATTTATTAAAAATGTAATAATTTTTCGACCTTGAATAAAATATGACATTAAAAAAAGCCGAATAAATATGTAATATACCTGCTACCACATCATTTGATGTCCCAACATCTTCAAAATTAAGTGAAATGTTTTTCAAAAAAAATATTATTATAGTATTTTATGTTCCTATTAGTTGATATATTCTTTAGATACTAATCTACATAATAACCCATATTATTACATTTAAAACATCTTAATACCTACTTATCAAAAAAATTATTACCACTACTATGATATTTTACGTCAAAATCATGAGACATATCCAGAAACATACCATATCATAAGAACATATCATATTTCATAATACAACCCACATGGTGATTTTGAATATGCATATCATAGATTAGAAATGTGGTTTTCTTATTTTCATTTTTAATCTATCTATTAATCCTATTATCTTTCCACCTATACTAAATTTTTATACTATTTTCATGTAAAATATGGTCATTGAAAAACCTAATTTCTATCTTCTCATCACATCAATAAAGATTATCATAACACTTAAATTCAATAGTGGAAAATTATCTTTGGTATATTGGCATTAATCCTCAGTAGAATTGATGAATTTTACAATTAATATCTTGGATATAATTCAATGTCTTCCCTAGTATTTTGTTTTGAAGTTTTCTACATATGATACCACTAAATATTCCTCACTCTACATCAAAAATAATAATTTTTTCCATACAAATTAATACATGATTTGGAACATAATTCACAAGGAAAATAATCCTAAATGCATCCCATTACCTGGCATACTTCTCTTAACATTATATTGTAATATTAACCATTTACTACTATTGATCAACCACAGCTTCATAAAAATGAATATAATTAGTTACCTTTTCATACTCTAAATAACTTCTCAATTCAAATGAATCTTCCAACATCTCTAATCCATCAATCATATACGACTTCGTTAAGACACCCACTGAATGTTGAAGGGTTATATATCAAAAAATGATCCACTATAAACATGTTCCTCTTTGTTATGTAGGGTTTCTATATAAAATGAATGTCGACAACATTTTTGTGGGTCCACTTTTTCATCATAATAGTAAACCAATCGATTCCAATTCTATCCATTCAAGGTTTTTGATTTGGATGGATATGATCCTATAGGTGCCTTTATACTTCAAATTCCCTACTTCCTTTGGGGATAAATTATGAAGATAAATAGTTTAGATGATGCAAATTAGTAATATAAAAATTAAATTTCATGACAATCATAAATTAAAATATATAAATGGTACTTTCATGAATTATTATAGAATTTATAATTATCTAAATAATTTCATTGGTAACAACTATAAGGACTCGACCTTAAAATAAATTTATATTATATATTTACACAATAAATCACTTTCCAATATCCCAAAATACCTTTTAGGTTTACAAATATTGGGAATTATTTAACTCATATTATCAAATAAAATATTAAATTACACTATGAACACTTCCATTTAGTATCCATTTGTTTCATAATACAAAAATTATATGATAAAACAAGTTTTATTTTCATCACATATAATTTAAATTTTAATCTTAACACCATCCTTTCCCATACTCATCATTCAATCCCAATGATTTTTTTAAAACATCGGATGAGAACAGAAATATCAAGGAGGGACATATAACTAGAATGAAATAATCTTTTTATTTCTTTTATTATCATTATAAAAAATGACCTTTTTCATAATAAATGATTTGGTTAAAATAAACATTATCTTACCCAAGAAATAATGTTCATTATCCAATGATTTTTAAAAACATTATTTAAAAAACAATAAAGGCCACATAGAAAATTTAAGGAATCTTAAAATAAAGAAAACCCATGAAATATTTTTTATAGATTTATTCTTTTTTCCCTTATAAAGAATAATGAACATTGTATTTAAAATTTGGATCATTATATTACTTTATTAAATCATAATATCCCCATGAAAACAATATTAAAATATTAGATAATTCATTCCCTCAACTTGAGGCATCATTTTTATATCACTATTATATTTATTCTTACACATACAATAAACTACCTAGTTAATTCAATAATATCATAGCAGTAACCTATAACCAATTAACTCTGTCTTCTTACCAACTGAATTAAAGAGGTATACCGACCCCACTCATCATAATGAGTAATAATGGGTTCACTTATCATCTCAATAATTTTACATGAACCATTACATAATCATAAAACATTAAATATTTGATTATTACCATGAAAATTATAAAAAACTTCTACTCTCCCATAGGAAAAACATTTCTAGCTATCAAAATATTCATTCCATTTAAACCTCGTTCTGAAAATATTGAGAAAATATGAAAGGAGTGTTTTTATTTAAAAAACATATATTGTAATAAATGAATCGAAAAATAAAATTTCGGTATGGTGGAGAGAAAAACTATTAATGTTTTATAATATAAAAGAGAACATTGGTTTTTCCTTTTTATCAATATTTTTTGTATAAAATCTGTCATAAGATAACTTTTTAAAATATTTAATGAAATATTAAAGAGACAAAAATTATACATTAAAATTCATTTATATATAAATAAATACATTCATAAAAATAATTTTAAGTAATACAGAAATGGAACATAATGATTTAGAAAATAAAACATTTAAACATTTAAACGTTGTTTTTATGTAATGTGTCTCTTAAATTGAATCATAATTTTCACATATGTTATTTATATCCTAAAAACAAAACATTTATTAATTATTTACATTACTAAAGAACCTTTTATTGGACTAATAAATTATAATTAAAAAATTTATATCATTTATTGTTATGAAATATCTAATTAATTATCCATTTATGAACATATCATCTTTTTAAAGAATGTTCAGTTCACATTTTCAAAATGACTTTTGTATGTTGACGATTGTCAAAGAAGAAATTGTTCAATATTATAAAAATATTTATCATGACCAAATTATAATTATTATAAATTAAATAAACTATTATCGTTAACTGTGTATTATTGTTATTAATAATGTCTTATGTTACAATCATTGAGATGGTAGGTTGTATGTACACATGAGTAAAATGTAATTTTTTAGGGCAATAAGTAAAATAACATTTTATATTTAATTTTTTTTATTTTATTAGAAATATAATATTATTCCTTAACTAAATTAATATATTCCATCTATGTAGGGTAGTGGTGGAAAACGAATCACATCATTTCATATAGGTGGTAATCCATATGTACACATGAACAACATTTTCAATTATCAAATGATGTAATGATAAGGAAATAGATGATATCCCAACTTTACTAAATTATTATTATATAATTAATTACACAAACACAGATAGATATATAAACATCAAATCTATCTTTATAACCATATATGAGAGGCGGTAATGGAAAACGAATTACATCACTTCCCAAAGTGTTCTTCTGTCACACACAACAATGATGGAATCATTTCCCATTAAATCAAGAAGGAAATGTGTTAAAGTTAATATATCATGAGAACAAAAAATTATTATATGTGAAATAAAATTTTTATTCTATCACTATTATTAGAATAGTTTTAAAGTAGGTCTAAAAATAAATAAAACTAAGACATTTTGTTACAATCTATAACTCTTTTTCAGACAACCTCTATTTCTTAACACCTGAAGCCCTATAAGGTTGATATTTTTCCCAAAGATAGTCCTCTAGGATGTGGGTTGTGATTTTAGTAAGTTATTGGGGATATAATTGTCTTATCATAATAGATCTTGATGTATGGATAAGAGAGGTTAGTGTGTGTGCTATTATATGTGCAGATATCACACAAATTGATTTTTTTAAAAGGTTAATGTATATTAATATATTATTGAAGGAAAATGGATCCAAAATAGACCACATAAAAGGATTCCATGATTCAGGGTCAAAATATTTCATAGAGATATGATTTGTATTATTTTTACATCATTTTGACTCTTATCACTTTAGATTAACTCTTGATAAACATGTTTTAATTTTAACTATTGTAACATATTTTTTACTATTCTTAATAATTATTTGTCCAAAAATTAAGTTGAAATTATTAAATAATATTAATTTTATTGAAATTATGGAATAAATTTTATAAAAAAAAATTCAATGAAGTGTAATGTTTTAATACAAAATTTTAACTACAAAATGTGGAGAAAATAGATTTTAAGGAAAAAATGTATTCGTAAGTATACATTCTTTACAAATAAATAGAGCATAAAATTGATTCTAATTACCCTATTGGATTATTTATAATTAAAATTACAGTTTTTACTTTATATTCATTTTATAATGAAATTGAACATTGTAAATTCTTCAATCAAAAAGATAGTATTAAATATAAATCTTTATTTTCTAGTATTTTTTTATATAATCAAAAATTTCAAAAAATTATCCCAAATTCCTACTAATATAAATTTAATAAGATAAATTAAAAAATCATAAATTTTTTTTAAAAATAAAATTCTAAAATTTATAAATTATATTATTAAATAAAACCAAATAATTATTGAAAAACATAATTAGGGTTGAAATAAATCAATTTTTATTTTGATTGAAAATTTCCTAATATAACAATGATGAAAATATCTCTGTAAAATATAATTGATGAATATTAATATTATGTAGAAATTATATATTTTAACCTTATATTTTTTTTACATAAACTAACTTCCTTTGACCTATAGAGGTTAAAAACTAGTAAAAAATTTCATAATAAACTATAGAAGAAGAAATTTCTATTAAATTACATAAACTATAAAGTATAATAAATGAATAGGGAATATAAAATTATATTAATAAAAACCATAAGGAATTTAGAATGGAAAAAAGCCAGTTTCACAATATAGAATTAAAATGTGGAAAACCATATACTAATACCATGAAACAATGGAAAAAATGGTTCAATGCTTTATAAATTTTACAATTGACCATTAATAAATGAATTTAAGAACTAGTAAAAATTGTTTTTAATGTATGATATTTTTAATTTTCTTTAAAATTTTATTTTACACCAATTAATCGTATAACTAATGTTCATAAAACCATACAAAAAATAAATTTTTTTCATGGGTGATTGATATATTTCTTCCCATAGGTCCAGCTAACACACATTCTTAATATTGTTACATAAATCGCAAGTAATGTCCAATAAAACTTTGCATTGTTGACTCTTATTTGTCATATTTCATCTTCATCTACCATGATATTTTCATGTCTATAAACATAACACCTATTTTTTATGAGATACCATCCAACACCATTGATGCTCATCTATATTTTTTTCTGTCACTATTGATCCATGATCACTACAATAAATAAAGATCTTCTAAACTAATTACTATTAATATTGAATTATATAATTATAAAAATTGTAAATATAATTAATATAATATTTATAAAATCTGATTGATTTTTTTATTGGATTCCTAATACCATAATTAAGCCTTTCTTCTGGTGATTTCTCCCCCACAAAAGTCTTTCGTCAAATTATTTTAATATTTGTTATTTTAGATCTATATTGTTAATTTATTAGTATCTTTTTAATCTAATAGACATATATTTTTTTTATTAGTTTATAGTGTTAGTAGTTGTCAAAAATAAATATTTGTTATAATTAGTGTTTAGGTTTTATTTTCAACTTGGTATTATTTAGATTTTAATTTTGTTTTTAGATTTTTAAGTTATATGAATAATATATTTATATTTTTAATAAATATATAAGAATAATAAAATACTAATATTACTTGACTTTTATTTCTATATATAAAAATTATATATTTTTATTCATATATATATATATATATAAATATATGTTAATTATTTTATAATATGTATTTGAATAGAAAATATAAATGTTTTCATAGTAGAATTATATATATAAATATTTAATAATTTAATATCTGCTCTAATATATATCTATATTTATATGAATTTTATAATTTTAATATCATTGTAAATATTGTTGTTTCATTTTTAAAAATTAATACATATTATTTATATATTAAATATATTATTATTAATTATTAATTTAATTTTTTCAAATGTAAATTTTGTTTTGTTGTTTTTAAAAGCCTATTTAAAGTTATAGATAAAATATATATACTCTTATATTCAATATTTAACAATATTTATAGATAATAATTAATCATCGTTGGATAACTGCTCAAAGAATAAGTGATGAATATGATAAAGTGGTTGATGAGTTTTGAATTTTATAAGTATGATGTTACAAATAGCGACTTCTTTTACAATCCATTCCTTATATTTGTAAATATATTAAAACTAGGGTCTAAATAAATCACAAATCATTTAATTTTTAATGGTTTGAATTAGAGTTTAATTCCATGTATTTGGAATCGTGAAATAGATCATAATTTAAGATATAATGAAGATATGCAATTTTAAAATTCTAGATTTGATTATATAAAGAAAATGATTCATGATATTGAAGTTGAAACATTTTAGAAAAGACCAATGATTAAATGACAAAATAGTGGTGTAGAGAAACCGTAAAGGAAATGTTAAATAAATTTTGGGGTTATATTAACGGTATTGAGATTGGTTAATTTTAAATCTAGTAATTTGTGGAGTGATACGAGTTTTAAATAACTTCTAGAGGTTTTGAAATACATAGGTAATATTTTTCTAGATACAAATTATAATGTATAAAAATATTATGTCATATTGGTTTTAGATAGATGAATAAATATATACATAGATATATATATTCCCCAATTACTATGTGTAGTAAATAATAAACTACCAAGGTCTATTACAGTATCTCAAATATTAGATATTGTTGTATAAGTTAAAAGAAAGATCATAGGATGATTTGTTTATTATTATAGATTCCAAAACTCAAGATAAATAAATTATGAATCTTCATATAATTAATCATTTAAAAAAATTATCTTCAAAATTAAACAATTCAAAATATTAAGATGAAATAAAAGTGAGTGAATATCGAATAAATAGGTTTGTAAAATTTCTTATTAACCACAATGGAATAAAATTTATAAATCATTTCTTACATTTGAAAATGTTTTTTAGAATCTCAAACAATTATTGTTTATACATATAAGGAATTCATTTTAGATTATAAATAGAATAAATATTTCATGGAATATTTTACAGTTTTTTTCAACTTCTTCAGAGACATTTATATAAAGTGGAAATATATAAAATTGAGGTTAATTATTTATAAATGAAAACACCCTAAGAATTATATTGATGTTCACTTATCACCGTTAATAGATGATTTGAAACTCTAATGGCAGTAACATATCAAATTGTTTGATTCATATAAAAAGGAAAATTTTCAACTATATGACATGATTATGTTCAATGTTAAAACCATCATAGAATTTGGAAATTTTTAGGAATATAATGTTAAGGACATAAATAATGTCTAATTTAGGAAGAAGGGAATTTATTTTTTCAAATATAAATTGGGGGAATATAGTGTTCATGGTTTATTGGATATTTCTATATTGATTGTGACCCAATAACACAATCAATATCGATCTGGTGGACTAAAACACCTTAAGCATACCACATGGTACTATTTGGATGATTAATTAAATGTTGTTATAAAATGGTATCACATCCTACCTAAGGGGATATTGGGTATGGGACTTGAGAGTATCTAGGATCTAGAATCATTCAGACTAAACACTTAAACCTTTAATATTAATGGCTATAATAATTATATATCATGACTAAGTTACAAATAGTAGTTCAAGGTTCTTCTTCTATTTAATTTGTTTTTGTCTTAATATTTTCGAGGTACTTGAGTGTCATTAATTATAATTTGAATTAATAGTTTGGAACTAGATGGACAACATGGAATATTTCAGGATTTCCAGTTTTTAGTTATATAATATATACTATAAATTGGAGGTTCATATCATCCAAATAAATTAACAATAAATGAATATTGTTTTCCAATATAGTTATTTTTAATGAGTAGGTCAATATGAAATGCCAACTAGTCACCTGATTGGAAAAGTATATTTATTAATGTTTATCACTATGTTTATTATTAATATTTATTTTATATTACCCTATTTTTTCCAAGGAATAATTTATATGTCCTATTTTTATTTTAAAATAATTCATGAATAAATTAAAAGTAAAATGGAATTTGTTTAAAATAATACTGGTATGAAAATAGGGTTTTGAAAAATAATGAATTGAAGATATAGACGAAACAAGGGTTTCAACCTAATTACATAAATCATGTTAAAAATTATAAGTTCTCAAGGGAATAAATTTTATGTTGTTCAATACATCATTATAGAGTATTCCACCTGGACACCACCCCCACCCATGGAGGAATTGGGGAAGTATAATTTTCCACCATCTTGACTAATAGTTTATCCTTAATCATAGAGGGGATTCTCATTTTCTCCAAGATTCTTGTCTAGTATTTCATCAAAAGGAACCGAACCATTTAGATGCTATAAATGATTTTGAGTTCCATTATCCTCTGGTATTCCATGGATTTGCCTATCCAAAATATGCTAATGAGGATATCATTCACATCCACCTTATCATTAAGATTATATAGACACTAGAGAAACACTATGTTAAGAATCATTCCATCATGTTATAAAGTGTGGATTGTCAATTGTGGGATATAATTCTTAAAAAAATAAAAATAAAGGCATCAATTGGAAGAATTTCATGGTGATTTTTTTCATTTAATTATACATAAACACATTATGAAGTATAATGTAAAAGTAATTCATGATTCCCAAGTAAGGATACATGTCTTTCATGGAGTGTGTTCTAAATTTTGAAAATCTTCTTCACATTGATCCATATCTAAATGGAGATTATTTGTATAAAGAAATATGACATGAGATTCTCTTCAATGAACTTTTATAAACCTAGGCCATTCTTTTCAAAATTTATACATTCTCAATAGTGATCATGGAGGTTCCACATGATGAAATATGATATAAAAGAGTTATAGGAGTGAATATTTATCTACTAGGTAGGTATTTGGGTGATTCTTCCTCAATTGGATAAAATCACTAGTTGAAATAGGTGATTTGTGGTTACATTCATTAGGGGAGATGAGGTTGGGGGAAGGGTGCCTTAATTATCTTGTTCTGAAATATTTCATGTGTAGGGATACCAGTGTGTATGTATAAGGAACATTAATACAAACTATACATCAGATGAAAAGAATCACTATACATATGTGCAACTTGTCCATTACTAGTGGTTTTTCTATTATATATTGACTTCATGAATCATTTATTTACCCAAGAATTTCCATACAACATATACCTAGTCCCCTACTCTGTTTACTAGTGGTAGTTAAATGCCATCATTGTGGACAAGTCAACATGGTCATCTAGGAATTTCGGATCGATTAGTGGTGTATTATTTTCTAATGGTTTCACCCCACGTATCTTAATAGGGTTCAATTCAGTTATATTCTGCAATTTATTCTTGTATGAAAAATAAAATAGGGCCATCTACTATAAGAGGGGTTATTTTGGTCTCCTCAACTTTATTCTGTTTTTTATATCAGGTTATTCATATTCATTTATTTATGAATAATTTTTTACCATATTTTTATAAAAATATATGTATCAATATTAATAATTTATCATTTTCAGTTACTATTTACATTAATTAATGGAGAATAATAGGATTATAACTTATCTCTTTGGTATGTTGAATCATTAGAAAAAACCTCAAGTTGTGGTTTGTTGGTTAGAAGATGTGATATTTTAATAGTGTATAGTTGTTAGGTCACAAGTATGTGATTCATCAGCTGTTATATTGAAGATCATTCCCAAGTTTCAATGACAATGGATGGGTAACCTTTCACTATTCAACGAATTTTATCTTTCATGAATGATGTTGCAACAAAAAATTGGACGTCACTATGGCTAAATTGTGGGAAATTTACAATGATCAGAAGATGTTACAACTGAATGATTTGATAAGGCCTATAACAATGATATGGTTGGACCACTTGAACCTAGTGAACTATGAAGTGAAATAAAATCTTGTCTAATATCATTAGTAATGACTTATTTTTATTTTTAATACTTATAACTTATTATTATTGTAACGTCTCGGTTCCGGGTGCCACTCAACGGGTGCCCCGAACCCGGTTCACCACATTAACTCTAGCGCATTTCCCCAAATGCCCGAGGCTGCCGACTAGTAGTGAGGGCCTTGGTATGATAGTGGGGAAACTATTCCCTCATTTGTCAAAGTGTAGTGTAGCGGAATATAAATAAAACATGCAAAGAACAACAGAAGCAGTAAATCATACACAACTGAAATAAAAAACAACAATGGATATAACCAACAGTATATAAATGATGATGCTACACGTCTCAAGTTCTAAGAAAACATCCAGAACTTATTATACATCAATATAGTACAACCAAAAGTAGAGTACAAAAAAAAAAGCACAACAGTTGGCAGCGGCATCGCGAGACTAGGCTCGGTCCCATGCCCTCCTACTCCTCGGCAACAATCATGTACCTGTATAGGGACTCTTTCCCCTATCCAAACCTGCAGAAACGTAATCTGTTTGGGCTGAAAAGCGTGACCCAAACAGGGTGTGAGAAATAAATTCACAGTAGGCACCCACAAAATGCCCGTGCCCAACTGTGTGTAAGCATGAAACAACAGTGCAGTAGTAAAATGCAATAAAGTAAGTAGTACTCAAAAGTAACTAATTACCAGTTAAATTTCCATTTATTATTAATTTAATCCATTAAATATTAAAAATCACCACAGTGCATTTCTACGTAAATAGTCCATGTCCTCAGACAAGAAAAACCTTACCCTCAGGTAAGCACAATCCAACCCGCAGGTATAGCCCTTAGGCGTAACAGAAGTTCCCCTCAGGCGTACGAAGTGTTGCCCTCAGGCACAGACGTCAAGCCCTTAGGCACAAATGGTTTCCCTCAGGTGAAATAACTACAGCCCTAAGGCTAAATAGTGCAGTGCCCTCAGGCTGATCACAACAATGCCCTTAGGCCGAATAGGTAACTGGGCCATGCCCAACAGGTAACCAAGTAGTAAACAAGCAATACCTCTCAAAAAAATTCTACAATTACTACTTTAATGGCATACTGTCTGGTACCCTAGCCAAACAGCTAAACAGTGGAACACACCCCTAGGGTGGTTCCGAATCCAAGCAATGATCCCAACCAGTTTTTTATTATCACAATTAAATACAAAATTACTTATAGGTGTTTAATATAGCAACAACCTCAGCCACACGACACCCCAACATGGGTTCGTGGCACAAAAACGCACAAAACACACTGCAATTGGAAAAAAACACCAAGCCACCTACCTTATACGCCAACGAACGTTATACCCGAATGCCAACTCAAGAAACGACCAAGAACGGTGTAGATCTGACGAAGAAAAAAAACCCTCATAACCTCAAATAACTCCCGCTAGGGAAAGATTTGGTAAGAAGCACTCTCGGAGAAGAGAGGTCTTACCCGTGCGGTTCCAACGTGATCGTCTGAAGCAGAATCGGATTCCAGACGAACACCCGACGGATCTTCAAAGGTCTGGCATCCTCCTTTTGTTCAAAAATTTCTCAAATGCATCCTCTGCCAAATGAGGAGGCTACTGCATGTTTTAATCCGAAAAATCAAAGTACACGGCATGTACTTCCAAGTACACGACGTGTACTCCTTTCATTTAACTGTTCATCTGGTGGCTCCCTGCCAGCGTGGCACTGTTCGCCTGCCGACAAGACTACACGGCATGTACTCCTGAATACACGTCGTGTACTGCCGCCCACCTGGTGGCTGCTCCACCACCTTACTATTTTGGCCTGCCGACTAACTACACGTCGTGTAAAGGACCACTACACGGTGTGTAGTCAGTTTCTACACCCTTTGTCGCCGACATGGATACACGCCCTGTGTACTCATCCCAACACTACCAGAAGTACACGGTGTGGTGAAAAGTACACGACGTGTAGTTCCAAAATTAAGTATTTTTCCCCATTTTCTGTATTTTATTAAAAACATTTAAGGAAAAGAGAATAGAAGAAGCTCGTACCTCAAGGAGAAGAACCGGGTTCTTACAAACTTCCCCCCTTATAGCAATTCATCCCAGAATTTCCCTTCCAAGGGTGGAGAATATATATTCATGAACAGATCCGGCCACTGAGCACGTACATCAGTCTCCCTCTCCCACGTTTCATCCTACACTCCGCCATACTGCCATAGCATCCATATGAGAGTAACTAACTAGCCTCGGAGAACCTTCGTGCTCCTGTCAACGATACGAATCAGATTCTCCTCAAAGGATGCATCTACCTCCAGCAAAACCTCTTCGGGCTGAAAGATGTGAGACGGGTCTAAATGATAGCGAAGTAACTGAGATAGGTGGAAGACGTCGTGCATGGATCGGTACCGCTGCGGTAACCGCAACCGATAAGCAACCAGCTCAACCATCTCTAGAATCTAAAATGGTCCCACATACCGCGGTGAATGTTAACCCTGTCTCCAGATCCGCTTGTGTCCCAGCCTCGGCGAAACATGCAAGAAAACCTGATCCCCAACAACGAACTCCAAAGGCCATCTGTGGCGATAAGCATATGACTTTTGACAAGACTGTGCGGTAGCCATCCACTTTTGAATAAACTAGACCTTTTCAGATGTCCCCTACACGAGATGTGGTCCCAGCAATATTGCCTCACCTACCTCTATCCAGCACAAGGGTGAACAGTATGGCCTACCGTATAAATCCTCATATGGTTCCATCTTGATAGTCTTCTAGAAGCTATTGTTATAGGAAAACTCGACTAAGGGTATATGCTTCTTTCAAGAGACCCCAAAGTCTAGGAAGCATACACACAACATGTCCTCTAGCACTTGTATCGTCCGCTCTGACTGGCCATCGGTCTGAGGGTAGTATGTTGTGCTCAGAACTACCTGTGTACCCAGCGCCCTCTGAAAGCTATGCCAGAAACGAGACGTAAAGTGGGCTTCCCTACATGAAATGATAGAATGAGGGACCCCATGAAGACGTACGATCTCTTGGATATATAGTAATCCGAGCTCATCAACACCAAGGGTCTCCTTGATCAGTAAAAAGTGAGCTACCTTTGTGAGTCTGTCCACAACAACCCATATGACATCATTGCCACGAGGTGACCACAACAACCCAGTCACGAAATCCATCGCAAAATCATCCCATTTCCACTCTGGAATGGGTAATTTATGTAACAACCCAGGTGGTGTCTGATGCTCCACCTTCACCTGCTGACAGGTGGGACACCTCATAACAAAACCAGCTACATCTCTCTTTATACCCGGCAACCAGTACTGACATCTCAAGTCACGATACATCTTGGTAACCCCGCGATGAACTGCCCAAGCTGAAGCATGAAACTCCCACATCATCTCCTCATGTATATCCCCTGGAACACATACTCATCCATGGAAACACAAAACCTCATCATTCCCTATCGTCCAACCAGGAGGAGGGTCCACACATGGCACCGACTCCCATAGAACTAGGCCTTCTGAATCATATATCTATCTCATCCTCACTCTATCCAGGACGGTAGAAGTCCCAGCTAAAGAGGAAAGATAATTCTTCCCCTGATTGTCATTCACATCCAGATGCATTTCAGAGAACAAGGCCATGAGCTCCCACTCACAACTGGCCTCCTTTACTTCATGTATTTTAGTCTTCCTGCTCAGTGCATCAGCTACTGCATTACCTTTACCAGGTGTATAGGCATGATCAAAATCGAAGGACTGTAGGTATTCAACCCACCTCCTCTGCCTCAGATTGAAGTCACGCTGAGTAAATATATAATTTAGGCTTCTGTGGTTGGTGATAACCCAAAAAAGCTCCCCAATAGATAATGCATCCAACAGCGCAACACATGTACTACTGCAGTCAACTCGAGATCATGCGTCGGCTAATTCCTCTCATGTGGCCTCAACTGTTGAGACCCGTACGCCACAACTCAGTCTCCCTGCATCAACACTGCTCCCAACCCATTACCTGATGAATCAGAGTAAACTGTATAGATCTTCCCCGCTCTAGAAGTATCAGGATCGGTGTTGATGTCAACCTTCCCTTAAGGTCCTGAAAACCTACCTTGCAAGCTTCTGACGAAACAAACTTCACACCCTTCTTAGTCAGACTTTTAAACGGTGCTGCTAAGCGGGAGAAGTCCTGTATGAAACTTCTGTAGTAACCATCCAGCCCTAAGAAACTCCGTATCTCGAACACATTCTTTGGCTTCTCCCAAGAAACTACCACTCTCACCTTCTCGAGGTCTACTGAATCTCCTGCCTCAGAGATGATATGTCCCATGAAAGTGAATCTGGTCCATCCAAAAGTGGCACTTTGAGAGCATAGCATATAGCCGATGCTCCCTCAGTGTACTCAATACGATCTCAAGATGGGTGGAATGGTCAGGTCGAGTGTGAGAGTACACCAAGATTTTATCAATGAAAACTACCACAAAAGAATCAAGATACGGTTGGAACACACGATTCATCGGAGCGATGAAAACTGCTGGAGCATTCGTGAGTCCGAACGGCATAACAGAATACTCGTATAGGCCATACCTACTTCTAAAAGCTGTGAGAGGTATAGAATATGGTCTAATGCGTAGCTGATGATATCCTGATCTCAGGTCAGTATTCGAGAACACTCGTTCTCCATGAAGCCGATCAAAAAGATCATCAATCCTCGGTAAGGGATATCGGTTCTTAACTGTCAACTGGTTCAGCTTCCGATAATCCACTCAAAGTCTAAGGGTGTCATCCGCCTTCTTCGCAAAAAGGACGGGAAAACCCTAAGGAGAAGTACTGGGTTGGATAAAGCCATTTGCATGTAACTCCTCTAACTGCCTCTTGAGCTCCTTCAACTCAGGTGTAGCCATCCTATATGGAGGAATGGACACCAGTGCTGATCCTGGCACAAGACTAATAGATAAATCCACCTCTCACACCAGAGGAAGACCTAAAAAGACGTCTGGGAAGACATCACTGAAATGATCAACAACATGAGGGAAATATGCCTGACAAGTCCCCGGGTCATCCAGATATAAGCTTGCAATCTGGGATGTGACTCCACCTCACCCACAATGCTCTGGTCCAGCTCAACTCGCCTGAATATCCCATTCACCCTTTTATAGAAACTCTCCACCCTCTGGTGACGTGAAACGCACCCTACGACGATAGCATTCTACAAAGGCCCGAAAGGGAACCAAAAATTCCATCTCAAGAAAGACGTCATAGCTCTTCATCTCTAGGACATAGAGGGCCCAAAGGAATTGACACCCACCAACTTCAAGGGGGCACTCCCTGCACTGATGCACACCAGCCGTTCTATTCCCCAATGGAGTGTCTAGCATCATGATAACAGAAGAAGTAGAAACATAGAGCACAAGGCTCTCCACAACGGGTATAGATATGAAACTATGTGTATCACCCATATTAGATTGTACTGAAGATAAGACAGAAGCTACTAAAATAGTACCTTTGATTGTAGAATGTCCGGGATCCTGCTCCTGCTGGGTCTATTGCACTGCATATGCCAGCCCAGTGTCGCGGCCCTGCGACACAGCCTGGCTACCCTGAGTTGTCCTTCCCTTCTGCCTCTGAGATCCTGGTGTCTGGCTACCACGACCATGACCACCATCTCTGCCTGTACGCCCTAACGTATTCTAGTTCCCTGACTGGTAGGAAGCAACTGGTCCTCCTCCCGCATGTGGAGTCTGCACAGAACCCCTCTCACTGCCAGTAGAAACTCCCTGCAGAAGCGCTGCAGATGACCCATCTTGCTGCAAGCTCGACCCTCCACTGGGTCTCGTGGACACATCGGTCTCTTGTGCCCCACTCTACCACACTGGTAGCACCTGATTGGGACACCTAAAGAAGCTTCATGGCTGGTACTACCACCCTAAGAGAACTCTATTTTCCTCTTCATCTTTCTAGCAGAAAACGTACCAGTAACTGATGATGAACAGCCCTGGACCACACCTCTAGATTCTCAAAGGTTCCTCTCTGTGATCAACGCATGGTTCACAATAGCGTGTATAGTAGGAAACCTGAAGACATTCACCAGCTCTCGGATGTCATACCAAAGACCAGAGTCAAAACCTCTGGCTCTCAACGTCTCATCACCTACCATCATGGGTGCAAAGCACTGAAGCTCCATAAAACGAGCAGAATAGTCAATCACTGACATAGCGCCCTGCTGCAGATTCATGAACTCTCGATCTCTATCTACTCTCAGCATCTCTGGGAAGAAAAATTCATAGAAGACTGCCTGAAAATCCTCCCACGCCATGTCCCTGTGATGCTATGACTGGGTGGTAACATCCCACCACCTCTTGGCGGAATCACGCAGCATGTATGTCGGGAACTTGACCCTCTACCCTGGAGGCATCTCAAGATGCTCAAAAATAGTCTGCATCGACACCAACCAAGACTCTACAACCTTTGGTCCGCCATCCCCTGAGAATGTAGGTGGATGCTACTACTGGAAGATACATGTCAGCTCGGCCATGGATGTGGCAGCCTGCGGTGCTCCCTGAAAGGTCTGCATGAACCGTAATAAGCCTTCACGAAATTGCGCCTCTGTGCCTATATCCAGTATAGCAGCTGGTGCTGCATCTGGCTCTACTGTAGGATCAACTAGTAGCCCCTATCCCACAATATCCGGAGTATTATCATTGCCGCTCTCCTGGCGGACAACGCGTTGTCGTCTAGGCGACATGACACTACAAGGTCAAAAACACGCCTTAGAACAAGATTCATCAAATATCGAAAGCGAAGAAACCCAAAAGGGAACAGGAGGAATACGGCATTCAAAATTTTCAAAGGAAGAATACACGGTGTGTATACTAACTACACTGCATGTACTTGACTTCCCTTCCCCTGCCCAGGTCCTTCTGCACAGCTAAGCCACAAGGTTCCCATTTGATCAAAACTACACGGTTTGTATATTATCTACATGGTGTGTATGGTGTTATTTTCTAAATGCCCGTGTCGTCTGTGACACGGCCTAATACTCAGCTTGACACTACACGGCGTGTTACCCCCGCCCACTACATGTCAACAACCCCGTTTCCCCACCATACGGCTTAGTCCACACGGTCTGTCCTCGAACAAAACTACACGGCGTGTCCCCAAAGGTACACGGCGTGTTCAAGAAGAGGTGACACCAACCTGTGTTGTTAGTTACACGGCCGAGTCCCCAAGACACAATACACGAAATGTTCATCTTTGACAGGGCGTGTTCTGTACAGGAGTTCACTGGCCCGTGTTGTTAGTTACATGGCCGGACTCCGGGTCAAAACTACACGGTGTGTATATCTGGTACACATCATGTTTTTCCCAAGATCTTCCCTACCCCATGTCGCCGCCCCACAGTTTTTGACACGGGAAGAGACTACACGTCGTGTACTCAGAGTATACGGCGTGCACTTAAAAAGATTATTTTTCTTCCCGAATAGAAGGCTTTACACGACATGTTTAAAATACTACACGGCGTGTATACTGGGTTTTCGGACAGTACGCCTCAGAAACTTCCCCGGAACCCAGAAAATACCGAAAACCAACACCTATGTGTCAAATTCCGACCCGTGAGGGCCCATAATCCCGACAAATCAATGTTTGACATCTTGTCTGTGTTATAACTAATAAACAGTCAATGATCCACCAAATTCCTGTCCATGGGGGCCCATACTCCCCAAAAACTAAATTTTGGCGTCCATTCTATTAACAGATCACCAAAAAATTACCCTATCAAATATAAGGTATTTTAATAGTGCAGCTATCACAACCTCATGATTTTCTAGAACAACAACTGTCACAACAACATGCAATTTTCTAATGCACCTACATGGCATGGAAACTATGCATGGAATGTTATTCTAGCGTGTGCCGAAATGATGCATGAGATGGAATACCCTCATATCATCAGGTCACAACTAAATAGAACCCATAGATAAAATATAAATA
Organism: Viscum album; assembly: GCA_963277665.1. Classification (NCBI taxonomy): domain Eukaryota; kingdom Viridiplantae; phylum Streptophyta; class Magnoliopsida; order Santalales; family Viscaceae; genus Viscum; species Viscum album. The sequence goes on from OY728142.1 coordinate 559,643,322, forward strand.
GCAGAATACAAGTGTGTCTCCCAATGGTGAAATCATATCAACTGTAAAATTCGCAAAATCATATGAATTGAAAAATATGAGGTAGATTGGTTTTTCCCTATACGTGGGTTAGCTACACCCGGGCACTGCTTATTACCAACTATCGTTCATCCTATCCCTGAATACGTCTCTATATAGTAAGTCAAAGAAAAGAATTCCTTTGATACCACTTTGTAACGTCCCGGTTCTGGATGCCAATCAACGGGTGCCCCGAACCCAGTTCTCTACGTGACCTCAAGTGCATTTCCCCAAACCCCAGAGGCTGCCGACTAGCAGTGAGGGCCCAGGTCCTATAGTGGGGAAACTATGCCCTCATTTGTCAAAGTGTAGCACAGTTGAATATAAATAAAACATAAAAAGAACAACGGAAGCAGTAAATCATACACAACTGAAATAAACAACAACAGTGGATATAACCAACAGTATATAAATGATGATGCTACATGTCTCAAGTTATAAGAAAACAGCCAGAACATGTTATACATCAATACAGTACAACCAAAAGCAGAGTAGAGCAAAAGAAAGCAAAACAGCTAGAAGCGGAATCGCGAGCCTAGGCTCGGTCCAATGCCCTCCTACTCCTCAGCAACAGTCAAGTACCAGTATAGGACTCTTGCCCCTCTCTACACCTGCAGAAACGTAATCTATTTGAGCCGAAAAGCGTGACCCAAACAGGGTGTGAGAAATAAATTCCCAGTAGGCACCCACCAAAGGCCCGTGCCCAAATGTGTGTAAGCATGCAACAACATTGCAGTAGTAAAATGCAATAAAGTAAGCAGTACTCAAAAGCAACTAATTGCCAGTTATATATCCATTTATTATTCATTTAATCCATTAAATATTATAAATCACCACATTGCATTTCTAAGTAAACAGTCCACATCCTGAGATGTGAAAAACCTTACCCTCAGGCAAATAGAATCAAACCCATAGGTATATCCCTCAGGCATAACAGAAGTTTTCCTCGGGCGTACAAAGTGTCACCCTCGGGCATAGAAGTCATGCCCTCAGGCATGAAATGTTTCCCTCATGCGAAATAACTATATCCCTTAGGATAAATAGTGCGGTGCCCTCAGGCTAATCACAACAACGCCCTCAGGCCAAATAGGTAACCGGGCAATGCCCAACTGGTAACCAAGTAGCAAACAAGCAATTCCTCTCAAGGAAATTCTACAATTACTACTTTAAAGGCATACCCTCGGGTACCCTGGCCAAACAGCTAAACAGTGGAACACCACCCCGGGGTGGTTCTGGATCCAAGCAACGATCCCAACCAGTATTTTATTATCACAATTAAATACCTAATCAATTCTAGGTGTTTAATATAGAAACAGCCTTAGCCACATGACACCCCAACATGGGTTCGTGGCACAAAAATGCACAAAACACATAGCAGTTGGAAAACTAAACACCATGCCACCTACCTTATACGCCAACGAACGTTATACCCGAACACCGACTCCCGAAACGGCCAAGAATGACGTAGATATGACGAAGAACAAAACCTGCTTAACCTCAAATAACTCCCTCTAGGGAATGAATTGGTAAGAAGCACTCTAGGAGAAGAGAGGGATTACCCGTGCGGTTCCAACATGATCATCCGGAGTGGAATGAGATTCCAGACGATCACTTGACGGATCATTGAAGGTCCGGCCTCCTCCTTTGGCTCCAAAATGTCTCAAATTCCCCCTCTGCCAAATGAGGAGGCTACTGCCTGTTTTAAGCCGAAAAAAGTACACGGCGGGTACTTCCAAGTACACGACATGTACTAATTTCATTTAACTATTCATCTGGCGGCCCCCCACCAGTGTGGCACTGTTTGCCTGCCGACAAGAATACACGACATGTACTCCTGAGTACACAGTGTGTACTACCGCCTAGCTAGCGGCTGCTCCACCACCTTACTATTTTGGCATGCCGATTGACTACACGACGTGTAAAAGTCCACTACACGACATGTAGTCAGTTTCTAAACCCTTTGTCACCGACATGGCTACACACCCTGTGTACTCATCCCATCACGGCCAGAAGTACATGACATGTGGAAAATAACATGGTGTGTAGTTCCAAAATTTAGGATTTCCCCATTTTCCATATTTTATTAAAAACACTTATGGAAAAGAGAAAAGAAGATGCTCATACCTCAAGGAGAAGAACTGGGTTCTTACAATTATAATGTATACACCAATGTTATTTTCCCATGTATGAAGAACATATGTCCGAACCTTTTAAAAATCCAAGTGTTCAATTCCTTAGTTACATTTCCACAAGTCATATTATTTTTGAGTCAATAGTTTTTTTGAGTGTCTATGAAAGAAAATTTGTTGGTGTTTTAGGGGCGTGAGTTCTTCTTAAGCTCTGATTCACCTAACTCAAGCAAGTCCTTATAATCAAGGAAGTATAAGAGGATTAGTTTTTCTGTGTGTGGAATATTTTAGTGGATATTTTATCAGAATTCAATTTTGGTATATTTGAAAAAAGTGGCATTGGAGTTTTTTTAGCAAGTCATCTACACCCTTAGAAGTATATGGTTTAACAATCACTCTCTTTCCTTGAAATTATTTTTATTTTTTGTGAGATTTTACTATCCTGAGATGTTATGGAATTTGAAGAAGGTGTTTTCTATATAAATAATTTTTATGGATTGGATTTTTTTCTACATAATGATGATGAATGTCTAACCCATTGAGATTAATTGGCATGTTCTGTTGGTTGGGGTAAATCTATAGAAGATAGATATGACATAATGGGAATGTTTGGATAAGAATTATTTTTGGCTGGTCAATAGTTCATTCTCCAAGAATATATCCTCTAATATATTCATGGTTACGAATAGGTTTTTTTGATAATTTTCATAGTGTAATTAATTTAGAAGTCAAAGACACATAATAATGTTTTAATCATATAATAGTTTGTTAGCATGAGGCTATCATAAAGTACACCCATGGAAGATAATTTTAATGAATTGGACATGATTTTATTGGAAAATTAATCTGCAAAATAAAATTATACTGATGAAATTTGTACTATTCTTCAATTTCATTTTTCTATCATATGTTTAGTCATGATGGTAACTATCATAATAAAATATTTTATAAAATATGACTTAGAGTTTTAGGATGTCTATAATGTAATGACGAATGAAGAAAATTCAGTGAATTATGTCCATGAAAATAAAAAAACATGATTAAGGTACAAGGAATAGTATTTATACCTCAATAAAGATGTTGTAGGAGTTAAAAAGTGTATTGGTGAGATACAACTTCAGTTAAATCAGTTTTTATGGTCTATATATTTATTATGTTAAAAGTGGGAAAAAATAAATGAGGATTACAAAAGTATGAGAGAAAATAATAGAATGGTGAATTTTGGAACCTCATGTTCTTTAAATATACTTTAGTGAAGTAACAAAATATTACTATGTATCAACACATAAACAATGCCATGGTCAATTTACATCGGTATGTTGTTCCACTCAATTTTTGAGTAATGTTTCATAGAAAATTATGTATTCAAAAAAGTTTGTAAAGTGAATTTAGTTGATGAAAAAGATCATGAAATCATAGGTAATGGTGATGTAAACATTCAAATGAGTCACATACGCTTCATAAATAGTTACTATGATATAGAAATCCCAAATCTACAAGGGCCTTAAATACAATTAGATAACATTTTTACGATTTCATTGTTATAGTATTTTTAAATAGTTTTTATAATGGTACTCTGGGATCTATGTTAATGGATAGTGGATTAAATGATAGTACCCTTCATCTAATAAGAATATTTGAGGGATTAATAAATTTTAGAGCTACTACATTTGAATATCAATGGTTTTAGAATTGACAAATCAACCAACATAGTGAGGAGAACCTAAAAGTTATAAAGGAAAAAGATAATATTGAATATCGATCACATAGAATTCATAATTTGTGATTATTTTATTCCTGGAAATTTGAAGAGGGTGTCATTAAAAAAATGGTAGAAATACCATTTATTAAATGTTATACCTTGTTTACTCAGATGTTTGGGATCCAAACTGAGTATAATATCATAGATGGTCACATAAATTATCGAATTTCATTTTTATAAAAATAAAAAAACAATGGTTTTCATTTCAAAAGAACAACATCCACATATTTAGAAAATTTAATTAATAAGAGGACAAAGCCGAATGGGAATATAATCTAATGACAAAATTACAATGATCTAACAGTGGTGGAGAGTATAATATAAGGGAAATCTAGAACTTATAGATGAAGAAGAGGATTAAGCTGGAGAAGGAGATTACTAGTATACCTCAGAAGAATGGTATAGTAGAGACAATTAATTATATTTTAATAAATATAGTGGAGAGCACGATGGTATACTATGTCATGCATAAGAAAATTTGGGTGAATGTAGTGAACACTGTAGTATACATGGTTAACTACTGTCCATTCACTCAATTGGGAAATTAAATTCAACATTGGTTATAGTTTGATTGTTGTTTCTATTTTATCCATAAAAAAAGAATAGGAGTATTTCTTAAATCCATATCAATAATATGGAAATAAAAAAATATTGAATGTATTAAATATAGACCAATGGAAGATGTGCTGATTGTTCTAGAATTGTGGAGGCATAGTGAAATGTTTCAATATTTTAAGATCTAGAAGACAGTGCATCAAATTTCATAGTTCCATAATTAGATGAACCAAAAGTCAATTCAGTAAAATCTTCCAGAGTTAGGATATAGGTTTTTGAAGTTGAATTTATCATTTTTACTTTTAATAGATGGTGGAGGACCTGAAATCCAAGAAGATGTATCAACTATTAGAAACTATAAGATGTGGGAGACTAAGATGGATGAATAAATGTATTAACTGATTCTATTGAAACATGGGAGATGTTCAAGATACAAAATGTGAATAAAGAACTTGAGATTAAGTGGGTAATATTTTTAAGGATGATGATCTAAATAGAAAAATGTATATGTCAGGGATGGAGGTTATAGGATTTCAAAAAAAAATAGTATTGACTTCAATGAATTGTTTTCACCAGTATTTATGCATGATATGATCCAAGCAGTGTTGATTTGGGTTTGCATGGATAATCTACACCGTTAGATTATGATGTAGTTGTGTTTTAATGCATTGACCTTTACAATGGAATTATAAATTTAAATATTTCATTATCGAGGAAGGTTTCAGTTTATTAATGGTGGAATAATTATTCTAAAATAAGGAATGGGAATATATAATTTTCATCATAATACTTCATTAGGTGGATTTAATGTTCTGGTTCATATGATAATTATGAGGGTTCAAAAGATGATGCGTTATTTTCAATAATTTTTTTGTTGAACGATCATGATCAAGATATGAAAAATATGGGGATAAATATTGAGAGATATAGGGAATCCAATATTATGTATATATTTTCATGGGACTAAATCTAAATGATGGTAGAAAAGTTCAGAAATTTTCATATGTGATGTATCTTAACTCCACTGATTAGACACACTTTGTCGTCTATGAAGAATGGTCCTAAAATGGATGATATGGATACATACTCGATGGATGTTGTTTTTTAATTATAAGTAGGTTTCTTGATTTATTCCATGATATTCACCGAACTATAAAATTCATTTTTTTTCTTAGAGTGGTAAGTCATTTTGTGTCAAATATAGGGAAGGAACATGTGGATGTTATGAAGTGGATCATAAATTAATTTAAGGGATCGTAAGATTCCCTATTTTTCTTTTGCATGGATGACCAATTTCAAGGTCATATTGACACTTACTTTTTAGAATAACTAGACACACATAAGAGTACCATAGATTTTTTGTTCACTTGTAATGGAATTATATCCAGTTGGACATCACATATCTAAACAGTTTTTAATTTTTCAATAATAATTTTGGGTACATGAAAATAATGGAAGTGGGTAAGGAAATGGTATGGTTGATTCACTTCTTAATGGATCTTGAAAGGATCTAGGTGTGATTTTTTCTATTCTTTGAAAATTTGTCTGTGATTTACTTGTACCAGAATATTGTATTTTAGGAAAGGATAAAACATATTGAACTAAATATTTCATTGTCTTGAACATGTTATAAGATAAGGTGTTGGAGTTATAGAAGATAACTAAGAAATATAGTATAGGTAAAAATTCCCCTAATAATTCATCTGAGGGAATTCTATGGAATCATTGTGCCGTAGTGGGACTTGGGTGAATGGATGGTGATGGTGGAATACTAAGTATTTTTATATAAAATGATCACAAAATGATCCAATGTGTTGGAGATTTGGCATGGATTATTTGAAAAATACATCCAGTGGGATATTTTAAGTAATAAAGCCCATTAAAATACCATCTAGAAGAAGAATATAGATTATATTTCATGGACATATTGTGATGTGTAGTGGAATCCAATAATATCCAACAGTGTTGGGTTGATTAGAAGATTTTACCTTTTAGTGGTTTACAATGTTTAGATCACCGGTGAAGATTGCATTAGTATATCTAGTATAGTGTATTATCTTATTTTAGTAGTAATGGTTTGTGGTGTTTCACAATTGAACTAATGTTTTCAGTAATTGTTGATGTTTCCAAAAGTGATTTTAAGTAACCATGTTTCTATTGCGGGACATCTCAAAACATTTGAATCCATTAAAACTAAAAAACTAGATAGTTTCGATTATAATGGTTGGGTGAGATAAATTGTACACAATATTCTGTAATAAAGAATGAAATGTATTCTAATATAAGAGGTAATTACTAGTTGTGATTTTAAATACTTGTAAAAAATAATTATAATGACGACAACATAATTTTTATATATAAGACGCTCACATGGACCATGTAAGACCCTAAGTATTCTTTTCCTAGATTATATTATATCAGCTAGTCTTATAGTAACGTGAGTCGGGAATTTGGATGAGTATGGGATAGGTTGACACGATGGGTGATTTATGGGGTGAGGTGTTAATATGTTTTGATACACTAGGATCAAGGGAGTGATTCAGATAAAATAAGTCTACGTTGAATGTTTTTCAATTCTATGAATTATTCTAGTGCATAACAGATGAAAATCATGTTTGAAATTTTTTCCCAAAATCATTAGTTTATATGACCATGAAACAACACTGGGGAAGTTGATAAATCTAAATATGAAAATTTGACCTTTTTCATTAGTGGTCGAATCATATAAAAATCATTATATTGTTATAGTTCAAAACATGAACACCGTTAATGTCTTCCAAAATATGTAATGGTTGACATAGTTCTGATCATTCATTGATTCAATGCATGTAGGGTACCTTTACCATCTTATTTAGGTGTTCAGTATACACTTTGTGGATAAGGGAAGAGTTAATCATGATGAACGTGTTTTGATTGGGGATGTTTATGGGAAATCACATCCAAAATGAATAGTGTTGTCCTTATGGATATAAAATTTAAAGATAATAAATATTAATCACTAGTATTAGATCATTAACCTGACATGTTCACAAGAGATTTTACATTATTTTATCAAATTAGGGGAGTGAAGTTCACCAAAAATAAGCCTTGGGACTAAAAATATCTCAACCACATTGTACTCTATATATCCCACAAAATTGAGGTAATTAAGAACTCAATTATAGTAGCTTGAGGTTAAATGATTCATGAGGATGAGAAAATCTCTATGGGGCGATTCAGTTATTTTTTTTTTCTAAAATGGATTTTTGAATTATATTAATCCATATAGACAATTATAATATGAAATAGGTAGCAATGAATATATTTTATCCCTTTACTAAAATCCATGATCCCTTTGATAATCTAAAATGGGTGAGGAGATTTTTTAAAATTTACCAATGTTTAATCGAACAAATGTTTAATTTTAGATTAGAAAAAATTCAAAATATGTTTTTATAGAGTCAATATAAGATTTAAAAATATTTTGTTATGCCATATGGTTTGGAAAAAGCTCCTAATGTATTCATATCCTTAATGAATGTGATCATTCAACCATTTTAGACTCATTTATCCTAGATATTATGTATGATATACTAGTCTTTTATAAATATTAGAACAAGAATGATTAATATATACACATTATTTTAGAGAATTTATTGGAATACCATCTAAAATTTTGGTTTTTTAAATTAGTTTTCAAGATATGAGATGTTATGTTCTATAGGTATGTGATTTTAGAAGTGGAAATTCTTGTAGATCCAAATATGGTGGAATTTATAATGTCTTGAAGTCCTACATTTAATGTGTTTTTAATAAGAGGATTCCCCAGTCTTATCTATTATTACCATAGATGTATCTATGATTTATAGTGGATTATGGAGTTCATGATTGATCGGGAAATGAATGGGGTTAAATTTATGTGTGTTGGATAGGTTGATGGAATCAATATTGTAGTTGATGATGAAGTAAATATAAATCATATTCTGATATTACCACATCTCGGAGAGTCAATTGGGGTGTTTTATGATTCCTTTTCAATTAGCCTTTGATTGTACCTTACACAATGATTATTGGGTAGTAGTATGTGGTTAAATGATACTCCATCCATATGAATGGACTTATCCTATCAATGACTAATAATTACTGTCCATTATAAACACTCTAAAATTTTGTATATATTTATTTTTTGGAGATTTTTTTTGTTTTTTAAAACATAAGACAATAACATACATCATCAAACAACAACAATTATATTTCATGTAACCTAGCTGGGTGAAATACCTTCTGTATTATGATGTTCAAATTATGTACCCTCATGGAATAAGGAATTATTTTATAAACTTTTTCATATAAATTTCACATACAGTGGGTGAAAGTGTTCAAATAAGAATAATGGCCATTGTATCTTCTGGATAAGATTCATTTGGATATAGTGTTGGAATTAAACGAGGAATAAATTGTAACACCCCAAGTTTTTCTGAAAAAAATTGCAATGCATAGAACATTTTATTACGTAGAAATTTATAACTAGCATTTAAACATAATTTTTCAACTTCTATGTTTTGAATTTCCAGAAACTGTCATCTATAATTGCGTTCAGTAAGTTATTTAATGTCTGATGAAACCAAATATTTTTTTTGTAAATTGTAACATAACCATATGAATAGTAATATGAATAGTAATATGACCCTAATGAATAGTAAATTTATTATTATTTTATTTTCTTAAGGCTTTACGATAATAACATCTTCATTAATTTTTCATCGTGAAGTAGAAGTTGTTATACAATTATAATTCTTAATTTTTGAATTAAGTATGATTTTATTTAAAAATAAAAATAAAAATATTTAGAAATTTATTTTCAAAAAAGGACATAATTTTTGAATTGTACACATAGAAAATGTTTAGGGTATATTTTTAGTATTTTTCATAAATTCTTATTTTTTCGATGAATAGTGAAATACGATAACATACTGTGTAATCAAAGTATTAGTAAAATAAACTATTTAGGAAATAATAAGGGATGAAATGCCACATTGTTCAAACTCACATTCCATTATTACTATTTGGGGTCACATGAACTAATACTATTCATAATCTTGGGAAAAAGTATTATAATGATGATTAAATCAATGAAAAATACCCCCTCCCCCCCACTATAAATACCTCCCTCACTCCCTCTTCTTCCCACACCTCTCAAGCCTTGATCCATTCCTATTTTCATTCCAATACTCCTCCCAAGGCTCTTCCCCACGTCCAAGAGCTTTTGGTCACACCAAAAGACCAAAACCGAAGCCCTTAAGAAGGATCTCAAGGAGAATAGATCAAGAGGTAAACATCACCTTTTATTTTCATTCTTTTCTTTCATTTTATGTTATTATCATCCTTTTAATTTGGGTTTGGATGGGATATATAATTAAATATCTCCTCTTAGTATCCATATTTGGTAATTTTGATGAGACATCCTCTTTCTCTCATCAAACTATTTTTATGAAAATTTAAGAGACGTTGTTAGGCTGCCGAATTTTCGTGAGAAATTTCTCAAGTTTTCTTTTATATCTAGATTATTTTCTTTTCTTCTTCTTTACTCACCTCCTCTAAACCAAGAGGCATGAAAGCTCCAATATCTTGTATATTCTGTATGTTCTCATAATAAATAGAAATTTGTCATCAATATTCTTCTTTTCCCCCACTTGTTCATGGAATTAAAAACATTGTTTGTGATGTGTCGAATTACCGACATCGTGGACGATGTGATTTTAATTTGCTTTAATTATTTCAGGTCTGGTCATGAAACCATTTCTATGGTTGAAACAGGTTATAATATATGTATTCTGTCTCATCCAAGGTTTTGGAATTCTTTGTACACATGGTTTTAATTTATAAAACAAAATGAGGTCGTTATTATCAAAGAACCACTTAAATGATCTAAAAGAACATCATTAATGTTTTTACATATGAATCATACTCATATAAAACATCAAAATGATAAATAGTATAATTTATGGTATTAGAAATATGTAAATACAATTCTATTCCAATTCTGTAATTTCACTTCCAATCGACAAGAACGTCAATCTTGAACCAATCATGGAAATCATGTAAGGAACTCACCCAAAACAGTGCAAAGAACAAAATACTAACAATTAAAGGGTGAAATAAGGATATGAAATGATCATATAAGATATTATAAACATGAACATGTATTTTTAAAATACTAATAACACATTTTCAACCATTATAAAGGATGTTTATACAAGTTTTAAGTAAGACAAACCCAAGGTAAGGGAATTCTTAACATCATTTTCATTCTTTCAGTTAACCTACTTCGTCGTTATTTAGTTGGTATTAAAATTGATTGTGTGTTGGTGTTTTCGTATATTATGTTGAATTTTGTGTATATATAGTGTTTATACATATTCCATATACTATGTTAAGTTTCACATCAATTATATGATATTAATCAAAGACTATCCTTTTATTTTTTTAAATTCAGTTTTACGAAATTACAAAGCAATGTATTTATGGAACTATTCATGTAGTATAATTATGTTTTGGTTCACGTGAATTGATTATGAATTAGTATGGGACCTATATTTCCCTCTAATGAATTGGGTATGTATAAGTTGGAGGTTGGCCGTATGGTTACTCCAAATGTAACTGCGATTGTTACACAAATAGTAAGGTATTCGTGAGGGTTACAAATTATAAGGTAGACGAGAGGGTTACAAGATTACCTATGTAATGCCCCAAGATACCATTATGGTTCTATTTATGTTCTTATGTATTATGAAAATATCATTTTTTACAAAGTATGTTTATATGGGTGACAATCATGTCTTTTGAATGTTATTTCATATGTAACAAGTATTCATAGACAAATGTGCTCTTTAATTATTTTCCATCCCTTACTGAGATTTTGTGCTCGTACCAAGCTTTTTAATGATTATCACAGGATAACAGATGTGTAGCACAAATAAGGAATCCATGTTAAATGTTAAATAATTGTCAATGAATCATGTTTTATGTTTTATTGTTTTATATTTTGAAAAAAATTGTGATAGTTTTTATGGTATCCACTCTATAATAATTTCTAATGTCATGAATGTGTTACGTACCAATTATCTAAATCTATAAAATTGAAAAGATCCCCAATGTAAATAATGTGTTTTCTTGACTAAATTCATGATTATGTATGTAATAAGGTCTAGTCCTTATAGTTTCTATCAGAGGATGGTTTTTATAACTTTAGGGGTTAGGGTGATGTTAATAGAATACCATAAATGATTTTTACTCTATTTTTAATTTGAATGTTATATCATTTAAGGATTACAATGTTTCTTTATCTAAGATATGTTTGTTCAGAATGATTGTCCGTAGAAGGTACATGGATGTTGAAGTGGAGAGGCACCGATCAAATGACATCCTTCCGGAACTATAGCCCGGAATGGTAGGGATTGGAACTGAGTAGTTTGTGATAGTAATTTCTTAGCTAATATAGGTAATAAATGGTGGTGGAATCCATTCATGAGAACAACCAGAGGTACCACAACGAAACATGAAAATAATGGAACATTTTATGAGACCACACCCTCCTACTTTCAATGGATCTTTTAACCCAGTAGAAGTCGAAGGATGGATCAAAGCCCTTGAAAAGATATTCGATGTTATGGGATGTTTAGAAAATAAAAAGGTAAGTCTTTCCATTTATCATTTTTATGAGGAATCTGATTAGTGGTTTTCAATGGGAATGCATATTATGGGTAGAGAGGATTTTTATGACTTTGAGTTGGATGAATTTAAAAGGTTTATCCAAGAAAAATATTTTCATAAGGTTGTGAGACATAGGATAGGGGAGAAATTCCATAAATTGAAACCGAAAGAGTATGATTTAGTGTTCATGTATGAAGTGAACTTCACTCGACTAGAGTGGTATGCTCCAAATCTTATTTTGGATCTTGATAGCAAAATCAACAGCTTTTACTGTAGATTGAATGTGGTAAGTTTGGACTAGTGGCCTGAGATTTCAATGAAAATTGATCTAATAATAATCACAATAAGAAGACTGTAAAGTGTTTTAAATGTGGTGAAATGGGTCATTACGCAAATGCCTGCCCAAAGTGATATCCAAATGATGTTAAGATGCTAGAATACAATCAGAAGGGTGTAGTGAGATCCTTTGCGACTACGTTAGTAGATGTCTGGTCATACAATGAAGTTTTATCAGGTACTTTGTTTGTTCACATAGATTTTTCTAATGTTTTTTTGATATAGGGTCTACACATTCCTTCATCTCTGAGAAATTTTTAGGTAAATAAGAAATATCACCTCAATAAAAGAATCTAGAAAATATTGTTAAAACACCAGGGGGATATGTTATAAAAAAGAGGAATTATAATAATTTTTCTATTGTGATCTGCGTAAAGGCTTTACCTGAAAACCTTGTTGTTTAACCCTTAGTCAAGTTTGATGTTATTCTGGGAATGGATTGGCTTTCTGATTATCATGCTAATACTGACTGTAGAGCTAAAGAAGTTTTTTTTTCAAAAATAGGTTCAGTTTGTATAAAATAATGAACCCATACAATTGATAAACTTATCAAGAAGCTGAGAAATTTTTGAAAGATGGAAATGATAGTTATCTTGCTTATATTTTTGAAAATAAGGGATCTATTCAAATTAATGATGTGCCAGTGGTAAATGAATACCCTGATGTTTTCCTGTTAAGTTACCTGGTTTTATACCTGATCGGGAAGTTGAATTCACAATTGACATAGTTCCAGATGCTATGAAAATTTAAAAACCACCATATCATATGACTCCAATAGAACTTCATGAATTGAAAAATCAATAGCAGGATTTTCTTGACAAAGGCTTCATTCGTCCTAGAACTTCACCAAGGGGAGCCCCTGTTTTGTTTGTAAAAAAGATTTTTCCATGAGACTTTGCATTGATTATAGATCTTTGAATAACATCCATGTCAAAAACATGTATGCTTTGCCTCATATCAATGACTATTTTGATCAGCTTCACTGTAACACCCCAAGATTTCATAGTACATTATTTCTTCAAAATAATTCAATAACTTTCTCTACACACAACACCGAGTTCAAGCATACCACGACATACCAAAATTTTCGTTAAAAAGATGTTATGAATATTATTAGCTGAATTTTATACTTTTTATAATCCTTATAATTTTAGAATCTATATTATGAGTTTCTTAGACATAATGTCAGAACAAATTAATTTTTTTTGATAAAAAAAGTATTTTTAAAAAATGCAATTTTACCACATTTTAATGGAAAACACTTTTTAAATCCAATATTTGAAACTTTTATATATTAAATTTGAAAAAATAAACATCTTCTTTAGAATTGAGACATGTGAACTTAGTTTCAATAAATTTTTGGTTTTTTTCTGAAAACATTCATATTTGGATGAATAATGAAATATACTATATTTTGACTAAAAACAACTTTTTTAATAAAAATAATTTATAGTGTTAAATTTTACATTTTAATGGTTTGGACGCATAATTTGATTATATTTTTACCATTTAATCTAATTATGATCATTATAAGTAATTTCACTTTGAAATTGGACACAAAAAGTGTCAATCTTTTGATAGCTATTATTTCATAAAAACACGCTTTTTGTTTTGACAACAGTAATTAATTTAAAATTAATTTCTTCCAATTTTTTTTTGAATTTGGAAAATTGGATTCCATATTTGGAATCAGGAGTTCCAAATTGAGTAAATAGCTAACTTTTATTTTCAGGCATTAGTAATACTTACTTCAGTAAATATTTTATTTACCGTTGTTAAAGGGGTAAATCCAGTAAATAAGGTTACAAAATAATATTATAAAAATATTAAATTACCCTAACACATGTCCAAACCCTATTGTTTGATACATGTTCGACCATTGGAATCCTTGGGTCGACTTTTGAATCCCATGGAGCCACTTGAGAGTGAAAATAACATTTTTTATTATATAATCTAAAGTAAAGGAAAAAATAACAAAAGAAAATATCTGTTAGTAAAACAATTTTTATATGAGGTTATATAATTGATAAATTCGACTATAGATATTAATTAGAAATATAAAAGTATTTCCTACCTTAGGATATTTAATTTATAATTTTTAGACATAAAATAAATATATTTATATATGACACAACAATGATGTAGTATTTTTTTTATTAGTGAAACAATCAAATTAATGATATTATAAATACTATAATAAATATAATTTGAATGTTTTGATGCCATAAAAAATTATAGGAGGATATGAAATTTTATGGTTTATTAAATGTACTTATTTCTAATAAATAATGATTTTATTACTTTAAAAGATTAAATTATTAAATAATGTCAAAATTGACATAAAAGTGTTTTTAAAACAAATTTTATATTATTATTGGGTATTCTATTCCAAAAAATATAAATCTTAGCCAAAGGGCATAAAAAATATTATATATGACATTAAGGAACCACTTGGGGTTCTTTTGGATGTTTATAGTATGTTTATTAACCATATAATATAAAAATACAATGAGGCATGGTAAAGGTAAAACTATTTAACTAAGAGTTAAATCTAAAAGATAAGGTTAATATAGTGACATAAACTGGTCTAAAACCAATTAGTTGAGTGGTTTTAGACCCATAACTACGTTATCAATAAAATAAATTATTTTTGAGCCATCATAAACAAAATATTATTTTATTAGAAAATAATATTCCAATCTTTTCCTAAGGTTCCTCTCACCCCTCTTATAAAAGGGAACTTCCTCTTCTCTGAAATTCACACATCCAAAGCCATTTGTCTAGGCCAAACTCTATTCAAATATCCTGCCAACTACCCTACCTTCATTCTAGAGGCATTACTCTGGTCATAAATTTATCTTAAATAGACCTTTTGATCAAATCAAAAGGATGAACCCGAGGAATAGGTAATGATTTCACCACCCTCTTTCAAGTTCTTTTCTTCTTCCACACACTCTTTATTTTTTATTACCATAACAAAATAATAAATATACAATCTTATATATAATGTGATGTTATTATAAATATGGCACAACCATATTCATTATTCTATCCATATTATGAATAATAATGTCACCGTGCATGTGTACGTACGACTTACCGTCTCCACGCCATCGTGTAATTTGTTATTCAACACAATGTTATTGGGATGAATATAATGATTATTAATATGTATATAAACAATGAAAATAATATGATAATGTTTCTTTAAAATAAATATATCATCCAATTCAAAAAATTTAAAGAAATCATATTGCCGCTTGGGCGTACGTACGGATTACCGTCTCCACAACATGATGAGATTCATTTCCTCGTTTACCATTCATCGACGATTATAAAAATATATATTACAAATAAGTATGTAATATATGAAATAATAATTCTATTGGAGAAATATATATATATATATATGTATGTATTTATGTACTTACATATTTCTTATTCACTTACTTCCGTTCAATACGATATGAAAACAGAAACAATTTTTATGCACACGTACGACCTACTGTCTCCATAAATGGTGTTTTCCATTTCATATATCTATATATTATCAATATTTATATTCTAAATATATATGATATATAAATCAAGGTTTATATTCTGTATGTATTTGAATCATGATCAAAATGATACAATAAAGAATAATAAGTTAAAATACATATGATTATGAAAGCCATTATTACCTGAAATGTTTATTTAACGTAAAAATCATTATTAAATGGGTAGTATAAAGTCATAGATGAATCATTTATGATATGAGAAATATGAATATGGTTATGGTATAATATAAATAACATACAATGGTCATTATACATGAGTTTAAACATACCCTCAACCAAAGGAAAGTGCAAGGTAAGGGGTTTCTTATCTAACTTTTAATTCTGTGAGATTTCCGTTGTTCTCACTTTTTCTATGTGGTGTATTGTGTAATGCCATTTGATATATATTTTCATTATTCTCTTTATATTCATTTTATTCTGTGATTGATTTTTTGGTTATTAAATTTTGGTGATATGACTCGATTGATTACTGTAACATCCCAAGTAAGTAATGAATAATAGATATTTTTATCTATGTCTATTAATGATTTATATAGTGTTTTAGAGGCTTAAAATGAAAATAAATCCAATCTTAAGCATGGAATACACTAATATTTTTAAAAGATTTCTTTATTGCCTTTTGATGGAAAACCATTTTTGAATCTATCTTTTGACAATTTTATAATCCTTGTTTGTCAAAATAAACTTATTCTTTATGATTGGGACATCAAAATTTACATTGTGTGAATTTTTGGTATTTTTCTGACAATGTTCATTTTTTAATGAATAGTGAAAAATACTGCATTTTACATCAAAACTGATTTTTAATATAATTTATTTATATTATTATATTATCTTTTTAATTGTTTTTGAAGTAAAATTAGAATATATTTTTACCATTTCATCCAATGGGGGTCATTGGAATCAATTTCACTTTGAAATTGGACTTAAACTGCTATCAATCTTTTGATACTTATTGTTTCATAAAAACACGCTATTTGCTATGACAGCGGGAATTAATTATTAAATTAATTAATGTGACTTATATGTTTGGAATTTTTTAAAATAGACTTAATTTTTGAATTCATAATATCAAATACAGCTTAGGGTGAATTTTTGGTAATTTTCTGAAAAACTTCAATTTTTGATGAATTGTGAAACCACTAAGTGGTACTTATAAAAAATGATTTTCCGTTTAAATGAAATTTTTTCCATCATTGTGTTTTGAATTTCAAAAATCCGACATACATGGTTGTCATTAATAATTAAAATGTTGTTCAATGAGATTAAAATAATTTTTTGGTGAATAGTAACTTATTAAGTTTTAATCGCGATTAGAGGTAATTAGTGCAGTTTAAGGTAAAAATAATGCTTTAATAAAATGAGATGAGCTTGAAACATGTCCTACCCTCATTGGTTGTGTCATGTCCGACCAAGACAAGCCATGGGTCAACTTGGGGAACCCATATAGCCACATTGGTTGGGAAATGACATAAATTAGTTTTTATTTAATGTAAAAGTAAAAATGACACAAACATAATATGTTTTACGAAAACAATTTTTTCATGGGGTTTTAAAGATCAGATTTTTGATAATAAATAGTAATTGGAAAGATAAAAAGATTTCCTACATCATAGTATATTTTTATAATTTTTATACTTTAAATAAATTAAATTATTTATGACATCAGGATGATGCAGCGATGACCTCATTATTTAACGATTTTAATAAAATGGAAAGATAATGTAATATCTAAGACCTACACATGTCCAAAACCTATTGGATGAGTGGATTTAGAACCATTATCACCTTATCCTCGAATTATATCAATGTGGTACCTTTTGAATCCAAAACGATTTTTAAAATAACGTAACTTATCTTTACTTTCCAAGAGTGCCCCTCCTCTCCTCTTATAAAAGGCCCCCACCTCTACCTCTTTTCCCACTATCCCAAAGCCTTTGGCTCGGACAAACCATACCCATTTTGTCTCTCCACTTCCCTCTATTACTCTTTGAAGCCTCACTTTGGGCCGAAGTCTTCCCAAGGATGCCATTGAGCTCAAACCAAAGGGAGTTACCCGATTTTAAGGTAAAGTCTTCACTTGAGTCTGTTTGTTTTATTTTGCTTCTCCAACCCCCTAAACTCTATTTATTTATTTCTTTTGTAACAACTACAGTATATTCAATATACTAGGTTGTTTTTATAATAAGTATTCAAGCTACACTTACACACACCTACATCTAATGGTTAATGAACATACGGTTTCCGTGGATGGTGAATTTATGCCTCCCGAAACGATGATTGTTCAAAATTATTTTAACACCTTCAAAGGTGGCCATTAATATGTCACTATATTTATATATGATATATAATATGTTTATGTTTTCCTTAAGCTTCTGTTTTTTTCTTTTTGGTCATACCTTTATGGTTTCCATTATGGGTAAACGCGATATCTTCATTTAAAGAAGTGCGGACTACCGCCCTCTCAAAGTGATTTGATTCGTTAAATACCATATTTGGGATGTATAAAGGATGGAACTATGATATTATATATGATATTATACTTTAATTATAATATACATTTATATCATTATGATTCCATTCTATAAAATACGAAATATAAATGAAAGTAGCGTTCATGCGTACGTACGGCATACCGTCTCCATGAATGATGCATTTCATTTCTTACCTCTAAATGATTATGTAATATTATAAATGCATGAATGTAGTAGATATATGTGACATATATGGTATCTACATCATGAATACCATTCTGGATATAATGGATACATGAACAACTTGTAATTATAAAGGGTTTATTTTTTACTCAAGTACCAATGATTGTTAAAATGACGGTTATTAACCTAAATAATTACATAGTGTTCCTGACATGGTAATAAGTGATATAAAAGGAATAATGAACTTGAAAAAGGTTCTTAAGCAAGTAGAAATTAACTCAAGTTTATTATTCAGGACATTAAAAAACGATCGAGTTGATTCGGACCCGAGGTATGGGACTTCGTCTCAATCTCCTTTCATTGAGGCATATTTTGTTTTATACACAACCTTATTTTATACGGTGTATAAACCCATTTGACTTTTACGTTTATCCAAAAAGAATCTTTTTTATATGAAGTGTTTTAATAAACTACAAAAGGGAATGTTTTTGTCGTACGTATGCGGCGACAACGACTTCTCCGCCGTCGTGACCTTTATTTGAGTTTCAGCTTCCTCTACAAGCCATACTTTTTTTAAAAAGAAAAATAAATACCATGTTTTACTTTTCTTTTATTTTGGTATTAAAAATTGTTTTCATAATGTTTTTATATCAATGTGTGGTATTGATATCTTGTGATTGAAAGGTCGAAATGTTATGTTTCCTTTATGCATGTTTTATGTGGTACAATTATGTTGGGGTTCTTGGTCATTATTATGAAGACGGGTGGTTCCGTGGTAGACTAAGGGTGGGTGAGCTCGATATAGCTCTCTAATGCAATGGTTAACGCGAAGGAGTGAAACGTTAAGGTTTCTCCGAAGAGAATTAGGGAATATACTGTGATGGGTATTCCAAACGTAACCAAGAGGGTTACTCCATACGTAAGAATTTTATGAATTCCTCAAGTTACCTTTATGTTTTATGATTTCTATGATTTATTCATGATTTTATGGGGTATGTTAAAGTGCCTATGTTTTATGGGTAATGTATGATTTCATTCTTTTGTATATATGAACTCATGTTTCCTTTCCATGTTTTTTTAACACATACTAAGCTTTTTATGCTCATCCCAAGTTTTTGAAATGTTTTTCACAGGACAAGGGAAAGGTACATGATAAGATGATAGTGTCAAGGAAGTGTCGAGAAAGAATCCATGTTTTAAATATGTTTCCATTTATGGGAAAAAGAATACTATCTTTTATTGTAAACACTTTGTTTAAATGTGGAATGTAATGCAAGATTTATGATCTAATTCTCTAAAACTCTAAACCTGAAATGATCCTCAACGTGTAATCTTGTAATAACTCACTGGGGCCTTATAGTTGGTATCAAAGGTCGGTTTAGATAAATTTAGGAGTTAGAATTCTATTAAATGATTATCCAAAAGTATTTTTTTTGAAATGATGTATCATTTGAAGATTACCATGTTGCTTCATCTAAGACATGTTTGTTCACAATGGTTTTCCACAGAGGAAATAGGGAAGCAGTGCTAGGAAGGCATACAGAAGGAAATAACCTTCCGAATCAGCATTCCGAGATGGTCAGAATTGGAACTGAACAGTTTGTTGCAGTGATGGCACATTTGACTCAAGCGATAAATAGCGGTGGTATCCATGCACGAGATCAGCCAGACCAACCGCAGAGGAACATGTCAGTGGTGGAACATTTCATGAGGAAACATCCCCCATCATTCAGAGTATCATCTGACCCTGTGCTAGCTGAAGGGTGGATTAAAGCACTGGAGAAGATTTTTGATGTCATGGGGTGTTCAAACAATCAAAAGGTTAGTCTTTCTATTTACCGTTTGGAGGGTGAGGCAGATCAGTAGTGGTCGATGGATAAAAATATCAGGGACGCTGATGAGATTGATGCTCTCGACTAGGATGAATTCAAAGGTATGATTCTTGAAAATTATTTTCCTAAGGCTGTTCGACTTAGGATGGAAAAGAAATTCTTGGAATTGAGGCAAGAGGAAGACTCAGTGGCTACCTATGAAGAAAGGTTCACTCGATTGGCAAGGTGTACACTAAATTTTATCCGAGACCTTGATAGTAAAATCAATCATTTTTACTCAGGATTAAAGCCAAAATATCGAAGGGAATTAGCTTCTCGAGAGTTTAAAAATTATGAAAAGCTTGTTCGATGTGATGAGAAGGTGGAAATGGAGCTTGCCGATGACCAAGTGTTCTATAACAACCAGCAGAAGATGAGACTGAGGTGGCAGGTGAAGGGTAAGAATTCTTCAAAAAAGTCTGATGGTAAGAAAACTAAGTTTCCAGATTGTGATAAATGTGGCAAAAGGCATGCTGGGGAATGTCTTCTGAATTCTGGAAAGTGCTACCGATGTCATAAGATGGGACATAAGGCTCGTGATTGCACTGAAAAGGATCAAGGTGAAGGTAAGAACAAATTTGATTTACAGTTAGTGAAACGTTATATGTGCAATGAGATGGGTCACTATGAAAATGAGTGTCCGACAAAGAGCTTGAGTGATGGGAATCAGTTAGACTACAAGCAGAAAGGGGTGGTGAAATCATTTGCAACTAATTCAGCAGATGTCGGGCCGTCAAATGATGTTGTATCAGGTACTTTGTTTGTTTTTCCAGATTATGCCAGTGTGTTGTTTGATTCGGGGTCTGCACATTCTTTCATCTCTGAAACCTTTTCTAGTAAAATGGGAACACCATCTCAAGAAATGACTCCTGAACTTCTGGTAAAAACACCTGGGGGAAATGTTGAGTCAAAAATAATTTATAATAATCTTCCTATCCTTATATGTGGAAAGAACCTACTTGAAAACCTTATTGTTCTACCTCTAGTAGAGTTTGATGTTATCCTGGGTATGGATTGGCTCTCTATTTACCATGCTAAGAATGACTGTAGAGCTAAAGAAGTTTCTTTTCAGAAAGACTTTCAGTTTGTGTACAAGAATGAACCGTTGCTGTTGATAACTTATCAAGAGGCCAAGAAACTTGTAAAAGATGTAAATGAATGTTACCTTGCACACATCGTTGAAAAAAAGGAACTATTCAGATTAATGATGTTCCAGTAGTAAATGAGAATCCTGATGTTTTTCCTGATGAGTTTCCTGGAATAATACCAGATCGGGAAGTTGAGTTTACTGTTGACTTATTTTCTGATGCTAAGCCAATTTCAAAACCCCCTTATCGAATGGCTCAAATTGAACTTTTAGAGTTGAAGGTGAAATTGCAAGATTTATTAGAGAAAGGTTTCATTCAACCTAGCACATCACCATGGGGTGCTCCTGTTTTATTTGTTAAAAAGAAAGATGGTTCTCTGAGACTTTGCATTGATTATAGGGCCTTGAATAATATCACTGTTAAGAACAAATATCCTTTTCCTCATATCGATGATTTGTTTGATCAGCTCCAGGGAGCTCAGTTTTTTTCAAAGATTGACCTGAGATCGGGGTACCATCAGCTGAAGGTAAAGAGGCAGATATTCTGAAGACCGTGTTCCGTACGAGATATGTCCATTATGAATTTCTAGTAATGCCTTTTGGGCTAACCAATGCACCTGCTGTATTCATGGACTTAATGAATATAATTTTCCATGAGTTCTTGGATAAGTTTGTGGTGGTTTTCATTGATGATATTTTGGTGTTTTCTAAAAGTAAAGAGGAGCATGAAAGACATTTAAGGGTTATCTTGCAAACCTTAAAAGAAAAGAAACTATATGGAAAATTCAGCAAGTGTGAGTTTTGGTTGCATCAAATTTCATTCCTTGGTCATATTGTTTCTAAAGATGGAATAACTATTGATCCTGCAAAAAAAAAGTTGTAGAAGAATGGCCAAGACACACAAATGTAACCGAGATTCGTAGCTTCCTTGGTTTAGCAGGATATTACTGAAGGTTTTTTAGAAATTTTTCACAGTTATCTAGTCCAATGACTAAGGTAACTCGGAAGGGTGTTAAGTTTATCTATACAAAAGAATGTGATGATAGTTTTCAGGAATTGAAAAGAAGATTGGTGAATGCTCCAGTTTTGGAACTACCTTCCAGGAATGGTGAGTTTGTTATATACAGTGATGCTTCATTGAAAGGACTTGGTTGCGTCCTAATGCAGAATGATCAGGTAATTGCTTATGCTTCACGAAAGTTGAAAACTCATGAGGTAAATTACCCTACACATGATTTGGAATTAGCTGTTGTTGTTTTTGCTTTAAAAATTTGGAGGCATCATTTGTATGGAGTAAAGTGTGAAATATATACCGATCACAAAAGTTTAAAGTATATATTCACTCAGAAAGAATTGAACATGAGACAGAGGAGATGGCTAGAATTAATCAAGGATTATGATTGTACAATTCATTACCATCCGGGTAAAGAAAATAAAGTGGTTGATGGTTTGAGTCGAAAAAGTAATGCTTCATTAGAAATGTTGTGTTTGGAACGTGATCCTTTGGTTAAGGATTTGATGAACTTTGGCATAGAAGTTTTTGGTGCAGGATGTTCTTCTATTTTGTTTCAGGTATCAGTGAGATCATCTCTATCAGATAGAATCAAGCAAGCACAGAAGCAAGTCAGTGAGTTGTAGAAAAAGGTAGAGCTAGTTCAGAAAGGTAAGTTGCCTGAATTCAACATTGATAATGATTGTGTTTTGAGATTTGGGAAGAGATTTTGTGTGCCTTGTGATTCACAGTTGAAGAAAGAGTTGTTATGTGAAGCTCATAGTTCTCCGTTTTCAGTTCATCCAGGAAGTACTAAGATGTATAGTGATCTGCGGGAGTATTACTGGTGGGATGGAATGAAAAGAGATATTGCTGATTTTACTGTGAAGTGTTTGACATGTCAACAGGTTAAAGTAGAGCGGCAATTACAGAAAGGGATGCTTCAGCCTTTACCAGTGCCAGAGTGGAAATGGGAGAATATATCCATGGACTTTGTTATGGGATTACCGAAGACATCTCGAGGTAATAATGCAATCTGGGTTATTGTTGATCGCTTGACCAAGTCTGCTCATTTCCTTGCTATACGAGATACTTTCTCTCTTGATCAACTTTCCCGTTTGTATCATAAAGAGGTAGTCAGTTTACATGTAGTTCCTCTCTCCATTGTATCTGATCGTGATCCCAGGTTCACTTCTAACTTTTGGAAAGGCCTTCAGAAGTCATTGGGTACTGAATTAAATTTTAGTACAGCTTTTCATCCTCAATCAGATGGGAAGTCAGAACGAAAAATTCAGACCTTGGAGGATATGCTACGAGATTGTTCTATGGATTATCCGGGAAGTTGGGACCAACATCTTTCTTTGGTTGAATTTTCATATAATAACAGTTTTCATTCCAGTATACAGATGTCACCATTTCAGGCATTATATGGGAAGCGGTGTCGAACTCTAGCTTTCTGGGTTGAAGTGGGTGAAAGGAAGTTGATGGGACCAGAATTGGTAGAAGAGATGGTAGAAAAAGTTTAGCTGATTCAGAAGCACATGAGAACAGCTCAGAGCAGGCAGAAGAGTATGCAGACAACAGGAGGAAGGATCTCTCTTTTGAGGTAGGTGATCATGTTTTACTCAAAGTATCACCATGGAAAAGTGTGATGCGATTTGGTAATAAAGGAATGTTGAGTCCAAGGTTAATTGGACCATATGAAATTCTGGAGAGAGTTGGATCAGTTGCTTACCGAGTGGCTTTACCTCCGAGTTTATATCAGGTACACAATGTTTTTCACGTTTCGATGTTGAGAAAGTACATGCCAGATCCATCACATGTTTTGAGTCCAGAGGTAGTTCAGCTGGAAGAGAAGATATCTTTTGAGGAAAAACCAGTCTAGATTCGTGAAAACATGGAGCAAGTGTTACGAAATAAGGTGATTCACCAGGTAAAGGTTTTGTGGAAAAACAACATGATGGAAGAGGCAACATAGGAATCTGAAAATGCAATGAGGGATAAGTACCCCCATTTATTTGATAAGTAAATAAATTGCGGGGACGCAATTTTCTAAAGGGGGGAAGTATGTAACATCCCAAGTAAGTAATGAATAATAGATATTTTTATCTATGTCTATTAATGAATTAGATAGTGTTTTAGAGGCTTAAAATGAAAATAAATCCAATCTTAAGCATGGAATACACTAATATTTTTAAAAGATTGTTTTACTGGCTTTTGATGGCAAACCATTTTTGAATCTATATTTTGACAATTTTATAAGCTATGTTTTTCAAAACACACTTATTCTTTATGATTGCGACATCAAAATTTACTTTGTGTGAATTTTTGGTATTTTTCTAACAATGTTTATTTTTAATGAATAGTGAAAAATACAGCATTTTACATCAAAACTGCTTTTTAATCTAATTTATTTATATGATTAGATTATATTTTGAATTGGTTATGAAGTGAAATTAGAATATATTTTTACCATTTAATCCAATGGTGGTCATTGGAATCAATTTCACTTTGAAATTGGACTTAAACTGGTGTCAATCTTTTGATAGTTATTGTTTCATAAAAACACGTTATTTGCTCTGACAGTGGGAATTAATTATTAAATTAATTAATGTGACTTATATGTTTTGAATTTTTTAAAATATACTTCATTTTTGAATTCAGAATATCAAATATATCTTAGGGTGAATTTTTGGTAATTTTCTGAAAAACTTCAATTTTTGATGAATAGTGAAACCACTAAGTGGTACTTATAAAAACTGATTTTCCGTTTAAATGAAAATTTTCCATCATTGTGTTTTGAATTTCAAAAATCCGACATACATGGTTGTCATTAAGAAGTAAAATGTGGTTCAATGAGATTAAAATAATTTTTTGGTGAATAGTAACTTATTAAGTTTTAATCGCGATTGGAGGTAATTAGTGTAGTTTAAGGAAAAAATAATGCTTTAATAAAATGAGATGAGCTTGACACATGTCCTACCCTCATTGGTTGTGTCATCGCCGACCAAGACAAGCCATGGGTCATCTTGGGGACCCCATGGAGCCACTTTGGTAGGGAAATCACATAAATTACTTTTTATTTAATGTAAAAGTAAAAATGACACAAACATAATATGTTTTACGAAAACAATTTTTACATGGGGTTATAAAGATCATATTTTTGATTATATATAGTCATTGGAAGTCTAAAAATATTTCCTACATCATAGTATTTTTTTTATAATTTGTAGACTTTAAATAAATTAAATTATTTATGACATCATGATGATGCAGCGATGACCTCATTATTTAACGATTTAAATAAAATGGAAAAATAATGTAATATCTAAGCCCTACACATGTATAAAACCTATTGGATGATTGTATTATGATCTCTTATCACCTTATCCTCGAATTATTTCAATGTGGGACCTTTTGAATCCGAAACTCTTTTTAAAATAAAATAACTTTACTTTACTTTCCAAGAGTGCCCCTCCTCTCCTCTTATAAAAGGCCCCCACCTCTACCTCTTTTCCCACACTCCCAAAGCCTTTTCCTCGGCCAACCCATACCCATTCTGTCTCTCCAATTCCCTCTCTTACTCCTTGAAGCCTCACTTTGGGCAGAAGTCTTCCCAAGGAAGCCTTTGAGCTCAAACCAATGGGAGATACCCGATTTTAAGGTAAAGTCTTCACTTGAGTCCATTTGTTTTATTTTGCTTCTCCAACCCCCTAAACTCTTTTTATTTATTTATTTTGTAACAACTCCAGTATATTCAATATACTAGGTTGTTGTTATAATAAGGAATCAAGCTACACTTACACACACCTACATCTAATGGTTAATGAACATACAGTTTCCGTGGATGGTGAATTTATGCCTCCCGAAACGATGACTGTTCAACATTCTTTTAACACCTTCAAAGGTGGCCATTAAGATGTCACTATATTTATATATGATATATAATATGTTTTTGTTTTCCTTAAGCTTATGTTTTTTTTCTTTTTGGTCATACCTTTATGGTTTCCATTATTGGTAAATGTGATATCTTCATTTAAGGAAGTGCGGACTACCCTCCCCTCAAAGTGATTTGATTCGTTAAATACCATATGTGGGATGTATAAAGGATGGAACTATGATATTATATATGATATTATACTGGTATTATAATATACCTTTATATCATTATGATTCCATTCTATAAAATACGAAATAGAAATGAAAGTAGCGTTAATGCGTACGTACGGCTTACCGTCTCCATGAACGGTGCATTTCATTTCTTACCTCTAAATGATTATGTAATATTATAAATGCATGCATGTAATGGATATATATGAAATATATTATATCCAAATCATTAATACCATTCTGGATATAATGGATACATGAAAAACTTGTAATTATAAAGGGTTTATTTTTTACTCAAGTACCAATGATCGTTAAAATGACCGTTATTAACTTAAATAATTACATAGTGTTCATGAAATGGTAAAAAGTGATATAAAAGGAATAATGAACTTGAAAAAGTTTCTTAATAAAGTACAAATTAACTCAAGTTTATTATTCCGGACATTAAAGAACGATCGAGTCAAGTCGGACCCGAGGTATGGGACTTCGTCTCAATCTCCTTTCATTGAGGCATATTTTGTTTTATACACAACCTTCTTTTATATGGTGTATAAACCCCTTTTACTTTTACGTTTATCCAAAAGGAATATTTTTTATACGATGTGTTTTACTAAACGACAAAAGGGAATGTTTTTGTCGTACGTATGCGACGACAACGACTTCTCCACCGTCGTGACCATTATTTGAGTTTCGGCTTCCTCTACAAGCCATAATTTTTTTTTAAAAAGAAAAATAAATACCAAGTTTTACTTTTCTTTTATTTTGGTATTAAAAATTGTTTTCATAATGTTTTTATATCAATGTGTTGTATTGATATCTTGTGATTGAAAGGTGGAAATGTTATGTTTCCATTATGCATGTTTTATGTGGTACGATTATGATGAGGTTCTTGGGCATTATTATGAAGACGGGTGGTTCCGTGATAGAAAAAGGGCAGGTGAGCCCGAAATAGCTCTCCAATGCATTGGGTAACGCGAAGGAGTGAAACGTTAAGGTTTCTCTGAAGAGATTTAGGGAATATACTGTGATGGGTATTCTAAACGTAACCAAGAGGGTTACTCCCTACGTAAGAATGTCATGAATGCCTCAAGATACCTTTATGTTTTATGATTTCTATGATTTATCCATGATTTTATGGGAGATGTTAAAGTGCCTATGTTTTATGGGTAATGTATGATTTCATTCTTATGTATATATGTACACATGTTTCCTTTCCATGTTTTTTTAACCCATACTGAGCTTTTTATGCTCATCCCAAGTTTTTGAAATGTTTTTCACAGGTCAAGGGAAAGGTTCATGATAAGATGATAGTGTCAGGGAAGTGTCAAGAAAGAATCCATGTTTTCAATATGTTTCCATTGATGTGAAAAATAATACTATCTTTTATTGTAAACACTTTGTTTAAATGTGGAATGTAATGAAAGCTTTATGATCTAATTCTCTAAAAATCTAAACCTGAAAAGATCTTCAACATGTAATCTTGTAATAACACAAGATTAAGTAAGGTTTAAGGCTGGGGCCTTATAATTACAATGTGGTAAGGGTTTATTATACAACACTCTTATTATCTGAGGTTGTTTTTACATTAGTATCTACTAGGACCTCTTTATCATCCACATCCATGTTTCTTAAAAATTCATTTCAAAACATTTTTACTATTTAATAAAAATTGAGTTAAAGCCATTTATACCTTTATTTGAACTTTCATGTTTTGAAAAGTATCTTTCAGTTATTATCCAAACAAGGTACTTTACGACATTTTTGAAAAAATTAATCTAAGAATTTCTTTTTTTAAATTATATGGTGGGTGAAGTTATTCTCTTCCATTATAAAATCGAAAAATATTATTTTACATGTTTAAAAGAATATTTTTAAAATAAATTTTTTATTTTATAATTATACAACTTTAAATGAATTAAAAAATGAAAAAGATATTTCTCTCAAATAGTTTTTATTTAATCTATTTCAACTTCCTTTGATGGATTTTATACTTGTTTGAATTCGATTAATTATGATACAAATCTTCAATATTATATTGAAGGTTTAGTGATATGTTTGACTGAGGATGTGTTATTTTTATACCATTAATGGTTTATGGTTAAAGTATTGACATTTAGTATGCTATTTTTAATATGAATGTTTATGTTTTATTTCAAACTTTTCATATGAGGAATGTATTGGATTTAGTAATTGATGGGTGGAGCCTGCTATAGATCCCCGATGCATTGGTAGGTCTCATGAGGCAACTCGAAATGGAATTGACTGAGGCATTTCCCAATTTGATATATGGTTTTGGTCGAGGCATTAATCTTTTTTAGACGTCTTGGCCGAGGACTTGACTAAATGTTTCAGAATGTCCGACATTATACATTCCCTCATTATGTAAATTATATTGATGTTTCATGTGGTTATTAAACTAGTAGAATACCCATGACTATGTTTTATTATGGCATTATTTACTCAGCTCCTATTCCTACCATAAAAAATATTCATTTTTATTATTTGTAAAGGCTTGTGTCTTTTATTAGTGACCATGCCTAATATTTATGTTATCTTCCACTGCATTTATTAACCTTAATGAGCTTCTGAGATCACCCCATTCTTATGTTCTATATTCCCAGGATTCCAAGAAGTGTTTATTATTGATAAGAGGGGTTAGCCTAGGGGATCAATGGAGGTCTCAAAGGATTTTTTTTGTGTTGTATGTTGGAAAGTGTAATGTAACATTCATTTATGTAATCTATTTTCCATGACTGCTAAACTGATCTGTCTTTCGGGACATGATTACTTGTAATCATTTCAATGTATTAAAATAATGCACCAGCTTTGGGTAACTAGGGTCGGGGCGTTATAGTTCGTATCATAGGAAGTTTATCAATAACCTTGGAAACTAGATATAGACAAACATTAATTAGATCACATTACCCGAAGATAAATTTGAGGATTATTATAAAAGAACTTCCTAGAATTTTGGTCATGTAGAGATTTAGTGTGTTTTCCTAGAAATACATCCCTATCTAGATATGAGCAGGTATAGGTGGATCTGGCACAGATGTACCTATTGGTAAAACATGAAAACACTGCTTTGAGCAAGAATTTAATGGAAAATGGTGCATGACAACGGGCCTTCCTGCTCATTAAGTTATGTCACTCCAAAGGGATATGCTTAGGATAATTCATAGTTTCATTAAAATCCATTATGAAGGATTTAAGAGTAAATAATAACTCAATGAAATTTTTTTTATGATTATGGATTATATCCATAAACTGTTAAATATACATTAGGTATTTTACAAGTTTGTAATTATGCATTACGATTCATAAAGTGAACTAGTATATTCCATTGTTTAAAAATGGCACATAGTAGAAGGAATGAGAACTCCCATAATACGTTTGATACAAATATTAAGAAGGATCATATCCTTCATGGTATTAAGACAACATTTAGAAGGGAAACAGTCTCCCACATATTATCATCATATAAAGAAATAGTATCATGTGTTAATAAGATAAGTAAATAATTCTCTGAGTCAGATGGGTTTGAAGAGAAGCAAGAGAAGAAAATGATGTAGATAGAATGGTAGATAAAGGAAAGTGGAGAAATAAGGACTTTTCCATATGTGATAACTATGGAAAGAATCACCATAGTAAATGCTTGAAGGGAATGAGAGTTTTTTTATAAGTGTGGGGGAAAAGGAAACCATGTACATTATTGCAAGGGTAAGAAAATGTTTTCAAATATAAAATTATTCCTCCTTAAGGAGTCCAGAAACTGTGCGAATCAATGTCCCAGTCATCGGAGTATACCACAAATGATGATAATGGATAATAATCAAGTTATTATACTACCACAGATGAAGAGGAATGACTATCATTCTTGTGTTGTTATTATAGAATAATTTCATTTGAGTGTTGTATCAACAATATATAGGTTATATGAATTATGTAGATAAATAAGGATTGTACTACAATACTATTTTATTGAGGTTATGTGATTATATGGATCTATGAAAAGTGACATAATAGTAAGCTACACTTTTTGGAAAATACATGGTTGAAGGAAAGGTAATCCTTAATATGGTCTTCATAATGAGGTAGTGATTTTGGAATAAGAGATGGTCGATTTGGATAAAATATATTGGATATTCTTGACTTCCTTGGAACTGATTAATGGTTTGCTTATTTCATCATTGTTGGATTATTCAATTTTTTTGGATATATGAAAAATATCTAGTATTATATAAAGGATAAGAGAGCATGAATGGAATCAATATGTATTTATTGTAATTTAGGTTGTTACCATGTATTAAAATAATACATTATGAATGTGTTAACATGTAATTAGGTGGAAAAAAGGTCTTCATTGTGTTTACCTTTCTTATAAAATTTTGACTGTGAGTTCGGATAGAAGTATTTTGGATAAGTCTAATGGTTAGAATGGATTTTGTTTGAAATAGGATATTATTGTAAAGATTATTTTTGGATTTTTATAAAAAGTACAATAGGCAGACCATGTGACAATCCGTCGCATCGGACAATGCTGCTGTATTTGATCCCACAACCGTTGTAGGATTGGGATTTATCACTTACCACTGGACTACGTGATGTCTTGGATTGTATAATGTAGTTTCTTTTTTAATTTGTATGATAGCTAAATTATAAATTCATTATTTGTTAAACCCTATACAATTATGATAAATAGAATATATTCTTTGAAATCATTTGGTGTGAAAGATGAGTTTGTAGAGAAGTTAGTTGCAGAATGAAACTCTACTTATTAAGTATATATATATATATATATATATATAATTCTTTCCTCTTATTTTATGGTTAAATTAATTATTAAACTTTAGGGAATGGATCTTAAAACCAAAAATGTTTTTTCCTAATACCTTATGTTTAGTTTAACCAATGGTATTTTAAATTATCATAGATTGATTGATTTGATGCCCTTAATTTTACACTTGTTTGTGATTGATGATCTCAAGCACTCTCTATAAATATCTCCTTTTTTCCTCAAATTATGTGTCATTATTTTCCACCAATGATCTTATAATATAGATCCTAATTTGGTGGTGACCCTTTCGTTTCTCTTTTCCTCTTGTTAAGAATATATTTTATTAACCCCATTTCTGATGTGGGTTTTCCCACAATGGTATTTTATATTTTCAACCTTTTATTTTCAAAGAAAAATTTCAAACTACAAGGACAAAATTTATTGATGGAGGTAAGATTGTAACACCCCAATATTTCATTTTTCATTATTTTTTCAATGTAATTTAATAACTTCCACTACCCGCAACACTGAGTTCAAGCACACCATGACTTACCAAACTAGCCGTTCAAAAGTGGTTATGAATAGTAATAACTAAATTTTGAACATTATATAATATTTATAATTTTAGAATCTATATTATAAGTTTCTTAGACATAATTTAAGAACAAATTCATTTTTTCAGATAAAATAATTATTTAAAAAAAATGTAATTTTACAGCATTTTAATGGCGAACCATTTTTAAATCCAATAGTTGAAACTTTTATATATTAAATTTGACAAAAAACATATTTTTTAGAATTTGGACATAAGAATTTAGTTTCAATAAAATTTTTGTGTTTTTATAAAAACATTCATATTTGGGTGAATAGTGGAAAATACTATGTTTTAACTGAAAATAACTTTTTTAATCAAAATAATTTATAGTGTTAAATTATACAATTTAATGTCTAGGAAGTATAAATAGATTATATTTTTATCATTTAATCTAATTATGGTAATTTTAATTAATTTTAATTTGAAATTGGACATAAAAAAGTGTTAATCTTATGATAGTAATTATTTCACAAAAACATGCCTTTTGTTTTGACAATTGAAATTATTTTTCAATTAAATTCTAAAACTTCTGTGTTTTGAATATGTATAAATGGATTTCATATTTGGAATTAGGAGGTCCAAATTGTGTAAATTGGTATCTTTTATTTTTATACATGAGCAATATTTACTTTAGAAAATATTTTATTTACCATGGTTAAAGGTGTAAATCCAGTAAATAAGGTTAAAAAATAATATTATAATAATACTAAATCACCCTAAAACGTGTCCTATCCCTATTGGATGATACATGACCGACCATGGGCATCCTCGGGTAGAATTGGATATCCCATGTCACCACTTGAGAGTGATAAAGACATTTTATATTAAATAATATAAAGTAAAGACAAAAATAACAAAAGAAAATTTCTTTTAGAAAAACAATTTTTATATATGGTTATATAATTTATCAATTCGAATATAAATATTCATTATAAATCTAAACATATTTCCAACCTAGGGATATTTTGTTTATAATTTTTAGAAATAATATTAAAATACTTATATATGACATAATAATGATGTTCTATTTTAATATTTAGTGAAATAATCAAATAAATGATATTATAAATACTGTAATAAATATAATTTGAAAGTTTTTATGCCATAAAATATTTTAATAGGTGACTATGAAATTTTAGAGTTTATTAAATGTATTTATTTTTATGAAATAATGTTTTTAGGAATTAAAAAAAAAATCAATTATTAAATAATGTCAAAATTGACATAGAAGAGTTTTTAAAACAAATATTATATTATTAATTGGTATTTTATTTCTAAAAATATAAGGCTCAGTGAAAGGGCTAAAATACTATTATATATTTCATTAATAATCCACTTGGGGTTCTCTTGAAGTTTAAAGGGAAGGTTATTAACCATATAATATAAGAATACAAAGAGGCATGGTAAATGTCAACATATTTAACTAAGAGTTAAATCTGAAAGATAAGGTAAATATAGTGACACAAACCTATCTAAAACCTATTGGTTGAGTGGTTATTGACCTATAAACACCTTATAATTTAAATAATTTATTTTGGATCCATTATAAACCGAAAATGAGTTTATTATAAAATAATATTTCAATCTTTTCCTAAGGTGCCCCTCACCCCTCTTATAAAAGAGCACTTCTGCTTCCCTCAAATTCACACCTGAAAAGCTATTTGACTCGAAAAAACCCTGCGTAAATCTCCTCAAAACTATCCTAACTTAATCCTAGAGGCATTGCGTTGGTCCGAAAGCCATGCTAATTAGCCCTTTTCATCAAATCAATTGGAAGAACCCGAATAAGAGGTAATGATTTCACCACCCTCTTTCATGTTCTTTTCTTCTTCCACGTATTCTTTCTTTGGTATTACCATACCAAAATAATAACTCCAGTACCTCATATATAATGTGATTTTATTATATATATGGCACAACCATTTTCATTATTCAATCTACCCTATGAATAAGAATGTCACCATGTGTGCGTACGTACAACTTACCTTCTCCACGCCGTGGTCTAATTTGTTATTCAACACTATGTTAATTGGATGGATATAATGATGAGTAATGTGTATATAAATAATGAACATAACAAGATAATTCCTCTGTAAAATAAATATACCATCCAATTCCACACATTTAAGGAAATTATATTGTCGCTCGTGCGTACGAATGAATTACTGTCTCCATGACGTGATGAGATTCATTTCAACGTTCACCATCATCGATGATTATAAAAATATATATTACTAATAATTGTGTAATATATGACATAGTAATGATACTATATATATATATATGTACTTATGTAGTTATATATATATCTTATTCACTTATTTCGATTCAATACTATATGAAAACAAAAACAGTGTTTATGCGTACGTATGGCCTACCGTCTCTATAAACGGTGTTTTCCATTTCAAATAACTATCTATTATAAATATTTATATTCTAAATATATATGATATATAAATCAAGTTTTATATTCTACATGAATTTATATCATGATATAAATGATATGATTTAGAATAACAATTTAAAATATGTACGATAAAGAAAGTGATTATAACTTGAAATGTTAATTTAAAATAAAATTCATTTTTAAATGGGTAGTATAAAGTCATAAATGAATCATGTATGATATAATAAATATGGATATGGTTCTGGTATTATCTAATAATAGAAATTGGTCATTATATAGGAGGTTAAACGTACCCTCGACCAAAGGAAAGTGCAATGTAAGGGGTTTCTTATCCCACTTTTAATTCTGTGAGATTTCCATTATTCGACACATATTGAATGTGGTGTATTGGGTACTGACCTTTGATATATATTATCAAGATTCTATTTATATTCATGGTATTCTGTGAATTATTTTTTTTTCATTAACTTTTTTTCATACAACTCGATTGATTTCAACATGGTAAGGGTTAATTATACAGTCTCTTTATTATCTGAGGTTGTTTTTATGTAAGTATCTATTGAGACCTCTTTATCATCCACATCCATGTTTCTTAAAATTGTATTTCAAAAAATTTTTACTATTTACTATGCAGTGAGTTAAAGTAATTTATACCCTTATTTGAACTTATATGTATTGAAAAGAATCATTCATTCGTTTTCCAGACAAGGTACTTTACGACCTTTTCGACGAAATTTAGCTAAGAATGTATTTTTTTAACTTATACAGTGGGTACATTTATTATCCGCCATTATAACATCGTCAAATATTCCCTTAAAATCCTATAAGAATATTTTTAAAATAAATGTTTTCTTTTATAATTATGTATCTCTAATTGATTTAAAAAAAAATAAAGAGATATTTATCTCAAATAGTTTTGATTTCATATATGTCAACATCCTTTGATGGATTTTATACTTGTTTGAAGTCGATTTATTATGATAAAAATATTATATATTGTATTGATGGATTTGTGATATGTTTGAATGTGGATGTGTTATTTTTATACCATTCATTGTTTAGGGTTAAAGTATGGACATTTTATATGCTAGTTTTGATACGAATGTTTATGTTATATTTCAACCTTTTCATATAAGGAATGTATAGGATTTAGTAAGTGATGGGTGGAGCCCGTTATAGCTCATAGATGTATCAGTAGGTCTCATGAGACATCTTGACAAGGAATTGGTCATGGCCTCTCCCAATTTGATATATGGTTTTGGGTGAGTCCTTAATCATTTTAAGACGTATTGGCCGAGGTCGTGACAAAATGTTTCAGAATTTACGGCAATATACATTACCTCATTATGAAAATAATATTGATGTTTCATGTGTTTATTCGACTAGTAGAATACCTAGGACTATGATTTAATACGACATTATTTACTCTGATCAAATTCCTTCCATAATAATTGTTCATGTTTATTATTTATAAAGGCATGTGTTTTCAAATATTCATCACGCCTAATATTTATGTTATCTTCTGCTGTATTTCATACCCTTATTGAGCGTTTGAGCTCACCCCTTTCATATGTTTTATTTTCCTAGGATTCCAAGAAGTGTTTTATTATTGATCAGCAGGGTTAATCTAGGGGATCAATAGCGATCTCAAAGGATTTTTTGGTGTTATATGTTGGAAAGTGTAATGTAACATTCATGTATGTAATATATTTTACAAGACTGCTAAACTGATCGATATTTCAGGATTTGATTCCGTGTAATCATGCCAATGTATATAAATAATGCACCGACTCTGGGTAACTGGGGTCAGGGCATTACATCTAGGGAGCTCAGTGCCATTCCTATATTAACTTGAGATCCGAATACCATCAGGTGAAGGTGAAGGATTATTACATCCTTAAAACAACCTTTCATACTAAATATAGGCATTATGAATTTGTTGTTATGCTATTTGGATTAACAAATGCACCTGCTGTATTCAAGAATCTTATGAATAGAGTATTTCATGATTTCTTGGATATGTTTGTGGGTGTATTTATTAATGACATTCTGGTAATTTCTAAAAACAAATAGGAGCATGAAAAACTTCTAAAGACCGTTTTACAAACCATAAAAGATAAGTAATTGTATGGAAAATTCATCATGGGTGTTTTTTGGTAGCAACAAATTTATTTTCTTGGGAACATTGTAAATAAGGGTGGAATAATAGTTGATCATGCCAAAACAGAAGTTGTTGATGAATGTCCAAGACCCAAAAATGTTACGAATATTCATAGGTTTCATTGGTTAGTAGGTTATTACTGACATTTTGTTAGGAACACTGTCCTGTTATATAGCCCGATAACTTTGTTAACACAGAAATGGGTTATATTTGTTTGGAAAGAAAAATGTGATGTTTGTTTTCTGTAACTGATTAATAGATTGGTGAATAATCCAGTTTTCTCCTTACCTTCCCAAAATGGTAATTTTTTCATCTACAGTGATGCATCTTTGAAAGGACTTGGTTGTGTTTTGAAGCAGAATAATCATGTAATTTCCTATGAATCAAGACAACTTAAAATTCACGAGCTAAATTATCCCACACATGATTTGGAATTATCAGATGTGGTTTTTTCATGGAAAATCTGGAGGCATCATTTATACCGAACCAAATGTCATATATTTACTGACCACAAAAGTCTAATTTATATATTCACTCAGAAATAATTAAACATGATGTAGATAAGATGACTTTAACTGATAAAGTATTATGATTGTATGATCAATTACCCTCCTGAAAAAGCAAAGGGGTAGATGCCTTTATTCCGAAACATCATGCATTATTAACCATGTTACGTTTGGAACATGATCCCTTGATTAATGATTTGATGAATTTTATATTAGAAGTTGTTGGTGTAGGGAATTCATATAATTTTTTTTCATGTTTCAGTGCAGTTTTCATTATCAGATAGAATTAAGCATGTGCGGAAGGAAGTCCGCGAGCTACAGAAATAAGTAGAATTGGTTAAAATGGGTAAGTTTCCAGAATTTAACATTGATAAAGATTGTGTTTTGAGATTTAGTAAAATGTTGTGAGTGCCTTGTGATTCCCATTTGAAGAACGAAATGTTGTGTGAAGCTCATAGTTCTCCATTCTCAGTAAATCTTCGAAGTACTATGTTTTATAGGGACATACATGAGTATTATTGGTGGGATGGAATGAAAAAAATATATTGCTGATTTTACA
Source organism: Viscum album (assembly GCA_963277665.1). NCBI lineage: Eukaryota > Viridiplantae > Streptophyta > Magnoliopsida > Santalales > Viscaceae > Viscum > Viscum album. The sequence goes on from OY728142.1 coordinate 559,681,134, forward strand.
ATGAGATGTTTGACACATAAAAAGGTTAAAGGAGAGTGGAAGTTACCAAAGGGGATAATTTTGTCTTTTCCAGTTCCATAATTGAAATGAGAGAATGTATCCATGGAATTTGTTGTGGGACTACCAAATAATTATCAAGGTAAGAATGTGATTTGGGTTATTGTTGATCGGCTGACAAAATATGCACATTTTCATTCTATACGTGATACACTTTATTTGGATGAGCATTCTCAATTGTACCTCAAAGAGATTTTTAGGTTACATGGAGTTACTCTTTCCATTGTATTTGACTGGGATCCCAAGTTCCCTTCTAACTTTTTGAAGGGACTTCAGAAGTCGTTGGGAACAAAGTTAAATTTCAGTACAGGTTTTCATCCTCAATCACACTGGTGATTATAATGAATGACTCAGACGTTGGAAGATATGTTTCAAGCTTGTTCAATGGACAACCAGGGATGTTGGAATAAGCATCTTTCATTAGGTGAGTTTTCTTATAATAATTTTTTTCTTTCCAGTATTCATATGGATCCTTTTGAGGCCTTTTATGGGAAGCAGTGTCAGAATTCAACGTGTGGGGATGAAGTCGGTGAGAGAAAGTTGATGAAGACATGAATTAGTAGATGAAGTGGCTGAGAAAGTTAGGATGATCCAGTAGCACATGAGGAAAACTCAAAGCAGTTAGAGAAGTTATACAGATAAAAAAGGAAATACTTCTCTTTCGAGGTAAGCGACCATGTTTTCCTTAAAATACCTCATTGGAAATGTGTGATGTGTTTCGATAAAAAAGGGAATCTAAGTCCATGGATCATCGGTCCTTGGTAAATATAGGATAAATTTGGAAGAGTTTCATACCATATAGCTTTTCTTCCTAGTTTTTTCAAGTACGCATTGTTTTTCATGTTTTGATGTTGAAAAAGTATTTTCCAGATTCATCCCATGTATTGAGCTGAGAAGTAGTTTAGTTGGAAGAGAACCTTTCTTATGAAGAGAAACCAGTTTAGATTCTTGATCGATGGGAAAAAGTATTGTCGAATAAGGTAATCAACTAGGTTAAGGTTTTCTAGATAAACCACATGGTTGAAGAAGTAACATGGGAGTCTGAAAATTGAATGATGAAAAAGTCCCCTCAGATGTTTAATATGTAAATAAAATTGTGAGGGCGCAATTTCCTGAATGTGGGGATAATGTAACACCCCGAGTTTTTCTAAAAATAACTTGAAATTCCTGGAACTTTGTTTAAAGTAGATATTTATAACTATCCTTTAAAATAATTTTTTCAACTTCTATGCTTTGAATTTTCAGAAACTTCCATCTGCAATTCTGTTCATTAAGTTATTTGGAGTTGGAAGAAACCAACTTGTTTTTTTTGTGAATAGTAACGTACCCTTATGAGAATTAATATGAAAAGTAATATGGCCCTAATGAAGAGTAAATTTTATTATTATTTTATTTTCTTAAGGCTTTAAGATAATAACATCTTGGTTAATTTTTCATCGTGATATAGAAGTTGTTATAGAATTAGAATTGTTAATTTTTGAATCAAGTTTGATTTTATTTAAAAATAAAATTAATAATAGTTAGAAATTTATTTTCTAAAAATGGACATTATTTTTTGAATTCTACACTTTAAAAAAATGGTTAGGGTAAATTTTTGGGATTTTTATGAAATTTTAGTTTTCTCAATGAATAGTGAAATACAATAAAATACCGTATTATCAAATTATCAGTATAATACACTATTTATGACATCAAATGTTATGCAAGGCCACTTGGTTCTTACCCACATTCCATTATTACTATTTGGGTCACATGAACTAATACTATTCATAATCATGGGAAAAAATATTTTAATAATGATTAAAATAATGAAAAATACACCCTCTCCTCCACTATAAATACCACCCTCACCCCCCTCTTCTTCCCACACCTCTAAAGACTTTATCCTTTCATATTTTCTTCCAAATAATCCTCCCAAGGATCTTACCCACGTCCTAGTGCTTTTGGTCTCACCAAAAGTCCAAAACTAAAGCCCTTAAGAATGATCTCAAGGAGAAGAGATGAAGAGGTAAACATCCTCTTTTATATTATTTCTTTTCTTTCATTTTATGTTATTATATTCCTTTTCTATAGGATTATATTGGGATATTTCATTACATATCCCCCCTTACTATCCATATAATCTATGATTGGTTATATATCCTCTTTCCCCCCTCAAAATATTTTTTATGAAATTTTAAGACACGTCGTTAGGCTGCCGAATTTTTGTGAGAAATTTATCAAATTTTCTTTTATTTGAAGATTCCTTTATTTTCTTCTTATTTACTCACCTACTCTTAACCAAGAGGCAGGAAAGCTCTAGAATCATGTATATTTTTGATGTTATCATGTTCATGGTAAATTCATCATCAATATTCTTCTTTTCCCCCACTTGTTCTAGGAATTGAAAACATTGTCCATGATGTGTCGAATTATAGACATCATGGATGAGGTGATTTCAATTTTATTTAATTAATTCTAGTATGGTCATGAAATAATTTCTATCGTTGAACTAGGTGATAATATATGTATTATGCCTCATCCTTGGTTCTATAATTCTTTTGAACAAATAGTTTTAATTTATAAAACAAAATGAGGTCATTATTATCAAAGGACCACTGAAATGATCTAAACGAACATCATTAATGTTTTAACTTATGAATCATCCACATATAAAACATAAAAATGATATATTGTATAAATTATGGTACTGGAAAATGTAAAAAACGTTCCATTACATTTCCATAATTTCACTTCCAATCGAAGAGAACATCTATCATTAACCAATCATGGAAATCATGTAAGGAACTCACCCAAAACAGTGCATGGAACAAAATAATAACAATTAAGGACATAAATAAAGTTACTAAATGATCATATAAAATATTATATACATAAAAATATCTATGTAAAATACTAATAACACTATTTTAAACATTATACAAGAAGGTTAAACAAGTTTGAAGTTAGAAAAACCCGAGGTAAGGGAATTCTTAACCTGATTTTCATTCTTTGGGATAACCTTATACTACGTTATTTAGTTGGCATTAAAATTGACTGTGTGATGGTTTTTGCCTATATTATGTTGAATTATATGTATATATAGTGTTTATAAATATTCTATCCACTCAATTAATTTTCAATTCAATTATATGATATTAATCATAGACTATCTTTTTAAAATAATTTTTTTAATTCGATTTTACAAAATTCCAAAGCAATATTTTTATGGAATTATTCAGGTTGTATGCTTATTTTTTTGTTCTTGTGCATTGATTATGATGAAGGGTGGGACCTATATTTCCCACCATTTCATTGGTTATGTATAAGTTAGAGGTCGGTCGTATGGTTACTCCAAGTGTAACAACAATGGTTAGACAAATAGAAAGGTAGCCCTGAGGGTTAAAAATTATAAGGTAGATGAGAGGGTTACTAGAATATATAAGTAATAACCAAAGATACATTTATGTTTATAATTATGTTATTATGTATTGTGGAAATATCATATTTTACAAAGTATGTTTATAGGGGTGAAATTCATGTCCTTTGAAAGTGATTTCATATGTTACAAGTATTCATGGACTAATGTGCTCTTTCCATCTTTTCCAACCCTTACAATGCTATTGTGCTCATCCAATTTATTAAATGATTTCCAAAGGTTTGTTTATATGTATTAAAAAGAATGAACCCATGTTAAATGTTGAATAATAAATCAATAATCATGGTTTACATTTTAATGTTTTATATTTGAAAAAAATGGAGATTGTTTTTACGGTATCCACTCTCTAATAATTTTTAATGTCATGAATGTTTTATGTCCCAATTATATGAAGCTCTAAACATTAAAATATAATCTATGTAAAGGAAGTTTTTTCTTGAATAAATTCAATATTATGTATGTAATAAGTTCATGTCCTTATATAAATACACCACATTGATCTTTCTTCATGTATGATGAATTGAATCAAAGACTTCTATATATTAGATCCTAAATATATCATTATTCAATAGAGGCTCAATTGTGGGAAGATTCATGATATCTAGTTCCTTGATTCACATTATATTATATTCATCTTTGGGAGAATATTAGTCCCTATATCTATGAAATATTAGGTGATGAAGCAGGGACATTCCTCTTGGTTTATCATTCACTCTAGACTTAGGAAGATGAATAATGATATTTATCCTGAGATATGGTGGGCTGTAATAAATAATGAAACTATATGATTCATTTAAAATTAACAAACCTATGAAAAAGTAAATTTATAACATAAAAATCATAAATATACTCTACATACACTCCCTCTGCCCATGTGGAAGTGAGATGATGACGAAATTTACATCATAAATGGGTTATTAAAATAACCAAAAACAAAAGACAGTATTTGGGTAATAGTTTATCATCCAAACAGTACACAACACTTTCCTTCAATCAAGGTTGCCTCATCTGTGGATAAACTCTTGAAATTATATGACAAAGAGATAATGAAGCATCACGATTTAACATTGAACATCAAATTTGAAATGTATCTTAAGTTTACTACGTGGTTCTATAAATATTTTCAATGAGATTTCGTGTCATAGGTTAAATTGAGTACTCAATTTCAACCTCGAACAAATTGATAGTTCATGAAACAATTCTAGTAATTATAATATATCCAATGTGCCTACATTATTAATTTTAGTGTCTCATAATAGGATCACCATTCCTTCATGGAATTATCGAACAACATTAGTTATATATTATCTATATAGATTCCCCTTATGATGTGTTTTATTGGAGTACATATTGTTAAACATTATATTGGACAGAGATAAGTAGATTATCTATAATTAATATAATAGTTAATCAACAAATGATTTATTATTTTAATATAATTATAGAACAACTTAAACTTCTCCAAGATGGAAAAAGTTTTATGATAACCACAAATGCTTATTCTTTTAGGAAGAAGCTAATTATCATGTATTTAATTATTTTTCCATGGGATTGTTCCCTGATAAATGGGAAATAAATGAAAATTAACCTTAATATATGTTAGGCCTTTTGAAATACAAAGTACAATTGTTGGTGTGGCCTATAATCTAGCATTACCATTGATTTTCAACACCTCACAAAAGGCATTCAATGTTTTAAAATTGTGTATTTTTATACCCAAAATATTAAATTTTATCTAGTATGATTTTTTTCAGTAATTTAACGACTCCTATAAGGGGAATTCCATTTGTATTATTTATCAATGATAGAAGGTGTTTTAGTTTTAGTTGATTCCTTAACTTAATGTAATGTAGAGGAATGGGAAGTTACAAGATGATACATGGGATTGGGAGGAATATATAGAGGTCCATCAAAAAAAATTATTCCCTTAATAAGATAGTAACATACCCTCAGGGATGATAAGCTTGATGGTGGGGTGTTTGTAAAGGACCTAAAAACTTATGACAATTCTCTTTTTATGGTATCATCATTATATATCTTTTATGTGAAATTATAAGATGGATAAATTGTTAGAGGAGTTATGATAGAGAATATGATGAAAAATGAAAGGTACTATGGTGCTATTGGAATTGGGTACGTAATTGTATCCCAGTAACTATATGGTCAATGCCAATACTACTAGGTACCAAGTGGATTAGTGCTGGGTACTTGGAGGGACTTTTTATCCATTTAATGTGGATGGAAAAATATAATTTCACATTAAAATTAACAGTTAAATTTATAAGGGGTAATATTTCATCTCATTTTAATCTTATTCGAGCCCCCTTTAATCTATTACTCATATCACCCCAATCGCTCTTTATTCCAGCTCCATGATTTGTTTCTAAGGGCTCTGATTTCTCGTTAATTATCACCTTCAATGGGTTATGTCCCTGGATCACCTAAAATATGTGTTATCCTTATATCTAATCATAGAAAAATTTATAACATAATTTATCCATTATATAAGAAATATAGAATTCAATAACTCACTCAATTTCTTAACTGTTTAGAAACTAAAAGTGCTTAGCCTTGGAGAATTGAAGGAAATGGTGAGATTTTACATCCTAGTTTCGAATTTCTTAAATCAATGTTACCTAAAAATACTCCCCCCTTATATAAGGTTTCTCTGGTGTGTTTGTTGTTTCAGAACACACTCTTAGACCTCAAGGAAGATACCTCATTTATGTTGGTTGGAATACCCCCTTTCCCACTCATATTACCGAAGGGATAGTTTTTAATTTGTATAACACTATGGGGATTCAAATAATAATTCTATTTTTGATTAATTAATAATATACATACTTATTATTAAGAAATTTGTAGGGGAAATTAAGTTTCAATGGAATTAACACATGTTGAATGTATTCCTAGAGTGGTTTTTTAGTTTTCTTAATATTTTAGTGTGATTGTACTTTTTTCACAAAATTTAATTTCATGGTTTTTTCATTTTGTTAGTAAAAAAGGATTTTCACAATGAAATAAAAAAAATTTAAAAAATATTAATGGTATTCTTTGATTTCATTCTTCATTGAGCTGTTATATAATTTTTATAATATATCTGGTGATTGATAACTTTATTAGAATGCGTATATGACTACTATATATATTTATCATATATGTATTCTGTTTCCATATTCCGTGAGAGGGTATTGTACCCTAACATAGTATACACATTCCATTATACCACGAGATGAGAATATTCCTTTATTTTGATACATACCTTAATGGACAGAAGTGGTTACAATATATCTCTACATCTAGCCTAACATCAATATCAAGTTATTTCTAAAGCTAGTAATTTATGTAAATAGTGATTTTGGTACAGGGAGTTATTTATTTTTTCCATAAATATTCTTCTTCAACATATTATAAGAAATTTATTAGCCTATTTTTTACTTTTTCCATATATTTCTATCTTCTTGCACTTGAGTATTTGATAGGTAGATAAGGGTGGGGTGGAGTACACCAATTTTATTGTTATACTCACACCCTATATAATCCAATATGGGATATGGGAAAACCACATTTTAGATAATCCAAGTAAAGAGAATGAATTATATCATGGGATCCTATGATGTATAGAGCTGAGAACCTAGTTAACACATTTTTTACATTCTATATCATGTGTATTATATACATGTAAGGTAAAATTATGATTTTATTCCTATATGTATTCACATGGGAGTCTCCATCTTTAGACCATTAGGCCTGGTTTGTCATGGTAGCTTTGTATAAAACGAATTTTAACTTAAGATTCAATTTTCTAATGGGTTGTATATCCATTGAAAAAAAGAGACATGAATTTTTGTTGTTGTGAATATATATGTTTATTTTTTGTTTCTATTGGGAAAACCACCTCCCATTGACATATTATTCATCCCATAGATTTTATTATTTTCATAAATGACTTATCGGTGTTCCAAAGGTGTAGTGGTTACCCAAAATGATATTTTTATGTTATGAAGTTATGTTTATTGAAACCGATGCCTATGGAGAACTTTGATTATTAATTAAAATATAATTAAATTACTAATTATAAAAATATGTATCCAAAGTCACTTATCAAATTATTATTATTTTTAGAGGGTGAAAAAAATTGTTTTTACATTTAAAAAGACCCAAATATTTTGTAATGATATAAATATATGAATGAAATAATCAATCCTTTGTTAGACTCTCTATTAGAGATAAATTGAATTCAAACGTAATATTTATGTGATGCATGATGAGAAGAATATATTTAATTTTTTTAGAACATTTTATGATATCAATTTCATGAATACGGATGGTCAGAATGAAATTTTGGATTTTTATCCATGGATATACTTTTAGGGTTAGCTCCCAATACTATTTTAAAATAAACATAATTACCTCAAACATGCTATAAAACATAAAAGGGAGAGAAAATAAAAATTTTAATGAAAAAAATTGTATTAAGGTGCCTCAAGTTAGTTTTTTCAATTGTGAAAAATTGAGGTTCATTAAAAGATTTGAAGTTAATCTGATTGAAATATTTTGATTTTTATATTATGATGAAAATATAGATATCAGTTTCATTACGTTTAATATTATAAATCCATTTTTGAATAATTATCATCAAGGTATGTTATCTTTTTTAATTCCATTCATATATATATTATGGAATTGAATTCATTACAAAAAATTAGGGATTGAATGAATCAATATTGTTTTTTAACTAAAAATGTAATTTACACCGTCTTTTTTTGATATCATGTTGCATTTAATGTTTCATTTAGCATTTGGAATTAATCTATGAGGAACTGCATAAAAATACTAGAAATTTCAATTTAAATAGTATATAAATATATTTAAGTTTTATGTTAGGAATCTACATCGACCTGAAGCCTATGATATTGAATATTTTATTCTAGAGGAGGTGGTGTATTTCAATATATGTTACAATTATAAAGTAGAGTTCATCAATTTTCCTATATCACATTATGATAAAGTCTATATTTTAGAAAATTAGAACCATGCCTCCCAAAAAATTTATACACATGTAAGAAAATAAGGAAGTCACCTATGCACATTTTGAATGACACAGTTGATGTTCGATCATAAATAAGATCTCATGTTAATTCATTGAAATAATACTTTTTAAAAAATAATGTTATGTGGGTACTAAATGATGGTAAACAATATTTTTAGTATAATTAATGGAGAAGGTGAATAATATTTTAACTGTATAAAAAACATTGATATGTTAATCCAATGATCTATGTTTAAATTTGATAACACGGTCCAGGTATGGAATATATATATATATATAATAATCTAAACACTAAATTAACTTTATGAATAATATATTTTTTGTATCTCCTAAATTAGTGAGTTTTTGGAGTTTAAAATACAAAAACAAAATATCTGAATAATGTTTTTATTACATAGTTATTGATGATATATGAGAGATTTATCATATAAAATTATGAGTTCCTGTGTAAATGGGGTTTCCATAGATATAGTGTCATAAATGATTAATTTATAATGATACACGTATATCCAAATATATTATAATATATATGAATCATTTATAATCATAGAACATGAAAAAAATTTGATATGTTTATGATCTGTCAATTGATTAGTGCTATGTCATTTTTATATGAAAGGTTTGATTTTTTGTTATTGTTGAGAAGGTTGAAAATGATGAAACTTATTTTATATCCCCAAGAACGTGATAAAATTATCATTAGATACCAATTAAGAGGATATAAACATGGATTAGGATATATAAAACGATTGTGAATATGGAATAAGGGAAAAAAATCCTTCATTAATATCTTAATAGTGAAGCTACTATATAATTATTTCTGGTTCGAATTTTTAAATTTTATTATTTAAAATATAATTTTTTTATTAGTATTCTTATTTATATCAAACATTTTAACACATATGAAAAATTTTCTGATACATGTATTATAATGATAAATATATATTAAATTATTTGATATTTATATTAATTTTAATATAATATTATATTATATTTATTCTCTCTATATCATTTCATGTATCCGGATTTTTTTCAAAAAATCAATTATTATTAGTTATGTTAAATAATTTAAAAAATATAATATTTTATTTATTTTCGTTTTTATACAATATTACAATTATTATTTAATTTTATATACCATAAATTTTATTTATTTTAATTTGATATCAATATTCAGTAATTAATTGTAAATTATATTTTTAGAAAAATGAATGATCATGTTATTATGTCATCACAATGTTTTGGATATGATCCTCTAAATTTATCTCGAAGAGAGCATCCTTATTGTTCTTTATATAAAAATATTACAGCATAAGGGTTTGAGAATAAAAAATTTCATTAAAATGTGGTGTTACATATATATAAATATTATAAGTATGGTTTGGAAAGGACTTGAGTAAACATATTAATTTTAATTGTATAGGTAATAATGCTTATCCAAATAAAAAATAAGACTTCCATGGCTTTATAATATTGAGAAAAAATTATAATTTTACATTACGATTGGGTGAATTTTTTATGGAACACATATAATGGGGTGGTACAAAATTTTATATATATTTCTCCCAGAAACAAATTATAACTATGTAGGGTCATCTCTCATGAGAAATATCTTGACCACTAACTCCTTCAATTCACTTATTAATACATTTTTATTTTTAAAACGTCAATAAATTTAAAAAATCGAATGGGGGGGGGGTATGTACAATGATGAAAAAATATAAAAACAAAATTAAGAATAAAAAATGGAGTTATTAGGTTAGGAAGCCAATCCTTTGTGTATACACCAGAAATACCAAATAATAGTTATACTTAAATGTTTTTCTCGGACCTACACTCTCTCAGTTAGGTGGCTCAGTATCATTCATCACTCAAACACCCTTATAAATCAATTAATATGGGAAAAACTTAAATATCATAGATATGATGTTACATTTTTTTCTTAATTCTAGTGTTGGTTATGATAGACCAATCAAGAGGTTTATATCTCAAAAACTACCTAGAGGACAACCAAAACCAAGGGAAGAGAACCACTCCACATGGCTGATGATTTCCGGGCCACTATTATCTCTACTTTCCTTATCTATTTTATAATAGATAATATAGTGAATGGAATCATTTAATGATAATAATGGTTGTGAAGAAACATATAGTACATGTGAAAGAGGCTCATCATGTCACAACCTGTCCCCCGGGGATCATGCCGTGACTACCCCAAGCCCACCTTCCATAGGCCAGGGGTTGGAGACTAGCACCGAAAGGCGTATTCTCTAGAGATGGGAAGGCATTGCCTTTATAACATGTAAACTCACGTAACCAAGCACACAACAAGATACGAACACAAGAAATCTGTAAAACCAAAAGAGTGATGAAAGTAAATGGTGCCGGAATAAAATCCCAATAGGAAAGGTATAAGTACAACTGAAATACAATAAAACCGATGAATGAGAAAATATAGCTACCGGATCATCCTTCGAGGTTCATACCTGAAGGTTAGGTATAGATCACCTCCTAAGCACTCTACATCCACCTGTCTCTTCTGCGTACCGACACGCTGATTGGTCCACCTCCGGGTACCGTCCAGACCTTGTACTCTCAGCCTCGATCAACACTGTCTGTCATCAGCACCAAACATAACAAAGTGCGGGAATAGACCTTTACGGGGTGAGAATAATGATACTCAGTATGGACCCCGAGACCCTCAAGGTCTCAAAAATTCTACCAAGGATATAACACAAAGTATAAAATCAACAGATACCGCTACTTAGGTATATTCCCATACATATATATGAGTTTTTAAGTTATCCATATCAATCATGGGGAAAACACTGATGTACTAACTCAGCTCACACCAGGTATATATTTAGGTACAGTAGAATAGGTGATTAGTTATAAATACTGAATCATATAATTTCGTTAAGAGGCTCTGCAGCTAACCTGTACAGAATCGCCAAGAGCTGATTTGCACAAGATCGGTAGAGGTGACCCACACAGAATCACTAGGAGCTGACCCACACAGGATCTCTAGGAGATCATCCACATAGGATGGCTAGAGCTGACCCACATAGGATCACTAGGAGATGACCCACACATGATCATTAAGAGCTGACCCACACAGGATTGCTAGAGCAGACCCACATAGGATCGATAGGAGCTAACCCACAGAGGATCGCTAAGAGCTAACCCACATAGGATTTCTAGGATCTGACCAACACAGAATCTCTAGGAGCTGACCCGTACATGATATCTAGGATCTGAACCACATAGGATAGCTAGGAGCACTCTTCTCTTCACAACCAGATACTAGGTTTCTGCACTAGGATTGCTCGTTTCTAAAAGAGTCTGTTCCTCAAGCCACTGGTCGATTTTCCATCTACCACGATATCCAATGAAAAAACATCTCAAAGGTCTTCCATGTCATAGAGGTTTGAACTCAACTAACGATGCTTCAATTAGATTCTCGTTCTATGAGTTGTTATCCTTTTAGTCCCTGGGACCCTGTTTTATTTGTTCTCAATCTAACCTGACCATACCCTATTATAATCCAAAACACTAGTGGGGTATACTCAAAGGGAAGGTCTTTCTCTGAGGTTTGTAGCGCCACTGAAGGTTCGTTAAATAGACGTCTGGTGCCAAATTTATGGCTAAAAGAGCATAAATGGGTCGACCCGCTAGGTTTGGCCCGACCCGCTAGGTTTGGCCCGACTCACTAGGTGGCCCAACCTGTTGGTTTTGACCCGGTCCTCTGGGTCCGGTTAGGCCCGATGGAAGGTCCTGCAGGCCGCGAGGGGTCACGGAGGGCCGCAGAGGGTCGTAGAGGGCGTGAGGCTGTAGGGCGGCTCGGCTGGGGCGGTTCAACCGGAAGGGTGGTGGTGGCGCGACCCGGATGGTGGTGGCGGCTTGGATGGAAAATCGGACGACAGCTCAGCCTAGCGTTGGCGGCTCAACCCCGATGGTGGGGCGACTTAGAAGGCGGTGGTTGCTCGGCCCGGACGGCAGTGGCAGCTCTGCTCATCATCGGTGGCGGCTTGGCCCGGATGGTGGCAGTGGCTCGTCTTGGTGGTGGCGGTTGTTCAGATCGGCGTCTTGGCTCGGCAGCAGCAGGTCGGGCAACTCGGCCATGGATGATGCAGAGAGGTGGAAGTCGCGGGTGCCGCGAGGCAGCACGGTGATGCCACAGGTGGCGGAGCGCCGCAGGGCGCAGAGGCCGCGGGCGATGGTGGCCATGGGCGGCAAAGCACCGATACCTTTTTTACCTTCTTCAACTTCATCCATTGTGGAGAACACACCGAAGATGTAGAATGGTGGAAGGGTCGGGCCATGTTTGTTTGGCCCACACCCTCCGCGTCAGAGCAGTAGCAAGAGGTTAAAGAAATTGAATCATGCACGTGTATGAAGATGTTTTAATACATCATTCCACACAACCATCGGTAATCTCTATTCCCAAATCCCAAAAATTAATTTGAAGGGGGTAACATGGGAAATGATAATCATATAGAAATAAACACCATCCTTGGTTTGTTCATTGACATTGGCACGAGAAGGAAGTTGAAGTTGTTGACGTTCGTCTAGTCCTCCACACACCTCCAATCCCAAGCTCATGCACTTGTTCGTCGTAGTCGAAGACATTTCTCATTAGAGGGTGTCTGTAGGAGGATGTCAATGTCTATTTTTTTCATTGGGGGATCATTTTTTGTAGACGAAGTGTAATCCTCCAAGGGTTCTCCTCTCATAATTCCACCGAAAAATGAAAGAGGTGCCTATATAATTAATATAAGTGATTAATTATGTTTGCACAACCATATTGGCGTAATTAATGTACCATGTTGGCACAATTAATTAGCTCAATTAATTGGACCAATTTAATTTCTCAATTTTATGGGAGGTGTGGAATATTGGGGAGTTGGGAGGTTTCTCACCATTAAGAGGGGTCAGGTGGTCCCTACCTCTAAAATTCAAATTGTGGGTTTAGGCTCGGGTTGTCCCCACCACCATAACCTCACAAGGGAGGTTTAGTTCTTATGGACCCAACCTCTTATCTTTCAAAGGGTGGTTTAGTTCTGTTGGTCCCCACCTCCCAACCTCCACATGGGTGTTTTAAATAAAAATACAATGTTACACAATTTTATTTTTATTTTATTCTTTCATGAAAAAACCAAAAAACTATCATTCACTCTCGAACAACTGTTGTCAAGGTGAAAGTCTCTTTAAGAGAATATCGGCACTACGAGTTCAACACTGCCCTTAGATTTCAATTCTGAGAACTAGTTCAAAAGTTAAAAAACTTGCACATACGTTTACGGAATGTACCCAACGAAAAGGTCATAAATTCATTCCGGGCACTCAGGGCCTCAGAATCAAGCACCGTATATTTTCTCAGAATCATAAAATTCCCATATATTTAAAAAAATTAAATGGAAATTAAGGGTATTTACATTCCCCCCTCCTCATGGATTTATGTCCCTATAAGACACAACTCAAAATTATGGAACAAGTGGGGGCACTGAAATGAATTTGAGCCTCTTGCTCCCATGTGATCTCCTCGAGGTTCCCTTGCTACCAACAAATTCACAATAGAGGTTTCGACTGACGACATAAGAATCTGTCCTTTTGATCATCAATCTCAACTGGAACATATGAAAACGTCGCCCCATCGGTGACATCCAGATCACCATGGTTGATTTTGTGAGAAGGGTCATGCACGTATCTCCTCAGCTGGGATACGTAGAAGAAATCGTGAACCTAGTGCAACTGAGTTGGAACTGCTAAGCGGTATGCCACCTCACAAATTCTGCTGAGGAACATAAAAGGTCTAATAAAGCTCAGAGATAACTTCCTGCCTTGGCCAAATCTCCACAAACCACTTCTAGGTGAGACCTGTAGAAAGATGTGGTCACCATTCTCGAACACTATAGGTCTCTATCTCTTTTCGGCATATGAGTTATGCCTACTATGTACAGTCTTCATTCGATCATGGATGATCTTAACCTTCTCTGTGGTTTCCTGTACCATCTCTGGTCCCACGAGTACTGACTCCCCTAGGTCAGTCCATCACAAAGGTGATCTACAGGGTCTCCTGTACAACGCTTCGAATGGTGCCATCCAAATGGTGTAGTGATAACTGTTGTTGTACGCAAACTCCATCAAATTTAAGATATCCTTCTAGCTGCAACCGAAGTCGGGGACATAATCACACAACATGTCCTAGAGGGTCTAAATGTTCCACTCAGTCTGGCCATCCATCTTAGGATGGAAGGTGGTGCTCAAATGAAGATGTGTCCCGAAAGCCTCCTGCAACCCATTCCATAGCTGGTATGTAAAACTAATATCACGATCATAGACAATTGTCGAGGGTACTGCATGTATGAATACAATATTCTACACTTAGAGGTGTCCCAAGATCTCCACTGAACCCTGCACTATGATCCGTAGGAAGTGGGCTGACTTGGTGAGTCAGTCGATGATCACCCAGATAGATTCCTGACCTCAACATGTAAATTGAAGTCCTATCACGAAGTCCATGGATATCCCATCCCACTTCCACTATAGGAACTATAAAGGTTGTAACATTCCTATTGGAACCTGATGCTCTGCCTTCACTTGTTGACAATTGAGGTACCAAGAGACAAACTCTGCAACTAGTTTCTTCATTCTCGGCCACCAGTGCTGTCGTCGAAGATCCTGGTACATCTTTGCCACTCATGGTTGTACCGCTAGAGGTGATGTGTGGAACTACCTCAAAACTTCCTTATGAAGTGACACTAGTACCATGATACGTCTTCTGAAAGGGATGCCATGATCCCCACCTTCAAAAAATCATTCAGGTGC
The DNA here is from genome assembly GCA_963277665.1 of Viscum album. Taxonomy (NCBI): domain Eukaryota; kingdom Viridiplantae; phylum Streptophyta; class Magnoliopsida; order Santalales; family Viscaceae; genus Viscum; species Viscum album. The sequence continues at coordinate 559,696,490 of OY728142.1, forward strand.
ATGTACTTTGGATATATGAGCACATCATGTCTCGTAGTCTGTGTCCCCACGCCGCGCCTCCCAAACTCACTGAAGAAGTTGGGGAGGGACTGTAAGAGACTTAAGGAAAGTTGCTCCATCTCTACCCAATTAGGATATCTGCAATACTGCCAACTGCCCTTTCACCTCGCCTAGCAGTTGTATACCATAACTCATGTTGAGTGTATCTGCAATAACGTTCCCCATCACAAGAGTATAGACTATCTCGAAGTCATAGTCTCGGAAGAACACAATCCAAAGTCACTGTCTCAGGTTCAGGTCCATCTAATAGAAGATAAACCTAAGACTATTGTGACCATAGTACACTAAAAAAGCGCTCGCCCTTTAGATAGTGCCACAAAATCTTCAAGGTGAAGACCACAGCTGCTAACTCCAGGTCATGTGTAGCATAGTTCTGCTCCAGTTATCTCAGCCGTCGAGAACCATATGCGATCATTACTCACTCCTACATCAAAACACATCCGAGTCCTGTCCCTGATGCGTCATAGTAGACTATCAACCCTATGCCCTCATCTAAAATCCTCATAATGGAGGCACTAGCCAACCTCTGTCTCAGATTCTAAGAACCCTTTCTGGAATTTCTCCAACCAAAGGGAGGGTTTCCCTTTCTTCATCAATGCTGATAGTGGTGCTGCAACTCTTGAGAAGTCCGGAACAAGCCTCAGGTAGTATCCAGACAAACCTAAGAAACTCCGTACCTCCGTCACACTCCTTGGTGGCTCCTAAGAATGTACCACCTTAATCGTCACAGGATCCAATAAAACTCTAGCCTCTGAGATGACATGTCCATGAAAGTGAACCTCTCGGATCCAGATCTGGAACTTTGAGATCTTAACATAATGCTGGTGCTCTTTGAGTGTATCAAATAATACCTGCAAATGACAGACACGCTTCTCCTCAGTAGTTGTGTAGATCAGAATGTCAACGATGGAGACTACTACAAAGCGATAACGGTATGGCTGAAAGATCATGTTCATGAGTCCCATGGACACTAATGAAGTGTTGGTTACACAGAATGGCATTACCAAGAACTCATAATGGCCATACAGACATATGAAGGCCATCTTTAGCACATCTTCATCTTGTACTCTAAGCTAGTGATAGCCTGATATGAGGTCTATCTTTGAGAACCACCGTTCTCCCTTCAACTGATCAAAGAGGTCGTCAATCCTCAAAAGTGGGTACCAGTTATTCACGGTCACCTGGTTCAGGACCCGATAGTTTACACAAAGCTTCATGCTCCCATCCACCTTCTTGGTGAATAAAATCAGGGTTTCCAAGGAGAAACATTGGGCTGAATGATTCCCTTCCCCAGCAAGTCCTCTAGCTGAACCCGCAGCTCACGAAGCTCTGTGGGAGCCATCTAATATACTGGTGTAGATATTGGTGCCATCCTAGGGTAAAATTCAATGTAAAAGTTCCCTGCTCTGTGAGGAGGTAGACTTGAAACATTATCATAGGAGACATCTACGTACTTGTCCACCACTACAATATAACTTGTACTCTCCACATCAACTGCTCCGAGGGTAAGTCTATCTAACTGATGAGTTATCAGACGCACCCTCCTATTGGTCTATCCACCATGCACTGAAAAGGGTCCCTTCTCACCAGTGAAGGTAATACTGGTCCCATCCGAGTGGACATACCACACATTGTTCCTAATAAATTCAATCAGAGCATGGACTGTAGATAACCAGTCCATACCCAAGATGACATCGAAAGGCCATGAAGCTCTTACTAGGAGATCCCAAACAAAACTCTCAAATCCTAGAGTAATCCCACACTTTCGGAACAGGTGCATAATCATCGAATCCGCTCTCGTAGAAGTCTCTAGCAGTAAGTATCGAGCCAACGTCTATGTCGGAATCCCTGATCTTCGAATGAGGGTAGTGGCAATAAATGAATGACTTGAACCTGTGTCTATAAGTACTACAACTATGGTAAAGTAGACATAGATCATACCTCATATCATCTCCGAGGCACCGTGATCATAGGCCTCATCTTCCTGGAGCAGATCTCACCCTTGTCCACCTACTCCCTACAATTGAGGTGGACCTCCTGGTGGGGGTGGCAGTAACATCTCGAATCATCTCCCACTTCCACTTGCACGACCAGCTCCTCTACCACATCCCCTTGCTCCCTGTGGACCTCATTGGTTGAACCTCTGTCTTCTCCTTGGCCTTCCTTTAACCATATTCTTATCATCCATACGACGTGTCAGATAGTGACGATCCATGTGACCCTACCCACCGCATGCGTAACACTGCCCGCTCCTGGCATGATTGTCTCTACCTCGAGTGCCTCATACATTTAACCCCGAATCCTGCAGTCGTCCAACTGTAAGTCTGGTCCCTTTGGAACTCTGTGTCATCTGTCTGCTTCCAGCTATAGAATACTTCTCTATGTGACGGCTGGTGGTGGGTGTCACTGTTGGTGACAGCTCGACAAGAAAACACTCCAATAAGAGAGCTCACTCTAACACCCCCACCTATGTCGGGATGCTAAGTGAAATCATCAAAGCCTTGATCTCCTGCCTGAGTCCCTGCTCGAAGGTCCGGGCCCTAATGAATGGGTCCCACACCATATCTATAGAGTAGCGTGAGAGTTCAGCGAACCTCGGTGAGTACTAATCCATAATCATTCTACCCTGCTATAGATGAAAGAGCTCCTATATGTGCACTGTGTGATGAGTCTCTGGGACAAAATCTGCCTAAAACGAGCTATCGAAGACTTCCCAGAGATGTTTCACCTCATCGTGAACATGGAGTATCAAGATCCACCATTTTCCTGCTGCTACCTATAGAATGATAGCGGCAATGATCACTATGAGATCAGCTGGTGTCTCTACCAGTTAGAAGACTCTCACTGGAGCCTCCAAGAAATCCTCAGCTGCCTGTGGGTTTATCTCTCCCCTGAACCTGGGTGGCCTCTTGTGATGGAACTCGTGCAATGTTCTTAAGCGGCGTTCATCATCCACTACTGGGGCTGGTGGAATCGGTGGCCCAACGAGGAATGGTACTGTCGGTGCCTCCGCTGGTGCGTCTACTGGAAAAGGGAACTGCACCGATGCCTCGTTACTCAGTGGTATATCAGTGCGTAATACTCTCGGAACTGTAGCAATCTATCTGTGTTGAGGCATCCTGAAAAGAAATAGGTGTGCCATAGTTAATAAGTTACACCTGGTGAGCTGACTCAAAGTGGTCACACTGAAAACTCTTAAAAACACACACGTAATCAGTGTTTTCGTGCACTGAGTCAGAAATCAAAAGTTGGGGTCCAGGGGTATGGATACATCGGCCACAAAACCAACACTAGATTCCCTAAATTAATAACCACACTCACTAAACTTAACATTGTTTTTTAATATGAATGGTCATAGTACTATGTTATGCAGTTGAACCGACTCCTTTGATACCAATTTTTCACAACTTGTCCCCTAGGGCCCATGGTGTGACTACCCCAAGCCCACCTTCCATAGGCCAGGGGTTGGCGACTAGTAATGAAAGGTGTATTCCTTAGAACTAGGAAGGAAATGCCTTTATAACCTATAAACTCACGTAACCAAGTACACAACAAGATACGAACAGAAGAAAACTGTATAACCAAAAGAGTGATAAATGTAAAAGTGGTCGGAATACAAACCTAAGAGTAAAGGTATAAGTACAACTGAAATACAATACAACTGATGAATGAGAAAAGACAACTATTGGATCATCCAATGAGGTTCCTACCTAAAGGGAAAGTACTTGTCGCCTCTTAAGCACTCCATGTCCACCTGTCCCCTCTGCATACCGATACACTGTAAGGTCCACCTCTGGGTACAGTCCAGACCTGATACTCTCAGCCTCGGTCAACGCCGTATGTCATCTACACCAAAAACGAAGATGTGCAGCCATAGACCACATAGGGGTGAGTATAACGATACTCATTAGGGACCCCGAGACCCTCAAGGTCTTATAAAATCCACCAACGATAAACCACAAAGTATGACATGAACTGGTAACCCTACATTGGTATATGCCCATACATATACCCGAGTTTTCAAGCAATCTGTCTCAATCATGAAGAAAACAAAAAGGAATTGACTCGGTTCACACCAGGTATATCTTTAGGTATTGTAGAAGAGGTGATTAGTTATACATACAGAGTCATATTATTCTATTTAGAGGCTTTATTACTAACCTTCATAGAATCGCTAGGAGCTGACCCACACAGGTTCGCTAAGAGACGACCCACAGAGGATTGCTTGGAGCTGACCCACACAGGATCACTAGATATGACCCACACAGGATCACTAGGAGCTGACCCACACTGGATTTCTAGGAGCTGACCCACACAGGATCGCTGGAGCTGATCCACATAGGATCCCTAGGAGCTGACTGACACATGATCTCTAGGAGATTTCCCACACATGATTTCTAGGTGCTGGCCCACATAAGATCCCTAAAAAATAACCCATATTGGATTTCTAGGAGCTGATCTGCACAATATGGCTAGGATATGACCTCCACAGGATAGCTAGGAGCACTCTTCTCTTCAATGCTAGCTACTGGGTTTTTGCACTAGGCTTGGTCATCTCCGGGAGAGTCTGTTCCCCAATCCAATAGTTGATTCTACAACTACCATGATATCCCATGAATAAGTTTATCAATGTTCTTCCACATCATAGAGGTCTCAACTCAACAGACTGTGCATCAATCGGACGCCTGGTCTGTGAGTTATTTGACTTTTAGTCCTGAGGGCCCTGTTGGGTTCATGGTTGATCCAACCTGACCATACCCCATCATAATACGAAACTATAGTGGTCTATACTAAAAGGAACTATCTCACTCCATGGTTTCCATCGATGCAGATGGTTCTTCAAACGGGCTTCTGGTTCCAAATTTGTGGAAAAAATATCGTAAATTGGTCATAGTGTGTCCGGGTCAGGACCGACCCAGTCGGACTCACCCAACCCGGCCTGAGCTGACCAGATCTGGGTCGACCCATCAAGGCCCAATCATGACAGCCTGGCCCGATGGATGTTCCGGTAGGCCACAAGGAGCCACAGAGAGCTGCGGGAGGCCATGAGGCCACAAAGGGTCGCGCAGGGTGCGATGCCATGGGGCGGCTCGGCCGGAGAGGTTTGGCCGGAAGGGCAACAACAGTGGCTCGATCCGGATGGTTTTGGAAGCTCGGACAGTGGCTCAGCCTGGCAACGATGACTTGACCAAGATGGTGGGGTGGCTCTGATGGCGGCGACAGCTCGGCCCGGACGATAGCGGCAGCTCGACCCTGCGGTGGCGGCAGCTCGGCTCGATGTCTCAGTTCATCAGCGGCGGCGGCTCAGCTCAGTGGCTCAGCCTGAATGGTAGCAGCGGCTTGGACGGGGGTGAAGGCTCAGGTGGAGGCTCGACACGAAAGGTGGAGGCTGCCCGGCAGCGGCGACTCGGCCGTTGGCGGTGCGGAGCGAAGGAGGTCACGAGTGCCGCGAGGCGGCGTGATGAGGCAGCGGGCGACGGAGTGATGTTGCTTTCATTGCCTTGATCGCCTTCATCCATTTGATGAACACTCCAAAGAAGCAGAATGACGGAGGGGTCAGGCCATGTTTGTTTGGACCGCACCCTCTACGTTAGAGCGGTAGAAAGTGGTTCACAAAATTGAATCATGAATGTGTATGAAGATATTTAAAAACATAAATCCCCACAACCCTCGTCAATCTCTATTTCTAATTCCTGCAAAAGAATTAGAAGGGGAGAACATGGGAAGTGATAATCTTATAGAAATAAACCCCTACCATAGATTGTTCATTGATAATGGCGCGAGAAGGAAGTTGTTTTTTGCGACGTTCATCTCATCTGCCACACACCTCCAATTCTGGGCTCGCGCGCCGGTTTGTCATAGTAGAAGACGTTCCTCATTGAAGGGTGTCCTGAGGAAAAATTTGAATTCGGTGTTCTTCATTGGAGGAGCATACTTCATGGAAGAATTTTAATCCTCCAAGGGTTCTACTCTCACACTTCCACCACAAAATAAATGGGGTTCCAATATAAGTAACTTAAAAGAATAATTATATTGGCACAACCAAGTTGGCGTGATTAATGTATCACATTGGCAGAATTAATTAGCTCAATTAATTGGCCCAATTTAATTGCTCTATTTAATGGGAGGGGTGGAATATTGGGGAGTTGGGAGGTTTCTCACCATTAAGAGGGGCTGGGTGGTCCCTGCATCTAAAATTCAAATTGGGGGTTTTGGCTTGGGTGGACCCCACCACCATAACCTTAGAAAGGAGGTTTAGTTCTGGTGCACCCCACCTCTTATCTGTCAAATGGTGGTTTAGTTCTGGTGGTCCCCACCATCCAACATCCACATGGGTGATTCAAATAAAAAAAATTGTTACAGAATTTTATTTTTATTTTATTGTTTCACAAAAAACCCAAAAAATAACTTTCACTCTCAACCAACTGTCATCGAGGTGAATGTCTCTTTATGAAAATACCAGTGCTGCGAGGTCAACGGTGCCATAAGATTTTAATTAGGAGCACTGGTTCAAAGATATAAAAACCTTCTTTTCATTTTACTTAATGTACCCAAAGAAAAGTTCATACAATCATCCCGGGAACTCCGGGCCTCAGAATCAAGCTCTGAATATTTTTCCGAAATTTCAAAATTTCCTTCTATTTTAAAAAAATTACATGGAAATTTCTGGTCTTTACACATCATCACATATTATTAGGTTAAATACAAACTATTCTAACTCAAAATAGTAAAAAATAATAAAAGATAATAATGTTTAAAATTCATGAACAGTTAACTATTTTATCCCCCCTTGGATAAAAAATTAATTTAGTTCTCCATAAATATAGAAAGAGTAATTTAGTTGAGGGATAAATAAATAAAATTAAAAAATGAGATATAAATAAACAAATATGTTAAAATGAAAAGAAAATTTATAAATGAATGAAAATAAGAAAAATTTCCTAAATTATTTTCTCCAAAATAAAAGGTAGTGGATTTTTTAATATTCAAAAGTGGAGAGACAATATAATTTAAAATTTATCATAATTTTTAAATTAAAGGAAATGGGATATATCAGAATAGTATGGAAACATGATCCTTCCATGTGAACATGATATTTGAATTCATTTATCTTCATGTATTTTATGCCTCAATATTATCCTCCTAATATCCATAGAATATCTTCAATGAGAGAGTTTGTTGAAAATATATAATCCATCATATGAATTGGAATTATTCTAAAATTTAAAAGTAGAAAACCTCAATTTATTACTTTTTGTATCATCTTATCTTCCTTACTTAACATATGATTTCTTCTCCCAATTACAAAGGTGTAAACCTCATGTATTTATTCACTAGTAACTCTTACGTATTTTCGTAGGAATTATTTTTGTACTAGAAGGGTTCACTGAAATTCACATCGATTGAAAAAATCATTTAATATTACACATTCGTTGGATGGTAACCCTTATGGATCACACATCTAAAAAGAAATATTTTTTATTTTGAATTCCAAAATAAGTGGAAAAACAAATATATATCTCTTATAAAATTTCATATGTATAGGATTTACCATATGTAAGATTTCCCATTTTTTCATTTTTTATCTTTTTCATTAACTTATTAAAATCCATATCATTCGAGATTTTATCATCTTATTACTAGAACTTTTTCATTAGTTTAGGTGATTTCCTTTTTTCTAGATCAACACATAAAATAATATTTTATAAATCAATGTCATCCTAAAATTCATCCTTATACTTACTGAATTTGTTACTTCAGGAATTTTCCTCCACGTACATTAAACATTCAATATTCATTTTATATAATATTCATCTTTTTAATGAATATAGTTTATAAAATATCATTTCTCCCAGTACACATGAAAAATTATTTCATATGTAAAAAATATGATTTGAAAAAATTCTATTTTTTCCTAATACATAATAAATTTTCTTCACACCTAAAAAATTTATTTCATATATAAGTAAAAATATCAATATGTATTTTTTTTGAGTTCACTAAATTTTTTATTCATATCCAACGTAGAATTTTTCTAACTAGACATAATAAAATTTTCATTGGGATTATTTTCATTATTCATTAATATATTATTACACTAAATGATTCCAATATAATTAAACTCAATTAAAAAAATATTCAATCCATTATCGTGTTAAATTAATATTATCCTAGTATACAAATTATTATTTACATTCTTTTATATGTGTAAGAGTTGAGAGATGAATCATTAAATTAAAAAGTAAAAAAATAATTTATATAAAATATAAATAAATTCTCCTACCCTTAATCAATGAACTCAAAAGATATTTTACTAAATTCAATATTACATATTTTCATTCAGATCAAAGATATAACAAATTAAAACAAAGAACAAATTAATTCCATCATTTTTGAAATTATCATCCTTCCTCTATAACTCCATATCTTTACAGACATAATTTCACACATATTTTTCACTTTTAACTCCTTCCTATCAACTAAGGACTTACCTCACATGAAATTTTTTCTTCCTCAGTATATGAACATTTAAAATTGATTTTATCCCATTCATATTGTATTTGTTTCCCCATATAATCATTAAATTCCAAGGCTCTACAATAAATAAAAGCATTCACTACTCAAGAGGGATGTTATCAAGTTGATATGAGGTTTGAGGATCAATATGATTTATTTATGACAATTTTTGTGGTGGAATAATGAGTTTTAATCTCTTAGTCACAATAAATTCTATATTTCTGGTAGTTAAGGTAACACCCTAAATTCCAATGAGATTGTTTCCAAATTAGATTAAATTATCATTATTATTTCTCTACAAGTCACAACTATATATTCACCATAAATAAAAAAGATTCACTTGTCTCATTTTAATTGAATGTTTTACTTACTTTTTTAATTTATTAATATTTTTAATTATTTAAAAATTAATTTTTTAAATTGATCAAACATGGAAGAAGTTCTATGATGAAATTACATAATTTATCACCACCAAAAAAATTATATGGGACCCACACTCAACCAAAAATAGTGTGATCCTTCCTTATAATTGACCAAGAACATACCCTATCCCCCACACTCAGCTAAAAATATAATATGGAATTAAAAAAGGAATGGGTATGTAGGGAATAAATTAAATTTTAATATGTATTAAATAATATGAATTTCATTGTACCCAAGGATTAAAGGGGGTCATGTGTCAAGGTGGTGAGGAAAGTAAAATTTTTAGAGGCCACTCTCAATTAAATGATGGAATCTACCATTCAAAGTACACTTAAATCCTAGTTAATAAAATAATAATCTAGACTAATTCAAGATTCCCTCATAACCATTGACTATCAAGAAAAGGATTACAATGAAAAATATAAAAAATGGGATAAGAGTATCTCTAAAATTGGAGATTAAAAATAATTACACATACAATTAATGTATTGAACAATCATTTCCAGTCCACTAACAAAAATTCGATTCTAAAAAATATGTGGATACACTATGTTTAGAAATCATATAAACTCAAAAAATATCAAAACTAATTAAATCATTAAAACTGGGGAAGAATCTTCCCAAATTAATAGGTCACTATAGCTCAAATTTTATATATATTAATAGACCAAAATTCAAAAACAGAAAAACTGTATTAATTATTTTCTAAATAGATTCTAAAATTGTTTAGAACTCCCCCACACATATCTAATATACCACTTCAGTTCCAATAATGTAAAAAAATATTATTAAGTGATGAAAACATGTTTTAAGTGATATACAACAAGATTATTGAGTAGTGTAATCCTTAATTTAGTCTCAAATATACATCCCATTTCATCTTTATATTAAAAAAACAGAATTATAATTGTTTATAAATTATGGAAGGTTGTAAATATTGAAAAGTGAAGATATATTGTTGTAATACCACCATAGATGTTATGTTTATCTACCTACAGTAATTTTTTTATGTGGCTGACCCCAATCATAATATGGATAGGGTTTTGAGATATGAACCACCACATGATATTTCTACAAACATCAATAAGTGAGCATAAAAAGTGAAAAACCACAAAGAAAATGAGATGAAATTTCCTAACCCTTAAGATAAATAAGATATATAAATTTAATGTGAAAAAGGGATGGTATGATATGGTCTAAGAGATCCCAATAAACTTTTATAATATCTTTCCCTAATATATATTCTCATTGTTATAGAGGAGGAAATTTTAACATGACAGGCTATGCACGCTCCTTTTGTTCTTCTAATGTAATCACCACCTATTTGGTGGTCTCCTTGTTAAAATCTAGCAGTGGATTAAAAAAGTGGTATTTATGTATGAAATTTTTATGAGAAAACATTTAACAGTATAATTTGATAAAGATTAAATGTGAAAAATTTCCAAATTTTAGGACCCCCAATTTTTATTAGATTTTAGGTTTATTTTAACTTACACATCCACTAACAGTAATTTATATTTAAATTCCACCAAGAACTTCTCCCCATTTATGGTTACATAATAATAATCATCACTAATCTCCGAGGAAATCATATTCTATGATTATAAAAAAATAAAGGGGTACATATTTGGATTTGATAAAATTTGAAATAAAAAATAAGGAAATATAGTGTTAGGTCCACTTCCTCTATCCTATAAACTTCAAGTTTTGTTTCCTTTTTATTCAACATTAGGAGTATTTTAGAATTGTATAGGTGGGTAAAAGGGTTTTCAGTTAATTTTCAATCTACTAGAATCATTATTTTAAATTAATAGGGATGACCTATACTTGTTACATTACCATGTTTTGATGAAACCCACAAAATATTTTAGAATTATTTTAGAAATTTATTATGGTATTCTAGAATTGATAACTTGAGGTATTTAATTAAAATCAGGGTGAAATCCTGGAATTCCATTTATCAACAATATGAAATTCTGACCCTAGTCTCCAATTTAGCTAAAAATAAATCAACTTCATCCTTCGGTGAGGGTATTCCAAATGTTGATTCTTATATTTAGATTTTTTATGAATAAAAACAAGATTTAATTACAAATAGTGAAATAATAATGAATAATTTACTTGGATACCCATTAATGGTACATGATTCTGAAACATCTATTGGGGGGCCATATAAATATAATATATATTTCTTCTAATAAAGCACACTTGATCACCATGGTCATCTCTATCGAGGAGATTTATCAATCAATAACTTCTCTAGTACAATTAATATTATTTTGGTATTTTTAATATTTTAAAATATGGTAAAATATACCGAGTAGTTTTTTCATAAATTTATATAGGAAAATCAAAATAATAATTAAAATATAAAAGGTTTTTTGTAAAAGTATCTAATTCATGGGATATCCATCAAGAATTATGTTTCTAGGTTATAATAAAATATATTACTCAAACATATTATCACTCAAATGAGTGAATTGATATCATTCACCTCTCAACACCACATGTACCTAAATTATGATGGACAAAACATTATGATATCATATGTGAGTTCACATTTTCTTTTTAAAACTAGGGGTGGTTTTAAACCCTAAATAAATTATATTATTTCTCAACAACATCACGAATCTACTGCCAAACCAAAATTAGAGCCCACTTACACATGGTTAATGATTGTTATTATACTTCTAATCATCATCATATTATGAGAACTATACTAAAGGGGGGAATTATGATAGTATTATAGGTGAGGAGAATTAATTTTTTTATAGTAAAAACACCATTATCACATATAACTAGATTAACAACACACTACACCAAATCAAATTTTGAACATGTAAGAGTGTATATAGATATTAAAAACTCGAGTGTTATTCACCGTATTACTCACCCTTAAATTGAAATTGAATATAGTTTTCTATGAAAAGTGAAATATTATTAAAGTATAGGAAAAAAAATAATCACATGAGAGATAGAGAAATGAAATAATTTATTTAATTGAAATTAAAAAACATATTCAAAAAATGAAATATCCATTAACTATTTTTCCTTCTTATAAGAGAAAATATGGTTTTTGAATGTCCAATAATATAAGTAAAAATCATTATAAAATCTCCTTCTTATGAACAAAACATGCATGAGGATAGATTAGAATATCATGAGTAGTATGATCCTTTCATGTGAAAAATGAAATTTTAATTCCTCTGACATTACATGTTCTAGTGCCATGATCATATCCTCCACCATTTCTGGGATAATATTTAATTTGGAGAGATTGTTGAAGATATTTAATATCTCAAAAAACATAGTATTATAAGAAATTTTTTAGTATACCAAACCATTAAGTATTAATTTTTCTATCATCTTGTGACCCTAACATAACAAGATATTTATATCTCCCACTGGTAAGGGAATAATCATCATATACCAATGCATCCATGTGAATCTTTTATGTATTATCCTATAAATTATTACATATCACATTGACCGTTAGATATACAGATCCAAAGGTAACGATATTTACTCTTTCCATTATCCTTCCAGAAAATATGACACATTAGTTGGCCCATATATAATGTCAAAAATTTTAATTTCGCATGAAAAAGATAATACTATAACATATCACATATGAATCGTTTGTGTTCATTATTTCCCATATCTAACATTTTCTCTTTTAGTAATTTCTTAAATTATTCGATATCATCTAAAAATTCATATATTTCAATATTTCATCTTCATACATCTAAAACTATTGCTTTTGATCCCGAACATCCCTTTATTCGAGTTAATCATATAAAATAATCTTTAAAAAATTTATATATTTCAGAAATTCAACCTTAAACATCCAATATTTTTGTCTCATATATTTTTACATCATGTTATTTCAACTTCTTGAATTCATCTTATATATAATTTATCCATCATAGGAACTAAATTTTTATCAAATATTAGTTTAACCAACATGTACGAAAAATATTTCTTTTGTTGGAAATATAATTCACTAAAATTTTGGTTTTACATGATATATATGAAAATTTCATTATATATAATAAATTTTTTTAATACATAATAAATAATAAAAATGCATAATATTTTGGATTTATATGTTCTTTAAATTCATCTCATACAAAACATTTTCTAAAAAAAGTAATATTAATAAATTTTCTAGTATTTAAACTCTAAATCAATATAGGTTTATTCTAAATTTTTATAATATAAATAGTATAAATTAGAAACACATGATTAATAATTTTTCATCTCAAATTCATAAAATTCCAAATTTATTGAAAATTTATTATTTTTTCTTAAAATGTGAAAATGGTGAGTATTTTTTTTAATATTATAGAAAATAATATTTTATTATATAAGATATATTATTGAAAAAGATAATACATGATCAAAAATTAGAGATAATAACTATAAATATTTTAATTATTATTTTATTTATCATGAATTTTACTAAATAATTTTTATAATAATTTTTTTCATCTCACTTTCAGATGAAATTTGGTTTATATGTTATAAAATAAGTTAGTATTCAATACCTATATCATAATCAAAATAAATGAAGGTATTTAAAATAAATGGTAAATTTAGATTTCATTTTTATGGAATGGAAAAATAGAAATTACATTTATGTTTTTTGGTCTTTATATGAATATATATGGAAGATGATTATTCAAAAAACATTATCATTAATCATTTTCATTATGTGTAATCAAATCATAATATCCATGGAATGAATCTATACACTCTTATAATATCTCAAGGATTATTTACATTAGTATAAGAATAAATTATTTCAGAAAAATCGGAGAAATTGGGACTTGAGTTATCCTGAAACACAATGACTAGAACCCTCCACTCCCTATTTCCATGAAAATCTTAAAGGGTACCAGATTATGAAGTGGGGGAATATTACCAAATACTTAATGATTGTAGGTAAAAAAATTATAAGAATATATTTTGGTCATTTATGAAATATTTGAATTTTAAAATAGTAAAATATTTTCCAAATATTCTTTATAGGATACCATTTAATATTATAGAACACATGGTGCATTTATATCAAAGGTTATGAAAGACATTTTGGTGATTTTGTTTGGAAAGGAGGAACACCCAAGTCACATTTGAGAAAATTAGGGGGGTGTATATGAAAAAAGTGATCATTTATCCTATTATATATATGATAAAGAAATTATATAATTAAAAATAGATTAAAATTATAATTTAGAGATTACGAAGCATCACTAAGTTATAATATTACATCATTGATGCAGTAAATGTTTTCTAACATGTAAATATAGTTTCATCCTATATATCTTAATCATCTACCATCCCTATACTCAAATATCTATTATGAGTTATACAAAGTGTATTAAAAATATAATATTATAGAATATGAGAACATAAATTATATTTGGAACACCACAAATCATCACTATAGGGATTTAGGTCAGTATAGGGTAATGGTATAATATATTATAGTTGTGTTAGCAAAGGTGGTGTTCCCTATTAATGGTGAGTTCATAATTAGAATAACTACATGAAATTTATTAATTTGGTCATATATACATATACAATAACTAACCACTAAGGTATGTATATCGTATATAATTTATTTACTATTTTTTTATTATTAATTTGAATATATATATATATATATATGTTTTCTAGAATACAATTTAGGATTGATGATTTGTTGATATTGTATTTATTATCAGTAGGAATTGGATTTTTTTCGACGAGTATTTTATTTTGTTTTCAATTTTTTTTTGTATTTGTGGTTCTAAAACCAAATTGCATAAGTATATAAGCTATATGAAATTAAAATAATTTAATGAAAGCGAGTAGAGGCATAAAAATCCATGGTTACTCTATGCCATGGTGTATTGAAATTTTAACAAGATGAATCCATTAATAGAATAGAGAATCATCATATGGGAATATTTAAATTCATTTTTAAGACTCACGTTGAGAAAGTTATTTATTTTAGAAGAATAAAATAAAATAAAATCCATTAGGGATTTAAAAAATAAGAACATGCCTTGGCTAGCATCATCATGGAAAATCTAGCCACCTGAGGAAGTGGCCAATCACCATAGTAGTGATTGTGAAGAAAGTCATAGAGTATAATGGGTGAAAATAAATAATGTTTTAGTACTATAAAATATAGTTTTGGGTCAACGCCTCTGCATAACATTGTTCATAGTGCCTACTGACACCATAGAATGAAATGATCTAGTCGCTATCACCCAATTTGAATAAAAACCCACAGTCTGTGTAAAAAATGTATTGCGGGAAAAACAATTTTCAAAATATTACAATATAAATGGTGAATGAAAATATTTATATGAAAATGGAATCATACTACATCATAGATCAAGGAACCCTGAATATAGTGGGTGAAAAAATGACAAGATGTTCTATAACACAACAATGAGTATACATTCTTGAGTTGTATTTTTACTTATGTAACATAGGTATATGAATATTTTTATTTTTGACGTTTATGAAAAATTAAGGTGGTTATTAAAATTATTTAGATATAAATTATATTGATAAAGACAAAATGGGAAGAAGCACATAAACATAATGTACTAGTAGTTATGGTGGATGCGATTGAGCAAGCTGAGGAGACCACTCCACGGTGGTAGAAGTGATGAATTAATTGAATGCCATTTATAAATGAGATACAAATATATGATAATTTTATAGGTAATGGATGTAAATTGTTAAATAATGGATATTAATAGATTTTATGTAACACACAAATGTGGATGTGGTTGAAGTTGTGTGATAGGGTATTTTTCCTAAAACTTTACTTTTCATTGTAATTGAGTAAAAATGTCATTTTTATTTAGTTGTGACTATACAATGAAAGATTGAAACTGAGAGAAAAAGAAAGTATAATCTGAAATAAATGGTTAAGATCAGGGAGTCATATAAGGATTAATTAGTGTAGTTAAAGATGCGTTTTTAACCAATTTGACACTATGTGACGCAATTATTATGGTCGTGGAAAATTTTGCAGAAGAATAATAAATTCAAACACATAAAACAAAAGTTGTTTGTTGTTAGCAGCTATGAATGTTCTCATAGATGTTCTATAGAAAAATTGAGAGAGCACATTATAAATTTCACTATTCATAGAATGAGGATGATTATGGGTTTTCTATATTAAAATAAAGTGAAAGATATTGAAACATCCAATACTATAAGAAGAAGAGGAGATTATTCCATATTTTTACATGTACGAAATAAATATAGTTTGGCCCTTCTTAGAGAACAAATCAATTATGAAAAATGTGATTCTATGATGAATCATAAAATAAATATTAATATATTGAGGGTAATATTCTCAACATGACTCCAAATCAAGATTATAGAGACTAAATGTACCCATATAGTTGGTGCACATGTTGGATCGAATATTTAGATAAGTATGACTATTAGATGGAACAATACAAGAGGGGGGTGAATTGTAGGTTTAAAAACCATAAGTTTTAGAAACTAAGAGATTATTTTAAATGATCTTAAACTAATACAAATACAAACACACACAATTGTATTGAATATATAAAGGTATAATGTATTTTAATACTAATGTAATGTAAAACAATTGTATTCAAGATGAACACAATAATCAGAGTAATACAAAGATGAATGATTCTACCTTAAAGTGTATAAAATCAATCAATACAATATGTAATAGAATGATTTTAATTGAAACAATTACAATTGAATATGTAAAGAATAAAGGAAACAATACAAATTCCTTTCTAATACAAGTAACAGTGGAAATGTAAAATAATTACAATTCTTTTAACCCAAAGAGAAGGGTTATCCTTTCAACTAGGATAAAAGGACTGTCTCACCAACACCTTGGTGTGCCCTCGATACGATGATCGGTATGTCTGTCTGCCTATCCCCGGCAGCCCTCGATATGATGATCGGCACGTCTATCTGCCTATCCCCGGCAGCCCTCGATTTTGTTGTTAATCGGCCCCTCTGTCTTTCAATTACTTGAAAGCCCTCGATACGATGATCGGACACACAAGGCATTTGAGAGAAGTCACAATGTCTCTCTCTAGAATCTTGGTAGTTCACAGAGTCTCGTCATTCATTCTCTTCGTTCATCGTTGTTCTCTCAGCTTCAAATGACCTCCTATTTATAGGCCTCGGGTTCCAACTGTCATATTGCCTCCAATGGTCATGTTGAAACAGAAAGCAAGACATCGTTTTGATTAGTTTGTAACTAACTCAACGACATCATTTTATTAGGACATAAGATATATAGAAATGAAAAACATGAGTATGATTCATATGCAATAAGTGTTTTTGACTAAGTATTGAACAAGAATGTAATAAAAATTATGAGTAACAGAATCAATACAATTTTCATATTTAGTTTGATCAGCATTGTACGACTGGTATGGTATGTACGGTCAGTATTTTACGAAACGATATGGTCAGTATGATCAGTATTGTACGATACGATATGGTCAGTATGATCAGCATGATAAGTATGATCAGCATGATTAGTACGATCAGCATGATTAGTATGATCAGCATGATTAGTACGATCAGTTCGATCAGTATCGTACGATACGATATGGATTGTATGATCATCATTGTACGATACGATAAACATAATAGAAGACAATTGTAATTTCCAAAATATGATAGAATGCATTTGTGATTTCCAAAACATGATATAGAAGTCAAAAGAAGACTTTTTACTCAACAATCTCCCCCTTTTTGGAAAGCACAACAAACAAAGTAAATGTAACAAGAAATACTTATCTCCCCCTGAGTTATTGGAAACTCTTCTAAAAATGAATTTGAATACAACTAACTTCCCCTTAGGTATGGACTTTCCTAAGGATTGTATTCGTAGATTTTCCTTAAGAGTGTTGTAAATCATTCTCCCTCTTTATAAAAAATTCTCCCCCTTTGTAAAAATTCTCCTCCTTTGTGATTTACAAAAAGAAAGGAGTAATCTTGAATTGTCTGAAGGAGTTAGAAAAAATAAACACAAGACAATGGATAAAAGAAAAGGATTATAAAATTTATTACAAAACAAAGACAGCTTTCAAAGAAACGAATACAAGTCATTTGTTTTCCCTTTCCTTCTCCTTCTTTATGAGCTCATGAAGAAAAGCTTTCATCTTTTTGATTTCTTTATTGTCTACAGAAATAGATTCACCCTGAGTTCTGAGAAGTTCTTGTTGATCCACAAAAATCTGATCTTGATTTTTGATAGTCACTTCCTGTACTCTAATTACTTCTTCAAGAGTATCAATTCTGTTTTGCAAATTCTTGTTATCTTTGGATAACACAGAATTTTGATTCTTCAACAAAACCATTTCATCCATGAAAGATGAAACCTTCGAGAATTCAGATTGGAAAACATTCATTCTCTCTTGAAAATATTTCACTAAAGGAACATCGACTCTTTGAGAAGACAAAAGATTCAACCTTTCAACCGTTTCTCTGTCAAGCTTATTGAAAGAAACTGCAAGCTCATTTGACAACCTTCTTATATCTTCAATAGTTATTTCATGATCATTGATTGAGCTCTCTGTTTTGTACGACCACTTAGTCATCTTATTGCATGCCTTCTTATGAGCAACCGAACTTTCTGAAAGAACTTTCAAATCGGCTTCTACTGACAAAACATTCTTCCTCAATTCTTTTACAGAGACAAACTTCTTCTTTTGATTGTCAGTAATAAAATAAATCTTCCCTTCCATCCTTGGAAAATATGGAATAGTCTTCTCAACCCTTCTCAAAACATGAACAATGTAATCAAACTTCTTGAGAGAGATTTTATGTTCTGAATCAGTATCTTCATCATACGATGCTAGTTCATACGATCTGCTTGAGTCAACAACTGGGTGTTTTCCTCTTGATTTTTCTTTCTGCTTTCTTTATTCTTCCACTTTGTCACTAATGACAACAACATTATCTGTGTGAGAGGATTGAGCACCTTTCTTTTCTTGAGATGACATTCTGTCCGGAGATCGTGCTTGATCGACATGAGGAGTTTGTTGAACACCTTCACTCAGCTTTTGAACTGATTCCTCTCTACTCTTCTTTGAACTTTGAAGAAAATCTAAAAGAAATTCTCCTTCTTCTTCTTCCACTTCTTCTATCTCTTCCATCACTTGTTTTTGTTTTCATTCCTCAGGGAGACTCTGTACGATGGGCTCTTGGTGCAATTCTTCCGTCACTTGGGCACTAGCATCCTCAACCATTTTTAAAACATTAGAGATATCATAATCTTGAGCCTTTCTTTTCAAAATAGTTTTCTTTTTCTCCTCAGCCTTAAGAGTTTCTTCTACCATTATTCTTTCTGCAAAAGCCTCACCAGGGTCAAGACCAAACTTCAGATCACCTTCCTTTCTCTGTTCCTTATCCTTTCTCCATTTTGCTACAACCTCCTTACTGTACCTTGGCTTCTTCTTAGGCTTTGAACTGGTTTGCTGATCATACTTTTGAGTAAAACCAGTATATTGAATGTCTTTTGCTGGCATAGGTGCCGATTGATTCTGAGCCAATTCAGCTTCTACACCTCTGACAAAAAGTTTTGAATTATGGTCAAAACAAACATTCAACGTTTTCATCGTACTCGTACTAATCCAGGAGGGCTTCAAATCAATGGGGTTTCCTTTCAAAGGAATGTTACAATACTTCATACTTTCAAGAATGAACATCATAAGGATGGCTGGATACATAATCATTTGGGACTTGATGCCTCCTGTCTTGACATTCTTAATGGTTTCAAAAACATAACCCATGAGATTTACTTTTCTCATATTCACAAGATAGTCAAGCATAAATATATCAGAAACTTTCATAGTTTCTCAATCCCCTTTCCTTGAGATAAGAAAACCTTGCATCCATAAAGTCACAAAACGATTGTCCGGAGAAAGATGAGACACTTTTCTCTTTTCTTCATTAACAACAAACAAAGTCTTTTCAACACTTTCTCTATTAAACGTACCAACTTCTTCTGGTAGTTTTTGAGATGGACAGAAAGAATCCCCTTCTACAGAAACATTCAGAAAATGTGCCGATTGTTTTACAGACATGGATAGCTTTCTATCGTACACAAAAAAATTGATAGTCATGTCTTTGTCGAAAGATACAATTTTATAAAACTGAAAAACTTCATCAAAAAGAACCGGATCTTGAGAAACAGGTCTTTCAACACATAGATGCTCCCATCCTTGAAAGAGAATGATTCTTCTGATTGTGGAATCATACGAAAAAAAGAATTCTCGAGAAAGTAACCTTTCTCTGTTAAAGTCTTTCTCTGTAAAAGTCTTTAAAGACATTTCAGCGGGAGTGTTAGCAGAGGATTGAGACATAAAGATGATGCCGAAGATAGATCGTATGATGATTTATAACCGGTGAAGCAGAGCTTCGCCTGAAAACCTAAAAGACCAATGTGGGTTTGGGGAGGAGGGGGGCTATTTATAGGAGAAAAAGGAGTGACCGTTGATCTTCTACGGTCAGGATTAGAGAAAAAACAGATCAATGGTTAGGATTGAAAACGAAAAAAAAGGAAAATACCTGCAGGAGAACGTAAGGTAGTTGTTGGTTTTAGGATTAAAGAATTCAAAACCGTACGAAATAAAATAAAATATAAGTATCAAACGACATGTCGATGGAATACATTCTCATTACCGTGAACTGACAATACGATGGAAAACAATGTTGTTACCATGAACTGACAATACGATGGAAAAAAATCTTGTTACCATGAACTGACAATACGATGGAAAAAAATATTGTTACCATGAACTGACAATACGATGGAAAACAATCTTGTTACCATGAACTGACAATACGATGGAAAACAATCTTGTTACCATGAACTGACAATACGATGGAAAACAATCTTGTTACCATCATCGGTTAGTATGATGGAAAAGAAATTGATTACCATCATCGGTCGATACGATGTAAAAGAAATTCATTACCATCAACGGTTGATACGATGGAAAAGAAATTCATTACCATCATCGGTCGATACGATGGAAAAGAAATTCATTACTATCATTGGTCGATACGATGTAAAAGAAATTCATTACCATCATCAGTCGATATGATGGAAAAGAAATTCATTACCATCATCGGTCGATACGATGGAAAAGAAATTCATTACCATCATCGGTCGATACGATAGAAAAGAAATTCATTACCATCATTGGTCGATACGATGGAAAAGAAATTTATTACCATCATCGGTCGATACGATGAAGTAAAAAAATAAGATTGTCATGATGATAAACAGAAAAATGAATGATACGATAAAACTGTCAATACGATAAACAGAAGAATGAATACACACATCCAAAGAGTAAATAGTTAACGAACATAAGATAAAATGAAATATAAAAACATAGAAAGAAATGTCCTCCCCCTTTCAAGAGGATTTATTTACTATAAAGAGATTTGTAAAACATGAAGTAGATATGAATGATTATTTTAATGTAATCATTCGTAGCTTCTGTTTTATAAACTCAAATCTATCGGAAGGTAATGGTTTTGTAAAAATGTCAGCAAGTTTTTCTTGCATTCCGATAAATTGTAAAATAATATCTCCTTTTTGTGTGTGATCTCTAAGAAAGTGATGCCTAACATCTATGTGTTTTGCAAGAGAGTGATGTGATGGGTTCTTACTAAGAGCTATGGCACTTGTATTATCACAGAGAATTTGAGTTTTGGAGAAACTCAATCCATAGTCAGTGAGTGTGTGCCGCATCCACAATACTTGAGCACAGCAACTTCCAGCTACTACATATTCAGCTTCAGCAGTGGATAGTGCTACTGAGTGTTGTTTCTTGCATGACCAAGAAACCAAGGAATCTCCTAATAAGTGACATGTTCCAGATTTACTTTTTCTATCCATTTTACAACCGCCAAAGTTATCATCTGAAAAACTTTTTAAAACAAAATCGTTCCCAGAAGAGTAAAAAAGACCTAAATCCATAGTTCCTTTTAAGTCCCGAAAGATTCTTTTTACATCTTTTAAATGAGACTTTTTTGGATTAGATTAGTATCTTGCACATAATAATACATAAAACATCAAGTATGGTCGACTAGCTGTCAAGTATAGAAAACTTCCTATCATACCTCTAAAGATTGTTTGATCTACCGGTTTCCCAATTTCATCAAGATCAACAGTATTTGAGGTACCAATTGGAGTACTAATACTTTCAGTTTTATCAAATCCATACTTTTTGAGTAAATCTTTTATATACATATGTAGAGATATATAAGTCCCTTCTAGTTTTTGAGAAATTTGAAAACCTAAAAAGAATGTTAACTCACCCATCATACTCATTTCAAACTCAGATTTCATTAAGTTTGCAAAAGAATCAGTTAAAGATTTCTGAGTTGATCCAAAAATGATGTCATCAACATAGATTTGGACAATAAAAACATTTTTGTTTTCCATTTTAATAAAAAGGGTTGGATCTGCTGTACCTTTTGTATAATTGTTTTGTAAAAGAAATCATGTAAGTCTATCATACCATGCTCTAGGGGCTTGTTTTAGACCGTATAGAGATTTGGTAAGTTTAAAAACATGATCAGGATGTTTTGGGTCTTGAAACCAGGAGGATGTTCGACAAAAACTTCTTCTTGAACAAAACCATTTAGAAAATAACAATTGACATCCATTTGAAATAGTTTGAAATTGAAAAATGCTAGGAAGGCTAATAGAATACGAATAGATTCAAGTCTAGCTACAGGAGCATATGTTTCTTTATAGTCTATTCCTTCTTGTTGATTATAGCCTTTAGCAAAAAGTCATTCTTTATTTCTTACAATGATTCTATTTTCATCACATTTGTTTCAGAAAACCCATTTTACACCAATCACAGTTGTTTCTTTAGTTCTATCAACTAAAGTCCAGACTTGATTCCTTTAAAATTCATTTAGTTCATCTTGCATTTCTTTGATCCAATCATCATCACCTAAGGCCTCAGTTGGACTTTTAAGTTCAAATTGGGAAAGAAAATAAAGATGTTCTATTTCATTTCTTAGGGAATTTCTGGTACTTACAGGTTGATTTATATCACCAATGATGTTATCACTGGGATGATTCCTAAGAAACAATTGATTTGGGTTTTGTAAAGCTTTTTCATCAACGTATGATTGAAAATCTTCTGTGATAAATGTTTCAGGAATACTTTCTTGAAATTTTTTCTTTATCAGAGTGATCTCTTAATAATGGTTGATAAACATTTTTAGAAAACACATCCGACGATGTAGGATTGGGTTGGTTGAAAACAAAAGGATCAGTTTCATCGAATTTTACATATACAGTTTCCTCAACAGTGCAAGTGTTTTTACTGAAAACTATATAAGCCTTAGAGGTTTTAGAATATCCTAGAAAGATTCCTTCATCGGATTTTGCTGAAAATTTGTGTAGATTATCTTTTGTATTCAAAATGAATACTTTGCATCCAAAAACATTGAAGTTGGAAACTTTAGGTTTTCGGCCAGTCCATAACTCATAAGGGGTTTTATTAAGAAATGGTCTAGTTAAAACACGATTTATAGTATAACAGGCAGTACTAATAGCTTCAGCCCAAAAGTACTTAGCAATTGAGTATTCACTCAACATGGTTCGAGTCATCTCCTGAAGAATATGATTTCTTCTTTCAACAATACCATTTTGCTATGGAGTTCTTGGAGATGAGAAATTGTGAGTAATACCTTTCTTACTACAAAAAAGATTCAAAATCTGAATTTTGAAATTCACCACCATGATCACTATGAATAGTTATCAATGGTAGGTTTTTCTCATTTTTAACTTGGGCTCTAAAAGTTTTGAAATAGGAAAAGGCTTCAGATTTCTTTGTGAGAATGTAGACCCATGTAAATCTAGTAAAGTCATCAACTATATCAAATACATAGTATTTGCCTCCAATGCTTCCAGATTGTGAAGGACCAAAAATATCCATATGCACTAGCTGTAATGTTTTAGAAGTTGTAACTTCATTAATTGATTTAAAGCTAGTTTTATGTTTCTTGCCAAATTGACAAGAATCATAGACTTTTGAAGCATCATGTCTAAGGTCTGGTAGCCCCTTTACAAGTCTTTTATTTGAGAGTTTACTAAGGTTTCTCAGATTACAGTGTCCTAGTCTTCTATGCCATAGCCATGATTGGTCTTCTATTGCACTTAAGTAGGGTATGTTTTGCCTCCTAAGGTCTTGTATGTTAATAGTGTAAACATTCTCTTGCCTATGGGCAGATAGAATGTACTCATCCTTGTAATTGTGAACAAGACACTTATCATTTCTAAAATTCACAAGGTAACCTTCATCACATAATTGACTTATGCTGATGAGATTGTGCTTAAAACCTTTAACAAACCAAAAATTTGAGATAAGATCTTTTCCAATAAAAACAATATTACCTATACGAACAATCTTTCCTTGAGAATTATATCCGAAGGTAACTTTTCCACCTTTTGTTTTGATAACCTTTTCAAAGAGATCATTGTTTCCAGTCATGTGTCGAGAACAACCACTATCCATGTACCAAATGTTCTTATTGGTACACTTCTCGTTTTCCTGAAAAAGAAACAATTAGTTTTCCGGAATCCAAACTTGTTTGGATCCAGAAAGGTTAGATAAAATAATTTTAGGAATCCACATTTGTTTTGAAAAATGATCTTTATGAAATCCTAAAGATTGAGTTTTGTTAAGAGAACAATCTCTTCTCTAGTGTCGTCCACATTGACACTTATAAAAAAAGAGGTTTTTTGAGGAACAAAATAGTAATTTCTAAAGACAAGTTTGGAATAAGTATAACCAAGACCAAAACGATTTCTCAGAGGTCTAATTTGAGAATACATCCTGTCAAAGTTTTGTTTTCCATGAGTAAAGTTTGACAAAAACTTTTTCAAGGATAAAATCTATGACTTTAGTTTTAAAACCAAATTCTTACTTTCCAAAACATTTGAACTGGAGTTAGGCTCTAAAATATTTTTCTTTGAAATTACAGTTTCAAGATCCTTAGAAAGTTTTTCCTTATCAGATTTAACTTTCTCAAGGGGTTTTAAAATACATTTAAAATCAGAAGTTTTCACATCACGATCTTTAGAGAGATCTGACACTTCTTTAGTCAAGATTGAAATTCTAGAATTTACTTTCTCAAGTCTCTTATTGAGTTTAGAATTTTCATTGTCAAGTAATTTAGCAAATCTAGAGACCTCTTCAAAAGAAGGTAATGTATCATCTTCTAATGATGAAGATTCATCATTTGAAGATTCATAATATCTATTATCAGTACAATTTTCACTCAAAGAGACATTTGTAATAACTTCAGCATTATGTACCTTAGCCATGAGACAATGATCCTTAATAGGTAATCTGGATAAAAGTCCGATATTCCTTTGTCCTGATGTCTCATATTCTGAAGAATCATCTGAGGAATCACTACCTCTTGCACTCCACATATCATTTGCTTTCAAGACATTCTTTTTCTTATAAAACCTTTTCTTGTTTCTTTCAGAGTGTTTCTCCTTTCTATCTTTCCTTTTCAGTAAAAGACAATCAGGCCTTATATGTCCTGCTTTCTTACATTCATAACAAGTTACCTCTGAATCTTTCCTATCGTTCCTGTCTTTATTTTTGAATCTATATTGGAAGTCTTTCTTTCCCACAATCGTGTTCATCCATCTAGCAAGATTGGCTAACTCATTATCCGAAAGATTACAATCACTTGAATCAGATATAACAACATTCTTGGATTTCAAACTTGTAGGCCTTTCAGGTGTTTTAGCTTTAGATGAAAAGGCTACACTTCCATTCCCATTCTTCTTTTTGTTGAAATCAGAATCTCTCTTCATTCTTGTCTCGTGCTGTAGAAGGGTTCCAAAGAGTTCATCAAGAGTAATCTGGGAAACTTTTCTATTTTTATCAATAGCTGTTCTTTTTGACTCCCATTCATTAGGCATTATATCTATAATTTTATCAACAAGAGCTTCTTCATCAAGACCTTTTTCTCCCATATATTGTAAGTTGTTGACGATCTTCATAAACCTTTTTTTCACTTTACAAACTGGCTCTCCATAAGGAAAAACAAATCCATGATACTCTGCTCGAAGCATTGCTCTCCTTGTTTCTATAACATTGGATGTACCAAAATGAGTGACTTCTAATTTCTTCCAAATACAGTTGGCTGCTTCACATGAAGATATCTGACTGTATATGTTCATGGCCATAGAGCATAATAAATTATTGCCTACCTTGTAATTTAGTGGATATTCTTGCTTCTATTGGTTGGTGAAAATACTAACTTCTTTGTCAGGAATTTTGTAACCTCCAGTAAGCATAATAAAATTTTCTACACCAGTATTAATAACGAAATTCTTCATACAATCTCTCCAATACTCATAATCATTCCTATCAAAGATTGGTGGTCTAGAAGGATTCAGATTGTCTATTGACCCAACATTCATTCCTGCCATCTAATACAACAAAAACTTTTCCCCTCCACACGTTAGAGTAGTAAGTATTTAAAATAATAATATGAAAGAAATAAAGCTAGTAATACAAATCAGTGGAAAAACTCCTCTGATACCAATTTTTGGATCGAATATATAGATAAGTATGTCTATTAGATGGAACAATAAAAGAGGGGGGTGAATTGTAGGTTTAATAACTTTAAGTTTTAGCAACTAAGAGATTAGTTTAAATGATCTTAAACTAATACAAATACAAACACCCACAATTGTATTGAATATAAAAAGGTATAATGTATTGTAATACTAATGTAATGTACAACAATTGTAATCAAGATGAACACAATAATCAGAGTAATACAAAGATGAATCATTCTACCTTAAAGCGTATAGAATCAATCAATACAATATGTAATAGAATGATTGTAATTGAAACAATTACAATTGAATATGCAAAGAAGAAATGAAACAATACAAATTCTTTTCTAATACAAGTAACAGCGGAAATGTAAAAGAATTACAATTATTTTAACCCAAAGATAAGGGTTATCCTTTCATCTAAGATAAAAGGTCTGTCTCACCAACACCTTGGTGTGCCCCCGATACGATGATCGGTATGTCTTTCTGCCTATCCCCGACAGCCCTCGATACGATGATCGGCATGTCTGTCTGCCTATCCCCAGCAGCCCTCGATTTTTTAGGTAATCGGCACCTCTGTCTTTCAATTACTTGAAAGCCCTCGATACGATGATCGGACGCACAAGGCAGATGAGAGAAGTCACAGTGTCTCTCTCTAGAATCTTGGTAGTTCACAGAGTCTCTTTGTTCGTTCTCTTCGTTCATCGTTGTTCTCTCAGCTTCAAATGACCTCCTATTTATAGGCCTCGGGTTCCAACGGTCATATTGCCTCCAACGATCATGATGAAAAAGAAAGCACGACATCGTTTTTATTAGTTTGTAACTAACTCAACGACATCGTTTTGTTAGGACATAAGATATATATAAATGAAAAACATGAGTACGATTTATATGCAATAAGTGTTTTTGACTAAGTATTGAAACAAGAATGTAATAAAAGTTATGAGTAACAGAATCAATACAATTTTCATATTTAGTTTGATCAGCATTGTACGATTGGCATGGTATGTACGATCAGTATTTTACGATACGATATGGTCAGTACGATCAGTATTGTACGATACGATATGGTCAGTACGATCAGCATGATTAGTACGATCAGCATGATCAGTACGATCAGCATGATCAGTACGATCAACATGATTAGTACGATCAGCATGATTAGTACGATCAGTTTGATCAGTATCGTACAATACGATATGGATAGTACGATCATCATTGTACGATACGATAAACATAATAGAAGACAATTTTAATTTCCAAAATATGATAGAATGCATTTGTGATTTCCAAAACATGATATAGAAGTCAAAAGAAGACTTTTGACTCAACATGACCTACAATTGTTTGGTTTTTTTGGTGAGGGCCTGCATTCCAAAGATGTAATCCCATTCCAATAATAATGAGGGATGGTGTGGGAGAGATGGAATTTTTATTTGGGTGGTATAGGAAACACCATAATAATTATAATTTGATTGATAATAGAGATAATAGATACATATCCTAAACCAACCATTATATTAGTTATATTTGTGGATTTTAGTGAATCCACACATCGATGATTATCCACACCTTGGATTAACATAATGTGAGGGTTACAAGTAAAATAATTATACCCTACATGCATTCATGAAAATCTACAATACATAAGTGGTGAGTTTGGGTTTAGAAAATATTGATAAAACCTAAAAATTCTACATTGATAGAAAATGTGTAATCATATCACCATATAAATAATATCAAATCATGTAACCCAACTAATCATCTGGGGAAGGTATAATAGAGGAGTGGTTTATTAAAGGAATATGTATATAGTTTCATATGAGTTTCCATACCATGATTCACCCCCAATATTATCTTTGACCAAAGAACCTTATGAATCAAATCATTTTTTATCAGGGCGTTGGGTATTTATAATACATGTTTTACTCTGAATTGATTTGATTAGTCATTTTTTCATATTTTATTTTTCTCATATATTATTTTAGGGTATGTTGTAGAAAAAAAAATAAGAATCATAACTCCTATTGAATTACTTATTTTGGAACATTTTGTAGTGACTATGAGGTATAGTTCAAACACTCGAATTACTATAAAAATGATGTTATAGATGAATCTGATTGTGAATTTTTTTTAATACATTAAATAATGCAATAATATTTTCTAATGATTTATATATATCATGTTATATTGGATCAACTAATGATGAGGAGATCCCAAGGACTCCAAATTTGG
This sequence comes from Viscum album, assembly GCA_963277665.1. Classification (NCBI taxonomy): domain Eukaryota; kingdom Viridiplantae; phylum Streptophyta; class Magnoliopsida; order Santalales; family Viscaceae; genus Viscum; species Viscum album. The sequence goes on from OY728142.1 coordinate 559,725,360, forward strand.
AATTCATAAAAATATTAGAGGATATTATTAAATGTCTGATAGAGTAAAAAATGCAATTAAAATGTGGAAATAAGTTTTGAGATATTTACTGTAATGTTATAAATAATGAAGTTGAGAATTTAAAAATCCAAAAAGAGAGACTAGTTGAGGTAGGTTCTTGTCTATGGGGGAAGAATAAATTATGAGTTGAGGAATTAAAAAGACATATCTTTTTAGGTTTTGTATATTCAAGATAATACCAAGATAAAAAGAACATGGTTCAAAAGAAATTCATAAATTAAAGTCTAGAAAAGAAGATCTTGTTGCACACCTATCAAAATTTTTCAATGAGAATAAATGTCTACAACTAGAAAAGTAAAGCTTTAAAGACTCAACTACTTAAATGAACACTTGTATGAGGTAGAGGAGTGAAATAATATATAAACATACTTTTTAATTTGGAATAGTAATGACTATTTTGAAGACAATATGTAACACCTAGAGATTTTATGAAATAAAATTTTCCAATAAAATTTAATTTCTCTGATAGATTTATTTACGTGCAACATTGAATTTAAAAAATTTGTGATATATTATTAAAATATTTTATGTGACCATTAAAATCTTTAAATTTAATTTTTAGATATGAATATTAATAAATTATTTATGATATATAAAATAAATATAGAACTCCATAAAAATTAATTGATTAATTTTTAGAAATAATTGCCCATTTTTTTGAAATGTTATTTTCTACATGAGAAAAACATTTTCTCAAAAAACTATTTTGATATATTTTGGTGAGATAATATTATAATTATAATTTGATAATTTTATAAATTTTATTTCCTAAAACTAATATTATTTTTTAAATCAACATATAAAAATTTTCTTAATATGAACTACTAATATTTTTCTGAAAAGATTGATTTTTCAGTGAATAGTAAAAAATATATAATTTTATTGAGAACAATATTTTTGATTGAAACATTTTATAATTAAAAATTTATTTTTAAATTTATTTAATTGTAAAATTAGTTTTGTTTTATTATTAATAATATAATAAAGTTCATTAAAATCAATTTTATAGATGAATTTAGTATAAAAAAAATTTATACTTAAAAATAATTTCTCTAAATTATTTTTCCATTTTGATTTATGCAATTATATTAAATTATATTCCTAAAATATATAAGAATTTAAATTTATTTAATTTAATGTATTTTTTGTTTCAATAATTCATATTTATAAAATGATTAATTTTTTATATTTTTATTAAGAAGTTAATATTTTGGTGAATTGTTAAAAATGTTTTTTTTAAACTATGATATCTTTTATGATATCTCAAATAAATAAATATAATATTAATATTTATGAAAATTATTTTTTGAATAAATTATGATAAAATGATTAAAATATAATACATATACAATTCAATTAATTATAATTTATTCCATGATAAATATAATAATCACTTCATATGCCAACGTAAATCGTGAACATCACTATAGAAGTCATCTTTGGTAGTATAAAGGTAGTATTTTGATACGGAATAATCCCTTTAAAATTTGTTTTTGTTAAATTTTCTTTATTATATATGATTTATTTTTTAATACATCAATTTTGGAGTAATATAAAATTTTCTTCTTCCAGATACTTGTGAAAGGCATACGGAAGGCTGGAAAAGTCAAAATAACATATTAAATACATTTTCATGACATAAATATGAGTTAAAATACCTATTAGATAAATATATATTTATATTATTACTATAATAAAATTATTTTCATTAGGGATATTTATTTATATTTTTATTTTTTTAAATAAAATCATTAAATTCATTCACATCACCGATACAATATTTATTTAATGAATAGATAAATTAAAAATTGAATTTAAAAATACTAAAACATATATAATTTGAAATAATTAATGAATTAACAGAATTTAATATATTTATAAGTAATTTATTGTATGTTTTAAAGTACTATATTCTGATTCAACACTTATCTTGATGCATTCAATGTCAAATTATGTGAATAGTTTAAAAATTGGCATTACTGTTATTTTATCAAAATAATATTTTATTAAATTATTTAATAATTATAAAAATACTTAAATTTGGACACGGGTGTATTATTTGGTTGAAAATTTAATCCCATACCAATTTATATTCCACTTGGAACCATTCTTCATGAGAATGAATTTAATATATCTTAATCTTCTTTGAAATTTCTAGAGCGCCCTCCCCTCAATTAGAAAAGGGAACCCTACTTTCTATTATTCACACCACATTGAGCCTTCAATATTGAAAAAACTAAGTTATATTTTATAATCCACTCCCCTATACACATTTTATATGTGATGTTATGCCCAAAATACAAAACCTAGAGTCATTAAAATGATATCTAATGAGTTATTTCAAAGAATACAGAACCGACTTAATCGATAACATTCTCTTTTCTTATTCATTAACCACATCGAAATTTGTTAAATTTTTCATAAAATAAAAAAAATATGGAATTTTTTATATTAGGAAAACACTTTTAATGAACATCATTCCATAAAATGGTATGTGATAATACCTTTCGTGAGTACGTAGGGCTTACCCCCTCCACATAACGATACAATTAATTTCTTATCACTACCTCTTATAGATGGGTATTTTAATAGGTTTATTATTATATATAATATTTATGATATAATTATTCTTATTTAAGGAAAATATCATATCTACATTAATAAATTCCAAACCATTTAAAAATAATAGTATTGTCTGTGTGTATGTGTGGACTACCTTCTCTAAGAAGAGATGTGAAATTTTTTCATTTATATTTTACCTGGATGGTAATAAGGATGGATTTTATGAATTTAAACGATGTAAATGATATAATAATGATTTATTAATTGTTAATTAATATTTACTACTCTTTATTTTTGTCTTCCATAAAATGAAAATAGTGTTTATGCGTACATCTAGACTATCATATTCTTGACTGGTGTAATTAATTTTTAAATATCTATATTTTATGAATAAATATAAACATTTATATAATTAATACATTTGATTTTTTTATCAAGATGGTCAATCTGGAGATGATTTATACATGATCAATTTACAAGGACCAATACCACAGAATGAGAACATACATGAAAAATGAAGCAGATATCATAAGAAAGAGCAATTTTTATAAAGAAATCGTAACAAATGGGTAATAAAAGATTATAAGAAAATAATACATGGTATATTATATAATATTGAGGTTCAATAATATATTTATATTAAATATGTATTTACTATACAAGAGGTTCCAATGTATTGGATTGAAGTTGGACATAAGTTAAGGGATTTTTTCGTCACTTTTATTTTTTTGGGTCACATGCCTTATACCCCAATCCATTATTTTGTGTGGTATATATACATCACATGAATTTATTTTATGATTATTAATATAGAAATTTTTTATATTTACATATCCATAAAAATAATATTCTTTTGTGGGACTTATGATTCAAATGTTACGATAGTGGTAGGGGTTTTATATTAAAATATCATTGTTTATTGGGATTATTTATCATTAAGTTATTTATGTAGAATTAATTTGATATACCTTTCATGAAAATAACTATGTTACATAAAATATAGTTATTTTATTAAAATACACCTTTTTATTTAGGTTTTTTCACCTTAATTTCTTAAGAGACATGAGATATGTATTTAAGAAAAATTGACTATATTTCTATATTCGGTCGAAATACCATTTTATTTTATATCCATGTTTTCTAAAAAACTATAATGAAGGTTTTCAATATTCTCATATTATTTATTATTGTCATTTTTATCCATGATATACATTTCATATAAGGATTTAAAATTAATATTCTAATATTTCTCTTAATGGGGTGCTTTTCAAAAAATTTAAAAAATTTTAAAAGGAATGTTTTTATAACATGTACTACATGGATGAAATATTCCACTATCATGTACACTCATGTTTTGAATCCTCCTACTGATTTTTCCATGTTTAATTCTATATAATGTTTTTTATAATATTTTTATAAAATATTTTAATGAATATATTTTAAAATGGTAGGGTTATTTTCTAAAACAATGATTCAAAATATTTTAATTATATTTATGTTTACTAAAAACAAAAACCGATGATATCACTTATTTCTTACAGGGGATATTACTGAAGGATACAATCGTTTATATTTTTATGGGCGGTTTATGATTATTAGGAAATTATGTGCAAGAAATCCATTTCCTTTCAATAGATAATTCTATAAAAAATTGAAGGAATTTTCATAATTCCCATTACATTTCCATGGGTAATTATATAATGAAATCATTATAAAACCCAATTATTTTACATGATTTATTCTATGACGAAATTTTTATGAAACCCATTTTTTAATGGGTTTTTATATGATAATTGTTTATATAATCTTATGGAATATATATGTATGATATTCATTACGTGATGAGTGAGAAATTTGGTAAAGGCCCATCCCATTGGGGATCTCTTGGTCAGTAGATGTGTGGGCCACCACATCCCCAATCTCACTTTAATAGGCCATGGTATGGAAACAAGCATCATGAAGGAATAATATAAAATTGGATTCCATTGCCTATTGTACCTGTATACACACACCCAACCGTCTCCACATAAAATTACATTGGGATAGTAATAAAATATTGTAACATGTTGAGCGAAATACCATGAATATTATAACCTCAAGGGAATATAAAAGAATATTAATGGGTAATATGAAATTTAAAGTGTCGAAATAAATTCCCAAAGTGGGAATTTTCCACAACCTACAAATAATAATAAAGAATAAAAGATGAGAGAGGGTTCTAATTCTGATCTCCATTCCCGAACACTATATGTGGTCAATGTAACTATGTATTAAAATGCCCCAACATAATAACAACTAATATATCCATCATCTAAATAAGACATGATAGATGTGGGTGGACACTATGTTGGGGTGAGTATATACATACCTAATAGGATGCCAAAAAATCATATGGGAGTGGTAGCTATGTACAACAATATTAAAATCATCTAAAAGAAAGAGGGAAATGAAAACCAATACATATATTCAATTAAAAAGTGACCTAAATGAGATAGAATGTAGATATCCATCTCAATTCCTATCCAAAGTTGATGAGTTACCATAGATCTCCAGTATTCCATTTTAAATCCGATCATAAAATATATCCTGAATAGGAATGGCTTGTAGGGGGGCGGTCGTATATTTTATGATCCAAAATCAAGGGATCCAAACATTATTGAGGAACCAAAACCTATTGAATATAAAAGAAGGAGGAGTATACCTAAATAGATAGAGTACCCACACCCTGATTATGGGAGTACCATCTTAATGTAAATAATGATTACGGGGGGCCTACACCATTATGTGATTGGTGAGTACCATCGCCATATATAGAGGAATAGCACCCTGAATAGGGTAGTACTATCTCTAAATAACTGAAGGGTATGGGGTACCCTCACCATAATGTGATAGGGGAGTATTTTCACTATATATAAAGGACCTATAGCGAAAATAGGGGAGTACCATCACTACCTGTTTTTTCTCGGATGATCATGCTTGATAACTACTATCATTATGTTTCCCTTAAATAAGAATCATTTTTTGAATATTCTAGATAAAATATAGATGTATACAACTAAGGATACCATCACATGCTACAGGAAATTATTTTTCAGGATAGGCTAATCATGGGCCAAAATATGAGTTCATATTAAAGAGACATGCAATGTGAATGTTTCTCTGATTGTGGTTAGTGAAATGTATTGGGTCGACACAGTGTGTGGTTTAACTCTAATAATTGGTTGTGTTCAGCATTGAAATGTCTAGGAAATCCATGTATATGTAGACAACATTACCTCTCAGATACACAATGTGTATGGCCACCCATGTCCTTGGCCTTGCATCTAAAACTGCCCATGTTTTTTTCTCATTACTGTGTACATTCATATAAAACATTTTCATCTATATGGGCCCTTTTTTGTGTTCATATATCATAATAAATGGAAAACCATTTATATTCACACAACATGTTGGCCCACCTACATGGTGTATTATACTATACTATTGTTATAAACATAGCCACCACAAAATTAGATGAACACGTCATGTTTCATTTGGCACTACACAACATGTGGCATCAGTTTCTATGGAAAGATTAGATATTACATGAGAATTGTAAATCCATAATTTAAGAATTTAATAACACCCAAATTCCACCAAAAATCATAGAGAACAACCTCATAACATCATTTCCATCCCTATAGCGACCATTAATCGGATCCCAATGATCCACATGAAGTCCGTAATTCCCCTCATGCACATTTTGCTCGATCCCTTCACACATATAGATCATGACTCCATGAAGTAACACCAAAATACAGAATAATTCCTTGATACATCTAAAAACATTCATTCATAGGTTGATAAAAATACTACAACAAATTGTAGGGCTCGATTATGCTCAAACATCCTTAAAAAATTCAAATCGTTATCCTGTATGACAATATTGAAGAACCAGATGAACAATGGGGGAATTGAACAACAACATGGGTGATAAACATCATTGTTTAAGTGTTATTGGCCCATAATTGAAGAATATGAAAATTATTTTTGATATCATGAAATAAATAGAATAAAATAATTTAATTTAACCATGAACGTATGTGAAGGGTTAAAAAACACATATCAAATAAAGATAAATATATATACATGATCAATATATTAATGAGTAGAAGAGTCCATAAAAGTTGACCCCAAAAAATTATGGATCGATCATTGGGGAAGAATGCATTATCTAATGATACGGAAGACATGATGCATTCCTTAACAATAATTCCACCTCGATCTGATTGTCATTTGTCGTTCAAGGTTGTTCTTCCAAATAAGAATAATCTCATCCTCCTCTCAGATGTAGCAAGGGTAATGTGGCTAAGCCATATAAAATAAACATAATACGTTATTTATAGGTGAATTTTTAGTGTAATGGTTATTAATTAATTAATTAAACATATTATTTAATTAATATACTTAACATACCTTCCATTGGATGAATCGACGAAACATCTGACAAAACCCATCTTTTTCTCACGTATAGGGTAAACGCTGCATTCTAAATTAAACTATTTTCTCATATTTTTTACTTAGGAAACTTCTCAGTTGATATCCCATTATTTAAGAAAATTGAGGTGCATGTGATTTTAATATAATTAATAATTCTTTAAAATCATTTTCAGGATCATTGGGCCTCAAAATATCATGTCATCTTAGCACTCGAGTTTGAAAATATTCATTAATATATTTAAAATTATTATAAAGAAAAAAGGTTTACTAAATTAGTCCACTTCAAGTATTTTCATTCCGAAAATGAAAAAGTTAAAAAAAAGTGGGGCTATTGAGCCCACATCTGGATCTCCCACTCCCATAAGATCTCCTGCATACTCCCATACTACCACAACACAAGAACAAAGTCAATCATCTTTCCTCGTAAGATCCTATCATATTGATACTTGATCTCCATAATTTAAATCAAAAAGTTGGCTCCATCCTCAATATATATCTTTCCCTATTTGATTATCTATATGTTATTATATCAATATCTCATAATCTATGACCCACAGAAGACATCATGCACCCACTCCAACTACGATGGAATGGATATGTGTTATGTGTCAATTCTGACCCTCTATAGGATCTCAAATGGCTCTATGAACCATAGTTATATCTTTCCTCCCCAACCAAATATCAATAATACTCATAAAGAGGGGAATATTAGTAAAATAGGGTATCTCTACTCAATCTTCGTGGGCCTAAGACATTGATCTACATAATATTTTCTCAACTTTGGGTTATCCTATTCCACTCATAGATCACATAAAACTTATCTGTCACCATCTTCACCATCTCCATCCCAACAAGAGATTCCTTTCCAATCATAGTCAAGAATAGGGGTGAGCTTCAGTGTCTCTTGTATGGGAACTCAATGATTTAATTATAATATTAGAGTGTTAGATAATATTATTATAAAAATATATCAATTTTAAGTGATCTCCATGATCTATATGAAGTATAAAATAGACACCCAATTAATTTCCTCTAACACATACATAGTTCCCTTCATCTACCCATCCATTTGTGTATTTAATGTTGTAATTATCCCTAGATTCCTTCAGAATTCCTCTTGTAGGCCTCTCTAAAACTATACAAATAAAATGATATCACGATTAGTGATAATCATTTAAAATACTCCTTGGTGTCTTATGATTCCCAACACATATATATAGCCTAGAATCTCTACCAATCACAACTCCGTGAGGTTAAGGAAGTGTGGAAACTTCATAAGTCTTTAATATATAACTAAAATGGAATCCCAGACTATTGTTGTCTATGGGAGCCTCATCAAAAAGTCTATTGATATTTCATCAAATTTACACCCCAAGATCTCATGAGGATGTGTCATACATTCCAAAACCTAGTTCCCAACCTTCTCTAATTGACACATGAGGAATCAATTGAGGAACATCACCGTGATCGGCCTCATAGAATTCCACCAAAACAGATGCTGATTATATCAACATGGCCCTCCTCATAACATAGACACACCACCATAATGTGGTGGTTGAGTCCTGGAATGATAGGTACAAAACATTTCCCCATAGAAATGTGGTACCCTACCTAGGGCCCACCCACATGCACAAATATCTCTTCAGAATAATTAATTTCTTTATAGGCCAACACATGTTGTTTGTAGTTTACAATGTCCTCACTTGCACATATCCTAGGAAACTTCCCATGATCTCACCCAACGTATCCACTACTCTAGGCCAATGACACATAATTATGGAGTTAAAATTTGGTAATATTCTTAAAATAAAGGTATCCATATTTAACATGAGTCATATAATTTATTCATTTAACCCTTTATCATTCTAGGGTGTTTCATTAACCCCTATGCCACAGTCTCCTCATTGTAGAACCTATATCGAATACCAGGCAGTGCCACCACACACAATATAGGGTTAATAATATGATACCTATGTAACATCTAGGCCCTCAAAATATAAAAAACACCCCACCATAACCTTCCATTAAGGCCATGTCCTAGTAGGTACCACCAGTTTCCCCGAAGACATGTGGTCCCCTACCTAATGCCCACACACCTACCCAAATGGGTCATCCGACTAAAAAATTTACCCATATTATGACACATGTTCTTTATAGTGTTCATTATCCTCACATGAAAACACTATAGGAAACATCCCAATAGGTCACCCATCCTGACCACTACTCCAATCCAATCATGATTAACTATGGAGATATATTCAGGCAGGCTCCCAAAAAGAAAGGTTCACCATGTTGACATTAATCATATCATTTTTTAATTTAACCCATTATCATTATGTGGTGTTACACTGATGGTCCTTGTACATGTTCCCTACACTAGATGTACATCCAATGGAGAAGTGTGAAACTCCAACATGACCTCATCTAACAATATGACTAGAACAACTGACCATGCCTAGAAAAGGATGGAATTCTACCATTATTGATAAAAAAATCCATCTAATGAATATCATGAGGATATGTGGTCATGAAGAACCATTCAGTTTACATTTTCCAAATGAGCCGCCCTCACATTATAAGGAATAATAGGAGTAAAAACCATTAAATGATGGTTAGATTCACCCCTCTACTCCACTAGGGTTAGTAGAAAGAATCTAACTTCTTAGTTGAATACTCCATCAAGTGAAAAAGATGTTTCATTCTAAGTAAATTATCTACCACGTTTTTCCAAAGAGTTTAACCTATCTCAATGTTAGATTCCATCCAGAAAACCAACTAGAACCTCTATATTTGGTTTATATCTGTCTATGTAAATATATACCTAATGATATGATGGTTTCAGTAAATCAATGAACTGAGAATAAAATTCATCCAAACATAATGTCAAAGAAAAAATACCACGGATAATAATTTTCAATTACTAAAGGAAGGAAATTATTAATTGTGAGATTTCATGTATTCCAAGAACATGATACCTTTACCATCAGGACCATTCACAAGGTGGTTTAACATAATAGTTTCAACACCATTCACAAAACATTTTAAATCTATGGGTTGAAACCAGTCTCTTCTTCTTGTAAATAAACTCCAAGGATTTTCATCCAACATATTTTTCCTCATAAGATTACTAATGCATCGATGGGATTGTATTAAATAATCCCCAATCTATATAGTGTATGCACAATGTTTCACAAACGAATCAGGAGTGACCTCAAATCTGACACCCATCCCAACTTGTGGAATATCCCGACGGTCATTCCTAAACCTCATAGTCTAGAAACAAGTTCTTGGGTATCACTAATATTCATTGGGAATTATTTCACCCATTTACAAAAACATAAATGACCAACAATAATATACAACTCACAAATAAATAATCATTATCAAAAGAGGTATAAAAAATTAATATTAAAGTTTTTGTAATATTATACTCTAACCAAAAGTACAACAATAAAAGGTAAAACAAAAAAATAACCCAAAATGACCATGTTCCAAGAGGGACATCTCTTCCAAGACTCCACCAACAACAACTTCAATAGATGGAACACTTGTAAGCATATCCACTATTATCACCACAACACATCTTTCCTTTACTTGGGTCATACATAACTATATCTATATATATCCAAATGTGTATGTAGGCTATGAACCAAATCTCAGTAGGATGGAACCCATCACGAGATTCCATGCAATAAATTCAAAATAAAAATTAACATTAACTTTTTATACCAAATCCTTTGGATGATTTTAAAGAAAACATTTTAAAGGAAACCCATTTTCAAAGGAACCTTTATATAGGTAAAATTTTAAAAAGAATCTTTAATAAGGTAAAAATTCTCTAAAAATGAAATAAACTCAAGGTCAACCATATGACAATATATGGAACCACATCACATAATCCACATATCACAAGTGAGCACCACAGGTAAATCCCAAGGTGTAATCTAGATTGAGTGAGACAATAGATACTTGTACCTTTGTGAAAGATGGTATAGATACTGTAACCATTAGAATTATCATTAATGATCTAGTAAGAGGGGACACCCCATAGGCCCACTAGGTTCTGATCATAATTATATATTAGTTAGTATTGTAAGCATAAATTATAATTAGTAAAATTTGGATTTTCAATTTTTGAATCACTAGAATATGAGATATACTCAGCCCACCTGGATTCCTGGGATTTTATTTGTGCTCAAATTCCCATATCACAATCCACAAAACCATCAATTTCAAATACTCATTCCATGACACATAAGAACACAAGGAAACCACCATTTTCATAGAGAAACCCACCATCCATTTCACAAAAACCAAAAACCATTCAAAAGGACATTTTATACATCACTTTAACTTTCCGTAAGACCTATTTAGCAATAATAATAGAAAACACACAATTATTGCAGTTACATTTTAAGGGCCAATCCCATTCTAAATCCACACATAATCCAAATTCATTTCAAAATATGATTCATTCCATTTAAAAATTTCAATATTTTTATTTAATGGTATAGAAGAAAAACCAACACTCCAAAATAATCCATTTCCTTTTAAAAACCCAGTTTTAACACATTTTAACCTCATTCTACATTGAAAACAAAATTCACACCTTCCACCTAATTATAAAAACACGTTAATGAAGAACCAAAACAATGAACTTGTAAATAATAACCATTTTCTTATGAAAATCCCGTTTTATCACATAAGAATTCAAAAACACATTCAAATCATATATCACACAACAGAAATAAACAATAGAACAAATTTATAAACAGAAAGAAGAAAAAGTTATTTAAAAAAGTTAATTCATGGGACTGCTAACCTCACACATGGAAGCATACAAAATTGGTGAAAACTTTCAACCACCCCAACATAAGGCCATAAGAAAGAAATATAGAAAACTGAATATCCAAATTAAATCCTAAAGAACTAGATTGAACCATAAAACGAGAACCCAAGTAGCTGGAGAAACAAAACCCCAATGTAAAAGTGGATAACCCCAAGAAGGATGGAATAAACTGAGGGAGAAATCACTTACACAATGTTTCCTTGATGTATCAATACAAAATCCACCAAATGAATGGATCCAAAGGGTGCCAACATGAGGAAAGGGAGGATCATAGGGATGAGGAGGAAGAATTAGTAGATTTAAGGGGTTTGGGGTCAAATCCCAAGATGACACATACAATAATTTTAAATTTTTAATGACCTAGATGAACCGCATGGTTTTCCTGAACGGTTTTCCAAGCCCTATTGAAATTGTGTTCCCATTGCTGTCTATGAGGAACATGCCACATGGTATCACCAAAATTAATAGAAACTATGTGCTAACTTTTCAGTTAACCACTATCCAGAAAATCGACTAGGACATATAGTTTCTTGGAGAAGGGAACACATATCGATAGACCATGCAACAGTTTTGTGCCTCAAGATTTCAACCCAAAATCTCAAAATTTTCACCCAAAAATACCATGGGAAACTATATAATGACCTCAAGATCTTGTATAAAAAATGTCATAACAAAATTCAAACCCATCACACCTAGAAATTGAGGGAAAAACTGAAATTCATTCTTAAACCACAAAGAAGGATGAAAAAACCATGGTATGCCAGTTCTTCTCACCATAACGTGTTCCACCCCTAGAAATCCACAACAAGGATGATCCCAAAACAAAAACCAATACTCTCTCACAAATCATGGAAATTTATAGAAAACATTAAAAGATATTAAAACTATAACACCCTGAATGGGAATAGAGATTCACAAGATATGACTTAAAAGGACAAAATGGGCTTTCAACTATACACCTTCTACTCTAGAAATCCACAACACCGCTAGTTGATTGACCAAAATAAAATTAATCCCAAAAACAATATATTACAGCCTCTACAATGAAGAAAAATTTAGTGATAACCAAAAAAACTCAAACCATTTACCTGGAATAAACAAAAAGAAACTCAAACTAGTTCTCATTGAACACTACCACAACCTTGGTTCTACAAATCACTCGGTGAACTCGAACCCTGACGTTTACGTAAGTTATGAACTCATAATTGGATAGATTCAAATGAGGCTACCCACTTTAAATCTATAACTAGTAGCTAAACTATATTATAAACACTTGGATTCCTGAATGGACTCCCCAACATTTGAAACAACTCGTACTACTTTACTCTTAGTGAAAATTCAGTGAGACCCGTGGTGGGTTTCCCCACCATAAGAACGAACAAACATACCCAATCATTGTAGATTTTTATAGGATCCTATGTGGGCCGACATATGAACTTTTCACAGATACAGAATCCACACACTTCCACAAAGGACCCAATGAAATAAAATCGACACCACGTGGGAAACACAATGCAATTCACCATTCCCATGGGATGTGACCACTGCCATATGATAATAATAAAAAATTCATTTAGATGTCTATGCCCAATAGGAAAACCTCAAAGAGAATGACATCCAAATATCCATGACCACTAGAGTACAAGAAAATGAGATGACCACACATTCTTCTAACCAAGGTTGAACTCTTCCACCAACATGGGTCGCAAAGATGAATGAGGCCTTCACACCACTTCCAACAAAATTATACCTTTCAAAAAATAAGCTTCTAAAATAGATAATCTTTATTTGTCCCCATATGAATCTGGAGACTGATCTAGACCAAATTCAAACACACCCCACATGATTCCCGACTATGCGTGATCTTTACTATAGGGCCTATGGTTCGTGCCCTAGTATTGAAGAATCTCATGCATCGTAGTCAGAGTCTGATGATTCCAAATTACTACAATTTCAATGGATGCATGAGCAATGAAACAATATTCCATGTTGAAAATAAAGTACACAAACCCCCAAGAGACTCACTATCCTACAACATGAAACAATCATCATGACAATGACATAGAATATGCCCACGAACCAACCTCTTACACATCAAACGAGAAGAAAAAGAAAAATGATACCCAAAGAAAACTATTATATTTAAATTGGAATGATTCATAATTATATAATAGAAAACAGACTCCCATTGATAAAGATGTTCTCAAATGATACCATAGTAACAAAATTTACATTGTAAAGAAAATAAGACACTAGAAAACATCAACAGACATGAAAACCTCCTTTAAAATTTTTTACCACACTAATAAAAAAATCAACCCTTGCCAAAAAAACTAATTAAACATTCAAATTACTTTCTTTTACCTGAAATAGTGCCCAAAATTTCATCAAATCTTCAATTACTGGATTTCCCTTCCCCCCTTCCAGACTGATCCTCTATGCATATAAGTGGTAAACTCTAGCTTTGACAACTCATCAACTCATGAAAATGAAGGTTACATTGAATTCCTCAAATCTACACTTCAACTGCAAGAGGATTTGGTTAATTGATGAAGATAGGTGGATTCAGTTCAGAAATTAATGGAGAGAGAAATAATGTTAATCAACTAAAGAGTCATCCAATTGTGAGCCACCCATTGACACATTTTGAAAATTCTCGGATTCATTATGGGGTGTAAACTTGCTAGAATGGAAACCAATAACCCAATAAAACTAGTCCATATCTAGAATCATAACAAAAAAAATTCTCAACACGCAAAGGTAAACAACTAAAAGGCTTCCCAAACATTTTTAAAACAATTCCTCAAACAATATCACAATAAAAAACTCTTCCATAAAACTAAAAATTTTAATACCATTTAAATAATAAATTTTTTCTAGTTAAAAAAACCCATAAGAAAAATTCCCAAATCAGAAATAATCACACCAAAAAACCACTAGATTTCACAAAAACACACCTTCTCTTGAAATAAAACATGAAAGGAAAACCACATTTTGGGTTTGAAACTCGCCAATGGTGTCTCATCGAGCTTCACTCACATCAAAATTCATGTGCCACCCCAGGCACACATCTGATTATTCTATCAACCATCCACATTCCTAAACACATATCCATTCACATGTCCACACAAGAGCGTAACAATGTCCAAAAACAATATTTTAACTTCTAAAAAAATAAACCCACCTTTCACATGCACAATTTCTCAAACTGGGGTTTTCAAAAAAAATCATAACCCAAAAAGTCATGAAACAATTCAAAATAGGAAACTATTATCGGTGGGTGACTTGTTCATATGGTTATCAACCAAATTCAAAGAAAAAACCATCATAAAATGTATTATTGGACAGTCTCCCATGCTCCAGTTCGATTTACAGGCCCTAAGACATCACAAAGAGAACTAAACCAATAATATTTTAACTTCCCAATCACAAAACAACCTACATAAACCCAATAAACCTAAGTAAACGTGAATTATAATGGAAAATCCAGTCATGTCACGTGGTTTATGGGACAAAAACCATACTTACAACTGAAACATCTATCCCTGACAGTCCTAGATCCTAATTATCTCTAATCATTCTCTAATAACCTGACCCAAGAGACTGTAGCCCACTCTGATACCATTTAACCATGAACCAAGCCAGAATGCCATCCAATCTCACACCCTACCCGGCCCGTGTCATGCCCCGAATACAATTCTTGATCCCCACAGGCTAGAAATTAGTTACTAAGTATCAAAAATATTCTATGGGAATGATTTCACCCACTTACACAGACACAAATGAATAGAAATAATGGACATCATAATAATTAATAACCATAACCAAACAATGTACAAAAAAATTCAGATTATAGTTTTTAAAAATTTAATCAAACCAAAATTACACAAATAGAATGGAATCCATAAAAATAATCCAAGAACCCTCATGTGACAAGAGATAAATCTCTATAAATCCACTGCCACCAACATCTGTATGAGATGGAACATGAGAAACAAGATCCACCCTCATCACCACAAAAAATCTATCCATAACATGGGACATACATAACAATATATACATAAACAAAATGGAGTATGTTGGGTGTTAGCCAAATCCCTGTAGAGTTCTGCCCAATAAGATACTACATGCGATAACATTAAAAGAAATATAAAAATGCACTCTTTATACAAATGTTTTTTTGAACATTTTCAAGAAGTATTTTTAAAGGAAAACCATTTTCAAAGGAAAACTTTTAGTGATAACATTTCAAATTGAATATTTTACTAAGATAAACATGATTTAAAATTGAAATACACCAAAGGTACACCATAAACTAATGGACATATGTAGATCACATAATCCATATGACACAAGGGAGGGACATAGGCAAAGCCCAAGGGATAATCTAGCTAAATTTAGATTCTAGATTCTCGTTCCTTGGAGAAATGGGGTATATAAACCAGAAACATAATCTTTACCACTCACGATCCACTAGAAACTGATAGCCCATGGGCCTAGTAGTCTTATATCATTATCATAGTTTAGTTAGTGTTGTAAGAATCAATCATTTTAAGTGAAACCAGGCTTTTTCCACATCTGAATCACCAGCGTAATAGATATAGTTGGTCCACCAAGATATTCAGGATTCACTTTGTACTGAAATTCCCATTTCATAGACCGAATAACAATCTCTTTCATAAACACATTACAGATCTAGATAAGAACAAATTAAAATCATGATTTTACATAGAAAAAACCACCTTCCATTTAGCACACAGGAAAGACTGTTCAAAAACACATTTTAACATCATTTCACATTTTATAAATCCTATCTAACATTATCACAAGAAAACACACAATTAATCAAATTAAATTTTATATTACAAAACATTTCCAAATCTACATATAATACTAATATATTTCATAACACGCTCCATACCACTTACAGAGTTTACAACAGACATTTTATGGCATACAACAAAAACCAACACTAGAAAATAGTCTATTTCCTTTATAAAAACCAATTCTAACACATTATCTCCTCAACTTCATTTTAAAAAACAACCCACACGTTTCACATAATTATAATTACACTTTCAAGATGTACCACAACAAAGCACTTGTAAATAATAACCATTTTCTTTTGAAAATACCATTGTCATCACATAAGAATTCCGAAACACATTCAAAAAATATTTGAAACAACATAAATCAACCATAGAAAACATTTATAAAATCATAAATGAAATATAAAATTATCTAAAAATGTTAAACATTAGAACCACATACCTCACAGTTGGAAGTATTTGAAAATTCGTGCCAAATCAAAACTACACCACCACAAGACCCTATAATGGAATGATAAAAAATAAAAATAAATATAGAACCCCAAATAATGAGATTCAATCCCAAATATACCACCCAATGTTTTGGATAAAAAAACCCTAAATAAAATTAAGGGAAACCCAAGTAGTAGGGACAAAACAGAGGGAGAAATCACTAAATTGATGTTTCCATGAAGAATCAACAATAAATCCACTAATGGAAAGGAGGCCTAAGGAACCAAGAAGAGGAGAGGGAGGAGCCTAGGTCCGGGAAGGCTGATTGAGGCCATCATTAGGGCTTGTGGTTAAATACATAGGTAACACATCAGGTATTTTAAAATTTTTAATTCCCTCGACAAGCCACATGATTTTCCGTAATGGTTTACTTAACCATTTTTCAATCAGGCACCCCTTATTTTCCAAAAGGAACACACAAAACTATTATTCCACATAGCTTAAAAACTATGCACTAACCATGTGGTTATTCACAATCTAAAAAGTGACACTATGAAGCATGGTTTTTGGGAAAATTGAACACAATATCACAAATTGTTCGATGGCCACGATCCTCATGTTATCGAACCAAAAAATCACATATTCCACAAAAATATCTAAGAGGAAACTAATGAATGAAATCATGACCAATTTTATGTAAAATATCATTTTAAAATTAAAACTCCTCACACCTGAAACTTGATAGAAGAATAAAATTTATGTTTGAGCCAAAACAAATGATGAAAACAAAAACCATGGTGTGATATGAATCATTCCTCACATATCAAATAATAGATTTGATTAATAAAAAAAGTTCCTTATAAAATTAACATATTGAGTAAATAATAAAATTTTAGAATATTCCTCTAGATAATAAAATAACTTAAAATGTAATTAACATATGTAAAAATGGTATACAGTTTAGGAAATGAACATATCTATGTTAAATGATTTGGACAATTAAGTAATATTTAATGTTTAATGATCAAAATAAAATGAATATTTCAATGGAACAAAAAAATGAATCAATGTAGTTAATTTCCATACTATCCTAAAAAAATAGATAAAAACCCATCAAGTGGATGAATGATGATCCTACTAATACAACATATCCCAATATTTGTAAAAAATAAGGGGTTGATTTAATTTATTTATGGAAATAAAAAATGATCTTTTCAAAACATTCTTGAGGAAAATATCCTATGTATTTGGAAATACATTTGAAAATAATTTTTAAATAAATTTTATTTAAAAATTATCCTCTTTATCATTCAATGGAAGCCTCAACGATATGGAAGTGGGTAATTCTGTACATGCCATACATGGTGAAGAGAACATTCCTATGGTAAATAAAAAGGTTAAAATATTTACTTATTAAGAAAATGATAAGATGAGTCCATTGTATAAATTTTCAAAATAAAAAAAATGTATAAACTGATGTAATAATTAATTTTTATTATTTAAAAACATTTTTGAATCATTTTTTGAAAATAGGGTTTTTAACCAAAAAACATGTTCACTGACAATATAAACAAATAGAGTCAAATTTTCTTAAAAACATCGTACAAAACATTTTCAGTTCAAAATAGTCTGAAAATGGTATTATTAAATGAAAATATCATTAATAAACATAATAGAATAAAATTATAGGGTTTCGTTGACAATGATCCAATAATTTCTTCAAATGGAAATTCAATTCTAAACAAACCCAAATAAAATGAGATTATGATGTAAGCCCTTGAAAAGCCCATAACATTGAAGTGAGACTCAATCATTGAATTGATTATGTGTATAAAATAAAAAAAATTATATGTGTGTAAATGAAACCATATATGGTAAAAAATATTTATACACTTAATAATAGAATTTTATCGACAATGCTGACGTAATATAACTCCATTGATGGAATTGAATTATAATTTTTTTTACCACTTTGTAAATTTTGAATTATAATACCCATGAAAGAAATAACAAAAAATGAATCTATAAATACCTTAAAGAAAAATGTATTCATGATATAAAATAAAATAGGATAAATCTATTCACCAATAGAAATAAATAAATGCGAAGAATGGTTTATGCCTCACGGAAAGAAAAGTTAGAGGAGAATCCCTTACCACACTTTTATTTTTTGTGAACATATTTTAAAATAATTAATAAAACTTTTAAGAATTTTATTAACAAAAAATCAAACCATAATAATATTAATAATATCAAATATTTACTTCTTATAATTTCTCATTACCCATTTTTTAAAAATCCTTTATTATTTTCACTATTTCTGGTGCTAATTGTCTAGTTTTTCAAGTAGGATTTGACTTGTTACTAGTTGTTCCTATTTATTATATCATGATTACAACATATCTAGAATGTAAAAAATTATTTTTATATCATATATATTAATCATATATGTATTTACAATAATCTATAATATTAGGAGTTAGTAAATGTAATACACCATTCATGGTGATGGTAGGTCATATGTATGCATGAATTCCACTTCCATTTCTTTATCATATATAAAATAATGAAAAATAATTGATATATGTGAATATGTATATTATAATTCTAGTACCATATTTATTTTATATATTTCTCATAGTTTTATTAAATCCTTATTTTATACATTCCTTGTATAGCTTGAACGAATCACATCATTTTTAGGAGGCGATAGTCCGTATTCCCACAAATGATGTTATCATATTTCCACAAAAACAAAATCATGAAATAATGTTTTAAATGTAAATTATAAAATCATAAATATATAATAAATTTCTTATATATCATATATAAACTATTAATTCATTATTATTCAATCCTTGAAAGGTGGAAAATTGTAGAACGGACGACATCAGTTTGTGAGGATGTAGTTCGTCGTACACACAAACAATGATTACATGCCCCATTTGATAGATATGTGTGAATGTTTAGGTGGATATATAATAATAATAATATATCAGTGTTTTTATGATACATGGTTTTTTATATATCAATGGAATAAGAATAATTGAGATATTTAAGAAAAAAATAACACGGATGTGATTTTCAAAGAATGTTACCTCATTTTCAGGTACCTCTTTTTGGTTTATACCAAAAAAATAATTGGTTGGATTTTAACCAAACTAATAATTATTGGATTAATTTTTGGGTTTTTGAGCTTAATTGATCATTTTTTGGCTGTGTAATTTTTTTGAGAGGTGTGAATTAGTAGGAGGGGTGGGTATCTTTTATAGTGGATGTGGAGTGTCATTAATGTAAATTTATAAAAAAGGAATTCCACCCATGTTATTTTCACTTCTTGTTTCTCCAATAATGTTCCGAATCATATCTAATGGATTTTAGGGTTGAAATATGGCCATAAAATACCTATTGGACAAGTTTTTATTTAATTTGTCCCTTCGGATTAATGTTTAATCTATTAAGCTAGTTTTTCTCTTAATCACTGTAATTAATTTTTATTACATTAACTAATAATTTTTTTAAAAAAATGATGACCTTATCATAAAGTATAAAATATACCAATTAAAAATATTTTATCCATATTTCTAAATTCAATTCACATATTTTGATGATAATTATTGAAATTCAAGCCATATATGGGAAGACAAATAGGGTTTTTAAGGTAAAAATGTTCAAAAGGTAAAGATTTTTTTATATCCAAATTCAAATTGAAATTTATTACAATGAAATAATTATGACTAATTTATATAATTTATATATAATTAAACATTAAATCAAATAAAAAATATAACTTATCCATATAAATAATGTAGATGAAAATTAGCTATGATTTAAAATAAATTATATTCACTATTCATCAAAAAACTGAAAATTCTCATATAAATAAAAAAACACCATAATCTAATATTTTTGATAATATTTTAAAAATGAAATAAATTTTTACATATAAATATATTATACATTTATAAATTATTTAAAATTTTTTATTCATTAAAATTTTTTAAAAGTGCCTATATAAAATATAAGTTTTTATGCGTAAAATTATGGTTGTTCTCATCTTATTCCTATAAAATACATTTTATGAATATAAAAAATATATTTTATTGAATATACTCTATATATTTTTCATTAATATAATTTACTAATTATAATTTTTTTATCAAGTAAAAAACCTTTTTAGTGCATAATAATTAAAATATATATGTGATACTCAATTGGTTTATATTTTCCCATTGAATTAAATGGAAACCAAATAATTTATCTGATATTTATGTAAACCATATATTTTCATAAGCACATTAATACTATTAATAATCTATAATTAAATTCTTCATTGATGTTATATTAAATAATAATTTTTTAGTAATGTTTTTTTGTTAGGTAAAACTGGATCTTGTGTGTAATGCAAGTCATTGAAGAAAGTCATTGTTGTATTTGGTGCAAGCTAAATCAGTGTTGTGTTCATTTTATAAAATGGATTGTAGTAAATTTAGTTATGATATTAAATATATGATAAATTATAATGATGTTGTATTCCATTCTACATTTCGTGTTGTGTGTCACACATGCTATCGAATAAAAGTTACTCTTTTAGAATTTTTTGGGTGTTACATTCTCCCCACTTTAATGAAATTGCATCCTCAAATTTTAAACTCGATCTAAAAACCTGGTCTTTATATTTTAAATTTTCATTTTATTAATTCCTACATTTTAATGTCTCATAAATTTGGTGTAATATTTTTTCTTATATGGAATTATTTTGAGACCGCACGCTCCGACGACACGTGATTCCAAGGCCTCGAGAGCCCAAAGATGAATTTTTATTTTTTTAAGTATGTTTAGTAAACGTGCGGGCAAGATTTTATATATTTTGAATAGGGGCTTAGATTAAAAATCTGAGCGCGCCGTTGAACTTAGAATTATAGGATTCTCCAACAAAGTACATAAATTCGACCAAAAAAGGTTGAGCAGAAAAATTATTCTTTAGAAATTTTTAGAAAAATAAAAAAAATTAAAAAAATTAATTTATTTCTTTTTCACCATTGGGTGGCGGACGATGAAGCTACGGTGCAACGAACATGTGATGACGAGGTGCATTATCAAATATCATAAATTCCCCGTATCATGTAGCATTATAATGCAATAATGTAATTGTAACAATGAAACTATTTCATAAATGAAATAGTGTAATGATGCAACACCACAATGTAATAGAAACTCTGTGACATTATTCTTTTTATTAAACAAAAATTTGGGAGAATGGGGAATTAAACTATGGAAATTCTCTGATGAACCGCCGACATATTTCCTCTCTAACAATGAATGAAAAACGCTGGAGATACTGCATTGTCTATAACGTTCCTTGAAGAGAAAAGTCGGATGTGGTGTTGACACCTTGAAACCTCAAGGAATAATTCTTTGGCATCGAACATCAAAGAGTAAAGGGTTTATGTGTTTTAAGTATTTGATGATTTCTTCGTATTCCTTGAAAATAAATGAAGAACGTAGTTCGACCGACTAACGGGTTGATCCACAAATCAATTTTTCTTGTGGGTGGATATTGTTTGGGGGTCTGAATTGGGTTTTTCTCTTATTGTGTTGTTAATACATTCATCCATTCTTAAACTCTAATGTAGTGGGAACGGTCTGACATGAACTAGGCTGAGTCCCTTTTCCATAGTTTTTATTGCGTGTTCTACATGGATTATTTCTCAAGAAAAAGGAAATGTGAGGTTGAGGTCGTCATAAAAATGGTGATGGACTATCAGTTCCGTGGACGCAATCAGTTCGAGAAATGGGCCACTGAAGTGGCTTCAGTGGTTTGTAGAAGGTAACATAGGTGTCAGAAGCCACAGTGGGGGGGGGGGTAGAGGTATGCCCATTAGTGCGCCATGACAGTGAGGAGGCATGACACTGTGTGGAGGGACGACTGGTGTCTGGGTCATCTGGTGGCTTGTGAGCCTCAGTCCGTCGACTACGGCTGGAGGAGGCCCCACT
The DNA here is from genome assembly GCA_963277665.1 of Viscum album. Taxonomy (NCBI): domain Eukaryota; kingdom Viridiplantae; phylum Streptophyta; class Magnoliopsida; order Santalales; family Viscaceae; genus Viscum; species Viscum album. The sequence continues at coordinate 559,748,568 of OY728142.1, forward strand.
TACGTGGGGACAGTGGGGGATCCATATGTTTGGCAGAGGCTGCATCCTAACTGGATGATGCCCCACCAATCGCACTTCATGTATAGTCTGCAGTGAGTGGGCCATGACCCATTTAGTGGGTTAGGCTAGACAAGACTGGGTCGCCAGGCAACCCGGCATGCTGGACCGTCTGTCGAACTGGGTTGGGTCTAGTGAGGCCCATTCGGTCAGACCCTCTATCCATGCCAGACCGGACCGACCCAGAACCGATCTGGGTAAGGTCAATTCAATAAAATTAAATGGGGTATGTGGGAGCCCAAGGCTGAGTTGGTCGGGTCGGTCTGACCAGGCCCATACGCAACCAACCCCTATTTACTAATACAATCGTATCTCTCAAACAAGGCTTCTGATTGGAGTGTCATTAGTGGAGTTGGGACCTTTGAGATGAGGTAATCCTTTTGAGATACTCCACATGAGTTTTGGAAGATGTTGGAGTATGACAGAGTTAGATCAGACTCAAATCAAACCAATCCCTTTTTACTAAAAATATCATAAAATATAGAACAGACATTCGATCGTTGAGCCATCTATTTCTTTGGTACCCTTACAATGAGTTAGTTATTTTGGGTTACTATATGTTATAATTAGTGGTGGTTGAGGTATAGATGATGGCTTGAGGAGCGGATCCTCCAAAAATCAGGTGTGCTAAATGTCGGAATCTAGTGGTTGGCTATGATGTGAAAAAGGAATAGTGATCCTTTGTGGGTCAGACAGAACCTAGTGATCCTGAGTGGGTAGTAATCGAGAGATCATGTGTGGGTCACCACTTAGTGATCCTTTGTGGGTCAACAACTAGCGATCCTCTGTGGGTCAGCACCTAGCAATCCTCTGGGGGTCTTCACCTAGTGACCCTGTGTGGTTCAGTATCAGAGCCTCTCGACATAATAAGATGACAGAGATTTTCGACTAATCATATTTACTTTTTTATATAAGTTATACCATGTATGAGTTTCATCTTTAAATTTGTGCTATGTGGTTGATATATTTCATGGTGGTATTAACTTTATGTAATTTTTTCCATTGCGGTGTTTTCCTTTGTGGATTAGTGAGAGACCTTAGTGGGTCTCAGTGTCCCTACTGAGAATTGTTATACTCACCCATGCATGGGAATGACCCACACCTATTGTGTCTTATGAAGATGATGGACAAACATGACTGGGACCTTGGGAAGCCAGGACTATATGGTGATCAGAGGTTCATTGATTGACGTGTTGTGCTGTTGTGACATCCAAAAGAGAGTTGTACGTACCTTTCAGGTAGGATCCCTGGTGGATGACCACCAGATCATGTACTTATTTTGGTGTACATTCCTTTTAGGTGGTCTTTTATTGTCTCCCCTTTACTTTTAGTGTACACACTATACACTCAGTAGTGCTACTCAGTGGTGTTTATACTCCATTCATTACTTTATATTTTTCTTTGTGCGGTATGTCATGTTTGTGTGTATACAAGTGTAATGGAAATGATTTTTATTTTTTGGATATTCCATTCCCTTTATAGTCACCAATCTCTATCCAATGGATGGTGTGCTTGGGTTAGTCACGAAATTGGACTTGGGGGCAGGTCATGAAAATGTGGTATCATATGGTAGTCAGTTCTTAAATAATAACTATGAGTCTATATTTTCGATGGGGCAATTTTTTTATGTGTATTATGTTTGGATTTATGTCCAAGTAATATATTATTGGTTCGGCGGCCATCATATCCATACACCAGGACCCTGGTTTCTATTTTTTGACTTGGTACATGAATATACTAGTTTCTTGTGTTTGGGGAAAGTTTATCTATTGATATATTTTATGTCACCTTACTAGGTATTACATATTTACCAAGGAAAATATATTTCATCACATGATTCCTATATGAATATATCCAACCAGGATTCTAGTGAGAGGACACAAAGATGATCCACCGAGCGATGAGGCATCAGTTTAGGTACCACACATAGCAATAGAACCTTCAGATGGTGTACCAATAACACCACCACCCAGAGAGCAGCAGTTTCTACCAGCCCCACTAGAAGACAATGGACGGTGACTGAGGATTCTTCACGATTTGTAGTGATAGTGTCATTTGAGTTTTTTAGGAGAGACAGATCCTCAAGAAGATGAGGATTTGTTGGAGGTAGTTACTCAGGTTTTTTCCCTTGTAGAGACCTCGACCGACCAAATGGTAGTTCTAGCTACTAGCCATTTTTTGGGCATGGTAGGGAGATGGTGGATCTTGATGCTCCACACACACGAGGAGGATACCCTTTTCTGGTCAGACTTTGAATTCCTTTTCAGGGAGGAGTTCATAACATCGACACTATTCTTAGTGTGTATTCAGGAATTACTCCAGCTACAATAGGGAATCCAGACAATGGGCCAATACTAAGTGAGGTTTACCAACCACTCCCGCTACTCCACCAATATGGTACAAGTCCCTTTCTTTAGATCCATCACTTTTGATCAGGGACTAAAACTAGAGATTAGGGAATTAATGATTTCTATCAGCATCCTTATGTAGGTTGGGGTGCTAGAGAGATCGTTACTGGTAGAGAGCTTCCTATTCGAGCAGGCACCGATGATGAGAGACACTACTAGAAGAGAGGTGGTCGAGTCATCTGCACCAGGCAGTAGGCAGATGTCATAGAGGTTCAAAATATCCAGATCTTCTAGAGGAAGACCCCAGGATGCTGGTTATGAGGTGCAATGCAGAAAAGGTAGAGGAGGTCATATGGGGGAGAGAGTATGATAAAATTTCAACGGATAGGGGCACAAGGATCGCGGCTGACTAACTCCCTACCTGGATGACCAGTAAGAGGTTGAGGGACTGCTAAGAGAGTGAAAGAGGATTGAGAGAAGAGGTTTGCAGAGTGGAAGACATGGAAGGGGAGTAGGTTGAGTGGGCTGTGGTGGATAACGATTCGCGGTCCCACCACCACCACCCCCAGGAGATCCTCCATGACCTTCAAGAGTAGGTGGACATGGACAGGGCTAGTTCCAGGTGATGAAGGCCTATGAAAACGACACTCTAGAGATGATTAGAGGTATGATATGTGTCTACTCTACCTTAGGTATAGTTCTCATAGACATAGGTTCCAGTCACTCTTTCTTTGTCACGGACCACATTCGAGGATTAGAGATTCTGGCGGAGTCGATGGATCTATCCTTACATTTATAGACTGCTACGGGAGAGGATTTGAGGATTACACACTAGTTTCAACAGTGAAATCATACTCCAATTGTTGAGATCCACTACTGGGATCTCTTAGTAATAGGGGCTAGGCCTTATGATGACATCCTGGATATGGACTGGTTATCGATAGTCCAAGATTAGATCAACTATTATAGGCGCAATGTGCGGTGCGTGCATGGGTATGAGACATTTTTTTCCTTCACAAGTGAGAAGAGAACCTTTTCATGACAAGATAAACATTCTTAGAGGAGGGTGAAGCTGATCACTCACAAGTTGGATAGCCTCACTCTTAGTGTGGTGGACAAGGGGAGTGTGAGATTTTCTATAGTGGTGGACGACAATGAGGAAGTATTTCCAGAAGATGTCACTAGGCTACCTCCTCATAGAGAGGTAGAATTCGACATTGACTTGTATATAGGGATGACACCAATATATTCCCTTGAATATCAGATAGAAATTGCAGAGCATTGTGATTTGAGGATACAATTGGAGGACTTGTAAAGGGAGAGGGTTTTAAGGCCCATTGTTTCTCCATGGGAAGCGCCGATGTTGTTTTCCTAGAAAGATGACAAGAGCTTGTGACTATGCATGGAATTATATCTCTTGAACCAGGAGACTATGAAGAACAAATATCCATCAGAAAAGATTAATTTCCTCTTTGATATGATGTAGGGAGTGAGGTGGTTCTCGAAGAAAGACCTTGGATTCAGCTATCACCAACATTGGGTATGTGATGAAGATGTATCAAAGACAAAATTGATGTGTCGTTACAACCACTATGAGTTCTTGGTGATGCCTTTCAGCATGAACATTTCCCTAGATGTTTTCATGAGACTCATGAACAGGATATTATAGCCTTAGCTTGACCAGTTGGTTGTGGTCTTCATTGATGACTTCTTGGTGTAGTTTGCATCATATTCGAAACACACTACACACCTCCAGATAGTCCTAGAGGCACATTAAGAGCACCAAATTATGGTATGCTCATAGAGTGCCAGTTCTGGATTAGAGAGGTACACATTCATGGAAACATCATCTTGGAGGATGGAGTGGTAGTGGATTCAGAGAAAAGAGAGGAAGTGCTTTCTTGGGAGCCAACCAGGAGAGTGACTAAGGCACAAAGCTTCTTGGGGTTGGCTGGTTACTATCAGATGTTCATACTTGACATTTCCAGAGTAGAAGATCCCTTATCTGCTTTAACATGGAAGATAAATCCCTTTGAGTAGATAGAGAAGTTCCAGAAGAGTTTCCAAGAGCTGAGGATGAGATTTACATGTGCCCCCATCTCGAGACTTCCAGTAGAGGATGTTGGGTATATAGTTTAATGCAGTCCCTTAGGAACCAGACATGGTTTATTCGTAATTCTATAGAGATAAATGATCACCTAGCGCTCATTAAAATTGATAAAACATGAGTAGAACTACATGACCTATGACTTAGAGATAGCAGCAATGACCTTCTCCATGATGATATGGAAGCACTACATGATGTGTGAGCATTTTACCTTCTACTCTAACCACAAGAGTATCATTTATATCTTCTCCTAGAAGTACTGGAACAGGAGAAAACAATGTTGGTTGGAGTTCCCACTTGACAATGAATTTGAGATTGCCTATACTCATGTGAAGGGGAATGTGCTGGGGATGGGACTCAGTAAGATTTGTGGTTTGCAGCTACTGAGTGAGGAAATGTGACAACATGTCATGATACAGATATCCTTCGTGGGTAGTGATGGAGTAGTTTACCTTTAACCAATGATTATTTCTCCCCCACACTTATAGTGAGTGAGGGAGGAACTACTAGTGGATGTTTTCTGGGAGTAATGATGTTCTCAGTTATCCTCAGGATGGTATCTTGATTTATTTTCTATAGGTGGGGAGCAAGACATGATTTTCATAGGGAATTCCTTATTAATAGTGACATTGCAGGTGGAGATGTTGGAGGGGTTCCATACATCCCCTTTTGTGGTATATCATAGAGTGGCGAAGATGTACCAAGACCTCAAAAATTATTACTGGTGTCCAAGGATAAAGAAATTAGGGGATGAGTTTGTTTTGAGATCCCTCACTAGTTAGCATGAGAAGGCTGAGCATCAGGTTCCAACAATATTTTCCAAACCACACGAGTTACTAGTGTGGAAATGGGATGGTATCTTGATTGAATTCATGACCTGGTTACCACATACATCCTAGGGCCATGATTCCATTTGGGCGATCATTTACCATCTCAACATGTTGGATCACATTCTACCCATCTAATAGTAGGGACTGATAGAGGTCTTAGGATGAATCTACGTCATGGAGATAGTGTGGCTCCACAAGGTACCTTCGTCGATCATCTCAGACTGCATTGTGCGCTTTAAATCTCGATTGTGGAAGGGGTTTGAGGGGGCATTCAGGACCCAACTACATTTGATCACAGCCTTTCATCCCCAGAAAGATGGTTATATGGAGCAGACCGTACATACACTGTAGGACAAGATTCGTGCTTGTTTTCTTGATTTTAGATACAGTTTGAAGGATCACTTTCCACTGGTGGATTTTTCATAAAAAAACAGCTATCACCCCACCATTGTCATGGCACTGTTTGAGGCCTTTTACGGGTAGACTTGCACATCACCCCTATACTAGACAATCCTAGGGGAGTCGCCACTCATTGGTCTGGAGTTGGTAGATGATACCACTTAGATGGTGCAACTTAACTAAGAGCGGATAAGGACTACATAGAGAAGGAAGAAGTCTAATACTAATAGAATACATGGACTAATGGAGTTTGAGGATGGTGATCATGTTTTCCTTTGGGTATCACCCTGATGAATATTACATAGATTTGGGATGGGCAAAAAACTATCTCTGATGATCATTAGTAAATTTTAGATCCTGAGGAGAGTTGTTGAGGTAGCGTACATCATTGAAATTCCACCAAAGATGCACTAGGTGAATTATGTATTCCACGTGTCACAACTGAGGAGGTATGTGCCTGATCCATCATACATCAACGACTGTGGAGGGCTGGACATTGATGATGGGGCTGAGTTTGCGGAGTTCCCGATGGAGATAGAGGATTGAAAGAAGAAGGTCCTATGTGGGAATTGTATTCCTCTAGTGATGATTCAATGGTGGAATAGGAACCTCCAAGAGAGAACATGGGAGTGGGAAGCCCAAATTCGTGTTATGTACACCCATATATTTGATTATTTTCGTTGTGCCTTTCCAGGACTTAAATCCCTATGGGGTGGATAATGTAATGTCTTGGATCTTCCATGTAATTGTTTTTAATTATATTGAATTATTCTTAGACCACACACTCTGAGGACATGTGATTCTAAGGCCCGGATAACCCAGAATATAATTTTGAACTTTTTAGGTACTTTCATAAAATGTACGAACGAGATTTTCTATATTTTGAAACGGTGCTCGGATTGAAAATTCTATGGCACCATTGAACTAAAAACATAGGTATTCACCTATAAATGACTTAAATTCTGCTAGAAAGCGCTGAGGGGAAAAGTTGTTTATCATAATTTTTAAGAAAAATAATAAAATAATTTTAATGAATTATTTTATTTATCTTCTCATTGTTGGGTGGCAGTTGGAGATGCCGCGTTGCAGCGACCTGGTGGCGATGAGTCACATTAATTAATCTCATTAATCTCCCATATCACACAATATAATGATGTAAAAATGTAAGTGTAAGAACAATGATATTTCATAATTGAAATAGCGTAACAATGCAATGTCACTGTGTAATGGAAACACTGTGACGTGATTCATTTTTTAATCCAACACGCGGGAGAATGGAGATTTAAACTATAGAGATTATCTGATGAGCTGCCAACAGTTTTCCGCTCAAAAAAATAATGACAAACTTCATCAAGACATCATTGTCTTCGACCAACCTCAAAGAAATGATCCTGGAGTAACATCAACATCTAAAAACCACAAGGAGGAATGCTTTGACATTGAACATCAATGAGGTAGGGGTTTATGTGTTTTATGTATTTGATGATTTTGTCCACATTCATGAAAATTAAATATGAATTCAGTTTAAATGACTAATGGGTTGACCTGCAAATTGCTCATTCTTGTGTGTGGATATTGTGTGGGGGTTTGAATTGGGGTTTTACTCTTGTCGTGTGGTTAATACATTCTCCCATGTTTAAACACTAACGTAGAGGGCCCGGGCTGACACGAACAAGGCATGAACTTTCCACCATTGTTTTTTATGGTGTGTTCATCATGGATGATTTCTCTATATAGAAGAAAATCTAGATTGAGGCCATCATAGTGAAGGGATGGCCCAGCGATTTTGTAGATGAAAGCAATTCGAGAAACAGAACACCAGAGACACTTCAGTGACACGTCGAAGGTACCGTCGGTGGCCCATGGTGGTAGTTGTGGGTGGAGGGTGGTGGTGAGATCGTCGGCGAAGCATAGAGGGACTAAACATGTCCGGCCCATCTAGGGGCTGGTGAGCCACAGTCCGTCGACCGTGGCTGTAGGAGGCCCTTCATCTGCGGGGCCAGTGGGGGAGCCGGACGCGGCGCAGCTACTGCGCCCTGGATGGACAGTGTCGCACTGGACACACAACATGACCAATCATCGGTAGGCAGTACACTTCTATGCTAGTGGGCTAGGCCGAACCCGCACCCTTCGGGCTAGGCCAGACAAGACGAGGTCAACTAGTGACCTGACGGGCTGCACGCTCTGCCGAACCGATATGGGTCTAGTAAGGCCCATTGGGCCAGGCCCTCTTGCCATGTCGGACTGGACCACCCCGGACCCAAGCCTGGTCTGGTCTAGTCGGTTGAATTAATCTGGGTTATGTGGGACCCCAGAGAAGAGTAAGTCGGGTCGGCCCAACCGGGTTGGACCAGGCCTAGACGTAACACACTCATGTTTTCTAAAAGGCACATACCTCTCAAATCGTACATCTGATTGAAACTCTATTTGTGTAGTTTGGACCATTGAAATGGGGTGATCCTTTTGAGATAATCAACTTAAGATTTTGTATAAGTTGAAGTACATTCGGGATTGATCGTACTTGAATCTAACCATGCCATTTTTAATAAAAATACAATAATGTATAGTTCAAGCTTGCAATCGACATTTAGTCTGTTGAATTTTGACCTTTAGGATGAGATGGTCCTTTGGGTTACTCTATGTTGGACTTGGTATAGGTTTAGGAAAATATGATTTCAAGAATAGGGGATCCTCCATATTTCAATCATGCTATGTGAAGGAATCCAATGGATGGCTCTGACATGAATAAAGAATATCAATCATGTGTGGGTCATCACCTAGGAATACTAAGTCGGTTAACACCTAGAGATCCTATGTAGGTCCGCACCTAGAGATCCTTTGTGAGTTAGCATCTATAGATCCTCTATGGGTTAGTACGCAATGATCCTCTGTGGGTTACAACATAGAAAAACTGTGTGGATCATCAGTAGAGCATCTCAATATTATAAGATGTTCAACTTTTACGACTAATCATCTTTACTTCTAAACTAATGTTATACCAGGTGTGAGATGCATCCTTTACTTTGTACTATGTGGATGATAAACTTCATGGTGGTATTAACACTATGGTATTTTTTTTCTTTTGTTGTGTTTCCATTCGTGGATTACTGAGATACCTTCAGGCATATCTGGTTCCCTACTTAGTATTGTTATACTCACCCATGCACGGGCTCTACCCGCACCTGTTGTGACTTGTGTAGACGACAAAAATCCTTTGAATAGGATCTTGGGATGATAGAAATATATGGTGCTCGATTGTTGATTGATAGACATGGTGTGCGGTACTGACATCCGACAGAGAGTTGTTCCTACCCATTAGGTAGGATCCTTGGAGGATGACCTCTAGGACATGTACTTCTTTTTCTTTACTTTTCATTCAGTTGGGATTGTATTTTGGCCCCATTACATTCATTTTTTGCCCTTTACTCTCAATATTGTTACTTGGTGGAATTGTAATTATTTATTTATTGTGTGTTTTTTTGTGCGGAATGAGCTATCTCTATGTGTACAGGTTTAAAGGAAATGTCTTCCCTTTTTTGGTTATGCCTTTCCGGTGCTAGTCCCTATCCTATGCTCTATGGGAGGCGGACTTGGGGTAGCCATGAAATGTGCTCTGAGGGACGGGTCATGAAAAACATCATGAAATTACATAATAAAATATCTTATTAATAACATAGAATTATAAGTAAAAATTGTCACATCAAATAACACATAATTATATTTCTACACAAGAGAACATTAGTGGAAGGTAGAGTTGTGTAGAAGGAGGAAAAAAGTAAAAATTTATAGGGAGTGATTGATTTCATCGATCAAACATATTAAATGTTTATTTTAATTTTTAGGACCTCAATACAATAATTCTATGATTGTTTAAAAACTATTAGTTCCAAAATAATGAAGCTATTATGGTAACATTTTTATATTAAGATACCTTCCCTAATATTGAATAATTATATAATTGGAGAACAATATAAGGAAATATACTTATATGATAAATATTAATTTCATAAGAAAAATTTCATATTTTGGATTTTCTTCTATTAAATTATAATTCATCCCTTACAACATTAAATGGATACCCTAGAAATAAAACCATTTTTTGAAACATAATGAATGTTTTTATTGATATTAATACCCCTAAAAAGTCATTATACATACAAATATACACATTTAAAAACAAATATGGATAATAAATTAATATCTGACCCTAAAATCATAAAATATTTGTTCATCAGTAATATATATTCATCAAAAAAATTAACTAAAAAAGGACAAATTAACTATTCCATCATGTAGGAAAGTTTTAGGAACACTACCCTTTTCATCCATCTATATGGATTTACGCCCCATGTCATTATATATTTTCCTTAATATAAAACCATATTAGTATAATTTTCAAAATAAATATGATGGGCATCCTTCAAATAAGTTTAATGACTAAATATATATTTAACAATTTTTTTACAATACGAAACCGATACATAAGTATGTTATATATTTATTTCCACAGAGGCCACTTCTTTTTCTAGAGTATATCCTATATAATATTTCATTAACTTAGGTAATGACCATGTTATCCATATTTATGGAAACAAAATATAATTAGATCCTTTAGGTGAGTATTATTGCATTCCATAATACTCTTCATTTTATTCATCAATTAATTGATATATATACCTCTATACCATACATAAACATTGTTTTGTTCCATTGAGACACATTCATGTGTGTATCCATCCACATTTCTTGCATAATGGAAATCAATCCATTTTTTCTATATCATCTCCACCACATGAACACTTATACAACTCTATAACTATGTTTTGGAGAGAGTCTTAGTATTGGTTATATTAATGTGGTTAATAATATTATACAAAATTTGATTAAGAATAAACTCAATATCATTCACTCATATCAACATTCTATTTCCTTACCCATTACCACCACCTTTTACATCATTTTTAATTTTTACATGATAACTTCAATTTCCAACCATCATCTAAAATAAAAAGGCATAATGTGTTGAACAATTATCATAGAGGAAAACCCATTTAATCATTTTTTTCAAGTGTGTATAGAAAAGACAATATTATATTGAATTCAAGGGAAATAAATACGTTTTTAATGTTCAAAGATTCAAATATAAGAACTTGGGTCTCTATGAAAATGTTTTCCCCATTCATTAGGGGAAATTTCTATAGAAATCACAAGGGATAAAGGCTATGATTAGTTGATCATAATATTTGATATTGAAGTTCATAAAGATATGGTGAAAGGTATGTTAATCATATAGATAAATTTATCTAAATATTTTATTTAATTATAGATATTCACACTATTTTACATAGTCCATGATTTTAATGAAAATTATATATTTCCTAGGATGATTAAGAAAGTTGTTTTCTATTAGGAATCTATGTGGAATACTCTAAATAATGATGGTGTGTTATTTAGTTCCCATTATCACAAAAACTAATTAATTATTTGGTAAAATAATTATTATAAATATGGTCTATTTTCATATAATTCATAGTATGGAATGGATATCAAAATATAGGGGAAAAAGTTATTAAAAATATAAAAAAATTATGATTCCTGATTAATATGTAGAATTCCATAGCTTTATATCAGATACATTTCCATATGACTCATGTCCTAATCCATCCTGAGTATCTCTTCTGAATAATATACTTGGGGAAGAATTGGAGACACATTCTTAAGATAGAAGAGGTAATCCTTTGATTGAGGATGTACCTATTGTATAAGAATAAATTTACATATTATCTATGGAATTATATAGGTTTCCACTAGATCTTGATGTTGAGTAATCCATTGATTTATTTCTTGATGAATGTATTATATAAAATAATCCATATTTAATGAATACAATGTAATTTGTGTAATTGAATAAACAACAACATGAATTATTTAATAAGATTGTTATATACCCTATTGTTTCATCTTGGGGATACCCAATTCATTTCATTAATATGATTGATTTATTGATTAATGAGGTTTCAAATTTTTACAGGGAAATCAATGATATTATGATAATGAAATATCATATGCCTCTAATTCATGATCGATTCAATAAACTTCATGGAGTTAAAAAAAATTCAATGATTGATCTTTATTATTAGTATAATCAATTTCATTTAGAGAATGAATATATTTAATAGGCAAAATTTTGATGAAGGTTTGAACATTAAAAGTTTATAGTAATTCCATTTTGATAGACCAATTCACACTCTGTTTTTATGGGTCTAATGAATTGAGTATTCAAGTAATATCATGAAAATTTATTTTTTATTTATTACTGATACCTTTTTGTACTATAAGAAAAAATAGGACCACAAAAATAACATTCCAATCATTAAATATACACTTAGAAAAAAAAGTTACATAAGGAATTTATCATTTTTGAATTATGTATTTAGAACTATTATATTCTTAGATATATTCTCTCAATGGATGGAATTTTAGTTGTTTATTCAATGAAAAAATCAGTCCAAGAATGACCTTCACCAATGATCATAACTGAGGTACATATTTTTATTTGGTTAGCATGTTACTATGGGTGATGTGCCCAATGTTTTTCTTAATTGGATAACTTTTTACCCATTTATACTCATAAAGAGTTTAACATTATGTGGATAAAGGAATGTTACAAATATTTTTAATAATTTGAATATATGTTATTGAATGCTTTGATTTTGAATATTCTTTGAGGAAATTATGAATTTGGGATATATATGGATTCATTGAAGAAGATTATTGGTTTCTTCCTTATGAATAATGAAATTTTTTAAACTATAGAACAAGGTATTTAAATATTAATAAACAATGCAATTCAACCCATGATTAGGAGTTAGTAGACGAAACATTATTTTTGATGATACAGAGATATCATCATTGTGGAGAAAGATGTGAGATATATATAGACCATAAGAGTCTAGAAAATATTTTATATAGAAAGATATAAACATGAGGAAAATGTGACAGATTGAGATACTCAAGGATTGCGATTTCTAAATACACTACCACCCATGGGTTGAAAATAATGTAGTAGATGCATTGGGAAGTAAATATGATAGCGTTTTGACAAAAATGAACGTTGATATGGATCTTATGTCCAATTATCTGTTAAAGACTATTTTCTATATCATTAAATAAGGGGATATGTCACTAAATTTTAAGATGATTTCAAAACCATTCTTTTAAATATAAATATTTATCAACCTGATGATGAGAATTTTAAAAATACAATTAATGGTGTGAATGATGGATACATGAAAGACATCAATTTTGAAGATGGAGTTCTGAAATTTGGAATGATACTATGTATTCCATCTATACCTAAAATAAAGATTCAATTTCTGGATTATGATTATATCTATAATTTACCTACTCACACCTATAGCACTGGTATTTATAGTGATTAAAACGAAAAATTTGGGTGAGATATTTTGAATTAGAAAATTTCACATTGTGTTTCTAGATATTATGTATTTCAATAATTGAAGTAGGGATTTAGATAAATTTCTATGAACCCAAGTGATCTGAAAATTCCAGAATAGAACACATTATTCAATCATTTGGATGTTAGATAATTTTATACCCAAATATGGTTAAAATTATTAGGGTTAATATGGATATATTTCCACCCTAAGATCTTGTTTTATTTAGATTATTCAATTAGAGTTATGATTAAAATTGATAAGAATACCGAGTAGGCTAGTTGTGGATACTTTACTAGTGTCTTAGAGAATGTTCATTTGAGATCAAATATTACAATAAAAGTTGATCTTTCTACATATAATGATGACTTCAGAATACCTATTGTTTATGAGAACCTCCCTCTCATTTTCTTTACCTGTATGGAAATTTTCCATATAAGGAGTTCTTGTAGGAAAGCTGAACCTGCTCAACCATTCTTAATTGTTCTCATGATGCATCTCTGTGTATGATATGATTGTCTAATCGATAAAATTATGTTCATTAGGTTGTTGATCATTGTCAAAATAGGAATGTGTTTAATTTATTTTCCCATGATATCAATGAAAAGTCATCTATAAAGAATCCAGTATATATAGATGATGTTTTTTATCATGTGTCTTCTTTTAACAAGGACATTATGTCACATTATACGTTTTAAAAAGTAATTAATATTATTTAAATAAGTGGCTACCTGAGTATGAGGGTTCAGAGGCTACTACTCTTTATGTGTGTGCTATTTTAGATCATGTTACTATAGTAGAAAGACAGGAGTCCTCACCACATGTATCTGAACATTAATTGTATGATACTGCTCCTGAATGTGGCAACCCAACTTTGAAGAAGGTCAACCAGTGGAGCATGTCCTGTATTTGGTTGTACATATAGTTCCTAGGGGGATTGGTTTTCAAAAATGGCCTAGAATAATGAATGATATGAAAACTGCCCTGCATCTCTTTCTTTTCTGTCAAAATCCGAGTGAGTTTAATAAGAAGGTAGAAATGAGGCATGAATTAATCTCTAATGTCGAGACCATTGGATTTTATTGCACTCATATGTCGTATAAAAAAAATTTATTTTCAACAAGCCATTAAGGAAGTCAAAAATTCCTCTAAAATCATAGAAAAATAGGGAGATATTGACTTGGAAAAAGATAGTAAGAATAAATAGAGAATTATTCGTTTCAAATAAAAATGTATTAATGAATGGAATATGGATAAAAACGAAAATTTCATTCCTTTGAGAAGGAGAGTATGCCTAGAATTGACTACACCAATCTCAGGCTAATAATGAGCACTAGGAGTTCTCCTTGTAAATAAATAATGTAGATCACTAAAAAATGATCATTCCATTGAGTGATGATTCAGACTGGTATGAATATTGAGTTGATTATAATGATGATTATGATTTCTATTATTTGTTTTCACTGAACCATTTGTGTGTCATTGATTACAGATTGAGGGTAGGAATTCTATGTCTAACCTCATCCATCCTATTGATCCCATTATTTATTACTAATATTTTTCTTTTCTATTAATAAAATTGGATCTTTTCCAGCCTCATTAGTATAATAAGATGTTAAAATGTGGGATTACAGTGACAAAATATCATTTCCAAAATAATCTACAACTTAATATTATTTAACATTAAAATAAATAACCCCTTATCACACAAACATAATTCATAAGGATGAGGTGTGTTGTGGAAGTACACTCATTGGTTGGTTTATGTAACATTGATAAAGTGGTTATATATACTAACATGAAATTCCCCAATATGTGATTCATCTCGAGCATTAATTTTTGAATTCCTTATTGGTCTTAGTTAAGTGTGAACCCCAATGATGCTACCTCCCTCCCAATATCTAAAAATGGGCTTCAAAAGGAACGACCCTACTTGTTAGCACCATTTTATCTCACCTATTCATAAATCATTTATTATCATGAACCTTAATATACACTAATTAAGACTTTCACATTTGTACCATTGGTCATAATTCCAATCAATAATATTTATTAGTGGTCCTAATTCCCATTTACAACATCATAAAAATCTCATTTCCCAATACACCACATATGTAATCCACTATTCCCTTACGTAATTATTCACCACTTTACATATAAAGGCTCTAAAATTTCTATGATAATTTCAATTCTATTTATAACACTTCATTCTCAATTTACTACTTTTATGGAAGGTGGGATATTTAACGGATAAATTTACCCTATTATTTTTACATTAGTGTGTGAAATATATTTTTTCCATTTATCACCCTATATTAATCGTAGAAATTTTATTCACCACAATGTCATTAATTGAAATTATGGTATGAAATTTAATTTTCCTTCTATGTGATATAATGATAAAATAATCATTATAAAAAATTATTAATTTTAATAATAGAATTAATTTTTTTATCATTACATATTGTGATTCATCTGATTCAAAAATATATTTGAAATGGTGACATAGTTAAAATAATTTTCCCAGATCAAATTGTTCATCTATATTTTTCTAAACTATTAGGGATTTCATTCTACGACCCTGAGTGGTATATTTTAATGAATAATATTTTTTTATAAAATTATACATAATACAATGAAACCCATATATGATACAGAAATAACATTTCATTTACTAAATATTACAAATGAAAGAAAAACCAATTATTTATTAACAAAAGTTTACTTTTTGTACCTTAATATCATATTCTGAAATAAATAGTGTTTGAAAAGATATTTTGAGTATTTTTGAACTTAAAAAAATCTCAAATTTCAAAAAAATGTATTATTATAGTCAAATTAAAAATTGAATATCACTTTAATGTAAATTTTTTTTATAAAGAGTTATAAAGAGGATGATTTTGAAAAATGTGGAATGAGTTCTTAGAAGACCACATGAGTCATTAACACTGTAATATATAATGATGTGAAGTAAATTTGTTTGGATATATATTTAAAGAGTTTAATATTTAGAACATGATTCATATATCTGAATATTATTAAAAGTGTATCAATTAATAAATGTTACTAACTAATGTGACGTGTGTAAGTTTTTAATAAATTTGTAATTATAACACAATATAATTTTAAGATATATTTATCTACAAATAAATTTAATTTCTTTGATATATTATGATACATACATCACAGAGTCTATATGAAGTGTAATAATGTATATCATTATAACCTCAAAGATAAATTCATGGGGTGAATTGGAATAATATATTATTTTTAAATAATATGTATAGTGGTTTTAATATAATAAAATATATTGAAATTTTTGTACTCATTTTTATGTAAAGTCATTATATTCTAAAAAATAAAATTTTCCCCTCAAAATTTGTTTCTAATTATTCATGTGAGAAGATAATATAATTTTATTCATAAAAATTTAAAAATAATATTATAAAAAATTAACTTTATTTATGAGATCAAAATTTCAGAATTCAGATACATTTATTCTTTGATAATTTTCAGAAAAGATTGATTTTTTGACGAATATTGAAAAATATTGAATATTACTAAAAACTATCTTTTAATTTACAGAATTTTAAAAAATATATATTTTTTAAGAAATTTAAAACTATAATCATTTCTTATTTATTATTATTAGTCAAATTAACTTCATTGGAATTAATTTAATGACTTATTTTGTATTAAATGTTTTTTATAATTCAGAATTTATTTTCATAAAAATTACATTAATTTGAATTTTATTGGTTGAATATTAAAAAAACATACAAAAATTATTAAGAATTTAATTTAATAAAATTTATTCTATATTTATAATAAAAAATTCAAAATTTAGTTAATATACCCCTCTAAATGTTTTTCATAAGGAATAATAAAAATAGAACAAATTGTCACCGCGGTAATGGTAAAATAGGTAGGGATAAAACATTGGGGTATGAATATTAAATTTTTATATAACATTTTTTATACTATTGGATGAGTTTATTTCTATAATTCTCAACCATGTTTCGATTATTTTTCCATTTTTTCGATTTTTCCTTTATTATGAACATTATAGTATTTTATGGAAATAATAAATATTAAATATCACTCATTAATATCATTATAATTTAAAAAAAAGTGTAATAATATTTTGTGTTATTCTATATATTTTTCTGAAATATAAATTAAATTTTATTTTATCACATTAATTTATTTGTAAATTTTAGTGATTGAATAATAATTTTAAATGTTTATGAATTATTGAAATAGTAATTATTCAATTAATAGATGATTTAAAAAAATAAAATTAATTTGATTTGGATGAATTATTGTGCTCCATGTATTTTTAATATAAATAAAAACATTTGGGGATTTTTATTGGTCTATATTTTAATTACATTACTATATTGATGACATTAATGTCGAAGTGATTGAATGGTTCCAAAAATGAGATTGATGAAATTTTATAATAAAATGTTTTTTATTAAATTATTTAAAATTCATAAAAATTATATCTTCAGATATGTGAATTGGATATGATTTAACATATCATCCTTGGTCTATTTATGGGTTAATTTTTTTTTTATGATAACACTGTTGACCCGTAAATAGTATGGAACTTTGATCTTATGGTAGTTGTCAAATGGATGAATGAGAGGTTAAAACAAAGAGATATACGTGATGAAAATATGCTAAAATTGTCCAAATTTTACATTATGGTAGAATATTGACCTATTCCCATAATATGTTTAATTTTTTTTAATTTTTCTCAACATTATAATAAAAATTAATTTACATTATTTTTATACGTTATTTAATTCCAAGTGTTTCCCTCCCCCCAACTATAAATTGGAATTTATTTTCTTATCTTCATTAGTCATTTTAATCCATCAAGAAAAAATAATACCTTCATTAATTTCATCGAAGATTTCTTCCACATGTATGATCACTTCTATTCAGACCATGACACAATCCTTTTAAGTCTAAAGGTGTTTGGAAAATTGGGTTTTCAATGAAGAGTTATAACTCTTAACCGGGTAACATCAATTTAATTTCTTATTATACTAATTAATTATATATGGTATTCATTATAACCTTTTAATTCATTATATAGAGTATAATTATTCATTATTATGAAACATTATCAATCATTATGAACAACTTTTCAGTCATTTTGAAAAAGAAAACAACACTTGTGTATACTTGTGGACTACCACCTCCATGAAGTGTAGTGTTTCATTTCTCTTCACCAAATAACATTAGTTGCTATAATGATATAATTAATAAATATTTTACATACATAAATATTATGTTTCAAGAAATATAAGTTATAATTTCACATTATTTCTTTCTATCCATAAAAAATGGAAACATTTTTCAATCATACATATGACCTACTATCTCCAAGAATGGTGGAATTCCAATGTATATCATTCATATTTATTGATTAATATAAATCTTTATATAAACAATTATATAGATGAAAATTATATCATGGTTAACAATATGGAGATTATGTAACCCTGATCCATAGTCAATGATTTTAAATGTTTAACCAAAACATCCATGAAAAACAAAACTACTAACACCTAGAAATGAATATTCAAAAAATAAATTATTAATACATTGGTGTTGAAATTTTATAAAATGATAATATATGATATAATAAGAATGTGAATTATTATTTAATATAATTATAGTTAATTATAATTTATTACACATATTTTTTTATATATATTGAATAATGTCAAACACGATGTAAGAGATTTATGTTTCCATCCAATTAAATCATGATTTTTTAGGAATGAATTTACATTGAAGAAATTATTTGATAATTATATGATAAATATCTTTATTGTTTCTTATCTTATAGTTATTTTTTCTCTTTTCATGTATTTCTATTTTTTACCTCTCTTTGGTACTCAAAATGGTTCAATTTTTTTTTTCAGATAACACCACTTTATTCTCTTCATCTTGTAGAAAAACTTTTTTCTTCCATACACATGTTTTCTAAAATTATTTAAAAACGGATTTAGATATTATATAATTATTAAATAAATTAATTTTTTACTAATTTCTCAATTTTTACACAAAAAACATTTAAGATAATTTTCATGTCATTTTCACAATGAGGTACTTCTTACTGAAGGTGTGAAGAGAGCCATTGTTTAATGATTTCAAAAATGAAAATAATTTCCTACCATAATTTCCAATTAATTATTTACTGATTCATTTATAAATTTCCATGTTTATTTTAAAATAATTTTTTTCCAAAATATTTTGGAATTATTTTTACTATTAATATGTTATATCAAAATGATATGTTTATTTTCCTTATGAAATATACCCATGATATTTTAAATATAATTTTCATTTATGATAAAATACATTTATGTTACATAGGATTTTATTGGTATATTGTCTAATCATAAAATCCTTATTGTTTCTCTTTATGTTTTATGATTACTATGTCGATATTTTTAAGAAAACAATTTATTTACCATGGTTTATGATATGATGTAATGATGAAATATTTATGAAACCTGGTTCTTTTCTTTGGGTTATATAATAATTAAATGATAAAGAATTTATGATCTTGTGTCCCACATATGTATGGGTTTCATTATGTGATTAGTAGTGATGAAATTAAAAATCCCTCTAATAAATTGAGTAATGTTGAATATCTCATGAGATAATAAGGATTTTAATGGCAATTGAACCTAATTTTGTAAAGGAATTTTTCCATAGTGAGAAGTTTGGAAGTGATCCTTGATAAATGATATGGTGGAAGAGGGAGTGGAGAAAATCGAGTATAAACATATTATAATTCATACTAGAATAAATAAATGATTTATTATTCTCATTTATATGCAGAATACTCATGTCATGTGCCAATTTTAACCTCCCATTACTAATGTTCCTCAATTCATTTTAGATTCATGTCTTATAAACTGAGGTGATTTATGCAATGATTCATGATTTTGATCAATAATGTACTCAGTAATGTTTTTAAATTTTTATCTCATATTCTTATCCCCTTATTCCCTTATTATTCTTAAGGGATCATTTATGTATACCTTATTACCCTTACTAATCATCTAGGATCACCCTTTATTTTGTATCCATTCCCTAGATTATGATGCACAGTTTTATGTATGATATTACTAAGATGGGTTCTAGTATTAAAGAAGTAAATATGAGTCAATTTAGATATATTATGAAAACATTTTTATGTATCTGTGTTTCCAATCACAATAAAACTATATAATTCTAGCTTGGATAATTATGTTATCAATTCAATATTAATAAAAAATGAAGTAATATTTATGTATCAAAACTATGTGCTACTATAGTTGATTTCCAAGTTTGGATATGTTGTCATTTGGATAGTATGATTAGAGAAATCTGGTGAAAACCCTAGGGATAATTCTATGTATATTATAACAACCACTTTTTTGATAAGATAGTGATTATCTAGTTTTCCTAGAAATACATCCCCACATAGATTATAAAATTGGATGTGTATTTAGCATAGATTCATATAGCTGTAATAACTATAAAAATATTTTTTTGACTATATATCATCCTTCATTATCATTCACAGTGAGTGTCCTCACACTACAAACCATGTTTGAAACTCCTGAGGTATTTTATTGGGTTATGTTATATTTTATTTATTTATTAATAAAATGAATTAATGATGACTTTTAATGACCATGGTTGAACTAAATAATCCATATATTTAAAATAAGATTTCATTATTTAGACATCCAAAGAATGATTTTCTATGATTTTTCATTCTAATCAAAGATGCATGACTATCAAACTAACCATTTTTCTTTTACTATCATATTGAACATAGAATGGTAATAATGATATGGTTAAAAATATTATCAAATATTGAAGAAAATTATTTGATAATAGTTATAATGAATCATGAATATATATAAATGTATAATATAATGTAAAATCATATCCATAATAATTAAATGTAGAGATAGAATTGAGAAATACTAATGTTATGATGATCATTTTCCAAATATATGTTATTTCTATAATTTATGTTTATGATAACATAATTCCATCAAATATTTTTATTTTCAATATAATTGATATTTATGTTATATTAGGAATGTATCATATTTTTTAACCAAAACCCCACATAAATCTCTAAGGATGGGATGTCACATTTATTACTCTGAACAAAACTGTGATTTCTTATAGTGTGATGATAATATTAACATCAAATAGAAATAAAATCTATTATATGGTTCTTAATTATTATTCAATAGTTGTTTTTATCTTAGACGGTTATGGAGAAAATTAAAATTTAAGATATTACTATTGTATGAGAATTTTTTGATGTTCTTCCCAGAGAGTATTCTAGTATTCCTTAAAATACTGAAGATTAGTTTCCAATATAACTCCTACCTAGTTCTATACATATTTCATATATTACATATTTAATAGAACTAATTAATTTCTAATAATTGATGAATAAACTCTGGGAGAGTCTTTATAAGTTATTCATTCTGCCTATTCTGTCTCCAGGGGGTGCACCTGTTATTTTTTGTTGTGAAGAATATATTTAAATATGACACTAAATTAATTTTTAAAACACGGAACAATATTATTCAAGAATATGTATCATCTACCCAGAATTGATGATTTTTTCAACCAATTACAATGTACTAAATATATTTCCAAGATTGATCATTGATCTGGATACATCCATTTGGGGGGGAAAATTGAATACATACCCAATACATCCATCCAAATGAGGTATGGACTCTATGAATTTATAGTGATTACATAATTTCAAACTAGGACACCATATATTTTCATGGATT
Source organism: Viscum album (assembly GCA_963277665.1). Classification (NCBI taxonomy): domain Eukaryota; kingdom Viridiplantae; phylum Streptophyta; class Magnoliopsida; order Santalales; family Viscaceae; genus Viscum; species Viscum album. Next base: position 559,770,609 of record OY728142.1, read on the forward strand.
TGATGAATATTGTATTTATAGATTATATGTATTTGTTTTGGTTAGTATTTAATGAATAAATTATTATTTATTCGAAGAGAAAAGATATAAGGAACTTGCCTTATTACATAAATAAACATTAATTTAGTAAAGAAAACACATTATTTTACATTGAGGATATTTTCATGTTTGAGCTTTAGATAATTAGGACAATACATTCATAATAGTACTCATTATTACATAGTGAATTCCATAAAAACAGTTTCCTTTTTTTAAAAATATAAAACATTAAATCTTAAAACAAGACTCCTTGACAATTCTTCAACATTTAACATGGCTTCCTTAATTTTCTAACACATCCATTAACCTATGAAAATAATTTAAAAACATGGTATGAGCACAAAATCACAGTAAGGGATGAAAAATTAGGAAAGAAGACATTAGTCCATGAATACTTGTAATGTAGGAAAACATTTTCAAAAGACATTCTTGTCACTCATATATAATTAAATAATGTAACATGAGGTTTAGAAAAGATCCACAAAAACATGATAACATAAATTTAAACATAAAGGAATCTTGGGGTATTACTTACATAATATTGTAACCATTTTTGGGTACCTTATAATCTGTAACCCTCACGGCTACCTTACTTTGTCTAACCATCGCAGTTACACTTAGAGTAACCATATGGTAGACCTCCAACATACACATAACCAATGAATTTTAGGTAAATATAGGTCCCCACCTTAATCATAATCAATTCCCAAGAACCAAAACCTAACCATACAACAAGAATAATAGTAGAAAGAAGTTACCTTTGAATATTGTAACACATAATTTTAAAAGATGATTTTTAATGAAAAGCCCCTTATAAGTATTCTTCAATTGAATAGAGACATAATTGAGTGAATGGAGTATGTATATATACTGTAAATACACATAATAAAACATAATATAAATAGATCCCATCACACAAAAAATTTAAATAGCACATAAATAATGAGGCAAAAGGTTAACCCAAAGAATGGAAATTGGGTTAAGAATTCCCTTACCTCGGGTTTGTCTTACTTCATACTTGTTTAAAATTCTTGTATAATGGTTAAAAGAGTGTAATTAGTATTTTACAGAAAATTTTTGATGTTTATAAAATCTTATATTATCATTTAAAATCATCATTTCACCCTTTAATTGTTAGTATTTTTCTCCTTACACTGTATTTGGGTGAGTTCCTTACATGATTTCTATGATTGGATCATGGTGGACATTCTTGTCGATTAGAAGTGAAACTCCAGAATTGGAATGGATTAATATTTACATATATACGGTAAACTAGATTATACCATTTATCATTTTTAATTCTTACATAAGGATGATTCCTTACTTAGAACATTAATGATGCTTGTTTAGATCATTTTAGTAGTACTTTGAAAAAAACAACCTCCTTTCATTTTATAAATTAAAACCATGAGTACAAAATAATTCCAGAACCAAGGATTAGGCATTATAAATATATTATAACCTAGTTCAACAATAATTTTTTTTTCATGACCATACTTGAAAGTGTTATTGAAAATTGAAATCACATCATCCTCGATGTCGGTAATTCGACACATCACAAATAGTGTTTTAATTCCTTGAATAAGTGGGAGAGGAGGAGAAGAATGATGATGCATTTTCCATGAACATGAGAACATACAAAATATATATTTTTCTAAAGACTTAAATCCACATGGGTAAGAATATATGAATATATAATGATAAATGAACTCAGAATAAACGAATAATTTAGAAATCCCTTAAAAAATTCTGCAGCCTAACGGATACAAAACATGGTTTTAGAAAATATTAAAAATATAGGGTACAAAGGTCACCCATATAGAAATTAATCATAATATATATTAGATAAATAATAATAATGAAATAATAACATGGTATGGAAACATGAAAGTTATACCACAGAAAAGAGAACTTGAATGGGAAAAGAAAGAAAATGAGAATTTTGTTACCTAGTAGAGTAACTCTTAGAACATGATTGTTGGGACCTTGGGGGCTTGATGAAACCTTGGGAGGACTACAATGAAGGTAAGGAGGCCTGATCATCCTTGATGAGGGATTGGTAATTACGTTAATGAAGGAATTGGTTGGTATTTATAGGAAAAGTAAAGGAATATTTTAATAATTTTCAAGGGACACCTCGTGAATGGTATTTGCAAATCCATGGGATTGCACATGGTATTAAACCATGGTATAATCCACTTGAGAAACCTAGAATATTATTAAACTATACAAAATTCTACCATATTTATGACATTATTATCATATCATTAATTATTTCATTAACACACCAAAATTAAAAACTATATTACTTACTATTCACTGAAAAATCAAGTGCTTCAGAACGATTCCCAAAATTCACCATAAACATTTATCAACATGTAGATTTCAAAATTGTAGTCCAATTTTTTAAATATTTTTCTAAATATTATTAATTTAATTTTTAAATTAAAATCATAGGTAATTCAAAAATTAATAATTCTAATTCTGTAACTACTTATATATCACAATGTACAATAAACCTAGATGCTATTATATTAAATCGTTAATAAAATAAAATGATAATAATATTCAATATTCATTAAGGCCATATTACTATTAATATTACTATTCTTCAGGGTATGTTACTCTTCACCAAAATAACAAGTTAGTTCCAACAGACTCCAAATAACATATTGAACACAATTGTAGATGATAGTTTCACGATATTCTAATCATAGAAGTGGAAAATTATGTTTAAAGGCTAGTTATAAATATATACATAAAAAAAGTTTCATGCATTTATGTTTATTTTTAGAAAAACATGGGTTGTTACATTATCCCAACCTTTATGAAATTGCGTCCTTGAAATTTTATTTACTTATTAAACAACTGAGGGTATTTTTCTCTCATATCATTTTTAGACTCCCCTGTTGCTTCTTACACTATATGGTTTCTCTGTTAAACATTTACATGGTGGATTACCTTATTCCACAATACCTGTTCCCTTCGATCAAGATTCCGAAATGGTTTCTCTTCATCAGAAATGTTCACTTCCAACTGAACATCTTCTGGGATGAATAAATTTGATGAATCTGGCACATACTTTCTCAACATCGAAACATGAAAAACATTAGGTACCTGAAACAAGCTCGGAGGCAAAGTAACGAGGTATGCAATTGTTCTAACATTCTCCAAGATTTCAAAAGGACCGATGAACTGTGGACTTAACTTCTCTTTCTTAACGAAATGCATCAACTTTTACAAGGAGAGATTTTAACAAAAACATGGTCACCCAAGGCCTCGTGCCAAGACCACAAATAATCACATGCAATATCAATAACCACTTTCATAATAATGGAATGCATAATGCCAGACTATCATAACCACGTAGCCAAGGCCTCGTGCCAAGACCACAAATAAGATTTTGTCAAGGCATCGTGCCAAGACACTAGTTTGTCTCATGAGACCTGTCGATGCATCGAGGAGCTATAACGGGCTCCACCCGTCACTTATTAAGTCCAATGCCTTCCTCATATGAATAGGTTTAAACATATCATAAACCATAACATAATCGTATCACATAAAACATGAATAAAGGAAACATAAAATTTCCACATTTCAATAACAATATATGAATACAACACATTGATATAATAAAGATTCTTTCAAAACCATTTTCAATACCAAAATAAAAGAATGTTAAAACTTTGTATTTATTTTTCATTAATAAAAGGTGATGGCTTGCAGAGGAAGCCGAAACTCAAATAATGGTCACGGCGGCGGAGAAGTCGTTGTCGCCGCATATGTACGGAATAAAAAACATTCCCTTTTTTTCGTTTAGTAAAACGCTTCGTATAAAAAAGATTCCTTTTGAATAAACGTAAAAGTCAAAGGGGTTTATACACCGTATAAAAGAAAGTTGTGTATAAAACCAAATATGCCTCAATGAAAGGAGATTGAGACGAAGTTCTTAAAAAGGTCATTTTTAAAATAAGATAGATCTATTATGTGTATTCACTATAGGTACACATAAAGAAAGTAAAAATACAAAATAGGACATAATAATATCATGACATAATTTGAAAGTAGGATATTAACCCAAAGAATGGAAGTTGGGTTAATAAATTCCCTTACCTCGTGTCCGACTTGACTCAACCGTTCTTTAACCTCTTGAATAATAAAATAGAGTTAATATCTACCTTATTAAGAACCATTTTCAATTTCATTATCCTTTTTATCTCACTTATTACAATGTTATGAATATTATGTAATTATTTTTGTTAATAACAGTCATTTTGTCGATCTTTGGTACTTGAGTCAACAATAAACGTCTTATAATTACAAGTTATTCATGTGGTGAAATATCCATTATATCCAGAATTATATTCATGATTTAGATATCATATATATCATATATATCCAGTATATACATTCATTTATAATATTACATAACATTTATAGGTAAGAAATGAAATGCACCATTCATGGAGACGGTAAGCCGTACGTACGCATGAACGCTACTTTCATTTCTATTTTGTATTTAATGGAATGAAATCATAATAGTATAAAGGTGTATTATAATTCAAGTATAATATCATATACAATATCATTTACTCCATCCTTTATACATCCCACATATGGAATTAACGATTCAAATCACTTCGAGGGGGCGGTAGTCCGCACTTCCTAAAATGAAATTATCGTGTTTACCCATAATGGAAATCATAAAGTATGCCATAAATGAGAAATAAAGAAGGATAAGGACAACATAAACAGAATATATATATCATATATGAAAATAGTGTCATCAAAATGGCCACCATTATAGGTGTTAAAAGAATTTGAACAATCATCGTTTCGTGAGGCAGTATTTCGCCACCCACAGAAACAATATATTCATTAACCATTAGACAAAGGTGTGTGTAAGTGTAAACAAAATCCTTATCATAAAAAAATCCTAGTATATTTTAGATACTGTTTTTGTTACAAAATAAAGTAATAAAAGGAGTTTAAGGGGTTGGAGAAGCAAAATAAAACAAAAGAACATAAGTGAAAACACTACCTTTAAAACGGGTAACTCTTTTTGATTTGAGCGAAAGGCTTCCTTGGGAAGAGTTCTGCCCAAATTTAGGCTTCTAGTAGTAAGGGAGGAAAGTTGGGAGAGTATTTGGGCAGAGGTTGGCTGAGCCAAATGGCTTGAATGTGTGAATAAGGTGGGAGTGGTGGGGGCCTTTTATAAGTGGAGAGGAGGGGCACTCTTGGAAAGTAAAGAAAAGTCACATTATTATAAAATGAGTTTCGGATTTTGGAGATCCCAAACTTATATAATTCGAGGATAAGGTGATAAGGGTTCGAAATCACCCCATCCAATAGGCTTTGTACAAGTTTAAGCCTTGGATTTTACATTATCTTCTCATTTTATTTAAATCGTTAAATAATGAGGTCATCGTTGCATCATCATGATGTCATAAATAATTTAATTTATTTATTGTCTAAAAATATTAAAAAAATACTATGATGTAAGAAATCTTTTTAGATTTCCAATGAATATTTATAGTCAAAAATATGACTTGTATAACCCCATGTAAAAATTGTTTTAGTAAAACATTTCATGTTTGTGTCATTTTTTACTTTAACATTAAATAAAAGGTATTTATGTCATTTTCCAACTAAAGTGGCTCCATGGGGTTCCCAAGTTGACCCATGGATTGTCTTGGTCGGCCATGACACATCCAATGAGGGTAGGACATGTTTCAATCTCATCTCATATTATTAAAACATTATTTTTACCTTAAACTACACTAATTACCTCTAATCGCGATTAAGAACTTAAAAGTTACTATTCACCAAAAAATTATTTTAATCTCATTGAACAACATTTTACATCCAAATGACAACCATGTATGTCGGATTTTTTAAATTAAAATCATAGAAGTGGTAATGTTTCATTTAAACGAAAAATCAGTTTTTTATCTACCACTTAGTGGTTTCACTATTCATAAAAAATTGACGTTTTTCAGAATAATGCCAAAATTTCAGCCTAAGCTATAATTGATATTCCGAATTCAAAAATGATGTCTATTTTACAAAATTCCAAAAATATGAGTTGAATTAATTAATTTTATAATTAATTCCCGCTGTCACAACAAATAGCGTGTTTTTAAGAAATAATTTATATCAAAAGATTGGCAATTGTTTATGTCCAATTTCAAAGTGAAATTAATTCTAATGAACACCGTTGGATAAAATGGTAAAAATATATTCTAATTATACTTTAAAACCACTCAATAGTATAATTTATCAGTATAAATTATTTTTATTAGAAAATTTGTTATATGTATTTTTCACTATTCATAAAAAAATTGGAAGTTCTCAGAAATATACCAAAAATTCAACATAGGAAAATTTCGATATTACGGATCCAAAAATGAAGTCCATTTTGAAATATAAAATTTCTATAATTTTAAAAAGTGGTTATTACTATTCATAACGGCTACTTTGATTAGTTGCGGTGTGTTAGAACTCGAAGTTGCGTACAATGCAAGCTATTGCATTATTGAATGAGAAGAGTTTCATGGAAGCTCGGGGTGTTACATCAATGGTGTTATAATGGTGGAAAATAGCCTCACCCATAATATAATTTAAAAAACACACTTACCTTTATTTGAGGAAAAGGTCATAAAGTACCTTGACGATAATATTTTATTCAAGAGATTTAACAAAAATTAAAACAAGGTTATAAATTACATTAAATGGTATTATATTAAGCTGTAAAAATGTTTTGAAATGAATTTTTATGAAACACATATGTTGATGATAATGAGGTCCCAATAGATACTCACATATAAACATCCTCAGATAATAGAGAGATTGGAAAATTAACCCTTACCTTGTACTTTTCCTTAGTCGAGGGTAGGATAACCTCCTTTATAATGGTGAAATAATTGTTACTAAATTATAAAACAACCACATACATAAATATGATATCATATATGATCCTCTAATATTTCATTGTTAATGATATTTCATTAGTATCATCGTTTCGGGTGTTAAATGATTCATTTTTGTTTATATGTTTTGTTACGTAAGTCAGGTTTGTTATGGATAGGTAGTAGTTGATTCTTATCCAGCATGATATTTTGTTCTTAAAAAATATTTTTTAATCATAAAATTATATTTATTCTTGAATGGTTATGATGGAGAATGAATCTCATCGTGTTCATGGAGACGATAATCTGTACATACTCACAAGCGATAATACCATTCTATTGATTGTGGAATAATTTGTAATTGGATGGTTAATCATATATACAGAATCAATAAAATTTTATATTTATTATTTACATCAATTATTATAATTATTATACACATCAAAATAATTAAGTGTTGAGTAACAAAATACTCCATGACGTGTAGATTGTAAGACTTACTTACACACGTTTGGTGACTTCACCATTCATTGGATGGATAAAATAATGAATATGGTTGTAACAAATTTATAATAACATCACAGTATGTAGAAGGTTATTATGTTTTTATTTTATTGCAAAAACAATAATGAAAGTGGAATTGGACGAATAAAAGCACTTTGAAAGAGTTGATGAAATTATTACCTCTTCTTTGAGTGCTTTCTTTTGATTAGATCAAAAAGGCTACATAGGTTGGCTTTATGATCAGAGTAAGGCCTCTAGGTTGATGTGATGGTAGTTGGGAGGATTTTTTAGTAGTATTTGGTAGATCCAAATAGATTTTCAGGTGTGATTTTGAGAGAATGGAAGTAGCCTTTAATATAAGTGGTGAGCGTCACTTTTAGAAAAACATGAAATATTATTTTATTATTCCACAATATTCGGTCTATAATTGACCCAAAAGAATTTATTTCTAGGTTAAGGTTGTTCTAGGTCGACCAAATTCCAAAAAATAGGTTTTATATATGTTTAGGTCACCATATTAACCTTATATTTTATATTTTACTCTTAGTTAAATAGATTAGCTTTTACCATTTATTCTTGTATAATTATAATAAATGGTTAATAAACATACTATAAAAAACCATGCGAACCACAAGTGGTTAATTATTCATATATATAATCTTATATATGTCCTTTGGCCGAACCATATATTTTTAGGAATATTATATCAATTAATAATATAGTATTCGTTTTAAAAACACATTTATGTCAATTTTGGAACTATTTGGTATTTTGATTTTCTAAAGACATAAATACATTACCACTTTGAAAAAATTTATTTAATCAACCCTAAAATTTCATATTAACCATGAAAATTCGAGTAATACATAAGAAGTATTACTTTTCATTTATATTAATATTTACAAAATCAATTATTTCAATATGTCATTAATAATGTAATTACTTCGTCATCATTGTACATAAATGAATTTAATTATTTAATAACTAAAAATTATACATAAAATACCATTATTTAGGAAATATTTTTATATTTATATTGAATATTTATAGGAAAATTTATATTTTGTATAACCCTATATTAAAAAAGTCTTAGTAATTAAAAAGCGAATATTACATTTTTAACTCTTCATTAAATAAAATAATAATAAATGTATTAATCTAATAAAAATTGACAAAAAACGAAATATTTTATTCATAAGGTTGATTTTGGTCAAATTACAATTATAAAATAGAATTATAACAAGTGTTAGGGTAATTATAATAACATTTTTACCTATAATTATCCTATTTAGTTTGAACAGTTGAAAAAAAATGAAAAGTTACTATTCATAAAAAATTATTTCTATATTGTTGAACGAAATTTTACTTACTGATGTAAACATTGTCTCCATGATTTTTGAAATTCAATTCACAGAAGTGGTAAAATTACTTTTTATGCATATTTTGTTAACATTTCTAAATGGTGGGTAAAAGACGTTAAAAAGTTCAACATAGTTTTATATATCTAATATTATTAAAAAATGATACCAATTAATTAAATTTAAATAATATATGTATTATTTATCTATATTTTCATAAAATATATTTAAAAAAATAAATATTTTTTTAAAAAAGTCGGTTTAAAAAAAACGCAGTGTTTTTCACTATTCATAAAAAATTGAATGTTTTGAAAGAATTACCAAAAATTCACACTAAGATAATTTTGATATTCTGAATATAAAATTCAAGTCCATTTTGGAAAAAAACATAAAATTTAAAAAAGTAGGTAGTACTATTCATAACTACCTTTAATACGGCTAGTTTGATTTTTCATGGTGTGCTAGAACTTGATGTTGCGTACAACACAAACTGTTGTATTATAGAAAGAGAAACATAACATCGAAGCTACGGGTATTACACCATAGAAGAATTATGTTGGTTATAAGTAGTAGCAAAATGTATCATCAGATGATCCGAAAATGAAAAATCAATTTGAAGCTCTATATGATGAAGCTAGACTATCATATTCCGAGGAATGCCAATAGTATCAACCCATACTGTGTATTATATATGAAAAATGGATCAAAATGAAATGATCCAAACAGACAATTGTTGTAGAAATTTCATTCATGATATTATATCACACTAGGATATATATCATTGATAGTATATGCCCCTACCATATGATAAGGGAAAAAGATATGCTGATGGGAATCAGCTATGATAATGAATGAATTGTAATATTTCGTAAAGATGAAGGGTTGAAAATTATTAGCTCTTGGAATGTAATTTATTGGGGAAAAGAAATGAGACATAATGATTTCCTATTTATTGAAGGTTTTAATCACAACCTATTAATCATATGTCAATCATGTGAAACATGACATGCCATATGCTTTTTCAAGAGATTATGTGTCATCAATGAAAAAGATGGTGTTGTTGTATTGAAGGGAAAGAATATAAAATGTAATCTCCACCTCATTAGTGAATTATAAAATATGTGATTTCTATCAAATGAGGAAGAAAATAATTTTTTGCATAAATATTTTTACCATGTTGTCCAAAGATCATTTGATTATTTGGGAATCATTAGTGCGGCTCGAGATCTCCGAAGATTTTCACGAGATGGTACACATACGTGTGGTACCTTCTAATAAGGGAAGATTATCTGAAAGACATATAAGGTAAAAGAGTAAAGGTCAAGATTATTTATTCATTTAGTTCATATTGATGTGTGTAGAAAAATTTCACCAAGATCTCTTCATGGGTGGAAATACTATGATCTCTTCATTGGTGATTATAGAAGAATGAAATGTGTGTCATCATTATACAAATGTCTGTGGACTTCAGTTGAATTAAATATATAAATAAGAAGTTGAAAAGAATCTACGTCTGAAAATCCAGAATATCCATAGAGATAATATAACAAAGAGAAAAAATATCCAAGTGGAGTATTATGTTGAGAAATATGGGATAAGACATCATGATTCAATTGTAAGGAGTCTACAACAGAATGGAGTATTTGAGAGGAGAAACCAGATTATCAATATCATAGAAAGAACAATGATCATTAAGAAAAAACTTCTTGTGAAATTATGTAAAGAAGTAGTTAAGACAATAGTATACACATAAAATAGAGTGTTAATATGTCTAAATAAAAAAAGTACTCTATATGAGATATGGTATGGAAAAAACTCCCCATTTATGTACTTTTGAATCATCAGAAGTAACTGTTTAATTCTCCGAAAGGTGAAACACAAGAAGTATCAATCCTTTGGAGATGAAGGGATATTTATTGGCTACTCAAAAAACAGAATATAATATAATTTCCTCAATAAGAGTCTAGTAAATATTGTTGAAAGCCATGATGTAACCATAGTATAGGAAGAGAAGAACCATCTGGAAATAAGAGATTAATATTAGAAGAATTGTTATAAAGAAATATGAAGATCAAGGGATTCCCTAGATCTTGATTTTAATTCAAAAGATATATTATATAATGAGATAGATGAACAAAATTCAGTATACGCACACAGATAAAAGAGTGAAGTTGAAATTTATAGACAGAACATTATTGGTGATCAGAAAACACCAGTGCAGAAAAGTAGGATGAAGACTCCACAAAGCATCATACATATCACATGTAGAGACTAAATGTTTTAATGAATAATTTGGTGATGATAATTAGATTCAATATATGAATTAAAAGAAGTACTAAATTGAGAAGAATTAGATAATGGATAATGTTTTCAGACCAACAGACAAGAATGACTTTAAGGCAAAATTGGTCTTTCATATAAAAATGAATGAATATGGTGTGGTTATTCAAAATAAAACATGACAATTGTGAAAATGGTAATACCAGATAAAATTAATAGATAATGATGAAATATTTTCAACACTTGTAAGGTCATAGACAATGACATTATTCTACTCCATAGGAGTGAAAATAAGGAGAAAATTGTTTTAGATAGATTTCGTGTCACTGGTTCTAAATATCATTCTAGAATAAGATGTTTACATTGAGGATTCATATGTTTTTCTCAATCACGAAGATGAGAAAAACAATTCCATATGAAGAAGTATTTATATGGTTTGAATCAAGCGCCATGATTGTGGACTTTAAGTCCAGATTGGTATATGAATATTCTTGGTTTTCAGCATGGTGGAGTTGATTACAATATATATGTTAATAAGAAATGTGAACGAATGATTATGGTGCTGGTATATGTTCATGAAATACTATTTAGTTGTCCAGATGAATCATAATGTAGGAAATTTTCTGAATTCATAAAAAGTTAGTTCTAAATTTCATTGATTGGTGAACTAATGTTTTTCCTTGGTTTATAGGTATCAAAAGGAAATAATTTCATATTTATTTCTCAATCCAAATATTCCATTCATGTTTTGAGAAGGCTTGGAATGTATAATTTCAATAAGATAAAGACTCATGTGTCCACCTAGATGAAACTATGTAGGGATGATGAAGGAAATTTATTTCATGTTATAGAATATAGGAAAATCATTACTAGTATATTGTATGTGACAATGACAATACCTAATATTATTTTTCCCACATGCCAAGAAGCATGGTATAAAGTAATACCAAAGAAAGACACATTATTTTTGTAAATACAATACTTATATATATCAAGGGAAATTAGGATTTTGGATTGATGTACAATGATAAATCTGAAAAATATTTATTGGGATATACTGATTCAAATTGGACTGGTTTAGCATATGACCAAAAATCCACATGAGGAGGTACATTTTATCTTGGTAGATTATGTATTTCTTAGCTTATAAAGAAACAATATTTCATTTCACTGAGCACCGCCGAAGATAAATATATTATGACAACTCAAGCATGTACATAGCTATTGTGGATGAAGCAGTAACTTGAGGATATGGGAGTTAAAGTGAATTCTCCAATATTAATTAATTGTAATAATCAAAGTGTTATAAATCCTAAAAAAATCAAGTCCATCACTTAGAGACAAATCAAATTGAAATAAAATATCATTTTATCAAGGATAAGGTTTTTAAAGTTCTTGTGATGTTGGAGTATATTCATATAGAAAAACAAGATGTAGATATTCTGAAAAAGGAATTATCCAAAGAATCATTTGAAATGCATCAAATGGATTTTTTGAGTGTAGTGGAATCCCCTTACATGAAAAAAGTATTAATTTAATCCCCCATTCTCCATGAGGAATTGTGTGTTTTCCCTAATGTTATAATATATTCTATTCACCCCATTGAAGACCTCAAATTAATGGACTTAAGGTTCATTGAAAAACAGTTAAAATTGTGCTATTAAGAGGGAGAAACTGTCTTAGTCAAGACACAAGGAGAACTTTTTATTTTGAGTAATGAGATATGTGGATTTTCACCTGTTAGGGGGAGCAGTGACATACTGAGAGTATTTAACATAACAATGCTAGACATGATTGATCAAAGGATACATATCATGATAGTTGACGATCATGATGAAATTAGAATAATTTTTTTGAAATGGAATTAAGTGATTTATTGATTTACATTTAATTATACTATTGTTTCTCAATTAGAAAATTGATCTTGAGAGCATGGAGTATGTGTGATGTAAAACATTGATTATTATCTGAATCACATAAAGAGAATAGTGACAGAATATCGATGAATAGTTAGAAAGCCACTAAAATTTGATGAATTGTTAAGAGAATATTTGTTGACAAACCCAAAGCGGGATATTTTAGGGAAAAAATCACCCAAGGTGTCCTCTAGTCTAGTTTAGGGTGTGATTGTGTTTATTCAAATAGCTAGATAACCGTGAACATAGAGATATCAGGGTAGGATTAAATATTACATGGAAAACGAAGGAAAGATCACAAATAGAGAACAATGGTATATGGAATGAAAAAAGGAATCAGAAAAGGAAGAGGGAAATGTAGCACGATGTGTGGACCACATATGGGAATAGTTTTCGGGGAGCATATGGTTTGTAGAGAAGGCATGTAGTACACAGATGGATTGTGGAATGTGTGATGATTTTTTGGATTCTCAAAAATGATGTGGTGATTTTAGAAGCCGTGAAGGTATTTTTTGGTGAAAGCTGTCACAGCCCGTCCTCGGGGCCTGTGCCGTGACTACCCCATGCCCGCCTTCCATAGGCCAGGGGCTGCCGACTAGTACCAAGGCGTAATTCCTGGTAAAAAGGGAAGGCATTGCCTTTGTAAAGTAAACAAACACCACAGACCAAGCAAGAAGAAGAAGTAAATACTAAGTAAAAACTGGGTACAACAGTAAGTGCGGAAAAGTAAGTGGGCCAGAATACAAACCGAAACTGAAAGTAAAGTACAACTGGAAGGAAAAACAGCAACTGAAAGTAAAGCTGCAACGTCAAGCTGTCCAATGGAAATCCCACCGGAAGGGTGAGTACAGATAGCCTCCACAGCTCCTCGGGTCTAGCCGCCCGCTCGAGAAAGTCCTAACCAGTGGTCCACCTCCAGGTATCATCCTGCTCCACCAGCCTCAACAACGATCAGCATTGTCCGTCATCTACAACCAACACAACGTAGTGCGGGCATAGCCCGTGCAGGGGTGAGTATAAGCTACTCAGTACGGACCCTGAGACCCCCGAAGGTATCCCAGAATCCACAAAGGATAATCCACAAAGGAAAGGTACAATCACGAAGTAACATCAAACACTACTTAGGTATATGCCCATACATATACCTAAGTCATCAATTCCAGTACGCTGCAACGTCTAAGCCCAAGTAAAACCCAGTCCACACAGGAAAGAAAAACGTAATCCACACAGGAAATCACAACCCAGTCCACACAGGAAAGAAAAATGTAATCCACACTGGATAGCACAACACAATACATATAGGAAAACAAAATATGATTCAGCTCACACAGGTATACATTTTCATATGACGATAGAGATGATCAGATATTGCCACTGATTCATCTAAGCCGTCGGACTCGAAAAGGATCGATAGGTACTAACCCCCGCAATGACCCAAAAAAGATCTGACCCACACATGATCGATATGTAACTAACCCTCGCAATGACCCACAAAGGATCTGACCCACAGAGGATCGACAGGTAAATAACCCCTGCAATGACCCACACAAGATCTGACCCACAATGATCGATAGGTAACTAACCCCCGCAATGACCCACACAGGATCGGACCCACACAGGATCTGTAGGAGCTGGCCAACACAGGACCGCTGAGCGCTGACCCACACATGATCTGTAGCACTGATCCACAAAGGATCACTGAGTGTTGTAGTCATCACTGTCGAATCCACTGAGGATATCTGTACCGTCGTCGTCGTTGCAGTCGCAGCCAGCTCTAGGGTTCCCGCACACAGCAAGCTCGTTCCGGAGGATCTGCTCCACGAGACGAGGGGATGATACATCAACTGACACATAGTTCGAAGTTTATGTATCCAAAAGTTCCATATCGTCAATAGGAACTCAACGTCGCAGACGGTGCGTCAATCGGACGCCCGGTCTGAGAGTGATTGGCTTTTTCGATCTAGGGGCCTGGTTGGTTTTTAATGCAAAACCAACCCGACCGTTCTCCAACTACGTCCAAACCTCGAACGGAGTAAGCCAAAAGATCTTTCTCAGTTAGATGAATCCATCAAGGTCAACGACATATAAATCCGACATCCGGAGCTCAAGTTATAAGTGTTTCCACTCTGAGGGTCCGGTTGGTTTCGTGTACGAACCAACCCGGCCGAACACAAAGTATTCCGAAACCATGAGTGCAATATACCGAAACGACCGTCTTGATCTAAGTATCACATCGCAACTGGCGATGCGTTGATCAAAGGCCCGTAGCTCGAGTTATGGGAAACATACCGAATAAGGTTCGGTATTAGAGGGTTCGGGCCCAGTCCGACCCGGCCCGATACCCTCAGGGTCGGCCCGTCCCGGGTCTGGGTCCAGCCCGCTTGGGCATGGCCCGGCACAGCGCGGCCCGGTCAAGCGGACCGGCCAAGCAGCCGGCCCGGCGTGCGGCGCTGGGCGCGCTAGCCAGGGGTTCGGCCGAACCGTTCAGGGCGGGGGGGGGGGGGGGGGGGGGGGGCTGCCCCCGCGTGAAGTAAACTGCGGCCCCTTAATGGGGCCGCTTCGTCTGGACAGTCGGGGGTTTCGAACCCCCGGTTCATCCATGGTCCGGCCGGCCCGCTCCGGCCGGTCGGCCTCTGCCGCCACGGGACCGGCAAGGCCGGACCCCTTGCTCCGACGCCGGTGTCCCGGTACTAGCCGCGGCACAGAACCGGCTGCGGCCTTGGTTCGTCTGGCGCGACGCGACAGCGCCACACCCCTCCGCCGCGGCCCCGCTCTGGCCGCGGTGCTTTAGTGGTTCTCCTGTGCGGCGCGATGGTGCCACATCTTTGGTTCGTTTTCAATGGTACGGTGCGACAGTGTCGGGTCTTGGTTCGTCTTCAACGGCGCGGCGCGACGACTCCATGCTTCTCCCCCTTTCCTTGTCAAAAATTCTATGCGGTGCTTCGGCGCCGCGTTACCTTGCTCGCCGCAACAATACCAACAACCAAAAAGGGGAGGAGTGTCGGTCATGTTCGTGTGGTCCGACCACCTCCCATTATCATGATAAAAGGCGGTTCACAGAAGAGGAGGTAGTGACGGAAGATTTCACGAACTAACAAATAAAATAAAACCCTACCTCAACGCTGTCGTCGAATGAGCGTTCGTCGCGGAATTAACCGTCATGGAAGAAGAGGACCGCCATACAAGAAGAAGATCGTCGCGGAAGATGAGAATCATCGTTAGCATTATGTGATCTCTGAGGAAGGCATCACTCACCATCATCCGCCCTCGGAGATTGGCGTTCTTCGTCGGTGGTGGTGTGTTCTTCGCGATCTTCGTCGGTGGTGGTGCGTTCTTCGCGTTCTTCGTCGAAGAACGAAGATTCTTCTCTTTTTCTCCCAAAGGATTATCACAACACAACCCCCAAACATAATAAAATAAGTCCAACACTTATTTTATTATCAACCTAAGCTTTTGAAATTCAAATGATAAGAAACGAACAAATAATTTGAAAAATTAATTGTAACAATTTAACTGCCCAATTTAATGGGGCGTTTCTTAACCCGGAAAATGCACGATTGACTTTCATTAAAGAGGGGGTTTGCGGGTGCGTTACTTAGGAGGGAAGTAACGGTGGGGCTCCTGTGTTCCCCACCTCACAAATATCCTACCAAGTGGGCAGTATATTGTGGTTTCCACCTTATCCACTTCACTTAGCTTATGTGGCTTTAAGTAAAATAAAATAAAGTGTCGCATAACTTTTATTTATTTCTTAACATAATTCCAAAAACTAAAAAAACCACACCCGAGCAAACACAACTTTGGAAAAAGAGTTTCAAAGGAAATACTGGTGCTGCAATTCCATCGGTGTCCTCGGAATTCAATTCCGAGCACCGGTTCAAAAGTTAGAAAAACTCGCTCGTTCGTTCACTGAACGTACCCGAGCTAAACTTCGAAAAATGATTCCGGGCACACCGGGCCTCATAATTAGGTGTCGTCAGAAACTGTGTTCTTCTAAAATTCCCAATAAAATTAAGAAAAACAATTTACGTGAATTTTATGGGTCTTTACAAAAACATGATGGTGATCTAGGTCTTCATGTAAGAAAGGAGCTAGTATGTAGACTGTGAAGGGAGAACGGTTCATAGGACGATTGAAGTTTGTGGAAGATGCATGACATGTCATAAAGAAAATACAACATGAAGATTAGAAAAATGTTTGATTAGAAAAATTATTGGACATATTTTTCTATTTAAGGAGAGTTTATCCCATCCTTAATTGTGAGCGAATTTTGTTACGAAACATCTTTACTTCAGGAAGAAATGTGGCTATGTCTGAAAGAGTTCAATTATAGTTCGTGAAGGATAAGTAGTTTGTAGGGAGGTCATTGCACATAGGGTGATGCGGTTTCTAGAGGGTTCTATGAATGATTTTTTTTGGTGATAAAGCCTCCAAGGAGAAAGTTGTATGTGGAAGATAAAAATATATAGGTGGTACACCGAAGCGAAGATGTCATATATAATCTATACGTGGTATGCGGAAGGAGAACGGTAAGTGGATGTTGGAAGCGGTACACAGAAAGAGAAAACTACATGGACGATTGAAGTGGTACATGAGAGTAAAAGATATGTGAAAGAGGTACATGGAATTGGAGGCAGTATTTGGAAGAGAAAATCTGATTATCTTACTCACTACGTAGTTAATGGAGGAAAGAAGACATTCCATGTTGGAATCAAAGAAGCATGAAAAAGCACTAAAACATTTTTCAAAAGCAATTTCCTATAACCTTATAGTATGTGGAAATGTTTATTTCATCTACGCGTGGGAAAAATAATTCAATAGAGATTCTTTTTATTGTTGTGTATTTGTGATTTCATTCTAATGATGTGACCTACAAGTCGATAAACTATGGTTGGATCCTTTCCATGTGTAGAGGGAAAAGGAAGAAGAAGAAGGTTATCCTTCCCACCACCAGTGAGCCAGAGGAAGCGACATAGAATGTGACCATTGGGAATATAGTGAGAAGACTCTAAACATTGTAATGGAATTGAACCAAGTCATAGATGATCTATTCCAAAACATGTTAACAACAATGATATTTAGTGGATTTTTTACATAGGAACGCCACCGTTGTATGATAATTGGATGAAGACAAGTGTGGGTGAACCAAGTAAAATCATTGTGTCATGTGAAGAATTTCAGTTCTATTAATATATCACCATGGTAGAAATATATATATTTGTGTGTTTTTTGTTGAAAAAAAATATCTGAAGTGGTGGTAGTTTTAATCATTAATACTTGTATTTACCCCCCCCTCCCCTCTTAGGCTATTTGAATCATTGATTCCATCAAAGCTGAAGACTGAGATACAACTGGAACTAGTAAATGTATAACTATATTGGGGAAACATACTCAGGTTATGAGTATTAACATTTCACTTAGAGAGTGACCTTCTGATCCATCAAAGGGTAAAATAATGTTATACTACAAAACACATCAACATCTAATGTCTTTTAATTTTACTATAAATCCGGTTTCATGTGATCAATGGATAAGTTGGTTAGAGAAGAAATTTATTGCATTAGGAATAAATGATTGGTTTAATGATTTCACAATTGTTTATTATCACTAAAGAGATATGGATAAATGGTTGTATACGATTTAAAATAGTAAGTATGAAGGAGAAATATCAAATATTAATTGAAAGGATTCTAAGGATCATTTCTTGGAAAATTATTTTTTTTCCTGAGAAATTACAATATATGGAGAGGTAATTCTTGTGCCTAATAAAAATGTAACATAAGAATGATTTTATGTTTGAATAAAACATTATATGATTATAAAGTCAAGCTAAGGAGTATATATATAATAAAAATATCAATATTGACTATTTCATTGATGGTATTGAGCCAATTATTTTAAGGGAACTGGTATCCCAAAAATTCTAATCTGAAGATGACATTATATAATTCGGTATCAAGATAGATAATGAATTATCCAGGTATTATTTATTATAGGGGAAGAAATAAACAGGAATATTAAATAAGGGAAAGAAATATTTCCCCCCATGTTATAATTATGGAAAGCAACACTAGAGTAATTTCTTGTAATGGAATGATATTTTTTAACATATTTTGGAGATAAACACCACCATGATCATGATTTAAATGTAAAAATATATATTTTTTGTTTTAAATTATAATATTCTAAGAAGATAAATAAATATTATAATTAATGTTGTGAACATCAATGGAATATACCCTAGAATACGCTAAGTGATCAAGGTCTGACTTATCATATTATTATGACTCATGTGGAGAGATTAATCTGTATGTGTATTTGTATTCAATAAAAATATTGTATAAGTTTTTCATCAGTGATATTATCATTTTTTGAATAAAAAAATAAATATAAATTGAACTGTATTATATTTTATATAAGGATTTGTATTCATGTGTTGAATTACATAGATGACTAAGAAAAGTGATACTGTAAAAAGATAATCATTTTTTAAAATAGAATATTGAAGGGTCATAATCCTTAAAATTTTCACATTTCTGATTCAACAATGATGAAGATATATTTTTTAATATATTATTGTCGATAATAAATTAGTGAGTGATTTGATGGTTTATGCTATCTTTGTTGGAGATTACTGTATTTTTGGAATTACAAAATAAATTCAATAATTTGAGATTTTCATTAAGGAATGAGGAGAAAAATATTTTTTTTGAGGAATGCATTTTATATCAGGGTATAAGGTAATAATGTTTTAAATATATTTGGAATGTGGACTTATGAGATACATTATGTCAGTTGGGGAATATAAGGTTTACTAGATTTTAGTAATTTATTGATCTTCTTTCTTAATTTTTAGACTCTAAATTTGGATAGAAATATTATTGATGAGTCTTATGGTTAAAAATTTATGAAATAATATAAGTTCGATTGTGGGGTTATAGTTGAGGATTTATAAATTAATGTATTATTGGATAACGTGTGCAAAAAAATTTGGTTTGGGAATATATCTATATATAATAGTAATGACTTTTCATTCATTTTATGATTCATTGAATGTTTATTTTAGATCCTTAAGAAGAAATATTTATTTTTGTTATTCATTTAATATCCTAAGAAATGAGTTTGAAATTGATCAAAGCATAAAAATGACTGAAATTGTTCCTATTAAATATAATGATATCAGATAAGTGTATTTTCTTATGTGCTCAATCTAGATGGAAAATATATTCCTCAACACTAATAATATAATCTTGAAAAAAACATTATCCAAGTACCTTAAATTTAAATAAATAAAATGGTATTTTAAATTATTATATATTTATGTATTTGTGGTCATTAAATTTTCATTATAATTCCAATTCTTGTGAACAATTATATCTGTAACTATCCATAATTATTTATTATTTTTTTACATGTTACTACCTTTTCCCATCCCACCAATGATTTCTTACTCAGAAGCCCAATAATGTGTTTTTATATGTGGCCTTTATTTATACATTTCCTTATTATCAATGGGATGTTCTATTAACAATTTTTCTTGATTTAGGATCCCAATACAGTTAATTAAAAATATCAAACCCTTGATTTCCATGATCAAGATTTAGTTGTGAGGAGACAATTTATTTAATGGTGTAAAATAAAACACACGAAGATTTCCAAAGATGAACATAATGTTTGATATCATATATAACCTGATAAATTAAGCATTCTTAGAAATGTAATTCTTTGATAAATTATAATATAACTCATTTTAAATAAATTTATTCCCTTTGATAGCATATGATGTACACACCAAATGGTTTAAATAAAACATGATGCTCTATTAAAATATTTTTATTTAAACCTGACTAGTATCACCTATCCTTTAAGGTATTATAAATGAAAAGGATTGACTAAATTATGAAAATTATATGGTTTAATAATTAATAAAATAAATTCCATGGTTATCTATTATTTTGAAAGAAAATAATAACAATTTGAAAGAAAAAGCATTGTTTTTGAAAAACACAAATTTTTTATAAAAGGTGTATTAGTTGTGAATTGTGTACATAAGTTAAAAAAAATTTAAAATTTTTTAAAACTTTATTTGAAAAAATAAACGTCATATTTGAAATCTACAATTAAAAATTCTCTTTGTATTATTATTTCAATTTTTAAGAGATTAATTTTTCTAGATGAATTATTATCAATAATGTTTTTTATTGAATACATCATTTTTTATATAAATTGTTCATGAAGTGAAATTATAATATAAATAAAATTTTATATAAAATTAGTTCAATTATATTAAAATTTTACTAATTTCAGCCATTATAATAAATTTCATATTGAATTATTGTATAAAAACATTTTGACATTTTGGTAAAAAAAATTCAGAATGACTTTTTTAAAACACATGTCCATGTTGAATTTTATATTAAATTTTTCCAATGATGGGAATTAAATTTATTATAATGGATTAAATATTTTTATTCAGAATATACAAAATTAAAAAATAATGTAAAAATTAATATTTATGATAATTAATAGTGAAAAATGTAAACATTTTTTACTAATGTTTTTGTAATAAAAAGGTTCATCGGGGGCTAATATATAAGATAAGGAAAAAAAATTAATAAAAACTTCTATAAAAAATATTTTATCACCATATGAAAATATTATATATTATAATCTTCTATAATTATCCATTTTGGATCCTTTTCTTATCTAAAAAATGTTGGTGTCATATTTTCCTTTCTAAAATTCCATGTGTGTCCTCTCCCCCACTTATAAATGGATAAACCATCTCCTCACATCTTCATAATTCCAAATACAACTTTTTAGGCCAAAAAAATACAAAATAACATAAATGAATCATTTACAACAACCTAGTTCAATTATTCTTACTATTAAACCCTTTTATGAACGGATTTGGTATATTCCTAAAGAGGCTCACAAAAGAAGAGGTAAAATTATTCAATGTGAATATATATTTTATTTCTTCTTCAACCCCTTGAAATAATCTCAAACTCTGGAAATATAATAAATACAATATTTCTTATATAATTATTTTTTTTATTTTTTTAATAACCTATATCCACATACAATTCTATCAAATAGAAAATAAATCTATCGATCATGTGTACAACAGTCTACCATATAATGAATTGGTTTTTTTAGTTTCCCATTACCACAATTGATGACTGGATAAAATATTATGTTTAAATTACTGACAATAAATTTATGATATTGTTATAAATTATTAATTATTACATCACATATACCTTCTTACTTTCTGTTTCATGGGAGGATACAATAGCGTCACTCATGTATACGGTAGAATACAACCTCAAAAAGGGATATTAATCTTTTTTTTCACATACACTATTCAAGGAATGTAGTAAGGAGAACGGTAAAGAATATATATGATACTTTTTTTTACCATAAATCACTTCTAAAAATGCAATATAACATGTATATTTTTTTATTCAAATCCCTTGGAAAACATTATTTTTTCTCATGCGTACGTGTGGACTACTGCCTCGATGTAGCGATGAAAAATATTGTAAATATTTTTTACATGGAGGTAAATAAAAAATTATTTTATTAATATTAATTATATAGAAGAACTATAAAATATTATATTAATATTTATTAATAATATTTTTTATCTGGTTCTACCCCCTGAGTAAATGGAAATTCTATTAATGTATATATATGACCTACCTTCTCTATGAATGCTGAAATAAATTTTTAATATTTACCTATAATGGATTACTATAAATAATTTTATAACAAATATATATGATACTTGCATCATTTGTTACATTATGGTGTTTATTTAACCATGTTCATTGTAAAAGAACCAAAATTACCAATCCCAAAACATACATTTAAAATGTAGCTATTATAACCCAAAAGAGAAAATTTAACCAGTAATATTTAATAGAAGGGTCATAATAAACTATACATAAATCATATATGGTATGATATATATGATTATATTTATATAATATATGTATAATAAAAATATATTTATTATATACGCGGTTGAATCAATTACTAAGGATGTTGAACATGTCTTTTGGG
Organism: Viscum album; assembly: GCA_963277665.1. Lineage (NCBI taxonomy): Eukaryota > Viridiplantae > Streptophyta > Magnoliopsida > Santalales > Viscaceae > Viscum > Viscum album. The sequence continues at coordinate 559,793,682 of OY728142.1, forward strand.
TTTCTCTTCATCCGTCTACGTCTGTAAGATATATTCCATATTTATCACTTAGTTCATTTGGGGGGATGTATATACTTCCCATTTGATATGTTATGTCATGAATAAATTTATCTTTTTAGTATATTATTGTTTAATTGAATTTACTTCTATCATATGTAATATAATTCATAAGTAACTAATGTGGTCATTGTTTATTTTACAATCTCTTCTTTTCATATATTTGTTTATTATTAAATTTACAATAATGATATCAGATAATATATTAGTCAGGAAACACATGAATTTTCATCACATATGGTTATTCCTAGAAAATTTACTTAATTGTAAATTTCTCCTCCCATAGTTACATAAAATGATTTACTAAACCATTTTATGAAAATCCAAATTTATTTATATTTTCTATAAAAAAACATTTCTCTTCTATAGCAATGTTTTAAATTAATTTTCAAGAATTTTTTAAAAATTTTCCAAATTATTTATTGAATAATTTTTTATCCATCATTTTAAATTTTCAACATGTTATAAATGGAATCATCTTGTCATTTTCAAAATGGGGTGTTTTTTTACTATATCCCAAAAAATTGAAAAAAATATTTTTTATTGTACTATCCATGTATATTATTTATTGCTATAATGAACACTCATTATTCTAAATATTCATTTATAATATTAAAATTTTATTTCTAATTAATAGCTTTCCCAATATTTTGGATCATTTATTTCGTAAAAGTATTTTTGAAAGTAAAAAAATGATATTTTTATTATAAAAGTTTTTAATGGTATTTTTATAGAATTTTTATTCATCAATGAAAAAACCTATCATTAACTTTATGATAAATTTGGAATATGATGCAACGTTTTCATGCATGTCATTTCTCTTGGTTGTTTAGTATCATTCTGACTAGATGTGCAATTTTGATACCATTTTCCGGATTACATGTAATGGTTTATGTTTTTGTTTATTGATTGTGGAAAGTATTATCATTTCACATGATTGTTTTTTAATATTAATTTTTATGTATATTATGTTCCAACCCTTCCATATAATTAATGCATCGAAATTAAAATTTGATAGGTGGGGACAGCCAAAGCCCCTTGATTCTTCAATTGATCTCATGAAACAAACAATATTGGGTTGTTTCCTAATTCCTTACCAATATATGTAATATTTCATGGAACGAGGCCTCTATAGTATGGTTATGATGTCTTGAATTTTTAATAACCACATTATGATATTAGTTATGGATTTTCCTTGTGATTATTTCACTAGTTAAAATTACCATGGTTATGTTTCATGATCATTTTTATACATATATTATAATATTTAATAATAATTTATTCGTTCTACTATATTCTATTGTATTTTTTTAAATGGAATGTGTTTCAGTTATTTACCATTACATATTGATTATGATTATTTATTCATTATTGATTATTTTGTATAAATACCTGAATTGAAAATCTGGTCCCAGATCTTTCTTATGTTTTGTTTGACATAGGTTACTATGAAGGATTTTATGATTGTTATGTCGGGATATTCCAAGGGGAAGAATTATATTTTTAGCAAAATTATTTGTGTATTTTATTTTATAAAATGTAATGTTAATTTTATGTATGTATCTAATTCATCGAGACCACTAAACATTTCGATCCACTAGGATTCAACTACTTGTATGTAATTCCAATGTAATAATGTAACCAAAAGCACTTGGATACTAAGGCTAGAGTCTTTAAAATATAAGTATGTACATGACTAATTTATATAATGAAAAAAAATTAATTTCATTATACATGAACTTATATCTCATTTATTGTAAGTTAATCATTTGGAAATGGATTTATATTTCTATCATATTTTAATCAGAAATATTTTTAATCCAATTTCTATTGAGGGAATTTATGATCCTTATCTAATAAATCCCCTTAAATTTTATTATCTTCTATTTTTTATGAAATTTATATGTTTTGGAACAATTTTCATCTATTTTATACTGAAAATGGTTAAAATAATTATGAAATGTTGAGATTATTTCTCCCCATTATGGTAAATACCCTTTTTCATTCCTATCTACTATTGCTAACATTTTAAGGATTTTTTGGAAATTATATAATAATATTTTAAATTATTATTTATACATATTTGAAATAAAAAAATATTTTGTTATGGGCTTCTTATCACATTCCGAATGAGTTACACTTTACAAAATCTATAGACATAATCTTTGATTTGATAATTTTGACATGAAGAGAATTTCAATCATCAAGACCACTCAACTATTTTAATGTTACTTACCAAGTTCTCGAGAATATAATCAAAAAAAAATTTCCATAATATTTTGAAACTAATTTTATATTAAATATGTTATTTAATAATTAAAAATATATCTTCCTTAAAAAAATATACTCATGATCTTTTAATGAAATTTTTCACCTAAAATAACAACATTTGATAATAATTGTTATTTTCTAATAATATGATCCAATGTGTCACAAAAACTCCCTCCAAATATACCACAATGGTGATATATATATATAATTACCCTTGATTCCCACCTCTAATAGAACCCAGGTTGGAAAGAAGTGTTGAAGGAATAAAAATATCAAGAAATGGGAGAAATTGACTTCTATAATAATAAAGGACTGGGAAATTTGATTAATAATAAACAAAAAAATCCATGAAATAATATTTTACGAAACCAAAACCATCCAACATGAATATATAAATAAAAATCATATAGAGAATAGTTTCAAAAAGATAATATATAAAAGAAAATCTCTGGTAGAGACATAAAAACTATAAAAAAAATATGGGCTATTATAGACCATCACAGTCCATGTAGTCCACTTTTGAAAACAAAAAATAGTTTATATACATAGGGTAATGATAAAATTATACTAAATCGAAAAACCAAAGAATCTTGTTCAAATGTGATATAAGCATAATAATCCACCCTTGAGTAAATATAAAAACTAAATGAACATAAACTGTGAAAATATCCATCCCAACCTCAGTAGGGCGTAATCACTATATAATATTAGCCGAGTAATATAATATAATAAGAATCACATTGATAAGGGGTACCCCGCATATCTTTCCAACTTCTATACCACCCTCACACATGAATTTTTTATGTCCTGGTTTCCCCATATCTTTCATATACCACACCCCCAAAAATAATGTTCACATTATATCACACTTGAAGTCACTAAGGCTCAATGCCCCAGAATAATAAAAACATCACATATCTCTCACATACACATGAGTTATCACATCACAAAACCAGCCATAACCATTGTATTTGGCAATCATGAACATATAGAAAATCTACCTTATTCCCCATTATTAAATATCCAACCCCACCATATGCCACCTCACAATTATGCTCATATCAGCTCTCGACCGAAAGAACTTGGTCCATAACCCCACAAGCACCATCATATCTCTCTTGTAAACACATGTGCCACAACGACTCACTTGAAAGCAACTAGGTTATCACAACCACAATATAATTCTCTAACAGTCCAAAAAACATAAAAACATTTCAATACCTACCTCTCCTAGAAGAGACATTGGGAATGACCAGGTACCTAGACATCAGTCCACCTCTCCGGATATCAGAAAAAACACCCATGACAGACTATGTATGAGTCCTCACATAGTTCTTCATGTTGGTTCTTGCATATAGAAATATCATGGAATTAAAAAGTATATAGATATATATCCACACACAATTCCCAGCTTATGGGTTCACAAAAAAAAGACTAAATAACTCAAAAGATAACCACTGTTGTTGCCACCTCAAAATTGATAGCACCACAGAAGACAAATCCACAATTACATCACTAACCAATTCCATTTTATCTTCCAAATCATTTCATTATTTATAAAAAAACCATGTTTTACCACATAACCCACCATTTAATAATTTATCACACATTTCCAACCCATTACCCCATCCAAAACATATCATTTCAATAATTAGTAAAAAAATTCATTTAAGCCTTCAATACTTAAGAATATCACAAAAGATACCACTTATTCATTGGAATCTCAAAATTCTGATCATACCATCACCCTACCACCCCACATGAATGACCAAACAAACACCGCTTCACTTTCCTCCAAATCATAGCTAAAAAAGGGACTTCTCCTACGATCAACATAAGAATTTTGTTTATCCTGTACTAATTTTAAACACTCACAAACAAGGTGAAGAATCAAAGTTGTGCTCTTCACCACATTGAGACTATGAACTATTGCCTCCCTAACCTTTATCCATCACAAAAGATAACTAAATTGTCTACCATATAGGGTCTCAAGCAGAGAAATTCTAATGGATGCTTTATATCTATTAATATAGTAAAACTCACTCGAAGGTAGGTACCACACCCAAGATCCAATGATGTCCAAGAAACAGACCCACAAAATATCCTAAAGGTTATTGATAGTCCACACCATCATCCAATCCAAATGAGGGTGGAATGCAGTTCCGAGGAATGACATAGTGAAAAATGTATACTAAGATACCATCCGTGATACTGAGGTTAAATTTTTCCTGATCCAAAAGAATGGTCCTCATAACTCCATGAATCCAAAAAAACCTCATCGACATACCTCTTATCCAAATCATCCATTGTTCCCAACTCCTTGATCGCTTTGAAGTGGAATGATTTTATCAACTAATCCTCAATCACCCAGATAATATCATAAAATCCTGGATATATGAGTGAAATTTGGAAAATATCCATAAATATGTCATCCTATTTCAACTATGTAACATCCATTAGTTGCAAAAAAACTACGAGGAAAATGATGCTCGAGCATCACCTACCAGAAATCCTAGAAAATTTCTAAAAACTATGCCTCTTCCAAATTCATCATTCACCCCAAAAATTGCATCCTTAAACAACAATAAATTTTAGGAACATCATGGTTAAATTCCAAAGGTGAACAATAAAGCTTGTGGATAACCCCATTGTGAATCACTGTAATAATAAACAGCCTCATAGAAAAAACATCAATTTCTTTCCAAAATATGACAATCCCTCCAAAACATCACTATTTCCAACATGATCATACATTACCTCCACCACTAAGTCTACAGATTTATAATTATCCACCTATATAACCAGATAATAATATAGTATCCTAAAAAACATCCTCTACCACTATCCTTCATTGAATCAATGTGAAAGGATTCCAACTCAACTGTTTCCTTACAAACATCCATTGACTCCCAAAAAAACCTACCCTAACTTCCTCCTCAATGAATTAGCCACAAAATTACATTGTCATGAGGTTTAGAATATCTAAAAATCCTATTTCAAAAGAAAATCCATCAATACTCACAATTACATGTTTATATCATGCTGAGAAAAGTTATACCACAAAATCTTATGATTTCTTAAGACTACAAAGAACTCCCCACTGATGTAATTATGCTATAACACAATTTAAAACAAAACTAATGATCACTATGAATCATGGGTGTTATAGTTAAATTGGTGATTAAATAACTACCTAAACCCATAAGATATCACTAATCATGGATGAATTAACATGTAATGGATTCCCAAATGGTACGAATAATAAAACACCATAAACATCACACACTCCTCAGAAAAATGAAACACTAGAGCACTGACCAACTTTCCCTTTTGGTAACAGAACAATGCCCATCACTGATTATTCCACAGAAAAAAATAATCTTACTTGATAAATAATTTAAATAGGGATTTAACTCAAGGAAAATTTGGCACAAACCTCTGATAATATATTCTAAGGCCATGAAAATGGTGAGCCTCTACAATAGTCTAGGGTTCTTCCCACGTAACAACTACCCCACCATTTGACGAGTCCACTGCTAAAACCTTCTAAGAAACTACATGCCTGAGTAAATGTATCTCCCATGTATAAAACATACACTTTTATATCATTATATAGAGAGTTTGGCATCAAATAACCTACAAAAAAACTCTGAGATGATCATCGATGTCCTTCTCTGACTTTGGGTAGACGAAGATATCATCGATGAATATGATGACAAACCTATATAGATGATCCCAAAACACTGTGTTCAAAAGGCCCATGATGAATGTGGGTGAATTAATAACATTAAACTAGATGAGTACATAATTGAAGTGACTATACCTTCTCCTCAAGTTAATATTTAGGATATCAGTCTCCTTCACCCTCAATAGGTGATAACCAGAGTGCATATCAATCAAGAAACCAAACTCTCTCCTTTAAGATGGTTGAAAAGACCATCTATCACTGGGAGAGGGTAACCATTATTTACCATCACATGATTCAACATTATGTAGTCTATATAAAACCTCATAATACTATCCATCTTATATTTAATAACACTGGAGAACCCCAAAGTGGAAGACTGCGCCATATAGAACCCTTCAGCATGCAATAAACCATCTAAATCCTCAACAACGGCAACTCGGAATGTGTCATATTATAAGGACACAAAAAAATTAGTGAATCACCAATATAAAAGTATATCCAAAAATCTATATCACATCGAGGGGGGATCATCAAAATTTCCTCAAGAAATGGCATCGAGAAAATTCAAAATGGCCCTGGCATCCTCTATCATTTTAGACATACCTAATTATAGAGACAGCTCTACCCGCAATTAAAGACACAGATCTACTTGAAGACTTCCCATTTGATAACCCCGCAAACCAATGAAATCAAACTTCTAACCATTCGCATACAATAACATGAATCCCATATAGAAAGAATCAATAATAGTACATATAGAAAACAACTAGTCATTATTTAGGATAACATCATAAGGCTGCATTTATTGCATGAAAAGATTCCCATGGGATTGATGTTTCACCATTATCAGTGTATATCCCTTGAAACCATTAAAAATGATAGTCAGACCACTGAATAGAGAATTAAACAACAATGGAATAAATATAATCTCTATATCTATTCCAAAATAATGAGATAGGGAAGGTGAGAAAATAAAGTGAAAATATTTTTAATCAATAAAATCACAAACAATGGTACTAATCAAATTGATCATACCTATGAAGATCTCCAAACCCACTGGAATCACTACCTCCACGACATGTAACTGAACATGCCCAAATCCTCTGCCACCCTTCTTATGACCACCTCTATATCCATGATCATGTTGAGGTCCCAAAACACGTGAAACTTCCCTATTTCAGACTATACTAACTTCATCTCCACTCGGCAGAGAAAAACCATGCTATACCTACTTCGGAAATTGTCTCACTAGTAATAGCTGCTGATGATGTAGATGAACCTATCCACCTCCACCCTACTGAGCCTAGGGAACAATAGAGCACTAGTTCTGGTAATAGAATCCAACCCAATAACCAATTAAATTGGCACAAATCCCCTTAGAAAATCAAGGAAACAACTATCCCTAGAAGGATGTAATGGAATATACAGAGATAAAATCCCCAAAGGTCAAACCCATGAATTTCATAGAACTTGAGACATATCACTAACAAATCTGTTCATTAAGGAACCTTTTTTCCTCTCCTCTCAACTGAACCTCACTGTGAGTGATTCTTCTCAATCAGATCTACCATATTATGAACCTCTAGATACATTGGAAATGTAAATAGAGTGACTGTATACTAGATTGAAGGATATAGTTCATCCTCATGACATGACTCATGAGACTCCTCATTAGAAAAATGATCTGGTAAAAAACAAAGAAGAACCTTGAAATTGATTCCCATATAACAAATGAAAATATTCCCCTACTGAAGGGAAATAAAATAGTGAATCTTTACTACCTTCGTAGTCAATGGAATTAACATATAAATAACTCCTTTTGAATTCACACTAATGAAACATATACCTACTTCTACTCATATAGACATAATATCAACCATTAATGTGCAGCTCCCCACATCTGATTGACTTCCAATGTGACCCATTATACAATAGTTGCCTAGAACAAACTGAAGGAGAACTCGATCTCCCACAACCATCTATCTTTCTCGAAATTTGAAAAGAAACCCTCATACTTCACCAAATATCGGCACTAAAAAGCATGAATCTCTTTCTTCCAAGTCGTATTCTTATCTTCTAGATCACCCCAAAGGTTTTCAACCACTTCAATATGCTAAACATAAATTTACTAATCCACATTATAATGAAAAATAGAATCCATAGCTCTGTACAAAACATTAATTTCCTAATCTTGGTTGTATGGAATTTTTTAAGATTCATTATAATTCACGTTATCCTTTTTAAACATAAAAAAACCAAATAAAGACAATAAAAAATCATCATGCTTTATGTACCTCACTTAGGTCTCAACCCTACAAAAAGATCCAACTCACTTGGTCATTCAATAAGATCAGAGTCCATCCATTGAATCACATGGTCCCTAAAATCATGTGTCCTAACAAGTCTCTCTATTCTATGTCACACACTAAGGGAAACTGAATCAATTTCCTAACTGACCCATGAAATAATAATTGTTCCAATTTCCAATCATCATCATATCTCTCAAGTATCTCTTATAATACCACTCATTCACAACCCCATCCATCTAAAGATAATACAAGAAGGGGGTAGACAATGACATATCAATTCTCACCACCAGTAGGACCCAAGTTAAAGACTGTCATAGAGTGTATAAAAAACATGATATGGTATAAATTCCCCTATAAAATATTGTAGGACATATAGATAAGATAAATAATCCACAAACAACTCCAAGAAATATTATAAAAGTAAAACCAAACCATCACACATGCATGTATAAATATAACTCATATAAGAAATAGTATCCAAAAGTAAATACCCCCCTGGAAAGTAAAGGTATAGGCATAGTAGATACAAAATTATCAAAGCTATTAATGTCCCAAATGGTGAACCTTTTCCTCATAGAGTCCTAAAATATTTTATGTTCATAGGGTGAGCATACATGTATTCTCTATTAGAAAATCAATGTGTCACACTCATATGTAAAAAATGATTTCTAATTCACCCCTGAAAAAATAGAATAACCAACATCACCTAAATAGATAAAAAATCTATCAAAAATTCAATAAGTCACACTCAAGAAATAACACAAGTCATGTAATATATTATAATAAGAAGAACATCGATAAAGGGTACCCCGAAAGACATTCCCACTGGCATGCCACTCTCACACACAAATATTGTATGTCCTAGATCACTCATCACTTATATATTAAACACCACCCAACAAGAATGGTCACATAAAATCATTTACATAGATATATATTCCAACTGACCCATAAACATGACAACATCAAATCTCTCTAGAATACACCTAGTCCATCACATATCAAAAACTTCTATAACCACAGTAGTAGGGTATCATGAACATATAGGACATGAACCACGTTATCTCATCCTACAATGAATGGGTCCCACCATAAGACAGCCCACAGGCACAATCATATCACATCTCACTTGAAAACACATAGGCCACCACCCAATATGAATGATAACATCTCTTCTAAAATCACCCGGGTCATCACATATTGCGTGAAAACACATAGGATATCACCACACCCATATCCTTCAACAACATGACTATGACCAACACATATTTTGAAATACATACCTCACCTAAAAGGTATAGTAGAAAATATAGGGTACCCATCCATGCATCCTCCTCACCAGATGTTAAAATAAACTACCCAGCGCGACTCTGTGGTTGTCAGAAGATAGTTCTCAATGTGTGTGTGTGTTGTGTATATAAATCACAAAGACTATAAACATTTGTATATGTATATATATCCACAAATATATCCAACATTTGATTTTAGAAGAAACCAATATCCAACTCATAACGACCACATATTCTCATACATCTCTAAAAGAAAAACACCATAGAAGCCACATCAACATGTCACGTCACCTAAAAATTCCAATACGTATTCCCATTCTTCACATTATATTTCAAATACCCAGTTTTACCAACAAACACCCTATTTAATTTTTCATCATCCATTCTTGACCCATTAACCAAACCAAACCAAACCATTTCATTTCAATAATTATTAAACAAGTCATTTATACCATCACAACATGGGAATCGAGAACAATGAAACAACATATAACATGTATCTAAACATTCCCATCATAAAATTACCCTGCCACCCATAAGAAAATCCAAATCAAAACTACACCACTTATCCAAAATCATAGCTAAATAAAAAATGATATTATCACCCAAAAATAACTGCAAAACATCAATCCATCATCTTCACTTGACCTAACGACATATCTACTTCACCTAACCCCCCCCCATAGCACGACAACACAGATATCACAATCAAGATCATTTGAGAAATTTTGAAATGGGGAATTTATCCAATTTCAATTTTAATTTGGGGAATTGTCATAGAATCTATAATCTTGGGACAACCATTTCATTTTTAAAATATATATGGTTACCCAATTTCCATTTAGGGAGATATCCTAATAATAGAAAAAATAATATCAATCAACAAATATCATCCATCTCAAAAACATCCCCATGTAGCCTCAATTTCATTAGGTCTTCAAGCCCATATAATAACAATATCTCAAAAAATACAAAAATCAATAAAATTAAGAAAATGATTCTCATTTTTTCGGTTAAATTGGAAATTAAAAAGTTATTTATCAATAATTAATCTAATAAAACCATAACACCTAGAGAAAAAAATAAAACGCCGCCTTTATGATTCACGATAAAGTGAAATTATGGATTTCCATCATCATGATGATATCCAACTCACTATTCAAAATAGGGTAAAAAAGAAACAACCATAAACTGTAGCTGAACTTGTGAAACTACAGATTATCATATGTCTCACTAAAGAACCATAAAAATGAAACTCAGAAAAACCCCGTAATTCTGAAAAAATTCTGCAAAATGAATATTGGAAAGAATATTACATGAAAACCTACTAAGAAAGGGAGCAGAACCTACCACAGACTACTAATGGCAATCCATCTTAGCGAAATGATCGAAATGAATGGAAGAGGGATTGAAGTACTACTCAGGTCACATAGGGGTCTACCAAAATGATAAAAAATGGGGGAAACCAAATAAAGAGACACTAATCCATGATAGTAGAATGAAACCAAGATTCAAATAAGTTTCATGTCATGTAATCATTAAAATGGAGGGAAATACATGGGTTTCAAAAAAATTCTAGCTTTCACCAAAAAGCACATCCCTATGATGGATTTACAATCTAAAATTATTGTAGGCCATGAATCTCAGTTACATGATTTGTACGATTTTCAAACGATACCCCTTAGCTATGAAAAATTTGTAGACCATATAACTATATGATACGTGAACCACCATTACACATCATGTAGACAACAAACATCATGTATTTATTAGAGAAGATCTTCTGCACCTACATCTTCCATGAAAACTCTCATAAACTACCCCAAACACCTCCTACCAAAAATATTAGAAATGTAATAGAATTGGATAGTGTAGATTAGTACACAATCCTAACATCCTTATTCATTCCGTGGATAGTTTATAATTATGATGATGATATGTTTACAAAACCCAATAATATTCTAATGGGTTATAAAATTATTAAATAATAATACTTTTATGATACACATTTATTTTCTATGGGGTATTATTTGGTTTTTTCTAAAAGTTTTATGATCTTATAGTATGAATATATATGGTTACATTATGTAATAGGTGGGCCCAAAATTATATATCCTTCTAATAAATTGGGTAATCATGAATATCTCTTGAGATAATTTTGACTAGAATGGGGAGTGTGACCAGATCAATAATGACTTTTTTTGACAATGATTGTGTTGGGAATAAAAATTGACTAATTATATGATGGAATGTGGAATGAACAAAATCCACTATGATAGTCCTTGAAATAATCCTTGACTAAAATTTTTTTTATATGCTTATGTCTATGACAAAGACAAATAGATTATGCCAATATTATTTCTTCATGTCCAATGTTCCTTGATTAAATTTATGGTTAATTTCTTATGAATCATCATGAATTATTCCATGATTATGTATTATGATATATAATTTGTTGTGTATATTTTTAAAATGGTAACCTTATTTTCTTATACTATTATACTCATGTTAGGATTAAGTGATCATTGATATCTCTGGGGTTTACCCTTACTGATAATCTAATCTCACACATTATTATATTTCCCTTCACTAGGATACGAATAATGATTTTATATAAGATATGATAATAAAGGGTTTCTTTTTTAAATAACTAAGTGGTCGATGATGTAGATCACTCACGAAAAAGTTGTTCATGGATCCGAGATTCCAAATACCCTAATGTTATATTATACTAATATAGATCATTAGTTAATTTATTGAATATTCATTTAAAATAATGTAATATTAATGTTATAAAAATATGTTTCTCTATATTAATATAGTGATTCATTTATAATTTCATAGAAATTTACTGAGTTTAAAAATAAACTTTAAAGTAAATCTAACAGAAGGATGGTCTGGAAGTCTATAATATTTTATATAAAAGATAAATGATTTTATATGGTGTTATTAAGTATTCTTATTGAAATTTAAGGATAAAAATGTATCATGTTATTTTATATACAATATTCAATTTACCATCCATTTATATTGATCTAAAATAAATATCGTGAGGTGAAATGATAATCTACCACTTCAATTAAGACTTTTGTTACTCATAAATGAATTTCATCATGGATATTTATTGGTTGTAATGATATTTTAGGCTTATAATGAGTATTATGCTTATAATGATGTATATAATATGATCATGTGGAATAGAAAAATTTTTGTTCACTAAATGGACTAATATTTATATACTACATGGACCACCATATATTATGTATACAATATTCGAGGTGAGTGTGGATCTTATTTAAAGTCCCCAATACCTCCATTTATTAATATAACTATCCTAAAAACCTTCATATTTTAAGACCTTTCCTACACAATCCCTAAGACATAGCTAATTAGGGGGTGGTTGGATATGATACTAATCATATTATAGGTTATATATTAACTAATATGGGATTTTTTCATCACATATGATGAGTATTAAATTTGGTCCCTCAATCGAGATAGACTGAGGAAGTGTACATACCTACATATATAACTCATATGTTGTTATTATCAATCAGATGAGGGTCATGTGATGTGCTCATGACTAAAGGTGAATTGCATATCATGTATTTATTGACCTAATTTATCAGTTCTTGGAGAATCAATAATGAATGAGTACGAATATGATATTGGAATACTCTCTATCCTGTGGTTACATGATTTCATAGAAAAATATATCTTATGAATATGAATGATTTTATATGATATAGTTGGTGGACATGGCTATAGAGACATTGGGGTTTTATGGAGACCTTGTAAATCCCCTCGAATCCTAGATAGAATTGATTATTTTCTAGAGGAAAATATTTCATACAATTATGAGTTTAGGAATTTATATTCATTTTCAATAATATAATGGTCCATGGGGTTACACATTGTGGTTGAACAAATTGGTATTGTGTTTCATGAAATTAATAGATATACTATAATGGATTATGGGATCCATATTCATGAGTCATTACATAGATGTGATACATGGTGGAGATAGTGGTCACTTAAATAAATTATTCGGGATATGATTTCATGAGTTATGTATATGATATAATATAATGAAAATGGGACAAATTAAATGAGTATTATGAAAAAATGAGGGATTGTATATTATATTCTATAAATATTATATGTATTACTTATATATTAGTCTATATAATAGGGTATGATATAGGTATATATTATTATAAGATATCATTTATTCCATGGGAATTCAAATAACATAGATGGGAATATCATTTAGTACGATATAATGTTATAATCGCCACTACCTTTACTATAATAATTTAATATATGTTAATATTGTATTTCGTGGATATGAATATAAAATTATTTTATGGTAGTAGAGTATAAATTTTTTTTATGTTCTAATCACTCTGTTTGGTTATCATTAAATAAAACAGAAGGGAATATCAATTCCCATATTTTATGAGTGTATAAATTTACTATAATTGTGACTTGTATTTTCAAAATTTATGATTTAAATCATGAACTACTCAAGAATTTACAAAATTATTATATAATTGGGTATTCACTATTAGATTGTTTCATCCATGCCTTCCTAAGACACAATTTATTATTTCAACTCCCAAATTTTCCTTATTCCTCTATCCTTTCCCCATGATGTACCTGAATACAATGGAGAAGAATATGATACGAGCTAATTTATAATCAATTATGTTTCAACCAATGGATATATTGTGGAAAGGAGAGTCTAATTGATACCCTGGAATTACCTTTAATATTTTTTTATTGAATATATAATGGGTATCTTTTCAATGTAATATACACAAGATTTTATCTATTTTACTTATGTGGTATCAAGTTTCATGCATAATAGAACATTGGATTAAGGGTTTTTAATCACATCTACTATGTAAAGTATTTTTTCCCCTTAGAAACACAAAAATATTTTCATCGCTAATTATTTTAGCAGAAAAAATCGATCACAAATGTTTAATAATTTATAATATCATAAATAATATGGATTTTTTCAAAGAATTTTCTTTTGGTTATAGTTAGTTCACTGTAATTTGTGGAACATAGCATGAATCATAGATTTCAAAAAAAATAATTTAAAAATAATTTAAAATCCTCTATAAACATGACAATATAAAAAAAATATGATATTGATCATGCTAGTCAACGCAATTACAACATTATAGCCCACATTCCTTAATGTGATGAAATTATCTATTTAAAAGAATCATATCATTGAAATTTTTTAGGGAAGATAATATTCATCAGTAAAATAGTATCATAGATAATAAAAAACAATAAACTATACATATTAAAATTTAAATTAATAAAAATAAATTAAATTTAATGAAATATTTTTTAATATGTTACACATTTAATTTTTTATAATAGTGATTAATAATTAAATCCCTAATATGGGGGACGAAGTTGAACAATAAGGGGATTAAAAACATTAGTACAAGGTGATTAAACATTTACAGGTCTAGGAAACTGCAACCCTAAATATCATAGAAGGTGAAACAAAACCTTAAACATTTTATCCTAATAATCATAATTTATATTCAACAATTAATTATTATATATCAAAATCCTGAGGATATCCACATGAGATGATATCTTACCTTACTACTCCAGAAAAAATGATCATAATCCATTTTAATGTCCTTGAATGGTGAACACTAATTAAATTATTTCAATACAATAAAAAATTTCTTATGTCAATCCTAATAAAAAAAAATTTAAATGATACCATCATATGTTAGTGGAATGAAGCCAAAAATCCTTATCAAATTTTAACTTACCCTAGATATGTCCCTTATAAAATTTCCCAATGTAAAATCTTAACTCTCTTGAATATGAGACATATTTACAATGTACGACCACATAAAATTTAAGTGATAGAGAAACAATTAACATAAGTATTTATATATACATATAACAAAAACATATTATAACCACAATATTATTTTTCACTAACCGAAAATATTTTATAAAGTATAGTCAAAGTTGGTCATCTTGTACAAATAATATTTTTTATAGAAGAGTCTCATTCATATTCCATAAAGTTAATTGATTTTTTATATCAATAATACAGGAAATGTTCAAAATAATTACCTGAAATGAAATATTATACATACAATCAACTAATAATGATAACAAAATATATGAATCCTATCTTTATAATTTATATATATACTCGCTCTAGTTAATCTACTTGAATATGATAATAACATGATTTAATTACCTATATAGTACAAGTACAACCCTTTATGAGTTATATGGGAAAATATAGTGGGATTGAGAAATTATAAAAAATCATTAATGATAGTTGTAATGGTCTATGCCTTCAAGGTCAGTTACTTTTTCTGATTTTTGGTACAACAGTATCTTGGAGGAGGCGTAGAGTGGTCCTTGCGGTTTTGGATGTTGAAAAGATGGATGAAAGAGAAAACTCAATGTGTAAAGTTAACGTCATCTAAAAATGTGTTTCACAACATAAAAATTGTATGTTAAAAATGGGTATATTTTTTGGGTTAAATATTACAAAGGGTACATTTAGTTTAGCAAAACAGAACTCCAATGATTACATGACATCAAATGGGATTACGAATCATGTAATTCTAATGTGTAGTTTATCTTTATTGTTTATATTGGATCATGTTTTCCTTAAAAACTACACTTTCCCACTCATTCTAGGGGCCAACGGTTCTCCACTAAGGCATTTTTAGATTCCTTTGATGGGGATTGATCTAAGGATTCCCATCATTTATCCATGGATTCCTATATTTTATCCTTGTATTCTCATCATCGATTCACCATGAGTTATTTACTCATTCTCATTCGTTTACGTTATGTCATTTTTTAGAGTTAACTTTGGAAATGTGGTTTGGTTTGTTTTATGTGTTTGGGATCGGTTTTGATGATATTTGGGTGTATTGTAGGTTGATCTACGGTTTCTTGTCATGCGTTTCTGGTTTGTGTTCATTTTTTCCACACATTGAAAAGTTACGTGAGATCAGAAATAATCATTATGTACCAGATCCCCATTCTCATAATTTATATGTTCTACATGTGAGAATTTGATGCACTTTGTTACCTTTGGGTAGATAGTAAGGGCTGGCATAATCATATAATTAATTAACATGTTTAAAATTGATGGGTATGGGGGGGATATCAATAAATTGGATATTTTTTATATATTTTTAATGTTGTTATGAATTCCCATTTAAAATCCAAAAAATTGTGGCTTTTGGGAGACTTTCTTACCATGAATTTGATATATAAGATGGTAGTTTTTTTTTGTTTTTGTGTGTGCGCACCATGATTAAATGTTTAAATAACATTATTTGGATAATAATAGTTTCTTAATGATATTTAGTTTTTGTGATAATATTAATTCTCATAGAAATATGTATTGTGATTAATCCCCATAATAAATGGGATGTCAGGATGTGTTGTAGTTGTATGTGGATGTCAAATTTTTGAATCGTTATGGGGCTAGTAGATGTTGTATGAGAATTTTTTTTGACCAACTAGGTTGTGTGGTATGTGGGGCACTGATTTGTTGGTTGGTTAAAATTGATGTGATGTGGAACGTTTTCAATTCTAGAATATATGATGTGGTGTAGTTGTTTTGGTATGTTGTGGTTGTTGTTGTGTGATGGAAAATATGCGTTTTTGTGTCTTCACCTAGATTAGGTGATGTGATGTAGTGAAGATTGTTGATGTTTGGTGATGTGGTGACAATGGTGTGGTGTGGTTGTTTCAGTATCCTAGATAGCCATGTAATAAATTATAGTTCCCTGTGAAACGAATAAATTAATGATTTGGATGTATAATTTAATAAGTTGAAAATTGACTGGTGATTAATGTCTAAAAAATAATGGATTTAATTTAATGAGTACTATAAGGAAAAATGAATTGGACAATGATTAAATGTTTTGTAACATGTATGTTTAATGTGGAAATTTTTGTTTTACATGTGTGGAAGTTGGGTGTTTTGTGGGATATGAAAGTGGAAACAGTTGTTACAATTAATGTATGTTATGTAGAGATGATATGGTGTGTTCATGTGTTTTTTATATGAACTTATAGGTTGGGTATTGTGTGATATTTATATGTCATGTTTGTTTTTGTTTTTTATTTGAGTCTCACTCGAGTTGGATAACCTAACCAATGATCAGAGGTTCTAGGATCCATGTGTTTTCCCCAACAAATTGGATGGTAGTAATATGGATGGCCAGAATCCCCCCTCCCCTCATGAAAAGAATCATATATTCCATGTATTATTTTTGGATATTGTATGGATTATTTTCAGAACCATGTGCTGAGAAGGTGTGTCATTATAAGGCATGGGGTTCTAGTAATGAATGTTTGAAATATATTAAATTTAACACATTCATATGTTTCATGAAAAATTGTAATATCTTATAAATGGGGTCTTATATTAGAAACTTGAGGGTAACATTGAGTTCAGAATTCCAATTTTTCCCTAGGGATGACATAACCTTTTTGGGCACATGATGTTTGTGGAAAAGTCATCACTGGCATGAAAATGAATAAAATAATTAAATAAATTATGTTATTTTGATACTTTAATGCAGTGACCTAAAATATTTTATAAATAAATGGTTATAGAGAATTTCAAGGATATAATCTAAATCTAAGAGATCTATAGGACCATTGGAGAACCATCAATCATGATTATGTTGGAAGAAGATGACTGGATCATAGATCACCGACTAGTGCGAGAAAAAATTCTAGGATCTCCCCAATGGTCATGATTCAACTCCTTTCCTAACCATTGATTGATGTGTATCAAGGATGGGTAATTTTTTATTTTGTTTTATTTACCTATTATAAATTTTTATTATTAACATTAATCAATAAAGAAACATATTTTTATAGTGTTTGGTCATCTTATAGTACGGGATTATTTTCTTGGTTATTTTTGGAGAATTTCTTTGTGATTATCGATTATTTTCATTTCATTCTAATGTTGATGGATTAGTGACAACACGAACATTTTTCAAGGTTCATTCCTCATGTTGTAGATGTTATTTTCTTACATATGTCCTTGTTCATTGTGGAAATTCAACATTTGACCCGTGTTTTGACACATACAGAGCAAATAAATCATTACAAACCGGTTTCGTAGCACAAAAATTCAATATTGTAGATCTGGCTTTAACATGATGTGAATGTGGTGTGATGATGGTAATAGTGGTGGATCCGACGGTTTTGAATTCCCCAATTCAGGTTATTCGGAACATAATTAATAATGATGTACCAATCGATTTTCAGAATTGATTTCATTGTTCGATCATAGTGTTCGATGAATAAGATATTTAGATGATGATCTCTCGTGGTTCCAGAAAAGGTGACGAAAAAATGGGGCCTGAAAGGGCATCCAGAATTGCATGAAACAGATATGGAAATATGAAAATTCATGCACTACACAATGTCTAATACAGATCCACACTGTGTGGGACCCTCTAAGTAGCAGATAAAAGTTTAGTAAAGAGATAAGTATCACATGGCAATTGACATTGTCACATGGTGCGTGATTCCTCCTAAATGGCTTGGCTTGTACCTCATAATGTACACATACATAGGCTGGAGTACATGGGCATAAGAACACCATGTACTACCACACTGACATGGCCTGAAAAAATGTACATGAGCTAAGCTCCATACAGGTACATGGGAAGAATTTCACGGGCATAAGAACACTATGTACTTCTACATAGATACATACATGGGTAGGACTCAGGGACAAAGGGACATGGCGTGTAATCATACTACATGTTCTGTACTCCTTAAATATTGTATTTAATCCCTTTCACTCTATATATTAGACATGTTTCATTAGGTTTTGTTACCTATTACCTTTTCCCTGAGGTTTAGAATTGATAATCACCTTACACGTAGGATAACGATTCATTCAGCAGGACATCATGGATAGAGTTGTTGGAATTATTTTGTGAGGGTAGTGTGATATCATCTATTATTGTTCGTTATCTATGTAGAGTTATTTGTATTGTCAGAAATACAACTATATGGGAGCTAATCCTTGACATAAAATTATAATCTTGATTGAGTTCTTCGTATACCCCATGTATATATGAGTGATCCTCATATTTTTATCATATCCCTTCATCCTTGCGTCATATACATACGATAGTGAGACCCGATGAGAATTATCTATTGAATGGATTTCATTAGTTCTAGAATAATGGTAGAGTGTGTTCTCCCACATGATATCTATATGGAACCTTTGAGCTAGAACAGTAAATTTTTATTACAGTTATGACTTAAATTTAGACTATTTATATTCTATATTATATCTATATATTCTTATTATTGTGATTTAGATATATACATTTTAAGAGAAGATTATATTATCTTGATGTATGCATTGATGATTTAGGGTGTTCCATTGGGTATTGTTATACAAACCCCTACATGAGAATTGTTTTCATGTCTCATGTCTCGCATATACAATCAATCTTTGGAAATCATCCTTCATGAAGTAAGATTGGATAGTTCTTAGTGATACCAAACATACCGAGTTTTGTTCTTGTGGTAACATGATAGTAGTCCCTAGTTTACTAGCAGGTTGGATTTGTTTTAAGACTCTTTATGGTGGGACTATATTTGGACCTATTGAATATTCATTACTTTCTATCATACTCAGTTTGTGGGATTTATATGTATTCATGCATGGTTGTTTATTTTTTTATTTCATCATCGTATAGGTTGGAGATGTGTGTGTTTGTGTCTATGTGTGGTTAGGTTAAAGCCTCCCATGTTCGTGATATTTTTACTCGATGCTAGTTTCTTGCTTCTATATTTTTGGAAGTGGGCATAAAGAGTAACAACTTCATCCCCATTGGGATGGGTTGTGACAGAGTTGTATCAGAGAAGTTAGTTCTACCTTAGTATTGGAATATATGGGTATGGAATGGGGAAACCTTCATATGTGATTGAAGTTCGACTTCCATGTTAGTGACACCATTTTTTGTGGGGAAACTGACATATTCTTACATAGAGACTATGATCACCTACAATTTGACTCAATACGTGAGAACATTGGAGTAAAGGAAAAATGGTACATGCATCATATAATAATATGTTTTTTATTCCATGTCCTCTATTCAGCTCTCTAGATATTCTCATTAACCATAGTACATCTTGTTTACTTGAAGGATTTCATTGTGATGTATTCTAACATGGATTCATTGTTAAGATAATGAGGATGATCTTTTTAGTGGTGAGACATATATATAAGGACTTGTTCTAAAAAATTACCCTATAGGTGGGGCACCAAATATATTCCACCACCTGTTGAGTAGTATATGGTACCCAATCGAATAGCAGATGAGGTGTATAGGATGAGAGAAAATCATGAGTATTTGTTTCATATACCTCTAAAGTTCTAAGGAATAACCGAACCATAGTAGGATTAATACATCCTTGAGGCAGTGACCCATGTTTTCTATCTGGTTCGGGCACTAGTAGATCAGATGGCGATTCTGGTTACCAACATTTTTCATGGAAGAACAAAATGATAGTGGGGTTTGGTGACTGAATCTACAGTGAAAATTTATTAGTAGATACGCAGAGGGATGTATGTATATATGAGGCTTTGTTTCTAAGTAGGGAATCATGATGTCAGTTGTTTATTCATCAAGGCCTAATGACATCTCTAGGCACTAGACATATGTTGTTTTAGATCATTTCTATCAGGTTCAAAACCTTATGTGAGGGCTGTGTATAGACATAAGAGAAAATTTTATCCCTCTATACATTCCTACCTATGTTGGGTTGTTAGAGTGTTATTTGGTGGCTAAGTGTTTCTTGTAAGAGTAGACGAAAACAATGGTTGATGGTAGCAGGAATGTAAGAGTATAGACCTCAATCATGGGGTGTCGATGTTTGTCTCTGGGGCTGGGATATGGGAGACATTTTAAGAGGAGGTTCACCAATAAAGGTTGTGTGGTTCATGGATATTAGGATGGGTCTAGTTAGCCCAAGTACATGTGATGATACTCATGTAACTGTAGGGGACATCATTCATGGGATTTTACAACTCACCACACAGCTGATATAGAGACCATGGATAGTATTCCAAGGACAATACAACAACATAAGCATATAGTTATATAATAATGATGACATGTAATAAGATTTTGGAGAGAATATGGAAGGGGTAGATGTTTTCACGTGATAAGAACACGATCCTCGTGTGATCTACACCATACCTAATGAGAAAATGGATAGGGGTGTGGATAATTAAAAGTGATATAGGATTATAACCCAAAGGATACTACTATGATCTACGATACTATGTGTTTATATTGTACCGTAGATATAGAAATAATTGACATAGCATCCAGAAATTCCTTTCTGGATACCTATTAGTTTTGGGACATAGAGATTCTGGTTGATCCCTTGGCTCAACCCTTGTGCACGAAGACTCAAACATGAGATGACTCAGTGATCCCATAGAAGTTTGGACAATGTGACCTAACTCAGAGAGGAATGATTATTTGTTGGGATTTCATTTTAACAGTGATGATTCCTTATATATTCATCTTGGTAATGGAACAGATATATAATGTTCATAATCAAATTAACTATTTAGGGTAGTGGATGTGGCATGTCCATAGGGAAAAAACCCAATCTTTCTTTGTTGGTGTAGTGGAATCCTAGTAAGTGATGTATGGACTCATGCATATGACAGTGAATCTGATTACTCAAAAACATTCTATCCTAACACATGATGTAGTTGATTTCATGAGTTCCGAGTATCCTTGTATGGTGGTTAAGTATGAGAAAATCTTCCCTAAGGATATTCTAGGTTTATATATTCAATGAGAGGTAGCCATATGTTTTGATCTACACCTAGGGTTAACATCAATATCTACAGCAACATATCAAATAGAACCCCTAGATATTCGCGAGATAAGGGTGTAGATAGAGGACTTGAAATGGAAGGGCTTTGTAAGACCAAATTTTTCACCTTGGGAAGCCCATGTTTTCTCCAGCATGAAGGAATACAATAGATCAAGGTTATGTGTGGACTATCAAAACATGACTCAAGTGACCATTATGAATAGGTATCTAATATCAATGATCAATGACGTTATTGACTAGTTGAGTATGGCTATGTTTTTCTTGATGGTTGATCTCATTTTAGTCTATAACTAGTTATGTGCACGATACAATGATATAATGTTTATGACATTAAAATTTTACTACTATAACTATGAAACATGGTTATATTGTTTTGAATGAAAAAAGACCTAGAAGTGTTCATGGGATTCATGAACCAGATCATTCGTTATTTCTTATAATGGTTTCAAGTGGTCTTAAAAAATGTTATCCTTGTGTACTCAACTTTCAAGTCGGAGCACGCAAGAAATATTAGGATGGTTTGGTATATACTATAAGATAACTAGATTTATGGAAAGCAGTTGAAGAGTCATTTATGGATACAGGAGTTCCAATTTCGGGGACATGTTATCTCAATAGATAGAGTGGCAGTGGACCCGAAAATTTGAAGTACTGTAAGCTTTAGAGCCGCCCAAGACTGTGATAGAGGTGCATAGATTTCTTTGGATGGTATGATATTACTAGAGATTGATACCAGATTTATCTGGGATATCATCACCCATGATTTCATTGACATGAAATGGGAATCTATTGATGTAAATATGGATTTTCTATGATAATTTTACATTTTTTAGGTAGAGATTGAAGTGAAAATCCATCATTAGATTTCCTATAGGGGGTTCCAAGTACATAGTGTTCCATGACGCATCAAGAATAGGTCATAGTTGTGTTCTGATGTAGAGGAAGATGATGAAATCCTATGGTTTTTTCAGTTAAGGGCACTTGAATTTAACTCTTCTACCCATAATATTGTTTTTTGAGTGGTAGTCTTTTCACTGATGTTTTTGGAAACACCACCTAATGGGTAAGAAAGTTTTCATCTATTATGATCACAATAGTCTCATGTATGTTTTATCTGAAAAGGAACATAAGTTAAGATCATGGTTATGGATAGAGTTCCACCAGGATTATGACATCAATATTGTTTAAAACCCCAAGATGGGATACATATTAACAGATTCCCTCAGAATGAGATCTTGTTGAATGTTTCAATATGAGGCATCAGAAAGTTGGCCACATTATCGTTATCCACTGTGGATGGATATAGATAATCATTCCTATATTATATAGTTATTAACCATCCAATTTCGTAGTGATTCAAGTATTCACAACATGATGATATTGACTGTGAGACCCTATATAACTACATATTCATTAGACATGCTCCAAATTTATTTTCTGAAGGCGGGGAGCATGTAGATTTTTTAATAGAATGTATGATTGTAAAAGTGATATTATTGAAGGAGGTTCTAGGAAAGTTTCATACATCTTGTTTGTCGGTACAGACATGACTTGTAATGATGTACTAGGACATGTGATGTCTGATTTGGTGGACCGATATGTAGAAGGTAATTTCAGTGTTTTTATCTCGATATCTTACTTGTATGTAAGTGGAGACTGAGCACCATGTTCCAACGATCATAACTCCACTCCTTGAGTATTAGAGTTGATTTGTGATGTTATATCAACTTAATTAATAAAGGTATTTCCACATATGTCCCTAGGTTTCAATGCCAAATGGGTGATAATAGATTTACCCACCAAAGTCAGTCCATTTCCTATATATTTAAGAGAACAGTTATTTAGAGAGAAGGGGGTGACTTTTTATGAAAAGGATATTCTGACTAAATTGTTTTATGCAATAGTAATTTTTGAAAATGATTCTCTCTACACATCATGGTTATATATAAGAATTTAGGAGGATTTTAGGACTCATTATTGTTTGGGCACAATATTTCACCCCCAAACCAATATCCAGACACAGTGGACCATTTGATTCATGAAAGAAATGATATTGTATATCATGATTGAATTTTTCCATTGTTTGGATGACCACCTACCATTGGTGGAGTTTTAATACAAAATTAGCTACTATTTCACAATCGGTATGGAACCATTCAAGGATTATTCCAAGAAAACATGTAGGTAACCACTTTGCTAGACTAGACTAGAAGATTTAGAAATCACAGTCTAGGAGATGGTGAGGGAATGCATAGAGAAGGTTCATATAATTCAATATAAGATAAATAGTTTGCATAGACCTCGAATATATTTTACCTATAGATAGTTGGGACCTTTGGAGTTCAAGGAGTGAGACTATGTGTTCTTATGGGATTCACCTTGACACAAATTACAAAGATATTTTAGGGAGATAAACATTATCTGAGATAAAATATCCCTTTCTAGACACAAGATATTGTTTTAATAGTGTGATATAGGCATAGATCAACCTACACAGTTATATTGGGTACACAATGCCTTCCAAGTGTCGTAGATGAGAAGGTATGTGCATGACCATACTCAAATTATTGACTAGGGAGAGGTAGAAATAAATATTGAGATACCTTTGATGATTTCCTAATATAGATTGCGGAACAGAAATATAAGATCCTTCATGATGATTAAGTCATTTAGTGTGTGTACAATAGAATAATGGTAATTCTTATGAGAGAATATGGGAGAGGGAGCCTCATATTTGTGCTCAGTACCCACATATCTTTTTGTATCAATTATTTTGGATTCTTGAGATTCAAAGACTCATGGTGGAGATAATTTAATGATTCATACATTACATATACTATTATTTAATATTGTACGGATTATTTTCTAGTTCAGGAGTTGACGAGGTATAAGATTTTGATGATTTTGTTTCCAAAATAAATGTTTGAAATATAGTAAATATATTAAATATCACAAAAATAATGCCTACTTAAAAAACAAGAATGTCATTAATACAGGGGCCTGAATCAGAAAATTGATGGTAATATTGAGTAGAGAACACATGTTTTAACATAGAAATGTTGTAGCCATTACTGGTGTAGGGTGTTTGGGGAAAATTCATCATATCCATCAAAATGATAAAAATAATAAATGAATTATTTTATTTTATTTTATTGACACTACCATGTATCCACTTATATAAAAACAGTTATGAGGAGTTCATTATATTACCCTATAAAGCCAAAAGTCACAATGAACTATTGGATATCTACCAAATGTGATTTTATTAATGAAAAATGACCAGATCAAAGATCAAAAACTGGTGTGATAAGAAATCATAGGATCGATCAAAAAATTATAGACCATTCCTTTTATTCTTCAATGATTGATCCCAATAGAGATAACATGTTGTTTTATATTTTTCCCATTGCTTGTTCTTAATTATTATGAGAAACTTGAATCAATCAACCAATATATTTGTCCACATTATGGCCTTATTGTGGGATGTATTTATTTATTGAGTTATTTTGTGATAATTTCTATGCGATTATCGATTTTTCACGTGTCATTCTAATAGAGATGGATCTAAGACAACACTAAAATTGGATGAGGATAATTCCTCATGTTATTGTTGTGATTTTCTCCCTTAATTATTCATTCATCATGGGTGTTCATCATTTGAACCATGGTTCGACGTAGACCAAGGAAATAAATCATTGTGAATTAATTTATTAGTGAAAAAATTCATTATTTCATATCCAAGATCAGTATATGTGATAGTTGTGAGACGAAATTTTTTTTGTTGGATCATATAATTTTGGATCCCCAATTTCATATTCATTAGAACACATTAAAAATTGAAATAAAAATACAATTTACAATTGAATTAATGTTTTAATAGCCTTTTGCGATGATGATGTGGTTCAGATGATGAATTCCCAATTTTCTAATAAAGGGTGAGGCTATAATTGTGGTCCAAGGAGTGGCCAGAATCACATGAAACAAATTTAAAAATCTATAAATCTCCACACTAAATGTCATGTAACATGGAACCACATTATTTGTAGTCCCTTCTCATAAGATACTTGGGTTTCATGACAGGGATCAATATCACAGTGTCTGTGGCCCGGTCACATGATGTGTGACCCCTCCATGATGGCATTGTGTGTATCCTAGTGGGTTTAGAGACATGGTCTAGAGTACATGGGAATGGGAACACTATGTACTCCAACATGGAAACAACATGGAAAAAATATACATGGGCTAAACCGTGTACTGTCACACTAGAGTAATTAAATTGAAAACATCATGTTATGTATATCTTCATAGAAATATAAATGAGATATTTTACATTGGCATGACCCGAGGTCAATGGGACACAGTTCATAACCCTCCTACACTCTATATACTCCCAAAAATATAGATTTGATTCCTTATACTATATATCATAGAGATGTTTATTTATGGTGTATTTCACACATAATGTTTTTCTATGGTTAGTATGGAATCAACTCATACACATTAGACCTCAACCCCTTCTTTCAGACTTCTTAGATACAGTTGTTTGAATCCTTCCACGAGGTTCAATGTGAGATCCACTATTCATCTTTGTTCCCTAGGTATAGTTCTTGGTCTTTTTGTGACCAACACTATGTGGGTGATGATCCACTACATAGTGGGTTATTATAGATTGAGTTTTTGGTATAGCTCCTGGACATGGAATTGATCATCATCTGTGTAATGTATCTCATAAAACATTCCATATAATCTTCATATTATAATTCTTGATGAGAGTTACATCATTGATGGATTTAATCTATACTATCACTCTCATGGGGTGGGTTATCCAAGAGTAGAGCTATGTTGGACCTTCATGATGGAATCCTAGGCTAGTATTACTATTTTGACTTACGTTTAAACAATGTGTCTTGATGACTATATCTAGATTTTATTATTATATGTCCTATATAAATATTCTTTTGAAGTGTTGATTGTATCCATTTATTGAATGTTCGTGGTTTTGAGGTGTCCTACGAGGTAATTTTATAATCACCATGCACATGATTTTCACATATGTTTCATGTCCTGTGTAGAGGATCGACCTTTTGCTAGTGTCCTAGATAGACCAAGACTAGATGGTTCTTAGTGAGACCATAATGACTGAGGTTTGTTCCTGCAATATCTTGGGAAAAGTGACAAGTTTACATTCAGGTGGGACTTATTTTTAGACTGATTTTTGTTGTATTGCATTTGGAACTATTTAATTTTCTTTAATTTCTATCATACTCTGGATATGGTATTAGTATATATGAATTCATGGTTGTACAATTGTTTTTACATTTCATAAATGTATAGGCTTAAAGATGTGTTCATGTTTAAAGGTTATTGGGATAAGGCTTCCCATATTATTGATATGCTTACTCGGTGTTATTCACCTATCCTTCATCATTTAGAGGCAAGCTTAGAGGTCACGACACGGGCCCTATTGGGATGATTTATGAAACCCATGATCTTACTTTAGTAGTGATGTGTTGACCCATGTTTCTTCAGGAGAGATATGATATGTGGCATAGAATTTTCTATCTATATTTTTTGTTTGGTCCTGAGTGTCTTCATGATGAGATGTGACGTGTGGTCCAAGGTGTCTTTAGAAAAAGCTTTGATTTGCGGTCCTAGGTGTCTTTGGTATGTGTTGTGATGTTTTGTGATGTGACTTGTTTTCTATGTGTGTGCTATAAATATGTGATTTGATGTTTTGTGTGTAAAAGGTGTGTGATAATGAGATGTGAAGTGTTATGTGTGGAAGTAATTGGAGAATAGGATGTTCAACATTTGGGCATGAGAGTGAAAAATCAATGGGGAAGAGTTCATAGGGTGAATATCATTATTTTGATATCGATATTATATTATTCTATTAGGTATATGATTTATTGACTGATCCATGGTGACATTGGGTTTCATTGATGACATATGTTGGTTCTTTGTGATTCTACTATTTTTTCCTTGGCATATTAGCATTATCAGTTGAAATGTGCAATTGAGGCCTTTGTTATGTCCCTACTTAGTATACAATTTATTCGATCCCCGTGAATATAAATTATTTTCTGATTTCTTAGAGGAATTTGTGCACTATGCTGGATATTACAAGCTGGGTTGAAGTTTCTATTGAGTCATTGTCCAAGAATTGTTTTTTGGTATTTACTTTGGGTAAATTTAATTGTATCAAATTTATTTTGTTCATTCATTTTGGGATGGATTATGAATTTCCTTTATCTATTATATAAGAGTTTTTTGTGTTTGTTTTTAATATTTCATGATCATGTTAATTTAATATGGGTAATGCTTCTAATATTATGATATTTTTATACCCTTGGTTCCAGTTTCCAACTTGAGTCCTACTAAAAGTCGAACATGGGGTAATTATATCTATCCATTCATTGTGGAATCTTAGGTTGGAGGGGTTTATGATATAGTGTTATCAAATATATTTGTTGAGTTATTGGATGAAGTCTTCGGTTAGAAAATTTGAGGATTACATGGGTTGGTATGTAAGTAGTTCTACTAGACCTTGGTGCTTGTAATATGACAAAGATACTAGAAAGGAAACTGGATTTTAGGGACCCATTGATCTAGTGCACAAACTCCATGTTTACAGAACAAACATGTGTGGTGAGTCTATATTCAATTTGGAGACATAAGATATGTACATACAAGACGAAAACATTTTTTCTTTTTTGAAACAAGTGTTTATGGAAAATAAAACTAACAAAATGTAAATAATCAATGGTAAAATTCCATTCTACTAATATTTGGATTCACTTATTGTTTTCCCAAATGAATGATGTTAATTATTCAAAATTTTCTCAAATGGTTGAGGTTCATTGGGCTGATCGTGTTAGTTTTCAGATGGTTGAACATGGAGTGGAGGATAAGTCATGATTACAATATTTAAATTCCCTTCAGTAAAAGAGTTTGATTATATATGTGGGCAGTCACTCAAATTTGGAGACAGAGAATTGGATTGAGGAGGTCGAGATTTCATATAGTGATATTTGACCACAAGATAGGTTTAGGGTAACATTGTATGTTAGTCATATATAGGGATCTATGTGTCAATTGTGGACACATTTTCTTAGTAACCACACTATGGAAAATGTGTTGTGGCCCAAATTCCGAAGGGAGATTCGGGTAGATTTTCTATCCTCAATGATGATGGAATCCAAGAGATAGTAGATTATCTTCATTTATTAGAGGAGTTTGAGCATGTGGGAACATTGGAAAAGGTTCATGGTTCTCATTCACATTTCTCCAAATGTTTTTCTAGATGAAGAGTCCATATCACATCTGAGGATCATGAAAGATGAGGATATTAAAAAAGATTCATTCATATGAGGGTATGGGAACTTTGAGTTTCTTTTTTTATGATTGGTGTCCCAAAAGTACTAGTTGTGTTCATGGGACATATGAAATCCATGTTTTTTGATTTTTTGGACTTCTTCATCACTATATTAATTAATGATACCATGTTCGACTTGAAATCAGCAGCGGACCATGTCGAGCATCTAAATGTTAATATATTGTAACTTTGATACCACCAGCTTTTTGGGAATTTTTATAAGTGTGAGTTCAATATGAGATTAAATCATTTATTTGAGAATGTAGTGTATCAACAGGGTTTGTATGAGGATCTATTGATGGTTGAAGTGGTTTTATCTTGGGTGGAACCCAAAAATGTGCCATAGGTTCAAAATTTATAGGTTCTTTTAGTCTTTTAACATATATTTGTGCCTAATTTCTCTTGAGTTTGAACCATATTATCATTTTTTACATGGACAGACTAGGGTTTTTCAGGGAAAAATAAATATATTTAGTGTTCGGTTACCTGAAAGTGAATTTGTTTAGATTCATAGAGATTCAGTTTCCCATAGACGGTGCATGTTTTGTGTATTTCTACGATATGGCCTATTAGGGATTATGATGCATGCTATTATAGAAGACAGAAGTAATCACTCATGGGTCTATGAAGTTATTTTCCCATGTGTGTAACTATTTCACCCATGTTCTAAATTTGGTGAGAACATGTGTTAATGCTAATTTTGTGATGATACTAATTTATTAGTGAGCACATTGTGGTTCTCAAATACGAAAAAATCCTGATATATTCCTTTTCCTTCAATAGGATTATATTCTATACCAGTGGAGGAGGTTGATGTTTCTTCATTATTACGATCTTCATTTCTATTACACCCCATGTAAGGGTAATTTAGTTTTTGATGCATTTAGTTAGAAGTCCATGAAAAATGTGGCTTGTGATTCTGTGAATTGTTTAATTGATTAGAGGAGCTTAAAGTAACGAATCTTGTTTTTTGGGAGAGTTCTAGATGAGGATGTATTTTTTGAATGGATGTAGATTCATATTTTGTGTAGCGGGCACATGATTATTATTGGGGAGTCTAATAGGAAAAATTAATGTGAGAACATGTTGTCCATGGTGATTCTCATGAGGATTGGTCAGAAGAATATTGTAATTAAATGTTGTTCTGTGGGTTTGTTTATTAACCCACAGGACATGCATGATGGGTTTCTACATTAGTTTCACACATAAAAAATTAATAGTAAATTGAACTGTAAAAAATATTTTTAATTTCTTGAGGATAAAATTTTTTTTCAAGGGATGAAATTGTTTATGGAAGAGTTTGTCGAATGTTGTTTTGTTTTTTAGTAGGTGAAATAGGAACACCATGTTATGTTTGGTATATTATTTTCCATTGATATTCCCTTGTAAAAATCGGAAGACATATTGATGAATTACTTCACCGGGTTACCCTGAGACAAGGTAGATTATGATATTATTTGGGTGGTAGTGGAATAGATGATAAAATTTGCTAAATTTCTAGTGATCCGTGAGTTTAGTATTGTGGATGTATTTGAAAGGAAGTACAAAGATGACGTTTTTCAGCTTCATAGGGTTCCAAAAACCAATATCTCTGGTTTGGATACTCATTTGACCCCATGAGTATGAAACGGATTAGAACATGATTTTGGATCCATGTTTCACCCAAGAGCCACTTTCCACACTCAAACATATGGAAATATGGATAAGACTATCAAGATACTAGAGGGTATGTTGAAGGTATGCCTCTTTGACATGGGTGGATACTGGGTAAGGAATATAACTTTTGTTGAGTATGTGTACAATAATATATATCCCCTGTCTATTATTATCAACCTGTTTGAGGAGTTATATGAGTTTCCTTGTCATTATCCATATTGTAAGATGGAAGTGGGGAGTTGGTAGATCTTGTCCTTGATGTAATACATAGAATGGATGAAAATATATATTTTATTAGTCATAGGATGATGGTGGAAAAATACAATCAGAAGGCCTATATTGATTTTAGGAATATTCCACTACATTTTGAGGTTGCAGAACATGTGTTCTTCAGAGTCAATCCTTAATGTGGGAAGAAGAGGTATGGCATAGGGAGTAAGATATATCATAGGTTTGTTGTACCCTTTGAGGCATGGGAGTTTTTTCAAGGTGTAATATTAGTTGTCATTTCCACTCTAGGTGGATTGGATCCATGACATCTTCCACAACTCTCAGTTTCTTTGATAAATTCAAGATGACTCCCAAGACCATGAATGGGGAGATTTGGATTTCAAGTAAGATTAAAAATTCATGGATTTTCTTGTAGAGGACCAGAAACATCGAGAAATGGGGTTGCATGGATAATCCATTACCATTTTATGTTTCTTATATAATTATGTTTTAATGTTGTAGATTACTTAGAGGTGAGATATGTAGATTCGTACTCAGTAACCGAAGCTATTTTCAAGTTTTATTTTCATTTTTTTTCTTTTGATGTGATGCCTGGATATTTCTATGTGATGATATAGGTATATTTTCATGATGTTGTAATGTTGAATAATGTTCTTACATATGAAAAAGGGGTGGAATTGATTCATAATTCAGATGCATTAAATAATATGTGATTAAACCCAAGAAAGAAGGTCAGTGACACATAGAACATATAGTATCATGATATAGAGGATGAGATTCCATTATTCATATGTACAAGGATGTGTTGCCTATTGATTTTGGTTGTATGGAGGTTAGATTTTTCTGTTGTGGTGTCAGGGAAAAGTCCTTTTTCTGGATTGTACTAGATGATGTAGTGTTTTTTTCGATGAGAGGAGGTGGTGTTGGTTTGCAGTTTTCTATGGTCATTTTCATTGGTGTGTTTGGATGGTGGTAGAATTTGAGGTATGATGAGAACCTTGGGAGGTTTTTCATGGGGATGTTATTCGATTTCCTTCTTTTTTGAGCATGGTTCTGGATTATCAATGGAGATATTAATTTGAGAGCTATATAATGTAACAGTCGATGACATTCCGACCTATTACAGTTCATTTTTTTGGAGTTGGAGTTTCTTGGAGGAGTCCTAGAAAGAATCTAGAGGAATTGACTATTAAAAATCAAGATTCAAAGGGAATACATACCATATAAATTGTACATGAAGTGTAAAAGTGTTTCATGACCTGTACATCGTTGTTTCACAACATTTATATAATTGGGGTTATGTGGAAGAAGGTGACAGTTTTTTTTGAGATACCTAACCCTAAGGATTACACGATGTGAAAGGGGATTAAACATTATGTAATTCCACTATGTATGTTGTCTCTAAATATTGGAGTGGATCAAGTTTTATTCAAACCATATGATCTCCCTCTCATTCCTGGTGGACAATAGTGATATGTTGAAGAATTTTGGGACCCCTTTAATGGGTATTGATTTTTGGCTTCTCATCACTGATTTTTGGATTCCCATCATTGTCATAGTCATAGATCTATAGTGATGTCTCTCCCATTTCTCATCTATTTAATTTTAATTCTTCCTCAGAGTTAACTATGGTGGTGTGGTTTGGATGGGGTTATGTGGTTTGGCTGAATTTTAATTTTCTTCTTGTGTGGTGTAGGTTGATATGCTATTACTTTTTGTGCATTGGTGGGTTTGAAACATTTATTCATCACCTTATGTTGCATGGGAAAATTAGAATCATTCCATGAGGTTAAGGATCCTTGTTCTCACTATTTTTATATGCTATGTGTTATAATTTCATGCTTTTATTACCATTGGGTGGATTTTAAGAGTTGAAATGAGAATAAAATTAATTTTCATGTCTAAAATTGATTACTATGGGTAGTTATACCTTGTTTTTATATTTTTTATATTGTTGACAATATTAGTCCAACCTATTTCCAATTCTAAAAATAGGTGATGTTGTAAGCCTCAAATGGTCTATAGATAATATATGAGATGGACCATTCTAGGTTGATGTTTGATCACACCCAAAATAAAAGGCTATTTAAATTATATTTGTCTAATAATTGGTTTCCCCGGGATATTTGGTGTTTATGATAAAACCCATGTTAATTTGAAGATGTAATGTGATCTAGAAAGAAAATAATTTTGATGAAGGGATGTGTTGTTGTTGTGTGGCTGTACTTTTTCTGAAGCCTTCTGTTTCATGTGGTTATTGTGTTGTGATGTTTTTGACTAGATAGTTTCAATGTTACGTGGGGAATGTATGAGATGGTTTATAAACATGTATGTGATATGGGAATTTGTGTATTTTGGCACAAATGTTGTAGTGTAATGGTTATTGAATAGTTGTTATGGTACATGTGGTAGTGGTTGTGCAATGGGAAAGATGTACCATTATTTTGTTGTGAGATGTATTGGACTATGTGATTCAATGATGATCATGAATGTCTAGTATTGTTTTGATAGTATTTTTGTGCAGTTGTGTATGTTCCGAGAGTAGATGCGAAATAAATTAAGATGAAGATTGAAATGAAAACATGAATGAGTTTGAATATAAATATAATGAAGTGGAAATTGATATGTGATTAATGCAGTAGGTTTTACATAATGATTTGAATGAGTGGTATAATATTAAACAAAATTAATATTGAATAAATTTTGAAAAAATGTAATTTTAATGGGGGAAATGGTTTCCACCTTGTTTGGAATTTGTGTAGCGTGTTTCATATAGAGGTGGATTAAGTTGTGATAGTCAAAATATGGTATGTAGAGGTGATTCAGTGTGTTCTAGTATTCTTGATGTGAACCCAAAGGTTGGGTATTGTGTGTTATGTATATAACGTTTAAATTTATGTTATTTTATATGTCCCCTCCTTAGGTGGAAAACCTTACTCATGCTTAGAGGTTAAAGGTTCTGGATATTTTCCCCAACACCCAGGATGGTAATAATATGTTTGGATGAATACCACCCTCTCCCATTCTCTTCCATAAGAAGTGATGTATTTGAAATGGTCTCATTGAGTGAGATGTGACATGTATCAATGCTGTTTTTTGGGAAATATGTGATGTGTGGTCCCAGGTTAAATTGGGATGAGTCCTGATGTATGGTTTGAGGTGACATTGAGAGTTATATGATTTGATGTGATGTGTTGTGTTGTGATGTGTGGTGCATGTGTGTATGGGTGAGATTTGAGTGATGTGATGTGAGACCCAATGTGTGTGGTAGATACATGTTATGGTATTTATCGATGGGATGGGAGCATAGGACGTTCAATGTTGGCGAATGAGAGTGGAAAATATATGGGGAAGAGGAATTGAGGTGCCTTGTTTTATTTTGAGCATGATATTATTTAATTATATTGAATGCATTATTTGGTGAGGGAGCCCTAGTGATGTTGGGATTGGTTATAATACTTGTCTACGTGTATTCTGGTTATACTATTTATTCACATTCACATTATCATTCTCTTACCACATTTTCACTTGAGGACCTGGTTATGTACTCACTAAGTATATTTTTTTCTCATCCTATGTATATAAATGTTTTCTGGTTTCCATGAAAACATTAGGTCAGAAATGAACATTATTAGCTGTGATGGAGTATCTATAGATTCATTGCAGTAGATGTGTCCTTTTGTTATTAAATTTGGATTATTTTATATATATCAGTTTTGTTTTGTTCATACATTATGAGAGAAATTTCGGTTTACATTTACATTGTCCATTAGATTCGATTGGTTATTTTATCCCATATCTCCATCCTACTAATCTATAGTGGTTAATGACTCACATATTATGAAAACTTTACACCATCAGTGATTGCTCCCAAACTGGGGCCTATCAAGAGTGGGACTCGGGGGGTATTTATCTCTCTCCAATCATTGTTGCATCATTAGTGGGAGGGGTCATGAAAATAATTAAGGAATTCAATTTCAACCCTATCATTAAAATTTTATGAAAACCCAATTAAAATGAATAATAGTTGTTGTCTCTCCATGAATCCCCAATAAAGAGTTTCACGGATTCCTCAATAGGATACAAAAGGCCTAGTAAATTCATTAAAACACATTAATTATAAAATAAATATATTAAAAATTATATATATATATATATATATATATTATTAACAAGTGATAAAACATAAAATCTCATATATATATAGGGAACATAATTCTTTGAAAACAAGGGAGAAGGTTTTTTAAGAATTATAGTATTTTAATCAATATTTTCATGTTAAAAACATTAAATTTTTTTAAAAATTTATTGTAGTTAATTTTAAATGAAAATATTTTTATATTTAATTTTATTATTAAATTTATTCCTTAATTGAGGATCAGAATAAAGAATAAAACTTCAATAGGGAATAACATACACAATCATAAACCTAGTAGGGCCCCAATACCAAATAAGTGGCAAAATGTACTAAAATAAAAACTTTTTTAATTTGATGATGTATTAATTGGGACATCATTCAGTAAGAGAGAATCGACCATGCAATGAAAAATTCAATAAAAATTATCCCCAAAAACATGTAACACATAATATAAAAAAAAAACTATTAGAACCATATAGATAATATAATTTTAAATAATGTGATTGGCTATTTATATTAATCAATACAGTCACCGTGATTTTATTTTCATGAATCACCTCAATATTCATCTTTATATTCATCATTTTTATCATCTACTTATTCATATCTATCAATATATATAACATATTAGTATTCATCATTTTACCTTAATTCAAGGTCACTAATACATATATCATAAAATAAACCCTTAATAAAAAAATTACAACAACAATATATATGTCCCATTATGATAGAGATGTATTTAGTATACTATCATGAATTTTTTTTTCATTATTTTATACTTCAATAAAAATAAATTCATTTTCAATAAACTGATATTCATAAGATTTCTAATTTTTACACCCCGGCAGTTGATTATGTCAATCACAGAGGAAGAATATTTTATATAAAATTATTAATGTAATTTATATTCAATAAGATACATTTTATCTAATATAAGTGAAATCTTATACACTATATAAAAAATCATGTCCAAGATAAATGAATAAACATTGTTCATTACCATACCAATAAAACATAATCATTATAAAAAAAGTTTCTTCCTAGGTAAGATAACTCAATTTATTCATCCAACAGGACATATAAGTTTTTTCAAAAATATGTACCTCTGCATAATTTTTAGGGCATCCTCTATCATAAGAAATGAATGGTATAATGGGAACGTTGGGGTGTTTTATTATAATCGGTGGGATATGAGAATGAATCATCTCAAAACAGATATTTTTTTTTTCTGAAATGCGACTATCATATATGTTTATGTCATATATTTGAAAACATTACCGTTTAAAATACATAATTTTACATAATTTTGCAACTTAGTGGGAAAATACCTTTGACGAAATGGAAAAACTAATAGATATGAATTTTAGGGGGATAATTTTTGAATTAAATCATAATTTTTTATGGTTCATTTCATTCTAATTATATTAGTATGTATGGCTGTATTATTGTTAAAATACATATTAAATATGAAACTAGATATTTACACTATCTATGAATGAATGAAATAGAATATTCTACAATTTAAATCCATAAGAAATTAGTGAGGGTTTACTAAAGATATTAGTTCCAATGAGAATGTGAATTTATTAACCACAGGTTTATAGTCTCTCAAAATGTCTTACGGGTTAAATTGGTGTTTTATCTAATCTAGGAAGGTGAATTGTTATATAATAAATTTTATGACATCCAAGAAATAGATATGGTTTATTCTATAGATTTTTTATATTAATGAAGGCGAAGGAATTGAAATGTGATGGAATGTGACAAAATGATAGGATTTCACCCATATAGGTATTCAAATACATCCCCAAAGGTGTAATAAAAACCTATATTGTATGATACAATATATTAATAGAATAAGAGAAGGAATTATCTTATGTAAATGGGTATAGAAAATTAATTCATTGAAAGAAGTTATAACATTTTTTTAGATTCATATACGTGGGGATAATGGCGTGCCTTTTATTATCATGTGATAAAGACCAAATATGTGATTTTTAATTTTTTTTGCATGGAATATTTATGGTACTATTATAGTGATGAAACCAAAACCAATTATTTTCTTGTTATCTATATGCATCTCAGTCCCTTGTTTCGATTGTTTAAGTTCATATGACATGGAACACTATGAAAATGATGTTGAGTACTAGTCTTTTTTGGGATTATTATCATTGAAAAAATCAGGATTATATAAATACCTATAAAATAAAAGCTTATATTATTTATTATCACACAAATAAAAGAAGGAAAACAACCAAAATCCTAAAAATGTTATTATGTAAGAATAGGGTGGATATACATGGAATATACTAGAATAGAATCCCAATAATTAAGATCATTAAATAATATCCATTTAAAAATTTATGTTTGAGAGGTTTATGATGGGTTCCATAAGATAAATTATCATCATTAACATAGTGATACATGATTTATATTTCATTGGAGATTCTTAGTAAGAATAAGAATGAAAGAAAGGTTATCTTTTACTAGATTAAATATTCACATTATCAAAGAACACATGATCGTAAGGGCCATCTAAATGTAATGAGTGAACTATTATTTAAATTATTATTTTTCATATAATATCTTTAGGGAGGAGATATCATTTGGGGGATAAGATCTAGTTCAAATGATACCATTACTGTTAGAGTGGTCACTGAAAAATATATAATTTATTCCCATAGGTAGCAAACATATGCAAGGGTGGACCCTTGGTTAATTGACATAGTATGGTTGGAATTTCACCATTTGGGTTAGTATCTATTAAAAATAAGTCTACATGTATTAAAAGGTCTACCTGGGATAAATTAATTGGATTCTACAGGGTATGTAAGTTGAGGGAGTGTTGATCCCAGGGTATTACATGAGTGATTGGGGAGAATGGCTTGATTAAAAGAGTGATTAGATCTAATCATATTCTATATACCTTCCTTATAATTATAATAATTATGGGTCCATCACTCACGTCTAGATTTATTACATGAGTTATGTGGTCTTTCATATTGTTTTTGTGTTTAAAACATTCAAATGACACAACTACACAAATTTTCTATCTTTTCACACTATATTTAATGCAGAATGAATAACTATAAGTTGATAGATCTTGGGTGGGGTAGACATAGGTTTTCTATTAACTCTAATAATATTATATACTCATTCTACGAAATGTATAGGTTGTGGACTATATATAAGAAAAACCACTTTAGGGACCCAACCTTGGTCATAGTGAATGTTTTCATCATTGAATAGTGTGCATGTTCATGTCCTATAGTAGGAGGACCACTCATGTTGGATGAGTGAAGATCATAAAACATGTTTTTAAGGCATAGGTTCCCAACCATGAATAATATATATGGGAAATAAACCTTGAGTATAAAATTCATGTACATTATATCATATTATATGATGACCCTCATTGATTTTTCGTAATCCTCCATAAATGTTTTAAATTCAAATGACTATAAATGTTGATTAATGGTTTTTTAGCTTTGCAAGATATTAAATCAAATAAAAGAGAATAATTTATTCACTTCGATATCAGATACACCAATATATAATTTTTTCTAAATATATATGTTAGATTGTATATTATAACATATATAAATATTTGAGCATTAATTACATCAAGAATAGATTGAATTAATATACATGACTTCAGTATATTGGGTGTTCACCAAGTGTTACTCATTAGTTGTAACCCTTTCCCTCCATAAGAACTGTTAAAGGCTCGAGTGGATGGAGACTTGTACATGATGTGTATTATGAACAGTGTGATTCAAAGTCATTTCCAAGATGGAAAATTATTGGTGTGGTATTTGATTAGTCATGTCCCCCACTACGATTCGACCAAAACCCATAACAATATTTTATACATGGTCCACACCATGGCCCAACAACTAACAATGGTGTTGAATAATTTGGGGAGGTATTTGTTTTTCCACATGTGTAGACCATGGGGGGTCTGTCATTATCATGAAACTAGCGCAATGTAATGGATAAGGATGTATGATGGTCTTTTAGTGTCACCGCATTCCTAATGTCATTGTAAGAACACAAATCATCTTTTGAGTTATAGATCATGATTTTAAGTTCTTTTTTGGAAAAAGGAAAAAATGTAAATTTTCTATATACACGTCGAGTACTTGTGAGTACACTCCGTGTACCCAGTTGCTATGCACAACCATGCACTGGCCATGTAATGACTGAGTACATGGCCAGGTGATGACCTGGATGATTCTATTAAGATGGGTTTCGGTTGAGGATAATACATGGTGTGAACATTTAATGAACAATATGTGTGCTTTTATTTTTATTTAATAAATCAGAGTGGGGTCACATCTCATATTTGGAAACACCTTCTTCTAGTAGTGGTTCAAAAAATAGCATGACAGAAGGCCTGATGAACTCCAAACCCCTCCCAATTCTCCATCCAATATCTAATTGAGATGTTGTCAGGTGAGTTTGAATCCCATAGGTGTGATCCCCTAACCGCTAAAGTATTTCTTATGTATCATTCATATCTCGTTAGCTATTTAAGGATTGAAATTTTAAACCTTTTAGTAGATCTATTCATATCTTGGCCAATTTAACTGTCGACGTTAAAGGATATCCATCGTGAGATATCGAGGTAGGTGGTTTTTTCCTTTTTTTGTTCTTCTTTGGATTATAAATACTAAAAGTTCCATATACCCATGTTTGTGATATAGCGTATTTTGAATTTATACCATGTTTGTTACCTATTATGTTTCTCTTGGTTGATAAAGGGTAGTGGAATATGCATGAGGTTAAATTCCTTAGTTATGGAAAACCCCTGGGTTTGTTTCCCTTGTTTGGATATTTGTGGTCGTTTGGTCTATGTTTCATTATAGGATTTCCTTGTTTTCAATTCCTTGTTTTTTAGGATGGAGTTATTGATTGTTTGAGATGCAGATAATAAGAATTGAGGATGGTTGAACAAGGGGAATTTGATTGATAGAGATTCCTAAGGTAGTGTCACTTATGTATGTTTTATGGTTATGTTGACCACAGGTATTGGCTATGAGAGAAACCGAGCGGTCATCGACCAGGGGGTTAGACTGTGAGAGA
This sequence comes from Viscum album, assembly GCA_963277665.1. Lineage (NCBI taxonomy): Eukaryota > Viridiplantae > Streptophyta > Magnoliopsida > Santalales > Viscaceae > Viscum > Viscum album. The sequence goes on from OY728142.1 coordinate 559,834,711, forward strand.
TTCCCAGGTGGTATTTTATAATTAATTTATTCCATGTTTTCCCAGGGGTATTGATTGTGAGAGCATCCCAAGGTGGTTATTTTTATATGATTAGTTCTTATTTAGACCAACAGGGTTAGACCGTGAGAGATTCCCAGAAGTTTTTTATTAAATGTTTTTTTGTTATGTTAGACTAGGGGGATTAGACTGTGAGAATTTTCCCGAATGGTCATTGTTCAATAATTGAATGATTATGATTAGTCTTCCATGAAAAATCACAATCTTCGACTCTATCTTACATGATTGTTTAGATGTTCTTCTGAGACAATTGTTTTCGTACATTCATGAGGGATAAAGAGTTATTCCTAGATAAGAAGGCTAAAATGTTTCAACGGTTTGAAAAATAAATTTATATTAATGAAATTTAAAACTATAGAATTGTTTAATTTTGAGTTCTTCCCAATTTACTACATCATTTCTACATATTTCTTGAAATATATATTTACTAAATGTTAGGCATAGAACCTTTGGTAGTTGCCTACTAGGACTCATCTCACACCCTTTTGGGTCATGTTTTGGACATAAACAGATTATATGGTTGAAGATACAAATAACGGAAAAACCCTTCTTTATCTTGTAATTGATTGCGGTTGAAGCTGAAGATCATGGGAACAATATGAGTCATGTGATGCTGTTTAAGTTTACTTGTTTATTTTGTAATTTGTAGTATGTATTAGTTTTTATAATTGTGTCATGTTTGGATGTTTTCATAGACTGGGGTAAGAAATTATATGAAGATGGTAATAAGTTGTGATTTAGAGCAGCTAACTCATGTATAAGGAAAAGCCAAGTTACATTGAATATTAGAATTTTTTGTTTTTCAATTGTTACAGTTGATTTGATCTCACCACTAGGTGACACATTTGTTTTGAGCTGTAATTATTGATATCATTGTGTTTTTATTTATGTTACAACCCAATGAGATGATGGTATTCCATCTGATACATTATATCAGCACCTTCTAGTGATCAAATGTCATGAATTATTTTCATTCCATTTAGGGTGCAGTACTGATTTCATGTCGTAGTGAGAGATCCCGTGATAAATATACCAACTATTTTGATAGGGTATTGGTATGTATGATTTTTCAGTAAGATGGATTCCAAGATTTGGTCCTTGCGGTATTATGGGACCTCTTGGATTGGAATTTGGTGGATCCTGTTTGATGTTTTATTGAATTTTTAATCTTATGATATGAATAAGGATGCTAAACATTGATTCGTGGGAATTTTTGGCACTCACAGATGGGGAAAAGTCATTCCTTGAAAAAAAATTATGATTTAATGGGCTTACAAAAAGTTTCAAAGGTTTAATATCTGGAAACACAGACAACACAGTGTGCGATGTTATGAACACATTCTATGTGTTCTTCTGTTCTAGAAGAACTGACATTCTTAATTACATGATGTGTACCAAATGTTCACACAGTGTAGTTGTTGGATGTGTGAATTACGGTGTGAGTAGAGACATGAGGTAGATAAATTTTTTGTAAGACTTATCGTGTACTGGGAGTATACGAAGTGCTATAGGAGACCATGTATCAGGTCGTGCGACTAATGACATAGGTGGATGATACATAGGTTTTATATTATGTGTCTTCATTATACATGATTTTTAGTAATTGATTGTGTATCTAACCATGTGACTAATGAGATATGTGGATGGAACACACATGGTACACGTCCTATTTAGGGTGAACATGTCGTGTAGTGTTACATTGATAGAACTTTGTAGTTCTAACCATGTTGGATTACTTCAACCGGAGAGAATATTTGAGTACATGTTGTGTATCATGTGGATCACGCCATGTGTATTGTCTGTTACAGGACCATATTGGAAGAGGTACAAGCCCATGTTATGAGTTAATGGAAAAAAGCAATGTAGTGATTTTACAATCCATTTAACCCTCTTTTGATAAACCTGAATATTTTCCTTAACTGTTCCGTACATGCTCTTTTAATTTTATATCCTTTTTAATCTTGAGTTGATGTGTGCACTTGAACTTGAAGAGTCCTTCCAGCAATACATCCTCCATTTGTACGCTAGGTATAGGGTGATTATTATACCCTGTAAATGGTAGATCAAAGACTACCAACAGATCCTCCTGACATGCCCATCTTGGCACCAACTGTTATACTAGACATAGGTGCAGATGCATAGTTACATAAAGGATTATGATAATAATGCATACTTTTTGGGGAGCGCCACATCCTGCCCCGACTATGGTAGAGTTGATGCGGGTGTTCCTATAGTAGCATCCTCACACTTTATTATGGGATGGAGGACCATAGGCTACAAAGTCATTGTTGAAATCCATGGTTTCCTTCTTCAAGAATCTGGAGACGCCTTCAGAGTGGAGGATGAATCTCTCTACATAAATTCCATGTCATTCCACCAAGAGATGGTGGGATGTTATCTCACTGGTGGGATGACATTAGAATATGGCGTGGGAAGAGTTTTAGAGTAACGTCTATAATAACTCGTACCATGATACATTAAGGGCCAACCGAGCCCAGGAGTTTTTTCATTTAGAGATGGGTTCTCATTAAATGATGGACTACTCTTCTTTCATTACAGATATTCAGTGCTGTAGACCTATTTTTGGAGGTGATGAGTTATCACTGGCTTGGTGGTCTGAGGATGGTCTTATCTACAACACCCAATCATAACTGAATGACATTAGGTTGACTTCGTTGATTGAAATAGTAAATCAGGTGCTGAACATTGAGTAAAAACTTTTGGTAGTTTAGAGCTATGAGTTATGGTGGTAAAGCATCTTGAGTTGGTTCCACTTCATCATATTACAAGAAGCACCACATGGAGATTTCATGTGATGTTTTTTTAGGAATCTAAGTGGTGTGCTACAAGTGCTGGAAGAGTGGGAATACAAGACCACATTTCCCAAATGACCCATTTTGAGTGCTGATCTTGCGACAGGATGGGAAAATTTCATCATTTTGAAGGAAATTCTCACAAGAAGAGACTGAGAGAGTATCTTTTATGACTCCATGTACCAGATAAGGACCACAAATTTCAATATAATTAAGGAATTGGGGTTCGTTAGGCCAAGTAGGTGGTTGTGGCAGTCCTAGGTAGATGATAGGTTCTCAAGGATAGTAGGGTGGACTAGCTAAGGGTACCCAGGTAGGGTCGTACAGTCATGATACAGGTAAGAATTTTGTGATGGAACAAACCCAATATGAGCAGGATCCCAGACACTCTATGGTTATAGGTATGATTCTAATTGAATCAATTATAGCTTCTACTCTTTTTGATATAGGGGCTTCCCATAATTTCATATTTGATGCCATTGTGAAGAGCCTTGTGATCTTCATCTTTACATATGAGGATGTTATGAAAGTAGAAACTCTATTGGAAAATAGAATGGATAGTGTCCAATAGTTCAAGGAGTTTCCTCTTGAAGTTGGTGGGTGTAAATTATTATGGGACCATTATGTATTAGAGATGATAGGCTTCAATTTCATTCTCATAATGGAAAGGTTGGTCTCCTTTCAGGCCATTTTTGACTGCTATCATTGCAGGGTGAGTTTCACATAACCAATGGGTGGGACTTTTCAACACAAGGTTGAATGGGATGTCCATGTGATAAAAGAGGGAGAAGAACATCATGGGTTGAATGAAATTATGAACAAATTTATAGTTTATATCTAGATGACCAAGGGATATCACAGATGAAATTTCCTCCAATGGTGGAAGATTTTGAAGATGCCTTTCCCGAATAATTTTAAAGTTTACCTCTAGAGAGAGGTAGATTTCTCTATTGAGTTTGTGATAGGAGTGGCACCGGCATCCATTCCTCCTTATAGGATTTCTACACCAATGTTATAGGAGGTCAAGAGGTAGTTAGATGAGTTTCAGTAGAATACTTTCATCCAAACCAGTACTTCTACATGGTGTTCACCTATTCTTTTTACGAAAAATTCAGATTGTAAACTAATACTTTGTGTGGATTATTGGAAGCTGAAACACTTAACGGTTAATAACTGATATCTCCTGTCGAAGATTGATGATCTCTTTGATCCACTTCAAGAGGCCCATTTCTTCTCAAATTTTTTACATCAGATCTAGTTTTCTTCAGTTTCACATAGTCCATCATATATTCCTCTTACAGTCATTTAGAGTAGTTGTGGTCTATACAAGTATTTGGTTAGGCTCTTTGGTCTCATGAACACACTAACAATTTTCATGGAACTGATTAGCTGAGTGTTCCATCCTTACATGGATTATTTGGATGTAATTTTCCAGGATGACTTTTTTTGTACTCTCACACTCGACACAACCACGCCACCCATCTTGAGATCATATTGTGTACACTGAGAGAGAATCAGTTATGGACCATATTCACTTCTTAGGTCATTTCATCTCTAATACAAGAGTATCAGTAGTCCTAGAGAATGTGAGAGTAGTAGTTTCCGAGGAGTAGTTGTAGAAAATATTATAGGTACGTAGTTTTCTATGTATGGATGGTTACTAAAAGCACTCTATTGAGAACTTTTCATCCTAACATCGCTACTGATCGGCCTGACCAAGAAGGGTGTGATGTACATGTGGACAGATTCATGCAATTCACCCTTTCAAGATCTGAAAGGGAGATTTACTTCAGCACCAATCCTAATTTCTCTTGAACTGGTAAAGTGTTACATCGTCCATTACAATGCATTAGGTATCCTGCTGGGATCAGTGATTATGTAGGGTGAAAGATTCATTTCGTACAGGTCTCGAAATACGAGGCCACATGAGAAGAATTACTCAATGTATGACCATGTGTTTGTTATATTTGTTCGTGCATATCACTATTAGATACATTATATTTTGGGAGAGAGTTTTGTGGTATACACTGTCTACAAATGATTCAAGTATATTTTTGCTCAGTGTGATCTGAATTTGAGACAGTGAAGGTGGGTTCAATACCTTCAGTCTTTTGACTTTGAACTTGCTAATAAGCCTAGGAAAGAGAATGCATTGGATGATGTATTGAGTAGTTGAACTTAGATATAGGTAGTTAAAGAGGGAAAAAATGGCTGGAAGCTTATTGTTCTGTTCTTTGAGATGCATTTGGAGGTGAATGACGAATAGGGGTAGATGTTTCTTTCTTATATAGCTATTATCTCGACACTACTACATCGACTGTGAATGAGGTAGTTGTCATATTCTGAAGGCCTTGTCTTATGGTAGAGTGTTCAAGGTGAGGATCCTACTCCTGGGTGGACCATATGCAAGGATGAGGTTTTTCATTTTCATGGAAGCGTATGGGTGTCAGCAGACATATGTGACGAGCTATTATGAGATTTAATGCCTCTTTATGGGAATTTCATCTGGGTGTCGCCATGATTTATCAATATCAACATCATCTGTATTGGATGTGAGTAATTAAGAGATATATTGCTAGTTTTTTCATGATATGTTCCATCTTTCAGTAGGTGAAGGGGGAGAATCAGTGACCAACATGGCTATTACAATACATACCCATTTCTGAGTGGTAGGGGAATGATGTTACGATCGATTTCATGACTTGTTTACCATGGTAATCTAGAGTAAATTATTTTATAAGGGTTATTGATGACAAAATCACAAAGGATTCACATTTCTTTCCAATCATGGAAACCTTCAGTATTTATGTGCTTGTAAAGATGTTCATCTAAGAGATAGTATGTTTGAACGGGGTTGCAGACTCTATCGTTTCAAATAGGGATTCCTTATTTATTTCATGTGTCTGGAAGGGACTACATAAGGATATGGGTATAGAGGTTTATCAATGTATAACATAACATTCTGGAAAAGATGTCCAGTTTGAGCTAATGATTTGTGTTTTGGGTGACATGCTTTGAGCATGCGTCTTGGATTTCGGGGTCATTTTAGAGAGACATATACCCATGATGGAGTTTTCAAACAAAAATAGTTTCAAGGTAATGATTTGTATAGAACCTTATGAGGATTTTTATGGTAGGAAATTATGATCAACCCTATGTTGGTTGGATGCAGGAGAGGCATCTATGCTGGGACCTCATCTTTTCCAGGAGACAATTGAGAAGGTGGTATTGATTCAGAAGAAGATTGATTCTGCACAATCTCAGCATAAATCTTATGTATATTTTTGGAGATGTCCTTTGGAGTTCGATGAAGAGGATTAGGTTTTCTTACATGTCACACCAAAAAAAGGATGTAGGAGGGTTAGGAGCCAAAAAAACATTTACCAAGATACATCAGGTCGTCAGAGGTTTTTTAGAGTTTTAGATGAGTTTCCTATCAATTGCAGTTACATTAGAGGTACTAGGATATGCACGATGTATTCCCTATTTCTCAGCTACAACATTACTTTTGAAACACATATCTCATTATTTTACCCCAAGGAGTTTGAGTTGGAGGTGGATGCATTCTTTGAGGACCACCCTCTTTAGATTGTTTATAGTAGCATGAAGGTTCTCTATGGATAATATATTCCTATAGAATGGGTGTTATGGAAACATTGGTGAGTACAAGAATAGACATGGGGTGGGGGCGATGTACGATCATAGTATCCAATGTGGATTGATGTTTTATCATTACCACCCATGGAAGGGAAATTCGAGGAATAATTTCATTAAGGGGGGAAGTTTTTAGGTACCAGTATCTTCATTATAGGTATGGATCTTGATTTCAGGTTGTTTTTTAGGAAGTAAAATAAGAAATGGGGAATTTTTATGTACACTTCATGTACTTGTGAGTAGATGTCATGTACCTGGTATCCGTGCACAACTGTTTACTGGCTGTGTAATGGCATGGTACATGGTCATGTGATGACTAGGCTGATGCGCTTAGTTTTGGTTGGTTGAGGAAAATAGGCGATGTGTACAATTAATGAACATTCCAGGTACTTTTTATTTTATTTGATAAATCGAAGTGGTGTCATGGATCATATTCGAAAACACCTTCATTTGGCAGTGTTATGCACATGATCATGATAGAAGGGTGGATGAACTCCATACCCCTCCCAAATCTGTATTTGTTCCCCACTTGAGAAACTATTTTGTGCATTGGAATCCCACGAGAGATATCTCAAAACCCCTAGAGTCTTTCTTCCTAATACTTCCTCTCTTTTGCGTTATTCAATGATGGTATTTTTTCAAATTTTTGTAGATCTACAGCAATTCAAGGGAAAACATTCAATGATATCAATCATTAAATATCAAGGTAGGTGGGTTGTTCCTTTCATTGTTCATATTTAGATTATTTATGCTAAAAGTGTCATATACCCTGGTTTGGGGTATTTTGTGTTTTGAAATAAAACAATGTTTGTTACTTGTTATGGTCTGGTAAATTGATTGAAGATAGTTTCATATTCATAAGGTTAGGTTCCTTGGTTATGAGACACCCCATGGGTGTGTTTCACTTGTTTAACTGTTTAGGGATATTTGGTCAAGGTTTACTGTTTGTATGTCCTTGTTTTTTATTCCTTGTTTTGTTATGATTGAGTTATTGATTATGTGAGATACCTTTGATATGAATTGTGGAAGTTTGACCAAGAGAAATTTATATTTGATAGATTCCCAAGGTAGGGTAATTTATGTATGGTTTATGGTTATGTAGACCAATGGTATTGATTGTGAGATCTACTAAGTAGCCATCGACTCGGGGGGGGGGGGGGGGGGTTAGACCATGAGAGCTACCCAGGTGTTCATTTATAATTTATTGATTCCATGTTGACCCATGGGTATTCACCTTGAGAGCTTCCCAATGTGGTCATTTGTAAATTATTAATTATAAATTTGACCAATTGAGTTAGACCGTGAGAGCTTCCTAGAGGGTTTGTTGTTATATGTTTTTTTGTTATGTTAGACTAGGGAGATTAGACCATGATAACTTTCCCAAAGGGTCATTATCGAATAATTTATTGATTGTGATGAGTATTCAAAGACAAAGAAAATAACATGGAATCGATCTTACATGATTGTTTAGACGGTCTATTGAGACATCTATTTTGTCGCATTCATAGGGGATACAATGTTTAGGCTAGATTCCAAGGTTTACATGTTTCAACGGATTGCAAAATAAATGTAAATGAATGTAATTTAAAAAAGTATGATTGTTTACTTTTGAGTACATTCTAGTTCACTTCTTCACTTATAGATATTCCCTGGTATATATAATCACTAACATTTAGACATAGATCTTCTAGTGTTTTCCTACTAGGAATCATCTCACACCTAGTTTGGGTTGTGTTTTGGACCCATATATATTATATAGTTGTAGGTATATAAAAGGAAAATAACCCTTCTTTATTAGGGAATTGATTGGTGTTCATGATTTAGAGCATGGAACCAAGATGAGGCTTGAGATGCTGTTAGAGTTTACTTATTTCATTTGTACTTTGGTTTCTATATTTCATTCTTGAATTGTGACATGTTTGGGTGTTTTCATAGATACATATTCCATGAATCATATATATATATATTGTTGTTTCTATTGGATTTATTTTTTTTCTCCACTGATTACTTCTGTTTAATTGTATTACTATTTCTTCAATTTGTTACTATTTATTTTTTTGATGTTTATACTTTTCCAATGAGGGAATGCATTCCCCCACTATCATACATTATCTCTTAGTACCTGTTGGTAGCCTCTGGAATTTGGGGAAATGAATTTGTGGTCTTGTGACCAACAAGGTTCGGGGAACATTTGGGTGGCCCCAGGATCTGGGAAGTTTCATTCATGGGTGGTGACATCCAATGGTGCATCATGGAAAAGATGGATAAGAGAAATAGGATATTATGGGAGTTGAGGCATAAGAGATGGAGTTAGTGATATAGGATGAACCACCCTATGATATAATGGAATTGGGATGATGGTGGAGTTCTAGTAGAGGGTAATGTTGTGAATAGAGAGGGAAACACTAGATAGTGAGTTCAGTGAAATGGGTGGGTAGATAAAGGATGAAGGAAATGTGACACGGTCTAGGGACTCTGGTGGGGCATATGCGGATAGTAATGGGAAGGGTTGTAAGTGGAGTAATAAAAAAAATTAGGGTGGCATGCCCAGTGGGCCTTCTAACCAATCAAAAGGAAAATATGGTTTAGGGGGTACAATACATGTAATGTGTTCTCGAGTACCCAAAAAAGTGGTCCTTCTTCCTTTCAATGAATGGGGGTGTCTCTCTAGCCTGTTATTTTTTTTCAATCCACGATTATTGGTTTTTCCAACCACATCACTACATTAAGAGATAATTTTTATGAATATAACGTTCTCTATAAGTGAAAAATAATACAATTTGTTTTTTCATCAATTGTGGTAATCCTTCTTCTTTACATTTCCAAATGAGTATCATACAATGATCCGTGTAAAAAATAGAATGTCACATTTTTGGGGTGATAAAAAAATAAATTTATTTTTTACTCTATTTTTTATATTTTAAATAAAAAACCATTTCTCATTGATTTATTTCACTCCCCTTATGTGAATTTATGAAATTGAAAACTAGTTATTACGTAAGAATTGTAAAAATTAACCAATTTATTTAGTGGTGTAATTATAAAATAGTGTAAACTACTAATTTTATTATCATATTTTATCAGATGGAATAATTTCACTATTTATCATAAATTACATTCATTATTTACTATATATGAGATAAAAAATATCATTCTACTCTTTGAAACTATATAATAAAATCTATTTTCCTAAGTCCTTATAGAACAACTGAACTGATTTGTTTTACAAAAATAATAATAATGTATACTAAAAAAAATAACTAAAATTCACTTTGGAATGATTAATATATATATATATATATATTCTTTGTTTCTCCTATAGTATATATGGTTTCATTTTTCATAGTCAATTTGAAAATATGTATGAGCACATTATTGTTCCTCATATGAAATAAAACATTCATGATCAACAAAAAAATCATGATCTTATCAATTAAATACTAATTGTTGATTTTATGTGTTGAAATATATATTATCCTCATTTTAAGAAATATTATTGTGTTTTAAATAATACATCAATTGAAATTAATATTAGTATAAATATTAAATCTACTTTTATAAATATTCCTTAGTAAGTATTACATCAACTAGTGCTTTGCAATGTCCATTTTTGGAAATCTACTTTGAGAGAAAATCACAGAGTGCGGTGATTTAGCATGAAATAAATTTATACCCACATATTATACTTTTCACTTTTTTGTCATGATTATAATTTCATTAAAAATTCTCTCATTTATTGATATATGATTTCGTTTTCACCTGAATATAATCCAGAAAAACTGAAGATCAAACATCTATAACTCCCCTTAAATGAAAAATCATCGCCTCTAAAAAACATTCCACACTATTTTTCATCATTGTGGCATGTCTCTTAACCAATATTTTCCTGATGAATCTCCAAACAAGGGACCAAAAGGATACACATGATCTTACTAAGGTATTATTATATTTTAAAACTATGATGGGATCACCAACATCACAATTATGGTACACCATGGCTTTAATAACTCTTATTTGGACTATTTATCCATATTTAAGACCTTATAATCCCAAAACAGAAGCACTTCTAGTATTAAATCGTTCAACCAATTTTTGATATGCAGATTATCCGATCAATAATATAGCTTATTCATCAAATCCTATAATTTGTATGATGCTGAATTTGGGTTTTCACCCAAGAGGATGGAGTCATCAAGTGTAGGTGGCACTTCAGGGGTTGGAAAAAATATTGGTTTACCTATAGATTCTCTTTGAAGATAGATTGTGCATGATCATTTATCCCTGAGATTTTTGGTATCTAGGTGATTCTATAAGATTATGTATTTTTATAATCATTAAAAATACTAGTGTAGATATAAAAATGATCAATTATATCAATGAGTAGTCTAAGGGGAAGGTTCCCTTTCGAGTGATGATGGGGAAGAAGTTTTAGTCGATGTACATAAAGATTAATTAAACATCAATATTGGAGGTTGAGTTGACATTGATTGCATAAGAATTGTGTGGTTTGGTATAAATTTATGATTAGGTTGTGTTAATTTATTCCCTAAGTTTATATTCTAATTGTTTACCATGATTAAACCCTTATGATATGTGAAAATATAGTATAGGAACTTTAAATTATCAGTGGTAGATGTTACAACTAATTGAAGTTGGTGGAGATTGTTTGGTGGTGAGATAAATTCTAGGATTATCACATAATCTAGTATTGGGAATTTAATTCGAGATTAATGTTAGTTTAAATATATATTTTTTGAATTGTAATTGATTAATGACCTCGGTGGGATTATGTGATGTATTGGGGATTGTTTACCTCATATATGAGTATATAATTGATTAGGTTATCATTAATGTCAATGTATGTGTTGAAATTATAGGATGAGTGGCTCAAGGGGAATCAGATGAATTCCAAGGTGATGGTAGGATTTTTTTGGTATGATTGAGCCAAGCTAGGTGTGTTACGATTAGGGAATACTAATAAGCATATCGCTTGCTGAGAGATAAGAGTGTGGTGGGAGTTATCTAATGGTAAGTATGTGTATTGTAAATCCTATGTAATTTATTATTCTTACTATGATGATGTATCATTCATGGGGGTGGTGCTCGTCCTATGTTTGATAATTCATGGAGATTTTGTGGACTATTTAGATGATATTTATAACCCAAATATTCAATGATTCAAAGGGGTCATTTCATTGGAATCCATCTCTAGAGGATATTTCTATGATATTTTAATGTATTACTAAGTTATAATTTACCTCATAGAAGGTCAATGGGTCTGAAGGATCACTTTATTGGGATCTCTTGTCCAATTCCTTAGTTTTATAGAAATGGATATGTCAGGCCTCTCCCTTGATGTCAGTCCTATTTGTGAGTCTTGGTCGTATATTTATTTTATAAAGAACATTAAATAAAATTGCTTATTTATTGACTTGATTATGCTAATAATGTAGGTCTTGGTATTGTGGTGACCTAGTTTGCACATAAGGACATGAAATTATTCCATACATGTTAATGTTTATAACCTAATATATTTTGTTTGATTATGTTTGGTATATTATAGTTTTTTTAATTGACTATTTTATGATATCCTACTTATATTTTTTTCTAACACCATTCATGTGTAAATTGGTTGATGTACAATTCTTTTGACTAGTATATATGTTGGACTAGGTTTTGTATAAGTGATTAGTCTGGAGTAACTAGATGTTGTTGGGGAGGTAGAACTTATATTTGGGTGGGTGTCATGGAGAAGTCCACTATGTATTATTTTTCTAAATTAATTATTTTGTATGATTCATATAATAGTAATTCATTTCATATATATAATGGACTGTATGAAATGATTATATTTTTTATAGTATATGGTATTTTTGGTATCATAATTCTATTATGCATAATCTAATTTTTTGTTTTAGATATTTTATCATCCATATATATATATTCTTTGATTTATTGTTTTGATATCATGAGTATTGTCTCCTCATGGTTATTCATCAACTCTTACTTATAGTCATTTTCCTCAAGTGAAAGGGTGGAATTCCTGGGATTAGATAGCGCATATTGTTTGGTAATTGTGTGGGTGATGTACCATGGGGTGTTAAAAATTGTATCAGTGTATTTTTTATATTTGGAATAATATTTTTTATATTTTTAAATGAATCTAAAGCGGATCAAAATTTGGTATTGAGACCATGTTTGTGCCTTGCTATATATTATATGGTGGAAGACCATGTTATTGGGGGTGTGGGATTGTTGTTATTATTTTCATTGCTATTGTCGATCTATCTTAATTAATATTGATATTTTATTGTTATTTGTTTACTCTTTACCTAGATAGAATAGATACAAATGTAAATTCATCAAAATTTTCATTTTTTATGCCTAACATGTGAATTATTTTATACCACTAGAAAATGTTTTTAGAGAAACATTTTGGGAGTGTTTGTTTCAAATTATGTGCTCTGAGTAAAAAACATCTAAAAATAGGTTTCCAAAGAATGGTTCTATAGATTGTGGGAATGGTTAATGATAATTAAATAAAAATTAATTCATTTTTTAAAAAAAATATACCAATTGGTTCATGTTAATTAACCAAACCCATCAATATTGTTTTCATTCATGATTAGTTGTGAAATATTTTTTCTAATTTTTACACACAAGAATTTGATAATTTCCTTGTTGTGGGTTAGGATACAACTTAGATGTCAAGTATGTATTTTTAAAAGTATAGAATGTCTTGAGTATAAATGTTTATAATAATATGATACTAAGGTATATGAAAACTCAGATGAGGATTGGTAGGCGCGGTTTCACCAATTGACAGGAGTGAATCCCATATCACGCTCTTCTCAGTTTCTGTTTTCAAAATATTTTATTCTATATTTTGAATTTCAATTAGGTATTTTATATCTGTATTCGACCTGATGTCATGGTGTGACGGTTACCCCTGATCCATAAATTAGGTTTTTAGACAGTAAAATAAAAATGCATTTTCAATAGGGCTAGCATGGCATTGAGAATACTCATAAATATTACATGGGATTAATATTAGCGTGGAATTGTATGTTGTGCACCAATATTCAAATATAATAGATTGCCTAGACTTTGTGGGGATTAGTTAGATGTTAATTTCCATAAATACATGTAAGAGTCTATTCATGTGACGTGTGAGTTGGGAGCATGGGTGAGAATCAATTTAAGATATAGTATTGTCGAGTTTTATCATTCCATAATTTTTTATGTGTGGTTTTTTATCTAATATTATGTACGAGGATTGGAAATATATTAGTTGTAAGGCCTGGACTTAAGGAATATCCATTTACAAGGAGTCAATGGAGTATGTATTATAAGAAAAATTCTAACAAAGAGGTCTATTATGGCTGTCTCTTTCCCTTGGGAAAAAAGTTAACTAGTTTTCGAATCACGTGTGATTCATTAAATAATATGTTGGGAGAATGATGGATTTGACGTGGGATTCAATATTTAATTTAATATGACATGGGTAAATTGGAATTTCAATTGATAATATAAATGTCTTCAAACATCTTCATGAAAAAAACATCATGTCTTGATATTTTAATTTAATTTATGGCTTAAATGTGCGAGGTGTGGTGCATATTTTTTTTAATTATTTTTGAAAGCTTGAGTGCGAGTATGATACATTAATTAAGATTATATTTTTTTTGTGGAAAGATGGGTTTAGAGGATGAAATAGTAATAATTAAAAATAATTTATTACAATATAAAAAATATGTTAGTGAGGATTCATGATTGAAATTGTCATTGTGTCCCTGATATAGAAGGCTTAAAAACACATTATTGGTTTATAGGGGGTATTAATATCAGATTTGATCAATAAATTTTTTTGTTTTTTATTTTATTATGTACATTATTATTGGATTCCAACATGATGGATGATCACAGTAGGATTTTTTGATCATTGGGGAAGTAAAAATCTAGTGATGTTATCATTCATGAATAAAACCACTACTATCAGGATGGTAGTATGAGATTTTTTTGTATGTTTTATGTTGGATGCAAGAAGCAATGAAGGCTTTTCACCAGTATTGGGGTATTCATTGAGTGTATGTTTTTTCATTCACTAGTCAGGTATATGTTAGGTAAAATATCCATTGGGATCATACATGATAAATTTCATGTATTGAAGGATGGTAAAGTTATCATATTAGGGTTTCATAGAGAATAATTATTTTCTCATATTTTAGAGAAAGGATTGTGGGTTTACATTTTTTTCTTGTAGTGAGTGGTCCTTGTAAGTGAATTATTTTAGTGGAAGCCAAAATTTTGGTTATTACGAGAGAAGATATTTTCATTACTTTTTATGTTATTTTCAATGAATAAATCTCTACCAAATATTATTTATTATGGTATCTAAATCATTTTAATTATTTTGAAAATTATTAGAGTTAATTGGGAAAATATAAAAAACATGATTTTATGTGTTATAATTATTTTTATAAGTAATTTATTAAGACATGGTTTTCATTTAGTTAGGGAAAATTTTAATTTTGAACATGAAATAAGATTAAATTTGTCTACGTCATGTTATAAATGAATTTTTCCATTTTTAAGATATTTTTCTAATAGGAATAGGTTATTTCCTAAAAGTTTTATATGTTATTTTACAGAATCTTAAAAGACTTTGGTGATCCACTTTAGACTTCAAATATCCCATATGACATTTCCTTTCCTAAAATTCAGAATCTATAGGTCTTTTCTAGGTGCATATGCATTTTATTCTAATCTCAACAAAAATTCCCTAATTATAAGATGTCTTCTAGAAATTCGTTTTACTTTCATCTCATAAAAATTAATAAGTATTATGAAATGAATATTTTTCACTCTATATAAAATTCATATTTCAGAACAATGATTCTCTTGTATGAATTTTTTAATTTGTTATATTTTCTAAAATAGGCAGTAAGTTTATAATATTTCATCCATTCCAAATCTTGGAAACATGATTTAAATTAAATTAATGATGAATATACAAAGGTCATGAGATTATATGATGATAATTATACACTTTTTTGTCATTCTAATTACTGATAATACATGTGCACCAATATTTCATGCATGGGAAAAAATAATTTTTTCTTTTGTTTCCACTAAAAGGATGATCATATAATATTTATTCATCTGTGATGATGTTTTCCCATGCATGATTTGAAGGTCAATTTCATTCTGTAAAAATATATAATCTACAAAAAAAGAGTTCTTATATCCTCAAAAAGTGAGATAGAGTAAAAACCATTATCTAATGGAATTATCCCACACTATTATTATAGTTTGGTGAAGTTACTTGTGAAATAAATAAGAATAAGTTATGGTAGATGATTTAGACTTGTTGGTATAAATTCCCAGGTGACTATAGATAGTGGATACCTATTGAAACCAATTCCATGTCCTGAATTTATTTTTTTATAACCATTTTTAATTGTTCCTAAATTGAATTAAAAAATAAAGCTAGTTTTTTGGTTTTGAAATTTTCAATCTTCTAATATTTTTTAAATTGTGGCACAATTTATAATGTATTGTAATTTATTTCATTTATTACATTTTTGGGTGATTTCATGCCTATGGGTATGATGATTTCAATTATGTTTGTCTAATTAATGGTCTTTATGTAGTATAATCACTTCTATTGGAATAAAAAATTTTACCAATGTCTTAGTAATGAATTCGAGTATAATTAATTGTTCAATATAATGTATTTGGAAGAATTTTGAAAATTTAAATTATATAATATATTTAAAAATTAAATTAGCTAGTTTATGAACATTTTGAATTATCCCAATTATTCTACTTTTTCTAATTTTACACAAATATTCAATATATATTTTATTTTTCATTAAATACAATTATTATATCACTTATATGTAAAATATATTTTATTTTTAAAATATTTTTCATTTATAAAATCACTAATTTTCTTCATATTTAGATAAATATAAAATAAAAAGTCATAGTTTTGATCTTATATTGTCACATCGTCATGAAACAATAAAAAAGTAACGATATTAAATTTCATAGGGAATAATGATTTAAAAAGGGACCCATAAAAATCATTTTTTTTGTATCATTTCCAAGAATGTTTACAAATCATTTATAATCATATTTTGAATGTTAAAAATATGAAACCCTAAATTGTATCCTTATAATATTTAAATTTATTGGGTTTCCCATTCTCGAGATTGAGATATTATGAGTTTTGAAAATAAAACCACGTTTTTTGACCATTTGGATGAAGGGGATTAATGATATTAACAAAAAAACTCAAAAGATTCTACCAAAAACCTAATAAGTACAATTTTTAATCTCAAATCATAATGGTTGATAACATAACTCTTTATGAATTATCTTCACACTATGATGATAAATAATATAATCATATAACATGACCTGATGAATCTACTGGTACTAAAATTAATTTGGTATGTATTCATCCACTACTATAATATAATTCACATCTATTAAATGATCTATACAACCATAATCAATAATTTTTTTATTATTTTGTTAAAATTATCTCAACAAGATTCAGTTGAGATTCAATGATATTGAGTGGTTTTCCTTTTTCTTTATAACAGTCTTATAATAAGTGATTTTTCAATTCCTACACCACATTAATTAAAGAAAGAAATAAATTAAATACGAGTTTTTAGGAGAATTGTTCCCCATGTCTATGAAAATTTTAATTTGAAGTGAAATATATAGAATTAGGAAAACTCAAAGAGCTATGTTTCATGAATATTGAGAAAAAATTAATAATTGTGTTTTAATTTCATCCACAAAAAAATAGTTAATTACTTTGGATTCAATAATTTTATAAGGGATTGTGTCATTTATATAGAAGAATAATAGATGATGTTGTAGGATGTGTAATAAATTTTGTTTAAAAGAGTACAATAATTATTCTATTATGGTGTTTTAGGTATCTAGATCCTTTTAAAGATTAAAAATGATATTCTTCGCTACAAATTAGGATGGTAAACAATTATAGTTTAATTGAAAATGGAATATAGAATTTAACCTATGGCATGAATTTGTTGAGATTCGATTTCATAAAATTTATTTGGAGTATTTAATAATTATTAAATACATATTAGTTAGTTTTATTGGTTTTAACATTTGTATATCTTGATTAATTATTTGGATATGATTTTCATCTCCTGAGTTATCTCCAGAATTGGAGATTTTATTAAGGTGAGGTATACTATCATTTTGGGTTATAGTCCTATGTAATCCCATTTAAGGGGGTATCCATAAATATATTTTATGGTTTATTATATTAAAATCATATTTCTATCCCCTACATTTTCTTACATTTTGTTGATTTGAGGCTTATAAGAGGTGTTTGAAGGGAAAACCTTTATCTAAGGAAGATCTGAGCATGGATAGAAATCTAACTGTCATGGATCAATAATAAAAAAACAAGCATTTATGAAGATATAGTGATTCATCATGAATAAGTACTTGGTATTTTACATTTCACATTTTTCTAATCTTATTTTTTTATTTCTTTCGTTTTGACCACAAATATACAACTTTTCATTTTTCTCCTTTGGCCTAGATATGAATCAAGGAATTATGTGTAGACCTATGTATATCATAAAATATCAAAATCAATAATTTGTGACTACACAGTGTGGTAATAATAATTCACACTATTTATCTATTTTTTCATCTCAGGTTAGATATGGAGACTATACATAAAGTTGGATGGATGTACATGTTTAGTATGCCCCTAGGGAACATGGAACAAGAATAGTCTATGTACATGGCCACACACCTATATGAGAAACATGTGTGAGTTCATATACACACCATTCCATGTGACCAGACATGTGGGTGGAGTAAATTAATATGTACCCATGCTACCCTAATCCAAAAATTGTAACACCTAGGGATTTTATTATATATATTTCTTCATATAAATTTATTTTCTCCAATAGTTTGGGATACATGCATCCTTGGGTCTAAATGAACGGTAACATAGTTTATCATCATAACTTATCCATAAAATCAGTGGAGTGAATATGAATACCAAAATTTTAAAAAAAATTATGTTCATGTATTATGGATAAAAAATTACAATGATAAATATGTTATCAATTTTAAGGAAAGACGTCATATATTTTCAAAATAAATATTTCCTCATAAATTTTTTAATTTTCTTGAGAAAATAATATAGTAAATTTATGTCAAATTTAATGTTTTTTTATAAAATGAACTTATTTTTTGAAAAATCTTTATAATTAACATGGAGTGAATTTTAGATAAAGTTCTGAAAATAATATTTCTAATTGAATAGTGATCAATATTGACTTTTATTGAAAAATGTTTTTCGATTGGGGAATTTATAAATTTCTATTTTATTTTAAAATTTTCTTAAAAGTGAAATTATTTCATCAATATTATGAATTATCCATTTTTTGACATTAATGGAACCGAATTCTTCTTGAGGACCTAAGAAGAAATATTTGAGAAACTAAATGAAAAACATTTACTCAGCAGACGATCCCAATAATTCCAAGAGAGACACGCCCAATATTGAAAGCCTACACACACAAATCAATTCCAAGTTCAATCCTATTGTGTTCCCCATACAACCTCAAACAATCATCTATTTTTGAATCCTAAAAATGGCCATATCCGATGTGTGAATAGAGATGAAACATTGAAAAAAGGGTTCCCCATGCGCAAGCATCTTGCACACCCAATGCACTTTCAAATGGCCAGTTTCGTTCTGAACATCTTGTGAAATCCCAAAAATATTTTCACCTATATATAGATGGGAACCCCCTCCCTTAAAATAGGATCCAAACGTCAATCCTTTTCTCTCATCGGCGTAAGATGACCTTTTATGTCACTGTTGTCAAGACATGGCTTCTTGGTGGTGGATCTTCTGCAACAAGCCCACCATGGGTCCCCATTCTTGTGGGCCCATAGGGGCATGACCCTCATGAATTTTTTTTGCTAGGCAATGTGTGTGAAAATTACCCCACTTGCATGAAAGTCATTTCCTTGTGTAGTGCCTCTCTTTCCAAGACCTTGTCATCTTCTCAGAAGTCCATAACCTTGAATTCCCCCTTCCTTTAGACACCATAGGTTTTCATTATCCTAAGGAACTATTTTCGAGATCCTCTTGTATGAAACACCCTTATATTGGATGAACCACCTCTGTGTGACCTTCCAGGATTGCACACATTGATTCCCTAGTTCCCTGAGTGGAGTTTCAAGTAGGTTCTCCCTACCTATTGATTCTTCACATAGGAACGCTAATATCTATTACTTATTTGCATAACTATTCTGAAATTGACTGATATATAAACCACTCTTCCATGTCACTCTCGTTATTAATTAATTGTTTATTCTATTTTCTATGTGTGGGTTGTTACAAGTTATGTAAGTCCAACTGATGATGAGTGATTTCTCAACATCTGAGCTACATGATGTTAAACTTCCAATCATCCAAGACCTAAACACATGACATTAAACTGTGATCATTGCATGGGAGAAAAGTCAATGAGGGCCAAAAAATGGATGGGAACTAGTATCATCCCACTATCTATCTCTCCCTTTCAAAATTATTACCATGTGTTCCTCAAGAGGTCTCCAAAAAATCTTTTAAAAATATCTGTGGGATCCCCTCAGAGAATAAGTACCAATATCCATCTCCCTAAGCCACTAGCCATGCGTAAGCCCCACACCATCCCTTGTTATTTCATCTTCCATGACACAAACATCTCATCTACTATTACCTCTTATTTCTCACACTAAGAATGACTTATGTGGGATAAGAGTAAAAAGTGACCATGAAAACCTTATTGGGATTCTATCCATGGGTAATCATCATGCCCATCCATAAAGAACTACAAGGGTTTTGATACCTTTCAGTTATATAGGAAGCCTCTTCAATGTTTATGCCCCTCATTACCCACAATCCATTTTTTCCAACAATTTTAAGTTAGTTCACTCATCATGCATAACGTTACATTGTATCCCCTTCCAAAATACAGGGGTTTTGATCTCAGTCTTATAAAAAAGGTACTTAAGAAGACTCCCTGATGTTCAATCCCAACCAATGGTATACTATGGTGCCCTCTCCTAGGGATATAACCTCCTGATGCAATATCATTCCTTTTTGGGACACATCTCCTGGATCTTTCACCATGAGGTGTTCGAATCCACAAGGGATACTACACATGCTTAAGATCCACACTTCACCATACTCTTCCAATAGAGGGTGATCCATTTTCAAATAGCCACTAACCATTTATAAACTCTTGGTACATCTCTGAGTCTCCTTCCTTTGTGTACACCTTGATTTTATTTCCCCATCGTGAACTTCATGGACATTGATTCCTTTGATTCAGACATGATATGTTGGAAGACTCCCCAACCTTCAAGCCCATAACCCATTTCATATCATAGTCTTTCCATTGAGCATTTCTATTTTTAGAAGACTGTTCCCTAACCAAGAGGTTCTATTTCCTTCGGGTCCATTTTTATGATATCCATTTCTCACAAGCTGCCTCTCTAGGTGTCTCATCTCCCCATACTAAACTACATAGACATGTATTCCCAACCAATGAGATATGTAGGAAGCCTCCATAAGGTTCAATCCCAACATAGTCATCTTCACATCAGTGCCATCCTATTCATCTCATTCAATCAATTTAAATCCTCCATCATACACCCTGATTATTACTTGGGCCTACACATCCAGATGAGATCATGGCACCCAATTCCTTGCTACTCCTAATAGTACTAGTGAAGCTAACACTGAATAATAAAATCACATCGTATCCATACAACCAAGAGTGACAATCTTACAAAGGGTACCTAAACATGCATAAACCCAGAATAGCGTATCAATCCAACCAAAAGTTCCCATCTTCTGATGGGAAGCTAACCATGTGAAAGCCCCAAATCACCCTTTCAAACTACATGGGTTATGATCGTTGTATTCTAAGTAGGCTACATTTAAAACCACCTTAAGGTTTAATCCCATCCAATCCTGAACCTTGGCATTGCCCTTTTTTAGGTATACATCCCTTGTCCACCAATTGTGATGTCCAGATCAGCCTAAACAGTGTGAAACCTTGCCTTTTTGAGAGACACCATCCAGGGTCCATCCTCATTCGGTGTTCAGATCCATCCATTTTTCATACCTTCTAGCTGCTCCCTATTAGGTTTATACGAATATGATCCACTCTTATTAGTGTTATGATCAATATGATCCATCTCCTATGGAAAATAAACTTATGGAATATCCTTTGTTTAGCATGTTAAGCTACGAAAAAGAACTTATACATGCCTTTGTCATAAGTACCCCAAAATCTATGTGGGTTACCTCATGCCTTTATACCCTCAAGAATCAGAACAATAAGAGATAATTCAGGTGTACCAATACTCAAGTGTCCAGAAAGGCCAGCGATACCCAATGTGACTATCATCTTTACTGAAGGATTCTTCCAAAAAATGACCCTTTGGAATGTCTGAACAGTTGTTGCATAATTAACCAACATACACAATGTTATGGCACCATGAATATTTTTACAATCAATATATTAATCTCTATAGGATACCCGAACTAGGTGATGAATTAAGTGGAGTAATTCACGAATGGAGGAACTGACATCCCATTAACCTCTTATGATCTAAATGAAAACATCATTAAATAAGTTATGAATGACACCCATCATTGGAAATCCAAAATGTGGGAAAAAATGTATATGTCACTGAAGACAATGTGTGTTGGTGGTTCACCCCTATAAAAATAATCATAAGCAAAAATGGTAAACCTGACAAGATGTTATTCTCCTATAACCATGGGGTTAATAGAAATTGAGACATCAATAGATAATAATTCCACTGAATCTAGCTATCTAGCTCCAGGTATTACCAAGAAAATAGTGGGCATGGTGTGGAAGTCACCAGAATTTATGTCAGTTAATAGTTGGGAATTCTGCTCTATGACATCATAAGTATAGATATATCTATACTTTCATGGAAAATTGAATGGAGTATGGGAAATGCTAACTACATTATTATTATCCATAATAATATTTTAATCTTCTTACTTTGTAGGACCCATGATATAAGATACTAGTCGCTGCCCACCAACAGATGCAGGGGTCGGGGCAATTCCAATGCAACAATTCGTCCTGGCACCGACCCTACAATGACGGCGTCGACAACAATGGAAAATGGGCACCCAAAAACCATATCACCTTCAAAATGTATCTACAGAAGGGTGATCAACACTCTTATATGATTGTAAAAACTAGACGGGGTCATCCAAATATGGGATATGGACCAATAGGAGTTGTAGGATTATGTCCCAAGCTATCACCACCAACCCGTGGGGATACCTTGGGAGACATTGATCCCCACTATGACATTCAACCACTTTAGGATACTCCCTATGGAATTCTCCAACATTCAATACCATTCTCTAATGTTGTGAGGGAATTCTGATTCATCCTATCTATGACCATCACCCAAGAGCTACCAAGGAGGGATCCTACAACACTGTCAATGCCAACAAATGGGCCATCAGGAAGAGGAACCTGTTGATTATACCACTAAAACACCAGCCCCAGTTTGGCCAACCCAACACCAACAACGGGCATACATTAAAGATTACACATGTTAGGGGAAGTCCCCTATTATAGATTTAGTAACCCATGCCACAACTGGAACATTATATCAGGACCCTACTACGATAGATTAGAGATTCAACATTTCCCAATTATGAGCTAGACCCTATATTCTCTTTGAGATGATTCGTTTGACTCTTTTGATCGCTGGCATGATTAACAGTTTTCATGAGAAAACTTGTGACATCATGATCTAATTTAGATGACTCCCATGTTGCATCATCAATCCATGTGAAGGCCCTCCCTACCTTGTTGACATCCATCAAGGAGGCCCTCCCCACCTTCTCAGCAGCTTTAGTGGAGGTCACCCTCACTTCAGTACTCCCAAATGTGGTGGTCCTCCTTGTGTGTCCATCGACTTGTATTGGGATCCTCTTTATACCCATACCTCTCAACCAAAAGGTCCTCCCCTCTTCAGTACATATAACTACGGAGGCCCTCCCTATATGTCAAGAAACCAACATGGAGATTCTCCACTTAACCCTGATTCTTGACACAATGGTCCATCCCGTGTCCCATTAGATATCTCACATGTGCTCCTTTCACTATATGATCACTATAGTGGAGGGCCTCCCTGCTTCGATGAAAGTAGGTAGAATGTTTCTCCCTATCTTCCATCATGCATAGGTAAAAGTCCTCCCCACTCCAGCGCCAACCCGTATGGATGTTCCCCCCTTGTTGATGATATAATTTCCCTTAAAAACCATCCCATTGAAATATGGAGAACCATCACCATTGAGGGAAGAAATATTTGAAATTACATATCATTGTAAATAAAGATATATTTTCAAATTTTGAAGTGGAATGTAACTCGATGTTGGAGCCTTCAGCCTATTCCTCTATATCAGGGTATGTTGTAGTAACTCGGCGTGTAAGCCTAATCCTATTAGAAAGTGCAACGTAACAGATCCCTGAAGCCCCGTATTAGAACATGTTTGAAGATTATTATTTGGATCATTTCCAGCATCTCTCCAGGAAGTCCTCTCTTTCGCCGCCATGATCATTATCTACCTCGACAAGAGATCATGTTGATTTTTTAAGGACTAATAGATGATGATCACCAGCCTGATCCACCACTGATGACTATAACCCTCACACATGAGGCATTGGTTGACACTCTATATTATAGCAACATGATGATGTCATCTGTTCCATCCCCAAAAGATGACCCAGTGAGCGATATCATGTTAGCTCACACACCGTTCTCTCCACGGGCTATTCTGCTACTACAATAGTATACATTAGTTCTATTGTCGATTCCAAAAACACCCCTACCGAAAAATGGGGAACCCAATAGCTAAAACCTGATGCTAAGAGAATAATATTTCTAGAAATTACCACAAACAATCTGTAATCTGAGTTGTTTTGGCCTATCAGGACTCCAGACATCAACATTCTGGGATCTATCTCCTAAGTAGAAGTCACGTTCCTTCACCAGACCATCTGGGAAACACATTTACGCCTCCAAAAACATTAATTACTATATTTGAAGATTCAGTAGTACTTTGATGATATCATCCATCACTTTTACATGGGTAATATATCCACTCTTCCTATGACTCAACACCCTGCATCACTTGACTTCCACAAAGCACATCCTCAGAGATGCATTCCAAACTTACCCATACTATGTAGAATCTTCAAATAGGAATATCCATACGTGTAGATCTGGGTATGTGGGTAGTATGTTGCTATCTAATTCAGATTGATCCTACGATAGCCAGACCGTGTTGGTGACATCGAGGATATTTCGGTAGGCATAGTCACAGTGATTGTGGTAGATCTAGGAACACTTAAGAAGAAATATTCTAAATCATTGTCTGAAGAGGACAACATACCCCTTGGGGAAGTAAGAAATCTTCTTGAATCCCCTGGCACTACCACTTGCCAGCAAAGACATTTCCTATCCTTTATATACATACTGTGTCATTGCCTCTTGGTTGGGACAATAGTAAGGGAAAAGGAAATGCTGGGACCGTTACGACCTCAAAGCTCTCTAGATCGACATAGAAGAGAGTAGACAATACCTGTAACCACCCAGGTATCTACAGAATAATACTTTTTTACATCTATTAATATTTATGAATAAGATATTAATTTTATGTTAAAGAGGACACTTTTTTGACAGTGTAATCAACATGCAATAATGAGTTTCTTTGAAATCTTATGTTGCACATAGCTTTCAGTTATATAGAAAAATAATATAATAATTTTGTTATTTTAAATGGTAGTTAACACATATTTATTGTATTGTTGGGAATTAACATAACTAACTACATTTTTATTACACATGTTTTTTAAATGTTTTTACATTTATCCAATAAATTTTATTGACGTAAAATAAGAATGAATTGAATTTTAATCATTAAATACTCTAACATTCTTTAAAAAGATAATTTACTGCCATATGAGGGAGAATCCTTTTTAAATATACTTCTTTTTACTTTTTTATGTTAAATTTGAAAAAATAAACTACTTATTTAAAATAGGGACATCAAAATTTACTTTGGTTAAATTTTTGTTATTTTTCTCATAATGTCCATTTTTAATGAATAGTAAAAAATACATCATTTTATATTAAGACTGTCTTTTCAACTAATTCATTTATATGATTCGATTGTCCGTTTAATCAGTTTTATTGTGTAATTAGATTATATTTTTATCATTTAATCTAATTTTGGTCATTGGAAGTAATTTCACTCTTTAAATTGTATATAAACAAATGTTAATCTTTGGGAAGTCTTTAATTCTTTAAAACACATTTTTAGGTTTTGACAACGAGAATTAATTTTCAATTAATTTTTGCAACCACTGTGTTTTGGATTTGGAGAAATGGATTCAATATTTAGAATCAGGAGTTAATTTTTTTTTAAATTGATACCTTTAAATTTTTGACATTATGAATAGTAAAATAAGTAAATATTTTATTTACAATAGTTAAAGATTAAATCTGGTAAATAAGTGTAAAAATAATATAATAATAATATTAAATTACTCTAACATATGTCCTAACCCTGTTTAATGAGATATTTTCAACCATGGTCATCTTTGGGTCAATTTAGGACCCCATGGATCTACTTGTGTGTGAAAACAAAATATAATTACCTTTAATTTAATGTTATGGAAAATATAACCTAAACATGTATCTTTTACAAAAAAAAATTATAAGGGGGTATATAATTGATCTCATCAACTATAAATGGTAATTAAAAATGTAAAATTGTTTCATACATCATGATATTTTATTTATAATTTTAAGTCATCATATAAATAAATTTATAGAAGTCAGAATGGTGATGTAGTGATTACCTTATTAATGAATGATTTAAATAAATGATTTTATAAATATTAAAATAAATTTATTTTGAAACATTTTTCCATATATGAATTTTCTAGATTAGTATGGCATTTTATCATGGAATAAATGATGTTTTTTCGAATTAATCATCTTTTTATGGATTTTTAAAAAGTCACTATATGAATAGTATAAAAATTTACTTGAAAAAGTTTTTAAATCAATATATATTTTATTCAATTAAGAAATAGTCTTAAAAAATATAATATTAGAAAAAATTAAATTGAAAATGTTTTAAATGTAATTAATGAACCACTTTAAGTTCTATTGGCATTTTATGGAAACCATATTAACCATATAGTATGATTATACAAGAAGATATGGTAATAATTAAATATGTTAACTAAGTGCTAACGAAAAATGATAAGGTTAAATTTGAAACCAAAACTTGTCTAAAACATACTATTTGAGAGTATTTCGACCCATCCTCATTTTATCATCAAATATTTCACATTGGTTTCTTTATAATTCTAAAATCAATTAATAATAAAATAATATTTCAAAACATTTCTAAAGTTCCCCTCCTACCTCTTATAAAATGACATTATCTCTAAACAATTACACACACCTCTCAACCACCTTGTATTATCCAATCTATAATCCAATAGGCTCCTAATATTCCTTCATTCATCCAAGAATCCTTCCCCTATTCATAAGGCAATTCATGAAATCCCTTTTGCTCAAATCAAAAGAAGTTCCCCGATTTAAGGAAATGTCTTCTCTCAACTTTATTTCCATTATTTTTACTTCTCCACTCCCTATTCTCTTCTTATTATTTGTTTACAGAAAAAAAATGTATCATAAATATACTAGGTTGTTTTTATGAGAAGTATTTGAACTACCCTAACACAAACCAACCTCTAATTGGTATAAAACATACTGTTTCTCTGGATGGAGAACTACTGCCTTACGAAATGATGATTGATCAATATTCTCCGACCACCTCTCATGGTGTCCATTATGGTATAACAGTAATTATATATGATATTTATGATATTTATTTTTTCTATAAGCTTATTTAAAAATCATTTATAACATACCTTTATTATTTTTATGTTGTATAAATACGATAATTTCATTTGAGGAAGTGCGGACTACCGCGCCTTCAAAGTGATATGAATCGTTAATGTTGTAGATGGAATGTATAAATTATGTAATTAATGAAAATATTTAAAATATATTCATATATATTATACTTTAGTTATAATATTACTAGGTATCATTTAGTTTTCATTCCACTTAATATGGAAAGGAAATAATTGTAGCATTTATGCATAATTACAACTTACCATCTCTATGAACGATGCATTTTATTTCTTATATCCAAATTCTATGGACTATTATAAATTCATATATAATGGATATATGTTATATATATGTTATCTAAATCATTAATATCATTTTGGAGAAATTTTTCTTTTAACCACATGGATAATTTGTAATTATAACAAATTCATTTTTTACTTGACTTCCGAACATCGACAAAATGTCTGATATGAACTCAAATAATTAACTAATTATTATAAAAAGGAAATATGTGACATAAAAGGAATAATATAATTGAAAATGGTTCTAAAGAAATTATAAATTAACTTATGTTTATTATTTAGTAAGAACAAAGAACAAACGAGACAAGTCAGACTCAAGGTATGGGAATTTCTTAACCCAATTTCCATTCATATGGTTGATCTTATACTTCTTGTTTATGTCATTCTATGATTATGTGAGAAATAAATTTTGATATATTATCTTTTATTTATACTTTATTTATGTGTACATTTAGTGAATACACATAATTGATCTATTTTCTTTACAAAATGATCATTGAAAGGGACTTCGTATCAATCTATTTTCATTGATGAATATTTTGATAATATACAGGTCCATATTTTATACTGTTTATAATAAACCCCTTCGACGTTTACTTCCATATAATTGGAATATTTTTTCAATTAATAATTTTAATAAATGAAAAAGGAATCTTTTTAAAGTATAAGGTGGCAATGACCTCTCTGCCATCGTAATCGTTATTTGGCTTACTCTATAAGCCTTAATGATTTTAAAAGCAAAAAAGAAACACCTTATTATATTTTTGGATGTTTTGGTATTGAATATGTTTTTAGAAATAAATTGAGTATTTCCATATTGTGGAATTATTTTTTGTGACTAAAAATTAATTGGTATTAGTGAAATGTTTATTTTTGAAATATTTTATGTATTATGATTATATAATTGTACATAGACATCTGATGGTTTGTTACGTGATAAACTAAATGACGGGTGGTTCTGTGATAAACTAGGTGTTGTTGGTTATGTTTAAAAATCTAATAAATTGGGTATGGAAGTCAGCCACATGGATCATCCATTTAGTGATATGTTTGAAAGTCGATTGTATGGTTATTCCATTTAATTATGTTAAATTCCTAAGTTACCATTATATGATATATGTTGCGTTCTATTGGCTTTATGGTAATATTCTATTAAAAAAAATTGCATGCAAAGAGCTTCTAATTAGTAAAGTGTTTTTGCTTCTTCATTATGTCGAAATTTTTTACATTATGATAAATTATTCATGGTTTACATGTAGTTTTGAAAAAGTAATAGTTTCCTTGTAAATGTATCCCTTAATATTATCTTTATGCTCATACCATGTTTTGGAAATGTTTTTCATAGTACATAAAGTGGAATTGGTCAAGGATGGGATCAAAGAGAATTTATGTTGTTTAAATCATGGAACTAGACATGTCTTTTTTTAAAGATTTTTTAATTATGAAAATAATTAATATTCAGTAGAAGTGTCTACTAGTAATATTTAAGTTGTTACCTATAAGTTATAAAATAATTCTCTAAATATATAAACCTGAAAATATCCTCAATGTGAATTCTTACCTTAATTGAAGATTAAGTAATGTTTATGGCTGGGGATTGTAGTCGGTATCATGGTCAGTTTAGATACCTTTAGAGGTTAGGGTGTAATTTAAGCTGATGTGACATAACCCAAACGGTTATCATATTAGAAAGATTTATAGTTATTTTAGATAAATATAATGAGTTTCAGATAATATGAATAAGTATATCTCAATGTTTACCCTCATCATAAGATAATATATATTTATTTTACTGATATACTCACACTGAACTTTTTTGGTTTTAGACAATGGCTGGATCTAGTAGGATCCAAAGTAACAATGGATGTGAAGGAAACTATCATGGTTTTCTGAATGAGAAACCAAATAAATGTAAGTAGAAATGATAACTCTTGTGGTTATTCTTAACAAACATATTATAGTCATGATTGAACACTTGAACCTTTATGATTTTTCTAGTGAATCATATATTTTAGAAATGAATCCTAATGGAAGTTTAGGTAATAATTATAAAGGTATGTATGTTCAAAAATGAATGTGTAAAGGATGTGGAAATAAATACGTAAGAAAATTCTAAAATGTGACGGGAAGATGGTTCATATGTGGTAATGAAGGTCATAAAGCAGTAACCAGTCATGGAAAAAGGAAGCGTCCATTTGACTCTAGTAAAAGGGATAAAAGTTCATTCCGAATGATCAATTAAATTTTTTGAATGTGGTGTGCATGGTCATTATACAAATATATGTCCTGAAAAGAAGGTTCAAGAGTGAGATTAGTAGGATCACACCAATATATGTTTACAAATTCTTAATTCCATTCCAATTGAAGATGAAGAAACTGAAAATTACCTAAAAATGGTATAAATTATTTCTTAGCTCGTTCTTTGAAATTACATAAATATTAATACATTATTCATGGTTTTGTTTTTAGAAACAAAGTATAAAAGAATAATGTAGAAAGGAATAGATAAAGAATCACGAAGAATGTTATATGGTTATGATGTATATGAAATGAAGAGTTATGTTGGATCTATGGATGATGATATGTTTAAAGGTATTAATGATAATATTACATTGGGATACTTTTTCTAGTATGTGTAACCCTGAAGTTTGATATGTAATAATGTTATTCAAGGAAAAATTATCTTTTCATGTGTGGACATAATGGATAACCTTAGGGGTTCATGTGATCTTTTGTTTTTGAGGCAATTATGGGTTATTAGTTTTTGGGATGGAAAATGTGAGGTATGAAATAAGATTGGAGGATAAAACATGTCATTTATAATTTTAAGGATTCTATATATTTTTTATAAAGTTATTCGTATTATACGACTTTATAAATAGGACAAAACACATACCATGTGACAACCCATCACGTCGGACAATGAAACAAAAATCAAATGCACAACCAATGTGAAACTGGGATTTTTTACCTACCACTGGACAACGTGATGTCCTGGGATAGTATGACTAACTAATTTTAATTAAATGACATTATGGATTATGAATAGGTTTATTTTTGAAACTTATATTTAATCAAATGTATATCCTTAGTATAGGAAAATGATTTGGTGATTAAGTGGTAAAGGTTATTTTGGAAGACATTATCTCTTTTTGGGAAGACTATATTCTTAAGGAAAATAGAATACTATAGGGATTTCATTTGTGGATTATTGGTCAAAATTTTATTTTGGAATATTTTTTTAATTATGAATATGTGGCCATTTTGGTTATTTATAAAAATGGTTAACATATCAGAGATCATATGTTATTAGGTTAATTAAAATTTAGTACGATACATTAAGAGTAGTCGATGTTATTTGAAAATAAATGTTACAATTTAATATGGAAGGATATGTCAATAAATTATTATATGTTTCGGGTTTTAATGTTAGTTTGAATTATATTGAAGAATATTATGGACAACTGTGTATTGAAATGTCTTTGATGAACATTGGATACTGATTGTTTATTTTTGCTAATTAAGAATAATATTCCTTTTTATAAAGTACTATCCTTTTCGGGATTATCTAATCTCATACTAACCATTTTTTGTTTTGGGTAATTTTTAATGACATGGAAAATATACAATTCACCTTTTTTGGAATATGTGATTCTCTATACGTTGATTCTAGAACTTTTGGTGTTACCATGTCATCATGAATACTCATCGTTTGGATAAAAGATGTGTTTGTGGTCGATTTTTAGTAAAGGATGAATGTATACATGACATGTAAGTATGTTTCTTTATGTTATTAGTCATGGTCATAAATAAATTCCACAAAATTATAAAAAATAACATAAAACAAAAAATTTGGTTGTTTACTATTCCTACTAAGAAATCTTAAATCTTTTAACCCATCACATGTTTGTGATTTTCTGGTGGTTAAATGTCTTCTAATCATGTTTCCTATCACTCACCATCAGAACTTTATGGTTAGATTCTGTTCTATATCAGTTTTGTTTCTACATGGAATCCTAATATGGGTTATCTTGGGTGGCCTTTATTCTTCCATTTCATACATTTAATGTGATAGTTTTATTGTCTCTTTTTCTGATGTGGGACTTTCAATGATGTTTCAAAGTCCAATTTTAAAATTGTGAGGATGCAATTTCCAAAAGGGGGATAAATGTAATGACCTAAGTATTTATAGAATAATATGTTTTCATATATATTAATATTTATGAATAATATATTAATTATATATTCAATAGGACCCTTTTTTTGATAGAATACTCAACATGTAACAACGAGTTTCATTGAAATCTTATGTTGCACACAACTTTGAGTTATACTAAAATATAATATAATATCATTATTATTTTAAATGGTAGTTAATTAATATCCATTTTATTATTGGGATTTTATATAACAATCTATGTTATTATTACACATGTTATTTAAATGTCTTTACATTTTTTTCAATAAATTTTAGAGGCTTAAATTAATAATGAATCTGATTTTAAGCATGAAATACTCCAATATTCTATAAAAGGTCGAATTACTACCTTTTGATGGTGAAACCTTTTTTAAATATAGTTTTTGTTACATTTATATCTTCCATTTTAAAAAAATAAACATCTTATATGGAATAGGTACATCAAAATCTACTTTGGGATTTTTTTTTAGTTTTGTGATAATGTTTATTCTTAATGAATAGTGAAAAATTCTTCATTTTATGTCAAAATCTTCATTTCATCTAATTTATTTATTTGAATATATTTTCATTGTAATTGGGTGTAAGGTTTAATTAGATTATATTTTTTACATTAGATCCAATTTTTGTCATTGGAAGTAATTTCACTTTTAAATTTTACAAAAACACAAGTCAATCTTTTGGTAGTTTTTACTCCTTCAAAACACGCTTTTTGGTTTTGACAATGAGAATTAATTTTAAATTAAATTTGGAAAGTTATATGTTTTGAATTTGGAAAAATTGATTCCATATTTTTAATCAGGAGGTCCAAATTGTTTAAATAGTTATCTTTTATTTTTGAACATTATGAATAGTAACTTTAGTTAATATTTTATTTACCATGGTTAAAGGGTAAATCTGGTAAATAAGGGTACAAAATAATATTATAATAACATTAAATTATCCTAACACATGTAATAACCCAATTTTATGCTATATGTACGACCATGGACATCCTTGGGTCAACATTAGGATCCCATGGGGCAAACTGCATCTGCAATTGGCATTTAATTACTTTTTATTTACTGTTAAGGAAAATACAACATAAACATGTATCTTTAACTAAAAAAATATTTATGGTTTTAATATAAGTTATCTATTCAAATATAAATCGTAATTATAATGATAAAATGTTTTTCTAAATCATGGTATTTTATTTATAATTTTTAGACATCAAATAAATAAATTTATATATGACACAATGATGATGTAGTGATTACCTTATTAATAAACGATTTGAATAAATGAGATTATAAAGATTGAAAAAATTTATTTTGAAACTTATAATGACATAAAATTTTTTTATGGATTTTTATGACTTTTTATATTTGAATTAATGATGTTTTTTATATAATAAAGTTGTTATGAATTTTTAAAATACTCATGATATGAATAGTATAAAATTGACAAAATTGAGTTTTTAAATCAATTAATATTTCATTAAATGATATAGTAGTCTTAAGTATATAAGATTTAGTAAAATAACTTATATATTGATGTAAATGTCATTAATGAACCACTTGAGGTTCAATTGTCAATTTATAGTAACAATATTAACAATATAGTATGAATATACAAGAAGGTATGATAATAGTTAAATTTTTTAACTAAGGGTTAAAGCTAAATGATATGGTTAAATTTGAAACCTTAACTTGTATAAAACATATTTCCTGAGATGATTTCTACCCATCGACATCTTATATTATAAATATATCATCTTTGTGTTATTATAA
This sequence comes from Viscum album, assembly GCA_963277665.1. NCBI lineage: Eukaryota > Viridiplantae > Streptophyta > Magnoliopsida > Santalales > Viscaceae > Viscum > Viscum album. The sequence continues at coordinate 559,868,576 of OY728142.1, forward strand.
ATCTAAAATCAATTAATAATAAAATAATATTTCAAAAAATTTCTAAAGTGCTGCTCCTCCCTATTATAAAAGAACACAACATCAAACCCATTACACTCACCTATAAAGCCCCTTGCCTCATCCAAACACTGATCTAATAAAATCAAATCATTCCTCTATTCTTTTTAGAAGCCTTCATCTATGCAAAAGGCAATTCAAGAAATCCCTTTGGCACAAATCAAAAGAAGTTAATGGATTTAAGGTAATGTATTCTCTCAAGTTCCATTATATTATTTTCTCATCTCTACTCTCTATTCTCATATTAATCATTAATTACATAACAAAACCAATATAAAAAATATACTAGTTTTTTGTTATGATATGTATTCAAACTACACTTCCACACACCTCTGTCTAATTGTTATGGACCATACTGTTTATGTGGACGGAGAACTACTACCTCACAAAATAATGGTTGTTCAATCTTCTCCTACCAGCTCTCATGGTGGACATTATGATGGTACTATAACTATATATGATATTTATGATATTTATATTATATATATTCTTATTTAATTCTATTTTCAAACATACTGTTATTCGTTTCATGTTTTATAAATATGATAATTTCATTTGAGGAAGTGCGGACAACCCCCCACCTCTCTAAAGTGATATAAGTCATTCATGCTATCCACAGAACTTATAAAGGGTCGAATTAATGAATGTTTGTAAAATATATAACATAAATATTATACTGGGGTTATTATATACCAATTTATCTTTTACTTTCCATTCCAATAAAGATGGAAAAGAAATAAAGGTAGCGTTCTTCATTACGTACGACTTACCGTATCCATGAAAGATTAATTTCATTTCTTATATCCAAATGATATGGAATATTATAAATACATATATTCTCAATATATATGATATATATGATATATTAATAATAAATATCATTTATGATATAATTTAATTTTTACCACATGGACAATTTGTAAATATAACACGTTCATTTTTTACTCAAGATCTGAACCTCAAAAAATGTCTGATATGAACTCAAATAATTAAATAATTGTTACATCAAAGTAATATGTTATTAAAAGGAATAATAATCGTGAAAATTGTCTCGAAGCAATTATAAATTAACTTATGTTTATTATTCCAGAAGAACAAGGAACATACAATACTAGTCAGACTCGAGGTAAGGGAACTTCTTAACCCAATTTCCATTCTTTGTGTTGATCTTACACATCTTGTTTACATTATGCTATGATTATGTGAGAAATTAATATTTATATATTATCTGGTATTTATACATTTATTTTGTTTACTTATATTTAATACACATGATTGATCTATTTTATTTACAAAATTATATTTGTATCGTAATTCATCTTAATCTCTTTTCATTGAGGTAAATTTTGATTATATACACCTCCTTATTTTATATGGTGTATAATAAACCCATTTGACTTTAAATTTCATTCAAATGGAATTTTTTTTGTCCATGAAAATTTTTACATAACCGAAAAAGGATTGTTTTTAATGTATGTGGTGACAATGACCTCTCCACTTTCATAATAGTTATTTGGATTCCCCAATAATATTTAATGTTTTTAAAAGGAAAAAACCACTTATTACGTTTTTTTGTTTTTTTGGTATTGATAATGAATTTTTTTTATCAATTAAGTATTTCATTATCATGGAATGATTTCTTGTGATTGAAAATGAAATTTTATTTGTGAAATGTTGATTTTTGAATTATTTTATGTGTTATGATTATATAATGGTACTTGGAAATTTGATGGGTGGTTACATGAAAACCAAATAATGAGTGGTTTTGTGACAAACCAAGGAAGGGTGTTTATGTTATAACCACCAATGCATTGGGTATAGAAGTATATCGTATGAATATTCCATTTAGTTATATGTGTTGAAGTTTACCATATGGTTATTCTATTTAAGTATGATTATTTCCCATGTTTCCTTTATGTGATATATGTTTCTTTCTATAGGCTTTATAGAAATATTTTGGTTAAAAAAATGCTAATAAATTAGCTTATATTTAGTGAAGTGTTTTTTAAACTCCTTTAAGGTGAAAGGTATTACATTATGAGAAATTTTTCATGTATTACATGTTGTTTTGAAAAAATAATAGTTTTCCTTCTTTATGTATCCAAACTGATATTTTTATGCTCGTATGAATTTTTTGAAATGTTATTCATATGACATAAATTGGAATAGGGTCAAGGATGGGATCAAGGAAAAGTCATGATGTTTAAATCATTGAACTAGACGTTCTTTTTTTTAGATTTTTTTATTATGAAAATAATTTATAGTGTGTATAATTGTCTACTTGTAATATTCAAGTTGTTATTTTTATGTTACGACATAATTCTATAATGCTATAAACTTGAAAATATCCTTTATTTGAATTATTAACATAATTCTTGATATTGTAATGTGTATGGCTGGTGCATTATAATACCGATAAGGTCCCACTACTTCAATAGATCATTGGAATAGTATAAGATCATTGATGAGCTCCTCTCTAAGTTCCTAGTAGAATGGAACCCAAATTATGGTGACCCTCAGAATGATTCAATCCACCATCCAATATGGCGGTAATGTCTTTCGCAGCCCCTCCTTGTCCAGGTGCCCCTGTTAATCTTGAATACACATCACACCTTGAATGGGTAGAGGCCAAAGTATATGGCATACTACTGCAATATATATCACTTAACCCACCTCCATTATGTGAGAATTACCCTTAGGACCCAGATTAGCTCTCACCTCCAATAGCTCGTCATGTTGTTCCCCAAGAGGTTCCTGAAATTCTTCAAGCCACTCTATTCGCTCCACGAGTCACTAGTCCCACCTATCATGTTTAAGACCCCATCAACACATTGGTGGCCAATAATACCTACCAAGATAGGAATATCCACCAACATGATTTGATGGATTCTAATATTTCCTGGCTTGATGCTATTGAAACACGACAGATGGAAATTCTACCGGATAAGAATCCATATCTGGCTTGGGTAGAAGGTAGGTTGCCACCCTTGGATTTTGAGAACACCACATTTGACCCATTCAATTTGATGTGTCACCTACTGAACCATCTAGCCACTATATCTCAATATGTGGTCTTATTCAAGAAACTCCAACATATTATAAATCCTCCAAGATCTAGTGTTTTGTACAGACCTGAGAAGGGACTACATTCATTTGGTATATCCAGTTGCCTATGGGGACTATATTTAGTTGGGAGGATCTTCGTAGAAAATTCCTTTATAATTTTAGGTCCACCACTCATAAGAACAGTATTACCAACCTATTAAACTGTAATCAATAGCTATATGAGTGCATGATAGTCTTTTTTCCCAAGGTGGAAAGGCCAAACATATTCAGTCAATAGACTAATGACTAATGAATAGCTTCTCAAGATGTGCATGGGGAACACGAAGACTAAAATGTTTTTATCCCACATCAATCAGAATTTCCCAAAAGGAATCTGTAATTTCACTAACAAGGATGAATGGCATGAGGAATCCTTGAAACATGACAAATAAATATATCAGTTCCCACTAAAAATCTTGAAAGAAGTGTTTCCAAGGCCGAGAGTACTAAGGTCGCATAGATAGAGTCCCCCGAACCACTAGATTTGTTGATGTTAGAACCATGTCCACAACCTTAGGCCAAGACTCCTACTCTGTATCACATATCAATGAATCGATGGACACCAGTCAATAATGCAGCCCAACTTCTCATACATGATAATCTGATTCCTCCTCCTCACTAGGCTCCAGCACCTTAGCAGGGATAGGCTCCCAGAGTCCATTTCATGAATTAGAATAATTGGACCTATTAGTTTGATGAGTCTTGGGTCCTGGGATATTATTGGAGAGCCTTGGATGAGGGAATCTAAATGTTTCTGGAGTGTAAGAGGCCCCAGGGGGTTGAACACATTTACCACTCCATCTACTATCCCTACCACTAATATCTTGAACATAATCTCAGGTCGTGCAATATATTCAAGGAATTTCTCAAGGACCTTGTCAACAACAATGTAGTTAGGTTGGGTCCCATCCTAGAATTGGTGGAAGGTATATTTGTAGAGCCTAACAAATGAAAATGAGGGTGGAAGTAGGTCTATACCCACACGTCTCATAATTATGATAACTGGATGGATCAATGGGTAGTTATTGGCACCCATGATATCATCTATTCCAATTTTAATTAGTTGAATCCATCTGATTTTATTGTGCTTCCTCCCGCTAGTACTTATTAATCCACATCTCAGATTTTTTTTCAAAATATAAGGCACTGATGGCAGAAAGGGAAGAAAATCCCCCCATAAGTCCCAATGTTTTCATACACACTTTGTGATTCAATCCTCCAAAGATGGGATTCAACCCCAAGATCCACATGGGATGGAGGATTCCTCAAATAATTACTAGGTGTGTTCCTCAATGAATACCATGGAACTGGTGGACCCTTACTTGATTTCCAGTAATGATGATTATTAGGATAGTCCACTTAACATCCTCATTTAGTGACACTGTTGACCTAGTCATAGCTATGTGAACCATCAAAATGCTCGGGACTACTTTTTTGACCAACATGTACATGGTTCCAATAATAGACCACTAGCTCAATGAAGAGATCAACATTTGTCTCCCCCTCATTCTATCTCGTCGGGTTCGCTCCCGCCGCTGTTTTTTCCACTATATCTAGAAACAAATTTAGAACCACACTCATCTATGGCCAATCCTCTGACACATGACCGTCAACTGATGGTAGTTTTTCTTCAATTATAACGTGAGTTATGGGATATTCCAAGAACTAGATACAATTTAATAGTTCAATCTATAGATCCCATCATACATATTTCTATATAGAAAATTACTAGGGAAAAAATATGTTTCTAGCCTGTATGTATGATGTTTTGAATCATCTGGTCAGTATTATTTCCAAGCTCGAAATCCTCAAGGATCTCAACCTATTATAAGTTATACATTAAAGCCCCTACCAATTTGAAAAAGAGGTAGTGGTCATAAAATCCTTTCACATGGAGGATTTTGAGAGTGCATAATTCCAATCAAACATGTCATTGTTATAAGATGATGATGGCTCTCCATTATAGGATCAAAAACACCCGTTGTACATCACTGGATATTTTAATGGCCTAGATGTATGCCACTATCTTTTCGACACTCGTTCTTGGATAAATATCCTTCCGACATGGACACTCCGTAAGCTAGGACTATCTAAAGAAAATTTGTGCTCATATGACTAGAAAATTCATGGTTCTAACAGGATATAGAAAAGGCTTTGTTGTGAGATTCTCTTAAAGAACATGATTAGTGTAATGATTTCTAGAACTGATTTCATGGTCATCTCGCAAGACACTACCTAAAATGAGAGGATGGGTATGCATTAGATCCATATACATGCAACAATTCCACACTCCTATAAACAATGCCTCTTGTACTCCATTAATGGTCAAGTGGGAATGCTTCTAAGTGATGTGTCCCCATTTACCTCTTGTAGAGCCCAATGCCAAGATGTATAATAATACAAGTGCAAGGAAATGTGGGTTCAAACAAATTTGATTGAGCACACTAATCATTCATACAACAAGTGGGAAGTCTGGGATAATGATTTCATCATCTAGATTCTCTATTTTGAGTCCATAACCAGATACATCGGATAATTCTTTGTTGTTTCATATAGAAGGGGGAGTGTGTTACTTGGTACAAGGAATTCAATAATATCACACCGTGCTCCTACATGAACTAGGATCATGTGATTCTAGAGACCATCACCCCTGTAAAGTTTCAGTATGTTCATCCCATGGCTATAAAAATATACCCTACGTTCTTGTTCCATTGGGATGTGCTTAACCAACATAGGTCGACACACCCCTACTACATTGATATTATCACGAATGCCCCCTTGGGAAAAAATTTTATGGGACAATAGGTTACATTGTAATGGTATCAGTATTGCTGGAGTCTCCCAATGAAGATTTCACTAATGCTCAGGCTAGTACCAATAATCCTCTAGGGTTAGCTAACTTATAATAATTTCCTCTTGAAGATGATCCCCTAACTTAGATGATGAAGAGTTCTTGGAAGACACATCTCATGCTATAGAAGGACTCCCCACCACTGTCTATTATTTGGAACAACTAAACCTTGGTACGGAGGAAGACGTGATGATGACACTGATACATGAATATTTTCCTTCTTAAGAACAAGAATAGTATATGGGTTTTCTAGAACAACATCATGGTTTACTTTCTATAATCTATGATGAGATGTTAGGTCTATACCCTCATGTCATCATCCCCATCCATTTATTCCTAGTAATCCATCGTAGGTTCAAACAACCTCCCATGAAGATGTACCTTTCTCATGGTTCCATGTATGTGGCCAAATATGATATGATGATCAAGGCCAACATATTCAATGAAGTCCAGTACCTGAGATGGATATCCAATATCATCCCATTTGGGAGGATAACATGTATATCAGAGTCCACATCAACTTTTGGGATCTCAACCATCAATGTCGAAGGTATGATTTCCCCCCTTTTGGGAAAATGTTTTTGATTGATGTCACTATTGGGTTTCAAGATCTCCCCTTCCTAGATAAATATTTTGGTATAATTAGATCCATATAGACCCTGAGGATGAAGAATACACCACTATCAGGTCACTGTAGTAATAATTCTTCTATAAGGTAATTCTGTTGGGATTAAATAATGTAAGACAAACTTATAAATGTGTTCTGCACCACAAATTCCAACAGATCATTAGAAAATTGGTGGAAATTTACCATGATCTATTGTTGGTCAAATCCTTATAGCATCAGTACCATCTCATGATCTTTAGAAAGTGTTCACCTTCCTCCACGTATTCCATCTAATGATGAACCCTTTCAAGTTTCTATTTTGGGTGTACCTCCGTAATGTTCTTTGGCATTACCCTCATATATAGAGGCATTGTGATCAATCTAGAAAAGATCAAAACCATCAGTAAGATTCTTCCAATCATAAAACATTAGGATAATTAAGGTTTTCAAGGATACTTAGCCTATATACTCTGATTAATTATGAATCTATCCAAAAATGTAATTAATTTTTCAACTAATTAGGAATGGTTTCATCTATCATTGTGATGAATAGTACCAAAGGACTTTTGAGGAGATCGAGCAGTATATTCTATGACATCCAATTTAGATGCCACTTATCTCAGGTAAGTGGTTGTTCCTCTATGTGACCTCCATGTAATGATCCCTTGATGTTCTTATCACATGGAAGAATATTAAGGGGCAAAATAATATTTTGTACTATTTCATCCACATGCACCGAGACACGGAGACTAGATATTCCTCTATCGAGAAGAGGTTCCACATGCTGGTTTTCATAGTTCAAATATTGCCGCATTTACTGAATCATTAAATGTTACAGTTGGTGTCATGTGTTGAGCCACTAAAGTAAATTATAAACTTCCCTATGTTGAATGGTTGTCTAACTCATAGGGTAGTTATCATTCAGTAGTTATATATAATTTTTATTCCATTGAAAGAATTAAAGGGTCAGGCAGTAGCATATTTTTTGGCCACCCATCTATCTCCCGCAACGAGGATTCATGTTATTGGAATTTCAGCTGAGACTATCTTCTAATTTGATAATGTCCTAATGTGCTATATGACTCACATGGATGGATCCTCCTGATGCTCCATTGATAGGATACTCAATGACCATAGACTCAATAGTGTAGGCTTTAGAATAATCTTTATCATGCCTATATAAAATATTTTTCCCTATTTATTCTTATTTCTAAAATGATTCACTAACAATGATGCAGAGTATCAAGCTATGATCAGTGGCCTAGAGTTGTTCCTCAAGATTAATTTACCCCCACCTACAAGTGAATGTGGAATATGTGTTGTTCATCAAGTAGAAAAATGGTGACTATGTCATCAAAAAGACACAACTTGTGCCCTTATTAGAGTGAAATTTCCAACTAATGACATGGTTCCCTTCATGTCCAGAAATCACTCATCTTCCCCGATCATAGAATGGTTGAGCCAAATCATTGTCCAGCCTTGCCACATCTATCTAAGAGAATGACCCGGAGGATTTTATTATCCATACGGCACATTGAGGTGTCATCAATCTTGAAACTCCAAATGATGATGATATCTAGTAGGTAAACCATCTTACCAAAGATGCTTCCATATCAGGATCCCCAATCACCTCATTCCAAAGTAAAAAAAGAACCCTGAATGGTCAAGACCTTTTTTTGAGTACCTCGATCATGTAAATCTTCTGACAGATAGTGCCGAACATGAGAGAACACATTAGAGTGTTGTTTCGTTCACCCTTAATTGTTTTTCCAGACTTGAGATGATCCTCCACAAATCTGGGTTTGATAGATTTATCCTCCATTGTATTCAAGGAGAGAATAATACCAAGATTTTTTGGGAATTACATGTCAGTTCATGTGGAGCTCATCAGACCGGGTCGAAACACTCTCATTAGATTCAATGGTTGGGATACTTCTAGAACACCTTTCTCCCTACCTATATTGAGTTCATCAAGAGGTTACACTCATATGAATCGATTCCAATTACCTTCATCGGACTACAGAGCCTCTCTATACTACCATGTCATCATGGATCATTGTGATCCGGGGAGTTGATGTTGTGGGTCCATATCCATTAACACAATCTTTTCAGTTCAGGTTCATTCTAACAACCATATATTACTTTTATATATGGGTAGAAGAAATCACAGTTATATAATTCATGTCCCATTCAATCTTTGAGTGCATGAGATACAATATCATCCTTCGATTCAGAGTCCCTCACACCATCCCAAATGATAACAGAACCAATTTATTATTTGTTGATCTGAATAAAATTTATGCTAAGTACAATATTCTGTCCAACCATACATATTTCTACCTTAAACAAGAAAATGGGAAGATTGAAAATTCAATGATACCCTATCTTTCGTTTTGCAGAAGATGATTGGTCAGAATAAGAAGAGTAGGTCGAATGAGATCTCTAACATAGTATAGTCTTATTGAACAACAACTCTTAATTACACCTATGTGACTCCATATTACCTAGTGTACAGAACTGAGGTGGCCCTTCCCCTTGATATTTACTTTCTGTCACTCCATAATGTTTCCTATGATTAGCAGACATAAGAAAATGTAATAGAACTCCATCTATATGAGTTGGAATCCCGAGATGAGAATAGGATCTAGACCTACCAAAATCTGTAGAGGCACAAAAGAAATATATCTAGAGTTTTCAATATGAGTTTTTTCCTATACTCCTTTCTTCAGGTTGACATAGTATTGGTCTTATTAATTTTGAGGATAATTTAATTGAATCCACAAAAGTTAGAGACTATAAAAGAAGGTAACTTAAGTCAATCACATGATTTACAAAAATGGTATATAAATACTGATCACCATGGATGGTGAGAGGATTAATCCTCCCACCAATGCCAAGTTCCTCAAGTAGTACTTCACATGAGTGAGTTATATTTCATGAATGATGATAAACTAAAAACTGAAAATATAGTCTTTTATGGTCTATTCTCTATAACCATTAACTAAGATATTCTTCTTCCTTCATGACATTAAAATATGAGGATTCATGTGTGACGTTGAACTATGAGGTGTCATGCCTGACGTTAAACTACATTGTATCCTTCATGACGTTAAAAAACATGTGTATCATGCATGATGTTAAACTATAACAACCTGTCATCACGTACTGAAAGATGTTAAAATATCATTGAGTTATCTCATCCTTACCGCATGACTTTAAACTTCATGACATTGAATAACTATGTATGGATTGATTCCCATCCTTATGGGATACATTGGAACACATGATCATGTTTTTTATAGGTCTATCCCCCAGGTTTCCTCGGTTCCACAATCCATTCAGCCCCTTTCCCTATGTTCTCTCGTTGGAGCACAAAGTGTGACATGAAAACTATTTTTTCCTCATTCATGTCTGGTTTATAGAAATTGTACCATGTTCCTCCCTAATATTTCTACATTTTTATCTCATCCTTACTGCATGACATTAAACTTCATGACATTCCATAACAACCTACAAATTGATTCCCATCATTATGTTATAGATATGAATTCTTGGACATTTTTTCTTTGGGCCCATCCTTGGTTCTATAGATCTTTTCATCCTTTTAGATTTATATTCTGAATTACCGGGAGAGAATGTGGTGTGGTATTCCACCTCTTTGGTCTCCATTCAAGTTGGGATTAATATATTCACGTGTCCCATTCTTTAGGATGTTTTCTCTATATCATACTCACCACATAAAGTTAAACATTACAAAATTCATTTACCACGTATGTGTTGATTCTCATACTTATGGGATATGTTGTAATGCCTTGTCATATTTTCTTCAAGTCTAGCCCCCAGTTTTCCCATATTCTGTAGAATTTATATCCCGTTTGGGCTCACTTTATTGTATATGTTCTATAACCATAAACTAATATCTCCTTCATTCCACAAATCGTTAAACTACTATTTACTGCATGAAATTTATTACACTATATAAGATTTATTGTCCTTTCTATATGGAATTAAAATTAATGTGCCCCTTTTCCTACACGACACCAAAACCACCCCATCCCAAAGGATGTCAAAATGTTCCTTCATCCTTACCACATAACGTTAAAATAGAAGACACTGAAGAACTATGTATGTATTGATTCTCATGATTTTGAGATACATGGGAATTCCCGGTCATTTTATATTTGTGTCCACCCCAATTTCATCAATCCTTTTGGACCCTTTGGCATGAGTTCCCAATTTGGAGTTTGTGTCATGATATGAGACCTCCTTGGTCCTCATTACTGTCAGGTTTATTTTACCATACCGTGCATATCCCCTTTGGGATACCACTCTCTCCCCAATTTCCTAGTTGCAAGATGATATATTTTGAAACAACCCACATCCTTACCACATGATATTAAAATACTAGAAACTTCATGAACTTCATATATCTTCATTCCCATCTTTATGGGATACATAGAAATGAAAAAACATTTTGGGTTCAGGTATAGCCCTTGGTTAATAAACCTATTTTTTCTCTTTCCTCCTATCATATGCTCGATTCACATATAATTAATTGATTCCATATACCTTAGTTATTCCCCATTAACATGCATAATTTCACTATTTTGTCAAGCATAGAGTATTTTATTTTTTATTGACATTTGCTAATTCCATTTCCATGATTTACACATTCTTTTATTCGAGTCTCCATCATCTTTCACATCTGATGTAACCCCCTAATGGTATAGATTCATTTCCTTATGAATCACCTACCTTCAAGGGCCAATGTCCTAGAATATTTTGAATGACATTTTGGGACTAGTTCCACGATTTGAATATGGTAATTGACCAAACCTTTGTTGTGTTTTCCCATCCCAGGTAACGTGATATATATATTGTGTCATGAATATAGTTATTAGTTATACTCCATCATTATATCAACCCCATTATGTCCTAAATATCATCCATGGTGATTAACCTAATTTTCCACATCATTATGTCCATGATGGACTTCATCACTCTAAGTGTTATCGCAATGTGCATATTTGTGCATTTAATGATCGGCCTAATGTACTGGGATCATCCTTGATTCTGCACCACCATTCCCCTACCATGCACATCCATGTTCTGTAACGATCATCCCCACCCCTTGTTCCTTACACCAAGCACAGCCTACGTGGGGTTAGGGATCCTGGTGAGGATTATACTTGGAAGGAAGAACAATCCCATCATTTGGTGTGAAATCTATGACCTTAAACTACGATTTCAGGTCTCAAGTATAGGCATTATTACTTTAACCTGTGTAAAGGGGGTTTCGAGGGAGTATGTGTTGTGGTTCTATGACCTCTATGGACCTTATTCACGCCATGTTTCCTTATTATACCACAATATACATTTACACTTCTAAAAAATCACCCAATGTTTTAGCAATATAACCACAAAATAAGATCCCTAGTTTTGTCATTGTAAGACATTATACTATGATCTCTACATTCAATATATAAGATGATAAACTACACCGCACTATGACATCTTCACCTGAGAATCCATTTCCCCTTTTGGATTTACCCATTTTCCATGTCGTTCTTCAAATAATACGTTTGGATTGATTCATACCCTTCTGGGATACATAGTGATGAATGATCATTTTTTCCCTGGTCCATCTACAGAATCATGAAATTTATTTCTTTTCCCTCTCATCCTTCTTCTTGATCTGGTTATTCTCTTGGGAGTGTGTAGAGTGGTGTGGATATCCTCTCTCATCATTCATGTTAGGTTATTTCATGGAAATACAATTAACATTTCCTCTTTAGATTCTCTATTTTATGGTCCGAACTATACTAACATAAACTATGACTTTTATTGTCCAATATTGCATGAAGGTAAAATACATAATAGACTTGATGTTTCCATAATTCAGAGAATATCACACCTCTTTCCATGGACGTTTTCCACTCATTCCTTCAAGAAATACATATGGCTGGATTACCATCCTTTTAAGATTTATAGTTATTCATAGACCTTTTTTCTATGGTCCAACCCCTAAGACTTTCATCACTATCCTTTGGCCTGGGATTCTCATAGAGGTATGCAGAGATGCTGAGTCCTCTTTGGTCTTTATTCTCATTGGGTTTTCAATAGCTGCACCATGTGGCTCCCTTGAGATAACTCCTCCTCACATTCGTGCCTAACGCATGATGTCTAAATGAATGAGTACTCTCATGCCTTATGCATGCCTATATTTAGGTGACCATATTCTTTCACATCTAAAGGATCCCCTAATTGTAAAAATAATCGTCCTCATATATGAAATACTATTCTAGGCCTATATCTTAGAAGATTTAAATCTACATCTTGATATAGGATCCTCGATCTGAATACATTCAATGGTTAAACCTCAGCTTTACATTCCCACCTCAGGTTCCACGATATAAATATCATATCTCGAATATGGTCAGTAGTTATCCTCCATCATTATGACACAATAATTGTTTCTCATGTATCAAGTGATGATATTCATATTATCCTTCCCTTATATTCTTATGGGTCCCCAAAACACTTTTTGTTTTTCTTCTGTACATCTGCATGCATCAAGTATGAACATTGTTCTGGTTTGGATTTTTTTCCTGAATTTTTTTTTCACATTGTAAAATCTCAAGGGATAGGGAAATCCTGAAACCACTCTCTTTTTTCTAGAACGAGTGTGGAACATACGGTATGAGGATTTGTGGTAGGTTCATAACCACAATGAATGTTTTTCAACCTTATGGTTGAAGTTATATGACCATAAACTATGATCTCTTTCCTCTATGACTTATGGCATTAAACTATGATGCCATGCCCCACATGACTTTAAATTTTTTTTCTTGAACATATGAAATCAATGTTTGTGGTGCATTATTTTCATATGAAATTAAAAAATGATTCCATCATTCTGGCCACATGATGAAAAATTAAGTAGCGTTGTGTTGTTCTCACTTGAGAGAGAATTACCCTTAGATTCAGTCACCACCATGACACCCTTGAATAACTATTCCATTATTGATTCACATAGTGACACTCATAATTTTTGACCTAGGATGGTCACTCCAAAAAGACACATCTATATAAAAATAAAAAAAACATATATATAAAATCTCTTCTCCTTAATAAATAACTACATGTAGCTTGATACCGATCATTATGGGATACATTGTGATTCCCAGATCATCAATTTCGGGCCCAGACATGACATTATTTCCCTATTTTATATCAAATAGTCATCATACTTACAACATTAATATATAATCCATGTAATTCAAGAACTATGTGTGCATCGATTTCCATCCTTATAGGATACATAGAGATGTCTGGAAATTTCTTCCCAAGAATAGCCAGAGGTTCACCATCCTTCCTTGTACATTATCCCCAATCATGATCAGAACACTATGACCATAAACCACGAGTCATAGTCCATGTTACATGAAATTAAGAAATTGGATAAGGCCCAGTTAGTATGAAATTAATCAATTTGTAATGTCCTGGTTATGTGATGTTAAACTATCCCATGCATCTCTATCATTACTATACAACATTAATCTATATGTGCATCGTCCACACTTGCATGATGTGAAATTATAAAGCATCCCATATCACACAGTGCATGTCACCCACCAAATTTCTCATATTCTTAGCTATCATCCAAAAATAAAAGATGATTCTCCCCATGGACGATGTGTTTTACGGTTGTTTAGACTATGGTTGTCACACCAATGCACAGTCATCGTATTATTGTAATTTCAATTGTATTCGAATACATTCGAGCATTCCATCAATACACATCCTAACTTTTCATTCCCATTATTTGGATCATCATCCATTTTCATGTCTAAAGGAACCACCACTAATTGCCAAGCCCGATGGCACTTTGGCTCACCTACCATTTGGGGCCAATTTCTCAAAAGGTATTGCATGAAATTTTGAGATTGACCATATGTTTTCAAATTCAATCCATGGCTAACCCTCATTTGTTTTCCCCCATTTTAGGCTTGTGGAATTGGTACTTCATTTTTAATATGGTCAGTAGTCATATCATATCGTGATTCCACCACTCATGTGTTCTAATCATTGGGTAATGTGATTCAAACTATTCAACCCCCTTTGTTCAGAATGATAACTACTACCCTTGTATTATCCAACTCATGTACTATATCATATTGGGAATTGAAATTTGGCTTCTCTTGGAACCCTATCCTCTAGTTGTGGCCTTTCTCAACTCGAATACATAGGGTGGTCAGTCAAAAAAATCAATGAATTTGTATTTCATGGTTAGATGGCTCTCTCATATACAAAGTCGATAATTATAAGATCATCACTTGTTTCTGGCACTAGATATATCCCCCAATATCTCAAGGTCTGATCATTAGTTTATTGATAGATATAATTGAGACACTATGATAACAAGAAAATAAATTTTTCAACTCATGTTGTTAAAATAATGAAAAGAAGACAAGAAATTTGATTCATGAGTTTGTTAAAAACATGGGACTCACAAATCTACTCCTTAGTTGGAATGATTAAATTCTACACCCTCTGGCTTGTATCCTCCAGTGTCTCTTACCACTCTATGAGATCACTCTACTCTTTGAAAACAAAAGAGTGATTCTGATTATCCCTGATCTAAATTCATTCCCTATAGGCTCAAAGATCATCCATTTGACAACATGATTTCACTAGCTTCTCATCTGATTCTACCAGATGGACTCTAAATCATTTAATGGGCCACAATTGATGTGTGATGAATATGGAACGTTCGCCTGTCTGCACATCAAGTCATCATATTTAATGCTCAGAATAATAGAACCTATTGATATTTTCTGACTTTTTCTAGTAACAAGGGACATTTAAGGGTGGAATACTTTCCTACATAATCTCAGTAAGATAGTATCATCTCGTCATATGGATATGGAGATTATCCACCCCTCTAAAATATAGAAAGCAGAGCCTGGTGTGAAGTGACCCCATCTGACTAAAACAAATTTCATCTAGGGTTTTGAGGAAGATATTGATTCACTTCCATGCCTTTCACCATGTCATATGTCTCTCCTCACCTACATTAAGATCATTATCATATAGTTATTCAAGATCAATAAGTCTATATTTTTGGGAAGATGGATATGAGTTCAGTAGGAGGGTATTTCTCTAGCATCCTTTCTATGTGGATGAGCTCTATGATATGTCGGAGACCCTCAGTGTTCATATTTCCTTCAGATTCTTCACCCACTCTAGTATTAGGCTTCTCCTTGGTAGAGGAATCACATGTGACCCCAACTTCCTCCCCACTAGGGGCCAAGCTCGGATCAACATGAACGGTCAGTTCCTCACAAATAGGTACAACTACTAATGGATATTCTGCAGTTGTCTGAAACTCATCAATTTTATGGGATTTCATTCTTGTAATCACTGCATGTAGAGTGGGTACCTTGGTTGGTCATATTATCAAATAACTGATTTGGGTCTATAAAAATAATCACTTACAAGAGAAAAGTGTAGCCGGGTTGAGTGTCTAAGTTGCTATAAGAGTTTCCCCCATGGGAGATTATTCATAACTTAATAATTCAATAATCAATATCAAATCCTTTTAAATAGTGGAAAACCCCATGGTTTTTGAGGCCATGATTCTATCCCCTTCATTTGGTTCACCTATTGTCGCATAAGCTATGATCTGTCCTCTGCCTTACTAAGCTCCAAAATCAGGCATAGGGAGACACATTTATGTTGTCATCAATTTATTTTCACCCCTATGGTGGGAGATCTCTAGTAATCATCACCAATGGGTTCTTAAATAGAATAATATCTTGTTATTGGATCTAGGTTATGGAATAAAAAAGGACCAAGATTGATATAGGTTTATACTTACGTCAAGATGTTTGATCGGTTCGTTAGATCCTGTGATTTCACCCCTCTCATGGCCCCCAGGCAGAGCTGATAACTTTTGAGACTCCACACCTTTGTGTTCTTCGTTCTCATACTCCTCCTCCAATTTTTATTTTTCTTCCCCGTCTTCAAATATTACTTATTTGTCTCCTTCATCATCACTCCCATGCTTGGTGGCATTAATTTTGGATCACATTCTTGACTGAGCATTACAATGAAAAAGAGTTCTGGTTTTACATGCCACCACCATTGGCATGTATTGGAATCTATAGCCATTAGTTATGCATGTAAGTGATGAATGTGTTTTATATCCACCAATTGAATGTTCCTAACGTTTGGGAGATGATGCCCGGGGAGCACTACTATTAACCACAACTCTTTAGTTGACAACGATTGTCATAGCGTTTTCTAATAAGAACATAGTGATGTGAAAATGGATTCATGATTTGTTTGTAGAAGATTTAATAGTATATTCAAAGTGTATTCTATAGATGGACCATGAGATCATATACAGGACCACCCCTCTTTGGAATCCAAATGGTAGCCACACCATGTGACGTTCATGCCAACGAGGTTCCCACCTATTATACCCAAACCACGTAGTTTGCCTCTTTTCTTACTTCAACAGATGCACCTCAACTTCTCTCTCACCATACAGACTCTACACTTTATTCATTGATTTTATGAATGTTCCTCTACAAAATTTCTTTTGGGTATTCCTCCTCCTAGGGGTCAGTATATTCGATCGACTGGCCAACATCAACATTGATAGGGGAAACCTGATTGTTTCACCAAAGCAATAATTTATTAACATGATCCATAGTTGGTAAAGGATACAAGTACAGTTCAATTCTAGGACCCTTGTATACATTTTTATAGATATCAACTACATGAAGAAGAATTGTCTTGTAAAACATGATGGAATACATGGTTCATAAAATATATCTCCATTGATCAGGGAAACTATCACACCACCAATAATGCTATGTAGATATTTCCTATACTTTAGTGGACCTCGCAGGTCATCCACCATCTGACCAACCATGGGGTGGATGGGTGAATGTTTATGTTTACATGATTTCCAATCCGATGCTTAATCACATAATTTGTGAGCATTAGTTGTCGAACCCCAGTGATATTCACTAATGAAGGTCATATGTCACTATAAGGACCCAACCCTAGTTTCCTAGCATCGATGGCTTATTTTATTACATTGGAATATAAATAAGGAATATGAATCCCAATAGATGTAGTAGTATAGTAGATGTGGAAACAAGATACATATATATGTTCAGCATTACAACTTGAAAAAAAAAGAAATTTACAAACTCCATTGATAAAATCCATAAATTTTAGGCTATTTCTGTATGTCATTTATAATATACCACATCAGGCTGAAGAGAATATTTACCTCAGGATAATATAGTCATGCCCTCAGGCTAATGTAAAACACTTCCATGAGGGACAAGTAACTAGGACATGCCCAACATGTAAATAAGAAGCTAACATACAATTCCTCTCAAGGAAAAAATTAATGTTCTAAATAACTAAGGCATACCCTCAGGTTTCCTGGCCAAATGGTTAAACAGAAGAACACACCCCAGGGGTGGTCCTGGATCCAAGCAGCGTACCAAATAGAGTTTTTATATCACATTCAATTACCAATACAATTCTATGTATTTAAAATAGCCACAACCTCAGCCACACGACACCCCAAATATCGGTTCGTAGCTTAAAGGCACAAAAAAACGCATGAAAGTTGGAAAATAATAACCAAGACACCTACTTTTAACACAGAAGAACGATATACGTGAACGTCGATTCAAGAAACACCAAAAGACAACGTAGATCTAGGTTAGAAAGAAACCCATTCAAACATAAATAACTTCCCATAGGGGAAGAATTTCCAAGAGAGCCACCAAGAGAAGGAATCTCTTACCTGTGCGGTTCCAACGAGATTGTCTCAGGTGGAAACGGATTCCTGGCATGCGCTCGGCGGATCTCCAAAGGTTCGGCCTTCCACTCCATAGGCCTATTCATGTTCTAAGCCTTCCATGTGAACATGGGAGTCTACTTCCCATTTTAATTTGAAAGAAACAAAGTACACGGTGTGTATTTCTAAGTACATGGAATGTACTTCCAATTTTAAAACTGTTTCTCTGGAAGCTTCCTACCAGCATGACACTATTCATCTACCGACATGACTATATGGCATGTCTTATTAAGTACACAACGTGTTCTGTCGCATAGCTGGCCACCGCCTTACTATTTTCATGTCGACTGACTACACGGCGTGTAAGGGACCACTACACGGAGTGTAGTTTGTTTCTACACCATTCATTGGTGACATGGACAAACACCCTGTGTACTCATCCCACTTGGACAAACATACACGCTTTGTAGAAAATTACATGGCGTGTACTTTCCAAAATTTGAGATTTTCCCCATTTTCCTTATTTTCTCAAAAACACTTATGTAAAGTAGAAAAGAAGAAACCCATACCTCAAAATTATGAACCAGGTTCTTACAAACATCCCCCTTTAAAGCAATTCATCCCCAAATTTCCCTTCCAAGGGTGGCGAAGATAAATTCCTGAACAACTCCGGACCCTAAGCACTTACATCAGTCTCCTGCTCCCAGGTTTCATCCCGCACTTAGCCATGCTGCCATAGCACCTGTACGAGAGGAACTGACTGGCCTCGGAGAACCTTCGTGCTCTTATCAACGATATGAATCAGATGCTCTTCAAAGGAGGCATCTGCCTCAAGCTCAACCTCCTCAGGCTGAAAGACATGAGACGGGTTTGAATGATAACAGCGCAACTGAGACACATGGAATACATCGTGCATGGCTTGGTACCTCTGAGGTAACTGCAACCGATAGGCAATCGGCCCGACTCTCTCCAGAATCTCAAATAGCTCATCATACCTCAGTGAAAGTTTACCATTTCTCCGGATCCGTTTGTGTCCCAACCTCGGTGAAACACGTAAGAAAACCTAATCCCCAACCATGAACTCCAATGGTCGTCAGTGGTGATCAGAATAAGACTTCTGAAGAGACTGTGTGGTAGCCATCTGCTTCTGAATCAACTGGACCTACTAAAAAGTCTCCTACACGAGACGTGGTCCCAGTAAAGCTACCTCACCTACCTCTAACCAGCACAGGGGTGATCTTTATGGCCTACCATATAAAGCCTTGTATGGTTCCATCTCAATAGTTTCCTGAAAACTATTGTTATAGGAAAACTCGACTAGGGGTATGTGATTCTCCTAAGAGCCCCCAAAGTCTCGAATGCAAGCACGTAGCATGTCCTCTACCACCTGTATCGTATGCTCTGACTAGACATCAGTCTGAGGGTAGTATGTTGTACTCAGAAACACATGTGTACCCAGTGCCCTTTGAAAAATATGGTAGAAATAAGACTTAAAACGGGCATCCCTATCTGAAATGATAGACCGAGGAACCCCATGAAGACGTATGATCTCTCGAATATACAGCTTTCTGAGCTCGTCAATACTGAAGGTCTCCTTGATCGGCCAAAAGTGAGATACCACATGAGTATGTCCACAAAAACCCACACGCCATCATTGCCTCGATGTGACCTTGGAAACCCCGTCACGAAATCCATCACGACATCATCCCCCTTCCACTTTGGGATGGGTAACTGCTGTAACAGTCTGGAAAGCCTCTGATGTTCCACATTCACCTGCTGACAGGTGGAACACATCATAACAAAACTATCTACATCTCTTTTCATACCCAGCCACCAGTACTGACATCTCAAGTCAGTGTACATCTTGGTAACCCCAGGATGAACTTCCCATGTTGAAGCATGAAACTCTCATATCATCTCCTCACGTATATCCCCTGCAACCCAAACTCGTCCATGAAAACACAATACCTCATCATCGCCTATTGTTCAACCAGGAGGAGGGTCCTGACTTTCCACCGACACCCGTAGAACTAGGCCTTCCAAATCAGATAGCTATCTCATCCTCACTATGTCCAGGATGGTAGAGGTCACAACTAAAGATGAACGATAGGTATACCCCTGACTATCATGAACCCCCAAATGCATCTTAGGGAACAAAGCCATGAGCTGCCACTCGCCACTGGCCTCCTACACTGCCTGTATTTGAGTCTTCCTCCTCAGTGCATCGGCTACTGCATTACCTTTACCAGGTGTATAGGAAAGCATGAAGTCTAAGTATTGAAGGTATTCAACCCACCTTCGCTGTCTCATATTCATGTCATGCTGAGTAAAGACGTACTTGATACTTTTGTGGTCGGTGAAAACCAAAAAATGTTATCCCAAAAGATAATGTCTCCAAAAGAGCAACACATGCACAATAGCAGCCAACTTGAGATCATGGGTCAGGTAATTCCTCACATGTGGCCTCAACTGCCGAGACCCATATGCAATAACTTGATCGCCCGGCATCAACACTGCTCACATCCCAATACCTAATGTGTCACAGTAAACTATATAGCTCTTCCCCAGCTCTGGGAGTATCCGGATCGGTGCTGATGTCAACCTTCCTTTCAGGTCCTGAATTGCTGTCCCGCAAGCTTCTGACCAAACGAACTTCACTCCCTTCTTAGTCAAACCCGTCAATGGTGCTGATAAGCGGGGGAAGTCCTGTATGAAGTTTCTGTAGTAACCATCCATCCCCAAGAAACTCCAAATCTCAAACACGTTCTTAGGCTACTCCCAGGAAAATACTGCTCTCACCTTCTCTGGGTCCACGACAACTCCAGCCTCTGAGATGATATGACCCAGGAAGTGAATCTGGTCCATCCAAAAGTGGCACTTTGAGAGCTGAGCATACAGTCGATGCTCACTCAGTGTACTCAATATGATCTCATGAATGGTGGCATGGTCGTGTAGAGTGTGAGAGTACACCAAGATGTCGTCCATGAATACTACCACAACAGAATCCAAATAAGGATGGAACACAAGATTAATCACAGCCATGAAAACTTCTGGCATGTTCATGAGTTCAAACGACATAACCAAGTACTCCTACAGACCATATCTACTCCGAAAAGCTGTATGTGGTATATCTGATGGTCTCACGCGTAGCTGATGATATCCTGATCTCAAGTCAATCTTCGAGAACACTCGTGCTCCACGAGGTAGATCAAAAAGATCATCATTCCTTGGCAAGGGATATCGGTTCTTAACTGTCACCTAGTTCAGCTTCCGATAATCCACACAGAGTGTGAGGGTACCATCCACCTTCTTCGCAAAGAGAACCGGAGAACCCCACAGAGAAGTACTGGGTCAGATAAAACACTTTGACTATAACTCTTCTAACTACCTCTTGAGCTCATTCTAAACAGGTGTAGTCATCCTATAGGGAGGAATGGACACCAGTGCTGCCCCTGGAACAAGCTCAATAGAGAAATCCACCTCACGCTTTAAAGGAAGACATGATAAGTCGTCCAGGAAGACGTCCCTGAAACGATCAACCACTTGAGGTAAATACTTTGGAAAAGTCCCCGAGTCGTCCAGATATAAGATCACAATATGGGCTGTGACTCCGCCTTGTCAATGATGCTCTAGTCCAGTTGACTCGCCTGAACATCCCATTCACCCTTGTATAGAAACTCTCTGCCCTCTGGTGATGTGAAACACACCCTGTGACAATAGAAGTCGACAAAGGCTCGAAAGGGAACCAACCAGTCCATCCCAAGAATACTATAATAAGCTATCATATATAAGACATAGAGGTCCCAAAGGAAGTTACACCCATCAACCACAAGGGGGCACTCCTTTCACTGACGCACAGCAGCCATCCTAGTCCCCAACGGAGTATTTAGCATTATTATAACAGAAGAAGTAGAAACACAGAGCCCATGGCTCTCTATAATGGGCACAGATATAAAACTATGTGTAGCACCCATATCGAAATGTACTAAAGATAAAACAAAAGCTACTGGATGAGTACCTATGACGGTAGAAGGTCCGGGGTCTGGGTCCTGATGGGTCTGCTACACTGCATATGCCTGCCCAGTGCTGCAGCCTCGCGTCACAGCCTAGCTACCCTAATTTGTACCACCCTATTGCCTCTGAAATCCCGGTGTCTGGATACCACGGCCACAACCACCATCTCTACCTGCATGCCCTGACGTATTATCATTCCCCGACTGGTAAGAATCCATTGGTCCTGCTCCCGTACATGGAGTCTGTATAGAACCCCTCTCACTAGACATCAGTGGGAACACCCTAAAAAAGCGCTACAGATGACCATCTTGCCGCATGCTCGGCACACCACTGGATCACGTGGACACTGTGGCCTCTTGTGCCCCTATCTACCACACTGGTAGCACATGACCTGGCAACCTGAAGCATTCTTTTGACTGGTACTGCCACCCTGAGATATGTCCATCTGTCTCTTCCTCCTGCTAGTAGAAATAGTACCAGTAACTGGTGCTGGACCTCCCTGGCCCACACCACTAGATTCCCACAGGTTTATCTCTGTAATCAGCGCCTGATTTACAATAGAGTGTACAAAAGGCAACCTAAAAACATTCACTAGTGCTCAGATGTCATAATGAAGACCATCCTCAAAAGGTCTGGCTCTCAACGTCTCATCACACTCCAGCACGGGTGCAAAACGATGATGCTCAGTAAAGCGACCAGAACAATCCATCACTTACATAGCGCACTGCTGCAGACTCATGAACTCTCAATCTCTGTCTACACTCAGTGTCCCGGGAAAGAAGAAGTCATAGAAGACTGCATGAAATTCTTCCCATGCCATGTCTCTGTGATGCTCTGACTGGGTGGTAACATCCCACCGACTCTTGGTGGAATCACGGAGCATATACGTCGCGAGCATGACCCTCCCTCCTGGATGCGTCTCAAGATGCTCGAAAATAGTCTTCATCGATCCTAGCCAAGACTCCACACCCTGTGGTCCGCCATCCCATGAAAATGTCGGCAGATACTGCTGCTGTAATATACGAGTAAGCTCAGCCATAGATGTTTCAGCCGGCAGTACTCCCTAAAAGGTTTTCAAGAACCGCATAATGACTTCACAGAACAGGGCATCTACGCCTGTGTCCGGTATAATGGTTGGCACTGCATCTGGCTCTGCTGGAGGATCAACTGGTAGCCCATGACCCACCATCTCCAGAGTATAGTCGTCGACGCTCTCCTAAAGAACAACGTGCGGTCGTCTCTGCGGCATGACACTACAAGGTCAAATGCACGACTTAGAACAAGATTATTAAATACCAAAAAATGATGAAACCAAAAATGGAACAGGAGGAAGAAGGCATTCAAAATTTTCAAATCAATACTACACGACGTGTATACTGACTACACGGAATGTACTTGACTTCCCTTCCCCTTCCCGGGTCCTTCTACAGGGCTAAGCCACATGGATCCCATTTGAACAAAACTACAGGGCGTGTATATCATCTACACGGAGTGTATGGTGTAATTTCCAACTACCCATGTCGCTTGTGACATGGACGACTAATCGTCTTGAACTACATGGCGTGTTACACCTGCACACGGTGTATACACTACCCCATTTCCAAATCACTCGGCTAAATCCACACGGTTTGTCCTCGGACAAGACTACATGGCGTGTTCCACAGGTACACAGTGTGTACTAGACACGCTTCCCCGACCCGTGTTGTTAGTTACACAGCCGGGAACACAGCTCACACTACACGTCGTGTTCAATATACACACGGTGTGTACTCAAAAGGATTACACCGACCCATGTTGTTAGTTACACGACTGAGTTCCTAGGTCAGACTACACGGTGTTTTCTTCATTGACATAGTGTTTTCAAGAAACGATTACACCGGCCGGTGTTTGTTAGTTACATGGCCGGGTCTTGGGGTTAACACTACACGGCATGTACTTCCAGTACATAGCGTGTTCTCCCCATGCTCTTCCCTTCCCCATGTCGCCACCCACACGGTTTGTTACATGGGAAGAGACTACGCGGCGTGTACTCTGGGTACACAGTGAGTACTCAAAAAGTTTATTTTTCATCCCGAATAGAAGAATATACACAGTGTGTCTAAAGTAATACACAACGTGTATACTAGGAATTCCGGATAGTATGCCTCATAAACTTCCCCAGAACCCAGAAAACACTGAAAAACATCACATAAATGCCAAATTCCGATCTTTGAGGTCCCATACTCCCCACGAATCATTCTATGACATCTTATCTATGTTATAACAAAATAACAACTAATGATCCACCAAATTCCAGTCAATGAGGACCCCACTCCCCAAAAACTAAAATATGGCATCCATTCTTTTATCAAGTTTATACAATAATAACCTACCACATAGCAGGTATTTATCAACCAACTATCACAATAGCATGCTTTACTAGCATAATAACTATCAAAACAACATGCAATTTCTAATGCACCTACATGGCATGGAACTATGCAGGGCATGTGATTTCTAGCATGTGCCTAAATGATGCATGAGATGGCATACCCTCATCTCATCGGGTTGCAACTAAATGGAACCCATATATAAATTATCAACAAAAAAATCACAAGTGCATCAATCCTAGGTGAAAATCAATTCAACTATAAAATTGCATAATCAGAAAATTGCAACACGAGGTAAATTGGCTTTTCCCTGTACAGGGGTTAGCTATGCTCGGGCACAACTTATTACCAACTATTGTTCTCATCCTATCCCTGACTAAGTCTAGAAATAGTAAGTCAAAGAAAAAAACTCCGTGATACCATGTTGTAACATCTCGGATTCGGGTTCCACTAAACGGGTGCCCCGAACCCGGTTCGTCATGTGACCTCAAGTGCATTTCCCCAAACTCCAAAGGCTGCTGACTAGCAGTGACGACCCATGTTTGATAGTGGGGAAACTATGCCCACATTTGTCAATGTGTAGTGAAACGAAATATAATATAAACATACAACAATAGTGGAAGCAACAATAGTATATATAACTGAAATGGAAAACTGATAACAAAAAGGGAACCCAACAGTATTATATATATATATGAAGATTCAGCATGTCACTGTTCTATAAAATAGCCAGAACATGTTACACTGTAATACAATACAATACAAAAGAATTACAAGTATATAAAAGAAAAACAGAACATCCATCAGAATCGCGAGCCAATGATCGGTCCCATGCTCTTCTATACCCCAGCAGCAATCAAGTACCTGTATAGGGACCGTTTCCCTTATCTACACCGGCATAATGTAATCTGTTTGGGGCGAAAAGAATGACCCAAATAGGGTGTGAGAAATATATCTCAGTAGGCAGCCACCGAAGGCCCATGCCCAGTTGTGTGAAAAAATATGCAACAATAGTGTGCAGTTGTAGAATGAAATAAAATAAGTAGAACTCAAAAGTAACTGACTTTCCAGTTATATGGCCATTTTATTATTCTTTTAATCCAGTTCATATAAGAAAACAGCAAGGTGAATTTCTAAGTAAACAATCAGTGTCCATTGACACTCAACCCTTACCCTTAGGTAATTTGGAACGTAACCCGCAGGTACATTCCCACATGCAAAACAGATTTTTCCCCTAGGAGTACGTAGTGTCGCCCTCAGGCACAGAGTCTATTTCCCATAGGCACGAAGAAGTTTCCCTCGGGCCGAAGAGAACATTTCCTTCAGGCTAATACATTCATGCCCTCATGCTAAAGTAAAACACTTTCCTTAGGCACAAGTGACTGGGCCATTCCCAACATGTAAATAAGCAGTTCACATACAATTCCTCTCAAGGAAAATGTAATGCACAAAATAATTAAGGCATACCCTTGGGTATCCTGGCCAAATGGCTAAACAGAGGAACGCACCCCCGGGGTGTTCCTGGATCCATGAAGTGATGCCAAACAACATTTTTATATCACAATAAATTACCTATAAAATTCTAGGTATTTAAAATAGCCATGGCCCCAGCCACACGACACCCCAAATATGGGTTCGTAGCTCAAAAACACACAAAAACGCACGACAGTTGGAAAATAAACACCAAGACACCTACCATTAACACCAATGAACGATATACATGAACGTCGATTCTAGAAATTCTCAAAGACGATGTAGATCTGGGATAGAAGGATACCCATTCAAACATAAATAAAATACATTAGAAGAAGAATTGGCATGAGACACACCTAGAGAAGGAAGCTCTTACCCATGCGGTTCCAACGAGATCGTCCGAGGAAGAAACAGATTCCTAACATGCACTTGGCTGATCTCCAAAGCTTCGTCCTTCCTCTCCCAAGACCTCTTCTTGTTCTAAGCCTTCCCTAAGAACATGGGAGGCTACTACCTTTTTTTGTGAAAAAAACTAAGTACACGGAAAGTATTACCAAGTACACGACATGTACTTTCCATTTTTAAACTGTTCCTCTAGAGGCTTCCCGCCAGCGTGGCACTATTAATCTGCCGACATGACTACACGGTGTGTCTTCTTGAGTACACTACGTGTTCTATCGCAAAGTTGGCCACCACCTTACTATTTTCCTACCAACTGACTACACGGCATGTAAGGGACCACTACACGGTATGTAGTCTGTTCCTACACCCTTCATTGCCGACATGGCCACACGCCCAGTGTACTCAGCCCACATGGCCAAACGTACATGGCGTGTGGAAAAGTACACGCTGTGTACTTTCTAAAATTTGGTATTTTCCCCCATTTTCCTTATTTTCTCAAAAACACTTAAGGAAAGGAGAAAAGAAGAAACTCATATCTCAAAATTAAGAACCAGGTTCTTACACTTTTAATACATATAGATCCCAAGAAAGGAAAAATATTTTTCAGTTGGCACACATAAGTAGAAAATTATCACAAAATATATGATGTGTAAACATGAATAATTAAGAAAAAAATTGATGTATATAGATAATAAGAGTAACCCGAATGAAAATGGTTGTTCATGTACAAAACCCATACCTTACGTCTGAAGGTGTTCATCACTTGATCATAATGACCTTAATAAAAAACGTAGGTTCATGAATTAATGAATCTAGAACCTCTTAAACATGTAATTTATTTATTATATACTTATTTAGGTTCATAAATGTCATTTTGATTGGTTAAAATATACAATTTCATTGTTTGCGAGTTTTTTCTTTGTGGGTAATCTTGATCAGTTTACTTATATTCATGTACAGATAATCACGTAGAATCAAAATGGTTGTCCAAAATTGAAGAGTTATGTTATTAAAGAATAAAAATAATATTACATTTTTATAAAATTCTTTTGTTTATTAGGATCTAAGATAAATCAATATATAAAGCATAAATGATAATTGTTTGGGTTAATTAGTGGTTATTAATCACAACAAAATAATTTTGATTTATAAGTTGATATCATGAATAAAAAAAGATTATAGAACCATAAATAAGTTATAATACATATATTATAGGCTGTTTTAACTCTAAAAGTTGTTTAATGACAATAATTTATGATGGTAATAGAAAATTGAAAACTTGTCATCCTTGAAAATGATATAATAAGACATCTCCGATGGTGTTTTCATTTCAAGTATTAATGAAGGGGAAAGAACAAATGATGATGAATTCTTCCGTTTCTATATAAAAAACCCAGTAAATGTATGGTACTAGAGTCATCACAAAAAATGTGTGAAAGGTGGTGAGGATAGAAAACTGAAAATAATGGAACACGAAATAAAAGAAATGAACGGAGGAATTTACCTCTTGAAGTTATCTTCCTTGATAACCTTTATGGGATAGTTTTTAAGACTTTTAATGAGACTAAGGAATGATGTATGTGGGGGAGGATATTTTGGGAGGATATTTTAGTAGGATTTAGGAAAGGCAGAAGGCATGATATGATTTAAGAGAAGAGGGAGTGAGTGGGGTTTCTATAGTGGTGGAGAGCAGTGACTATTAAATATCTTATTCATTATTTTATTATTTCACTCAAGAAAACCATAGTGTTGATTTATGTGACCCATAACAATAATAAGGTCATGTTATTTAAAACCATATGTTCTTATATCATCCTTGATTCATGGAATTGTAAATTTAATTGATAATGTATATATATGGTACATTACCATATTTTACTATTTATTAAGAATTTGAGTATTTCAGAAAAATCCAAAAAATTCTCCCTAAACATTTTTTTGACATGTAAAATTAAAAAATGAAATCCATTTTTTCAAAATAAATTTTTAAATATGATTTATTAAATTTGTAAATAAAATCATAATTTATTCCAAGAAGAAAAGTTTTAAAACTATTATACGTTTTATATCACATTAAAAAATTTATCGATATATGATTATCTTATAACCATAAGAAAATAAAATAATAATACGATTTACTATTGAGAAGGGTCATATTATTATTCATATTACTATTCATAAGGATGTTTTTATATTAAAAAAAATTATTTTTCTCTTATCAGACACTAAATATCTTATTGAATGCAACTGTGTATGTTGGTTTTTCGAAATTGAAATCATAGAGGTATAAAAATTGTGATAATTGGCTAGGTTATAACAAAGTGGGATTTTTTGAGACTCAATTTTTCATGTATTTATTTATAATTCTTTAAGGTGTTACATTCTCCCATCCTTAAAAAAATTAGTACTTGAAATTACCAGAATGTTACCTCACAAAATGATTTGGGTAGTTTTTTGTCATAAGATCATCAGGCTCCCAAGTTTCCACATTGGATTTATGATTTTTATAAATATCATTTCTAGTAAAGTCTATTGATTCCTCAACACCTATTCATTATTTTCCAGAATCAGGATAGGCTCCTCACAGTAAGATATGTTAGGTTCCAATTCTATACCTTCAAAAGTGAGAACATGCATTGGGTCTAGCATGTAATTTCTATGCAATGCGACATGGAACACATTGTGTACTTTAGATAGGCTTGGTGGATTTTCCAAATGATATTCAATAGAACTGAATCTATCTATAATTTGAAAATTACATAGGTACATAGGGATCAATTTCCATTTTTACCTAATCTTATAACATCCTTCCATGGAGATACTTTTATGAAAACATGACCTCCCACTAGAAATTGCTCATACATCCTTCAATTATCAGAATAAATGTTATGTCTACTTTGATATGATTTGATATGGACTTGAATAGTATTTACCTTTTATGTTGTTTCCTCCTCATGCTCTGGACCCACAAGCATCCTTTTAGCTACATCATCCCAACATGTGGGTGTAAGACATCTCTTTCCGTACAATGCTATATACGGTTCCATTTGAATATCAGAATGTAAAATATTATTGTAAGATAACCCCACCAATGGTAAAGACTGATCTCACTTACCTTGAATGGTGAGTTATCAGGATCTCAATTTTTTTTCTAAATTTTGGATCATTTTTTCTAATTGCCCATCAGTTTGAGGATGACAAGAAGTACTCAAACAAAGATTAGTAACCAAAAATTTATGAAGAATTTTCCATAATTTTTATGTAAATATAGGATTACAATAAACAAATATTGATTTAGGTGCTCCATAATGTTTTAAAAATTCATTGATATAGAGTCTTTCATGCTGCTCAAGTTGAAAATCTTCATTTCTAATGAGGAAATGTGCAGATTTTGTAATTTTATCAACTATTACCCATATTAAATCATTCTTTCATGGTCTTATGGGTAATCTAGTGACTAATTACCTAATGATGTCATTCAATTTCTATGTAGGAATAAGTATAGGTTTCATGAATCCTCTAGGATTTTTTCGTTCATCCTTAACTTGTTGTAAGACTATACATCTTGATAAATAATGTACAATTTCATGCTTGATGTTGTCCCACCAGAAATATTCTTTCAAATCTCAATACATTTTAGTGATACCAGTGTGTGTAGGGAAATTTTAGCTATGGTAATTATCCAATAACACTTTTTTCAAATGGGGTTTATAGGGAACACATATCCTTTTCCCAAATTTCAGAATTCTATCTTCACTTACGAAGTCAGCCAATTTCCCATATTTCACATCATTAATTTTCTTTTGAAGGTTCTCACCATCAGGTGGAGAGATTCTAATCTTTATAATAAATATTTTTTGGAAATACTTTGAAAATTTAATGATGTTTCACCTCCCAAGATAATTACCATGTGTATCTTTATTAGATCAATGAATAGAGGATCCCTTTAAATACTCATTTTGTTTAATACTCCTTGGTCCTTCTTATACAATGAACCAACTACATTATTTTCCATTCATGGATGGTAGTGCATGCAAAAATCATAATCCATGAGTAGTTAGATCCATAACCTTTTTCTCATGTTGAGTTCTTTCCTTGAGATGATATACTATAGACTCTTGTGGTCAATATATATATCACATCGTTCACCAAAGAGATATTGTCTCTATATTTTTAGAGCAATGATCACATCAGCTAACTCAATATCCTGAATAGGATTGTTTTTTTCCTGAATTTGTAACTACCCTGATGGTTATGAAATAACTCTATCATTCTGTATAAGCACACTACCATGTCCATTATTTTATGCATCACCATATATCAAAAATCCATCATTCCCCGATATTCGAGTTAGGATCAGATAATTCACTAATAACTTCATCAATTCATTAGAAAAGTACTAATATTATTTTTTCCATATGAACTTTTCCTGTTTATGAGTTATCTTGGCCACTAGGTTGGCTAAATGGGTGAAGTGCTGAACGAAAATCCAATAATAACATTTTATATTAAAAAAACTACATACCTCTATTATGTTTGTTGGAGTAGGGAATTCATGATGAACCGTTATCTTCATAGGATCAGTAGATACTCCATCATTATAGACAATGCCTCAAAGAATAAAATCTCATTAAATCCAAAATTCACATTTTCTAAACATCCCATATAACTCATTTATGCTAAGAGTCTTTAGAAAAGTACAAAAGTTATTTTCATGATCTTCATATATTTTGAAGTATACCAAGATATAATCAATAAATACCACCACAAATTCATTAAGATATTCAGTGAAAATACTATTCAATTGATCCATAAACATAGAGGGTGTATTTGTAACGCCCCGACCCCAGTTACCTAGAGTCGGTGAATTATTAAATAACATTGGAATGATCACAAGAATGATCAAATCTCGAAAGACCGATTGGTTTAGTAGCCTTGGAAACACTAGATATATTCATAAAGTTTTACATTACATCATGAAGTGAAAAAAAAACTGCTACAACAACATATTGTCTCCATAATCCAAACTATTTTCCCCTCATAATATCCCTGCAGGTCATTCATAATTTACTTCTTCACTTCCTGGGAAAAATAAAACATAGAAAAGGGGTGAGCTCAAATGACCAGTAAGGATTACAATATAGCGGAAACTTTCATAAATAAGAATAAAGATTTAAGGCAATGTATAACTAAAACAAAAGCCTTGTAAACTTGAACTTCAACATAGTATGGCAAAAATAAAATAAAATAATGCCATTTACTTATTCAATGGATATTCTAATAATCGAATAATCACATGCAATATCAATAACCACTTTCATAATGATGGAATACATAATTCCGGACTATCATAACCACATAGCCAAGGCCTCGTTCCAAGACTAAAAATAATATTTTTCCAAGGCCTTGTGCCAAGACACTAGTTTGTCTCATGAGACCTACCGATGCATCGAGGATCTATAGCGGGCTCCACCCGTCACATATTAAGTCCAATGCATTCCCATATGAAAGGTTTAAACATAACATAAACATTCGTATTAAAACTAGCATACGAAATGTCAATACATTCACCATAAACCATGAATGGTATAAAAATAGCACATCCACAGTCAAACATATCACAAAACCTTCAATACAATATAGAAGTTTTGTATCATAATAAATCAACTTCAAATAAGATTAAAATCCATCAACGGATGTTGACATAGATGAAATCAAAACTATTTGAGAGAAATATCTCTTTTCTGGAAATCATTGAAAAGTGACACATTTGTAAAGGGAGTAAGTTGAAAGAGATTTTTGAATCAAAGTGTCCCATACCAATCTGAAACTTTTGAAAAGAAATATCATTTCAAAACCTTCATGTCCATATAAATAAATCCTTAAAATCATTTTGAAAACATGGACATTAATTAAAAATATTTAGAAATATAAATCTTTAAAACATTTAAAACTATGATCATGATAAAGAGTACCTTTCAAAAATTCTTAAAATATTCATTTTGAAATCCTTTAAAAGTAAAAAAATTATAAAATAAAACATTTACTTTGAAAATATTCTTATAATCTTTTAAGGTAAGCTTTGACGATTTTATAATGGTGGTAAATCGCCGCACCCGCCGTATAAGTTAAAAAAACATTCTTACCTTAAATTTGTCGAAAGGTGAAAAGTTCCTTGTTTGGAAAACGATGGAAAGATTCCTTTAAAAACACATAAGGGTATAAATGACTTTAACCCATATTCTTTGTAAATAGTAAAAATTCTTTGAAATACATTTCAAAGAAACATGGATGTGGATGATAATGAAATCCCAGTAGATTATTACGTATAACCAACCTCAGATAATGAAGAGATTGTGAAATAAATCCTTACCATGCAATTTTCGTTGGTTGGTGTAGGATAAAATCCTGTATAATGGTGAAATAATTTTTATTAAAATATATAATAATCATACACATTAATATGATATCGTATATGATCTTTTAACATTGCTTTGTTAATAATATCTAAGAATTATCGTCATTTCGGGTGTTAACTTGCTCGTTTTCTTTTATATGTTTTGTTACGTAAGCCATGTTTGTAATGGATAGGTTGTATCTCATTAATATCCAGAATGATATCAAGTCCTTAGATACTATTATTAATCATCAAATGGGAATTATACTTGAATGGATACGATGGAGAATGAATCTCATCGCATTCGTGGAGACGGTAGTCCGTACGTACGCACGAGCGATAATATCATTGTTTTGATATTAAAATAATATATAATTGGATGGTATATAGTATATACAGAATCCTTATCATTTTATTTTTATTATTTACATGAGTTACACATCATTATTATACCCATCCAAATAATAATTTATTGAATAACAATTACACCACGACGTGGAGACGGTAAGCCGTACGTACACAAGTATGGTGACATGTTATTCAAAGGATGGAGAGAATAGTGAATATGTTTGTACCATGTTTATAATAATATCACAGTATATATATGATACTAGAGTTATTATTTTAGAATGGTAACAACAAAGGAAGAATAATTGGAAGAAGAAAGGAACTTGAAAAAGGGTGGTGAAATCATTACCTCTTCTTCGGGTTCTTCCTTTTGATTTGATCAAAAGGTCTCTTTAGGTTGGCATTATGATCAAACTAAGGCCTCTAGGTTGTAGTGAGGGAAGGTGAGAGAGTATTTGGGCAGAGTTTGGCCGATCAAAAATGCTTTGAAGGTGTTAAGAAATGAGAAGGAGGAGTGTCCTTTTATAAGAGGGGTGAGGGGCACCTTTGGAAAAGCTAGAAATATTAATTTATAATAAATTCATATTCCGCTTCTAATGGCTCAAAAGTTGATTATTTAAATTTTACGGTGGTTATGGGTTGAAAACAACTCAACCAATAGAATTTATACAGGTTTGGGTACTTATATTAACCTTATCGTTACGTATTAATTCTACGTTAATTAGTTTCACTTTTAAAATGTCTCTTTATATTTTTATATTATATGGTTAATAAACATACTATATACATCCAAGAGACCCCCAAGTGGTCCATTAATGATGAACCTATCATGATATAAGTCTCTTTTCCGAACCTTAGATTTTTAGGAATTTAATATCAATTAATAAAATAATATTTGTTTTAAAAACTCTTTTATGACAATTTTGACACCATTAAATAGTTGATTTTTGAGAAACCTATAACAGAATGATTACTTCGAAAAAAGTCAATTACATCAATCCTAATATGTCATATTATCCTAGAAAATTAGTTTAATTCATAAAAAGTCTCAAATTATATTTATTTGTGTATTTATAATATCAATTATTTTAATTTTCCACTATTATGGAAATTACTGCATCATCATTGTGTCAAAAATAAATTAAATTATTTAACGTTTAAAAATTACAAATAAAATATCATTATGTAGGAAATCGTTGTAGATTTCTAATTAATATTTATCGTCGAAAATCCAACATATAGAACCCTATGTAAAAATTGGTTTTCTAAAAGATATATGCTTATGTCATTTTTGTACTTATTTTAACTTAATTAAAATAAAGTGTCCCTATCACCTACAAGTGGATCCATGGGGTCCCAAAATCGACCCAAAGATTCCTATGGTCGAACATGTATCATCAAATAAGGTTAGGACACGTTTTAGGGTAATTTAGTATTATTATAATATTATTTTTTAACCCGTATTTATCGGATTTACCTTTAACCATGGTAAATAAAATATTTACCGAAATAATTATTCAAAATGTATAAAAATAAAAGATACCTATTTACACAATTCGAACATCGTGATTCCAAATATGGAATCCATTTTTCAAAATTCGAAACACAGAAGTGGCAGAAATTAATTTAAAATTAATTCCCTTTGTTAAAACAAAAAGCGTGTTTTTAAGAGATAATAACTATCAAAAGATTGACACTTGTTTATGTCCGGTTTAATTGTAAAATTATCTCCAATGACCAACATTGTATTAAATGGTAAAAATATATTCTAAATATACTTTAAAACCACTCAAATTAATTATTTATCACTTTTAATTATTTTTATTAAAAAATTTGTTTTTAATTAAAATTTAGTAATTTTCACTATTCATCAAAATATTAAAGTTATCCGAAAAGTGCCAAAATTTCACCTTAGGCTAAATTCGATATTCCGAATCCAAAAATGAAGTCCATTTTGAGAGATAAAATTTCAAAAAGTAGGTATTACTATTCATAACGGCTAGTTGATCAGTTGTGGTGTGTGTTAAAACTCGAAGTTGCGTACAACACACACTACTCTATTATTCAAAGTAAAGCGTATAGTGGAAGCTTGGTATGTTTCATTTTAAATTTTTGATGTCCACATTTAGTAAAAATTTTAAAACATTGTATTTAAAAAGGGTTCACTATTAAAAGTTGATTAAAGTTCAATATTGAAAATGAATTTGTTCTTGCATTATGTCTAAGAAACTCATAATATGGATTCTAAAATTATAAGGATATATTAGTTTAAAATTTAGTTAATACTATTCATAACCTCTTTTGAATGTCTTTTTTGGTAAGTCACGGTGTGATTGATCTCGGTGTTGCGTGTAGTGCAAGTTATTCAATTATTTTGAAGAAATTACACACTATGAAATCTTGGGGTGTTACATTCTCCCCTCCTTCAATAAATTGCATCCTCGCAATATGAAATTTTTTTTCGAAAATAAAACGATGAAAATAGAAAATATATTTGTGGGGAAACCCACATCGGAAATTAAGTTACTAAAATTTAGTCTTAATATGAGGAAAAGTGAAATGAAAGGGTCACCACCAAATTATGATCTCTATTCAGAGTACATTGGTGGCAATTAGAGACATATAATTGGAGGAAAAACGTAAATATTTAAAAGTAGTGATTGAGGTCATCAATCACAAACAAGTGTAAAATTGAGGTCCTTAAATTCATCAATCTATGATGATTTGAAATACCATCGGTTCAACCCAACATAGGGTATTAGGATAACACATTTTTGGTTTTAGGATTCCTTAGATAAAGTATGAGAATTAATTTCTTCATAGAATATAAGAAGAAGAAAAATATATTCTTGACAAGTAGAGTTCCATCCTTTAACTAATTTCTACCACAAAATCATCTTTCACTCTAAAAGATAATAGAACGTAAAAATAATATTCTGTTTATCCTACTCGTATAGGGTTAAAAAATGAATTTATAATTCATCTAGAAGAACCATTAAAAAAAGACATTATTCAAACCAGGACATCACGTGGGTCAGTGGTAGGTGATACACCCTTGTCGCCCTTCGGTTGTGGGTTCAAGTCTCGTGGCCTTGCCGGATGCGACAGGTTGCCGCCTGACCTCCGGGTTGTCCTTTTATGGAAATCCAAAATAATCCAAACTAGAACTATCCAAAATACATCAGTCCAAAATTTATAAGGAAGGTAAACACAATGAAGATCCTTTTTTCTGCGTAATAACATGTGATCACCTTCATCGTGTATTCTTTTAAAACACTGCAACATCCTGAATTATCATAAAACCATATTGATTACATTCATGATCCCTTATTCCTTATAGAATAATAGATATATGCCTTCAATACAAAAATATTTTAAACCCCAACAATGATGGAATATACAAATCATTAATCAGTTTCAAGGTAGTCAAGAATATCCAATATAATTTATCCAAAACAATCATGTATTATTCTAAAATCATTACCTCAGTATCAGAACTATATTATTTTTTATCATTCTCTCAACCATATATTTTCCAAAAATTTATCCTGCAATTGAGTCACTTTTCTTTGTTCCACACAATCTCAAGTCCTTAATGAAATAGTACTGTCGTACAATCCGTATATACTACATAATTATTATAACAAGTACATTGTTGATACAACACTTAATTGACATAATCAACATAAGAACTCTAATCATTCCTCTTCATCTGTGGTTGTATAATAACTTGATTATTATCTAATAGAATCATTTGAGGCATAGTTTGATGACTGGGACATAGGTTCGCGTAGTGTCCAAACTCCTTTCAAATGAAGCATTGTACATTTGAAACCATTTTCTTACCCTTGCAGTCACGTACATTGTTCCCTTTTCCTCCACACTTATAACAAACTCCCATTCCTTTCAAGCAAGTTCCAGGGTGTTTCTTCCCATAGTTATCACATAGGGAAAATTCTTCTTTTCCCTCTTCCCTTTATCCATCGTTCCCTCTTCCATCCTTTTCTTATATTGATTCCCTTCAAAGCCATAAGACTCAGTAAACACTTTACTTATCTTATCAACACATGATATTATTTCTTCATAAGATGATAATACATAGGAGACTATTTCTCTTATCAATTCTAGCATAAGACCATGAAAGATATGATCCTTCCTTCTCTTTTGATCATCTGCATTGCTGGAGTTCTCATTCATTCTACTGGGCGCCATTTCTAAACAATGGCATCACTAGATTAGTTTATGAATAACAATACCTAATCCCAAACATGTAAAACACATAACATAAATAAAATAGTTTATGAATATAATCCATAATCATAAAAATGTATCCTTTGAGAAAGTATATACTCATAAAACCTTCATAATGGTTTGTAAAGAAAATGAGAATTATCCTAAGCAAATCCCCTGGGAGTGTCGTAACCAAGAGTGCAGCAAGGCCCGTTGTCGTGCACCAGTTCCCGTTCGAGTCTCGCTCAAAGAGGTGTTTTCGTGTTTTACCCCTAGGTACATCTGTGCCAGAGCCACCTCTACCTGCTCGTATCCAGACGGGGATGTATCTCTTGGAAAACTCACAAAATCTCTACAATACCAAAATACTAGGAAGTTCTTCTATACTAATCCTCAAAGTTCATCTTAGGTCTACGTGCTCTAATCAGAGTTTATCTAAATCTAGCTTCCAAGGTTTGTACTAAACTTCCTCTGATAACAAGTGTAATGCCCCAACCCCAGTTACATAGAGTCGGTGCATTATTATATAACATTGGCATGATCACAAGAAAGATCAAATCTCGAAAGACCGAGTGGTTTAGTAGCCTTAGAAACACTAGATATATTTATAAAGTTTTACATTACATCATGAAGAGAAACAAAAACTACTACAACAACATATTGTCTCCATAATCCACACTATTATCCCCTCATAATATCCCTGCAGGTCATTCATAATTTACTTCTTCACTTCCTGGGAAAAATAAAACATAGAAAAGGGGTGAGATCAAATGCCCAGTAAGGATAACAATATAGAGAAAACTTTTATAAATAAGAATAAAAATTTAAGGCAATGTATAACTAAAACAAAAGCCTTTCAAACTTGAACTTCAACATAGTATGGAAGAAATAAAATGAAATAATGCCATTTACTTATTCACATGGATATTCTAATAATCGAATAATCACATCCAATATCAATAACCACTTTCATAATGATGGAATGCATAATGCCAGACTATCATAACCACATAGCCAAGGCCTCGTGCCAAGACTACAAATAGGATTTTTCCAAGGCCTTGTGCCAAGACAATAGTTTTCTCATGAGACATACCGATGCATCGAGGAGATATAGCGGGCTCCACCTGTCACATATTAAGTACAATGCATTCCCATATGAAAGGTTTAAACATAACATAAACATTCGTATTAAAACTAGCATACGAAATTTTAATACTTTCACCATAAACCATGAATGGTATAAAAATACCACATCCACAGTCAAACATATCACAAAACCTTCAATACAATATAGAAGTTTTGTATCATAATAAATCAACTTCAAATAAGCTTAAAATCCATCAACGGATGTTGACATAGATGAAATCAAAACTATTTGAGAGAAATATCTCTTTTCTGGAAATAATTGAAAAGTGACACATTTGTAAAGGGAGTAAGTTGAAAGAGATTTTTGAATCAAAGTGTCCCATACCAATCTGAAACTTTTGAAAAGAAATATCATTTCAAAACCTTCGTGTCTATATAAATAAATCCTTAAAATCATTTGGAAACCATGGACATTAATTAAAAATATTTAGAAAGATAAATCATTAAAACATTTAAAACTATGATCTTGATAAAGAGTACCTTTCAAAAATTCTTAAAATATTCAATTTGAAATCATTTAAAAGTAACATAATTATAAAATAAAACATTTACTTTGAAAATATTCTTATAATCTTGTAAGGGAAGCTTTGAATATTTTATAACGGTGGTAAATAGCCGCACCCACCGTATAAGTTAAAAAAACATTCTTACATTAAATGTTTCGAATGGTAAAAAGTGCGTTGTTTGGAAAACGATGGAAAGATTCCTTTAAAAACACATAAGGGTATAAATGACATTAACCCATATTCTTTGTAAATAGTAAAAATGTTTTGAAATACATTTCGAAGAAACATGGATGTGGATGATAAAAAATCCCAGTAGATTATTACGATTAACCAACCTCGGATAATGAAGAGATTGCGAAATAAATCCTTACCTTTCACTTTTACTTGGTTGGGGTAGGTTAAACTCCTGTATAATGGTGAAATAATTGTTATTAAATTATTCAATAATCATACACATTAATATGATATCATATATGATCTTTTAACATTGCATTGTTAATAATATCTATGAATTATCGTCGTTTCGGGTGTTAACTTACTCGTTTTCTTTTATATGTTTTGATACGTAAGCCATGTTTGTAATGGATAGGTTGTATCTCATTCATATCCAGAATGATATAAAGTCCTTAGATACTATTATTAATCATCAAATGAGAATTATACTTGAATGGATACGATGGAGAATGAACCTCATCCCATTCGTGGAGACGGTAGTCCGTACGTAATCACGAGCTATAATATCATTGTTTTGATATTAAAATAATATATAATTGGATTGTATATCATATATACAGAATCCTTATCATGTTATATTTATTATTTACAAGAGTTACACATCATTATTATACCCATCCAAATAATAATTTGTTGAATAACAATTACACCATGATGTGGAGAGGGTAAGCCGTACGTACGCACGTATGGTGACATGTTATTCAAAGGATGGATAGAATAGTGAATATGGTGTACCATATTTATAATAACATCAATGTATATATATGATACTATAGTTATTATTTTAGAATGGTATCAACAAAGGAAGAAGATGTGGAAGAAGAACAGAACTTGAAAAAGGGTGGTGAAATCATTACCTCTTCTTCGGGTTCTTACTTTTGATTTGATCAAAAGGGATCCTTAGGATGGAATTATGATCAAAATAAGGCCTATAGTTTCTAGTGAGGGAAGGGGGTAGAGTAGTTTGGTAGAGTTTGGCCGAACCAAAAGGCTTTGAAGGTGTGAATAAATGAGAAGGAGGAGTTCCCTTTTATAAGAGGGGTGAGAGGCACCTTTGGAAAAGCTAGAAATATAAATTTATAA
This sequence comes from Viscum album, assembly GCA_963277665.1. Classification (NCBI taxonomy): domain Eukaryota; kingdom Viridiplantae; phylum Streptophyta; class Magnoliopsida; order Santalales; family Viscaceae; genus Viscum; species Viscum album. Next base: position 559,909,228 of record OY728142.1, read on the forward strand.
TAAATTCATATTCGGTTTATAATGGATCCAAAGTTGATTATTTAAATTTTATGGTTTTTATGGGTCGAAAAAAACTCAACCAATAGAATTTAGATCGGTTTGGGTACTTATATTAACCTTATCATTAAGTATTAACTCTAAGTTAATTAGTTTCACTTTTACAATGTCTCTTTGTATTTTTATATTATATGGTTAATAAACATTATATATACATCCAAGCGACCCCCAAGTGGTCCATTAATGGTGCACCTATGATGATATAAGTCTCTTGGACGAATCTTAAATTTTTAGGAATTTAACATCAATTAATAATATAATATTTTTTTAAAAACTCTTTTATTTCTATTTTGACACTATTCAATAGTTGATTTTTGTGAAACTTATAACAGAATTATTACTTCGAAAAAAGTCAATTAAATCAATCCTAATATGTCATATTATCCTATAAAATTAGTGTAATTCACAAAAAGTCTCAAATTATATTAATTTGTGTATTTATAATATCAATTATTTTAATTTTTTACTATTATGGTAATTACTTCATCATCATTGTGTCATAAATAAATTAAATTATTTAAATTCTAAAAATTATAAATTAAATATCATTATTTATGAAATATTTTTAGATTTCTAATGAATATTTATAGTCGAAAATCCAACATATATAACAATATGTAAAAATTTGTTTTCTAAAAGATATATGCTTATGTCATTTTTGTACTTATTTTATCTTAATTAAAATAAAGTGTCCCTATCACCTACAAGTGGATCCATGGGGTCCCCAAATCGACCCAAATATGCCTATGGTCTAACATGTATCAACCAATAAGGTTAGGACACGTTTTAAATTAATTTAGTATTATTATAATATTATTTGTTAACCCTTATTTACCGGATTTACCTCTAACCATGGTAAATAAAATATTTACCGAAGTAATTATTCAAAATGTCTAAAAAAAAAGTTACCTATTTATACAATTTGAACATCCTGATTCCAAATATGGAATCCATTTTTCCGATTTCAAAACACATAAGTGGCAGAAATTAATTTAAAATTAATTCCCTTTGTTAAAACAAAAAGCGTGTTTTTAAGAGATAATAACTATCAAAAGATTGACAGTTGTTTATTTCTGGTATAATTGTAAAATTATCTCCAATGACCAAAATTTAATTTAATGGTAAAAATATATTCTAAATATAGATTAAAACCACTCAAATTAATTATTTATCACTTTTAATTATTTTTATTAAAAAAGTTGTTTTTAATTAAAATTTAATAATTTTCACTATTCATCAAAATATTAAAGTTATCCGAAAAGTGCCAAAATTTCACCTTAGGCTAAATTCGATATTCCGAATCCAAAAATGAAGTCCATTATGAGAGATAAAATTTAAAAATGTAGGTATTACTATTCATAATGGCTAGTTGATCGGTTGTGGTGTGTGTTAAAACTCGAAGTTGCATACGACACACACTACTGTATTATTCAAAGGAAAGTGTATCGTGGAAGCTTGGGATGTTTCATTTTAAATTTTTGATGTCCCCATTTAGTCAAAAAGTTTAAAATATTGTATTTAAAAAGGTTTCACTATTAAAAGTTGATAAAAGTGCAATACTGAAAATGAATTTTTTCTTGCATTATGTCTAAGAAACTCATAATATGGATTCTAAAATTATAAGGATATATTAGTTTAAAATTTAGTTAATACTATTCATAACCAATTTTGAATGGCTTGTTTGGTAAGTCATGGTGTGATTGAACTCGGTGTTACGTGTAGTGCAAGTTATTGAATTATTTTGAAGAAATAACACACTATGAAATCTTGGGGTGTTACAGTATTAGTCAGTCCAAAATGAATTACTATGATCTCGCAATGCCCATACCTGGTTCAAAATTATGCCTTTAGAATGTCTTCTTTCATTACCTAAAATAGATGATATCCAGATAAAAGTTCAATCATCAAAAAAATTTGGGCTCCATGAAGTTGATCAAATAAATCATGAATGAAAGGTAAGGGATTAGTTTTCTTTATTTTTATGGCATTGAACTCCTTGTAGTCAATGTATAGCCTCATAGATCCATATTTATTCTTAACAAAGAGAACATGGGATCCCCAAGGAGAAACACTAGAGAAAATAAATCCTTTATCCCTTGATTCCTCGAGTTTTTTCATCAATTGAACTAATTACATAGTGTACATTCTTAAGGGGTCTTTGATATGGTCCTTGGATCTATAATTAAGTCAATAGAAAACTCAATTTCCCACTATAGAGGATGGCCTAGTAAATATTATTGAAACACACCAACATATTTCCTCACAATAGTTATGTCTTATATTTAAACATTTCTTTCCTGACCCATACTTATTTCATTCCCATCCTCCCAAATAATTGAATTATGTAGATCTACTGGGTGTATCTAGATTAGAATTAGATGGGGATGTTTCTGTCCTAATGATATGGGATTCCACATCATCCCCAAAAATTGTATCCTCCTTCATCCTGGAATAAATTTTTATGTCATGTTTCTAAAAACAATCCTTAGTGAGGATTATATCAAATTCAATCAGGGTTATGATAATGAAATTAGTAGATAAATCATTTTTATATTCCATAATGGGGGATATCTGACAGAATATTGTCACAATGATACTTCCCTTAGATGTTTTGACTGAGAACTCCTATATTTAGTCAAATTATAAATATCTAATTTTATTGTAAAATAGGATTGATATAAAAGAATGTGATGATCTAGAATAAAATAAAGCATTGACCATGTTCGAGGTAATGATTAATGTACCCTCTACTAGGTCATTAGTAACATCAACCTCCGCAATTGAGACCACATAAGCTTGGCCTTTCTCCCTTGGCCTTCTTTGGGGAATGTTTCCTTGATGCCTAAGGAAATAATTTTCATAATGTTATCTCTCATTGAAATTGTTGCATTAAACATTGTTAGCTTATTTCCTTCCATTATAATCCCAGGATTGGAGGCCCATTTCGAAACACTTTTAAAAAACACCCATACCCATTAGGAAAGTACCATGGTGTATCTTCCCAAATGTATCATAGGGTGGAAGGTAAAATATCCCCTTATTCCCCATTTCCTTATTTCCTTTTCTAGATTTCTCAACCTCCCTCTTATTCTCTTGATTTCCCTTAATATCATAAGGCCTAGAAAATTCCTTTTTGGTATTGATAGCACATGATATTATATATTCATATGATGAGAAAAAATGGATTATGTATGTAGTCAGAAACCATAATTTCACTCTTTCTCATTGGATTATGTATGTAGTCAAAAACATGAATTTCAGACCTCACGAAGTTAGATTGTAACTTATCAACATTATCATCCACCTATTCCCCCAGATTTAGAAACTGCCTTTCCATGTATACTCATTATTCACTAGGGAAGTATTTTTCTAATAATAATTCATTTAAATCCCTCCATTCCATTAATTCTATTTGTTCCATTCCTTATATGTTTTTGATTAAAGAAAACTACTAATTTACATCTACAGGTAGTAGATAATCATCCATGACAACCTTCTATCTTTCTTTACATCCCAAATCAAGAAATATCTTTTCTAATGAACTTATCCACTGCTCTGCTATGGATGGATTTTTCCCCATTAAATTATGGAGGCTTTTGTCACATTGAATGATCTAATATAGCTCCCCCATGTTGTGGATCTGGATGCTTTATATGGGTAAGTTTATTATTTATAACATGAGTCAACTGTCGCAATATAGTTATAAGTTTATTAGCACTAGTCACTACACCATAGCCAACATTGTTATCCTGTATTGGAGTGAAATACCTAAATGGGACACCGATATTCATGTGGTTTCCATTCCATCCACTAGGATCCATTTCTAAATAATCGGACAAACAAGATTAGGATACGAATCATAATGTGTAATCTCAACATTGAAAAATACATAGTTTAAATTGAAATACTATACATTGAAAATATCATAATCATAAACATGGTGTCTTTGAAGAAACATTTACATTTAAATCCTTCATAAGGGATTATAAAGAAAATGTGAATTTTGATAAGACTATCTACCAGGAGTGTCAAACTTGGTGCATAGTATGGCCCGTTATCCTGTACCTAGATACCATGGGTCAAGCCCGAGACTTCTTGTTAGTGTTTTCACTCCTAGGTACATATGTTTAAGAACAACATATATATTTAGTATCCCGATATGGATGTATTTTCTAGAAAGATCCAAATATTCTATTCCTTAAAAAATATTATATAATGTTACTGTATGTTTTTCCTGAAATAATATCTTATGGTTTTGATCCCTAATCTATGTTTTCTAAATCCGGTTTCAATGATTTCTACTTAACATCCTTTGAACCCAGCTGTAAGGAAAAGACACCAGCTACCCAGAACCTACGCCTTATTTTATCACAATGGAATATAAAAAATGAATATGAATCTTAAAAGACCGATTACATTAGTTTCTTTGGAAACAAGATATATACATAATTTCAAATTTTCACCTTGAAACGAAAAAAATTTAGAAACTACTTTGACAACATTTATAAATCCTAGGTTATTAATGCATGTCATTCACAATAAACATCTTCATGTCCTAGGAAAATAAAAAATAAAAACTATGTGATCTCAAATGATCAGTTAGGGTAACCAATACAATGGAATATATCATAAACATAAACATTAGTCTTGGAGAATAAAAAACACATGAATTTAAAAATGACCTTGAACACATTTTGGTAGGAATAATATATGAACAAAAAATTCCATAAGAAATCATAATCATGGGTATTACACTAGTCTAATAACCTCATGATCAATAAATTACTAGTTTCATTATTATGGATTTCATAACAATGGACATCATAATTATACTGGCAATCCCTCATGCTAAGAAAAAAATTTATCATTTTGTCATCGGCTTGTGCAAAGACTATAGTCTATGTTATGAGACCTACTGATGCATCAAGGGGATATATCATGCCCCAAAAAACACCTAATAATTCGAATTCATTAATCATTTAAATGGAGAAAAACATAAAAAACATATACATTCATATTTAATCTATCATATGAAATGCCAATAATGTTCCCAGGACATTAAGCATAAAGCATAACCATTCAGAGTAAATTGCAAAATGGTTTTAGGACAAAACATCCATATCAAGCTAATAAAACCATTTAATTAAATATTGTAGTTGATATAACAATATATTAATCCCAAAAATACATAATAATTTACAAGGGTGTTGAAACATAAGAATATACTCTAATAAAATCATCATGTAATTCTTTAGATAAAGACTCCTTTACTTTGAAAAGAAGAGTTATTTTGGGAAAATCTTCATATAAAACCACAAGTGAGGTAAACTGCTACTTTCAAAATAAAAATACTGTTTTTAGAAATTTTATGGTTTCTAAAAATATATTAAAATGTTCCCTTGAAAATAGATAAGAATTTGAGAAATTCCCTTGAATCAGGCATGTATATTGGGAATAAATTTTGAATGATCCTTTAAAAATATATAACTACCCATAAATGAATGCAAGATTCTGGTTGGAACATGTATATATAACATTATAAGGGAACATTTTAGGATTTCATATGAATAAATAAAAATTTATGTGAGGTAAGTATAAAATAAGAGTACGCTGAATGAAAATGCAGGTTCAGGTAGAAAACACGTACATTAAGTATGATGGTATTCCACTATTGATATTTATGACCTCAATATATAAAATATAGGCTCATTAATCAATGATATGATAACCTTCTATACATTTAATTTATTTATAATAAACTTATTCTGGTTCACTAATGTCGTTTTTGGGTTAATATATTCAATTTCATTCGTTGGGAGTTTTAATTCTTGTTTTTTCTGTATCATTTTACATATATTCATCTGTGGATAAACATGTAGAATGAGATTGGTTTTCCATAATAGAAGTTGTATGTTATTAGGGAACAAACAAAATATTACATGGTTATAATATTTTTTGTTTATTGATATTAAAGATGAATAATTATATAATATGTTAATGAAAAGTGTTTGGGTTAGTAGGTGGTTCTTGATCCCAACGAACTCATTTTGATTTATAAATTTATATCATGTGTAAAAAAGAATTCCATAACCTAAAACAAGTTATAATAAATATATTATAGTTTAATTCAACAATAAATATAGTTACATGACATGAATGTAATATAGTAATAGAAATTGAAAACTCTTCATCCTTAGATTTGATAGATTAACACATCTATGATGGTGTTTTTATTCCAAGTATAAATGAAGGGGAAAAGAGAAATAATGAATAATTCTTCCTTTATCATAGAAATATTATAGTACAAGTATGGTACTATAATAATAACTAAATTATATATAAAAAGAGGTAGGGAAATAAAAAAATAAAAGAAAGGATCACTGAATAAATTAAATGAAAAGAGTAATTTAGCTCTTGAATTTATCTTTCATAAGAGCCCCATTAAAAGAAAGATTTGGTGTTATTTTGAGACTAATGGATGACGGACGTGTTAAAGGATCATATTAAGATATTTTAGTAGGATTTAGAAAAGGAAAAAATTCTTTATAGGAGTGAAGATAAATAGAAGCGGGGTGGGTGTATAGTGGAAGAGGGGTGATTTTTGAAAATCTTATTCATTATTTTATTATTTCACTCAATACAACCAATAGTGTTGATTAATGTGACCCATAATATTAATAAGTTTATGTGAGTTATATCCTAGTGTTATTATATCATCCCTGATGATAGGAATAGTGAATTTAACTGATAATGTATATATGTGGTAAATTACTGTATTTTAATATTCAGGAAAAATTTGAGTATTTTAGAAAAATCCCAAAAATTCACCCTAAACATTTTCCGATGTGTAAAATTTAAAAATGATCCCCATCTTTTGAAAATAATTTTCTAAATAAAATTAACATAATTTTCTTATAAAATCATAATTTACTCAAAAAATAACAATTTTAAAACTATATTTCATTATATATCTCATTGAAAAATTAATCAAGATCCAAATATAATATAAAATTAAGAAAATAAAATAATTATATGATTTAATATTCATATGGGTCTTGTTATTATTCATATTACTATACATAATGGTCTATTCCTATTAACTAAAAATTATGTTTGTCTTATCAGACCTTAAATATCTTACTGAACGCGACTGTGAATGTCAGTTTTTCATAATTCTAATCATAGAGGTGGAAGAATTATAATTACTGAATAAGTTATATCATAATGGTGTTTTGTGGAGACCTAATGTTTCATGAATTAATTTACAAATAAATCGGGTGTTATAGTCATTTCTTGGAGGATGGATGGAGTTTGGGAAAGTGCACCTGCCGTAGTGAGCTGTGACCCATCCATGAAATATTTATTATGGTCCACAGATCCTCATGGTTGTCCCTCCTCATGAAATGTTTGTGTGGATGTTGTACACTATGTATTTCATAGGTACTCTTAGATTGACCATATTGTGGGCATCCATGATCTTGACAATCACAAGCATCCCCAGATGAACCCAAATCCTCGTATCCCTTACAAGCAACAACCACCCTCTTAGGATGGATGTAAGGAAACCATCATATCACAGAAGTTGAACCAAACATTAATTCATAATAAAACCCCACGATATTTACTCTCTTTCCTATAGGACCACCCAATGTTATCTAGCATTTCCCATTCATGATGTATTCAGACACTACTTCCCTCGGCCTGACATCCTCCTCTTTTCATCCATGCTAAAGAATAGAATATACCATGATGGGTAACATATATCTTTTAGGATTATTTGATTCATGAAATATCCTAGGAAAAGTCCAGTAGATTCCATGTTAGTATAGGGGTTCATGTACTTTCTCCATAGAATTTATCCATTAATAGGAATTCATCATATTCGAACCCTTCTATTGGAATGGTTATGATGTGGAAGATGTCCAAAAAGATGATGTTGACCTCCCTATGGTGGAGGTGGAAACTATTGGTGTTAGGGGACCACTGACTAAATAGCTCCATCACCAGTTCCTGCTGGAATTAAAAGTTAAATTGTGATTTCCACTAGGCTTCAAATAGCACGATGTGTCAAATATCACCCATGAATTCCTTTCATATTTGGTGTAACCGGTATGTGCATTCCTACTCACTGGTAAAATTAAACAAGACTACAGATCCCACTCTTACTTCCATACCATTCTCTAATCAGTGATACTACTCTAGAAAATTTTGCATAATGGGTAAGGAATTTTGTAGCCACCGGTTTTCCCTCCATGACAGTCATTTTTTTCGGATTCAGGATGTGGATGGATATTTCTTGATTCTCCCCAGAGGGTTAGACATTTGACATGATGTTGTACCAAGAAAGATTATACTCACATGTTACCTTTAATCGTGGCACATAGGTCTCAAATCCTAGAGTGATCACATCCTCCATGATGCATATATTCCATAGAGGGATACTATCACTCAGAATGTAATCTGTTTGAACCTGCATAAGCATACCTAAAATCATCTGATTTTTGGATAGTACCCTTCTCGCAAAGAGAATCTGATGGTTTGTATTCACCTTGGTCTTCTGTGCACCTGATGTATCCTCCTTCTCAGTAGCTGTCTATTCATTGACCATCACAGTTAATTCCAGCTTGCACAAAGCGATTGTTGAGAAAGATTGAAATTTGGTGTAAAATGAGGATGAAAATATGTGAGATTGGGGGTTAAGAATGGGAAAATATTTTTCTATGTCCAAATCATGTAAAATATATAGGCATAGCATAAGGCATCAACCGAATTTTTGTTCATTCCTGGAAAATACAGAAAATTATGTGCATGAGTGAAATTCTCATGTCATATGAAAATTAAAAGAACTGTGCCTTGTGACCTCCATTTAATTATTGTCATGAACATGGTATTTCATGTGTGCAGATGAATCCTTATCTTCCAGATATGATATGTTTTTCACACATGCATGAAATCATTATTATCATTAGTGTTCTTATAAGATCCCCATCATTTGTTCCTCTTTCAACTCAGATTATGAGGGGGGAATTTGTCGGTGTTGAATTTTTTTGACAGCCTTGATAGATATATTGGAGCTATTGTAAGACAAAATTTGACTTATTAGATGATCCTGAGATTTCCATGGGTGAAACATACATGATTGGAATACTATGCACCAAAATGAATTCCTCACGCAATCCTCTAGTGCACCACATGATACGTCAAATACCATATTCTACTCTATCCTCATCAAAACAGGAAAGTCATATTCATGGAAGAATACACAACATCACGAAAAATGGTTGTTCCCTATGCAAGCCTCTTGCACACCCAATGAGACATAAAATTTAAAATTTCTCTGTAACCTTCATGAACCATCTCATCATGATTCATACCTATATATTGAGTGGTACCCCCTCCCTTCAAAGAAGCTCTACTATTAAACAATTCCCTCCCATGCGCGTAAGACGAAACCTTCCATGACTACTCCCATGTTAGGGCATCAAGGCATTGGATATTGTGTGACAAGTCCCCCTTCTTGTGGGCCCTCAAGGGTGTGACCCATTCCCATTTCTTTTTTTTTCTAAGAATGTTGCACACAAAATACCCCTATTTCATGAAAGACTTGTCCATGTTCAGTTCCTCTTTCACCAAGACCTCGTCATCTTGCATAGAAGTCCCTAATATTTCACGCACCACGTACTTAATACTATATGGGTTGCCTTATCCTAAGGCACTATGTTCAAGCTCTTCTGGTTCAAAACATCCCAATCTTTCACACAACTCGTCCGTGTGGTCTTCTAGGATTTTGCATAGTGTGTCCCTGGTTCCTTGAGTGGTTCTTAATGTGCCATTTCCATACCCATTTTTTTCATAGGCAAGATAATATCTCTTTTTTTATTTTATATCTATTATAATGTTGTCCCCTCTACCAACCACTCCTCTAACTCACTACTGTCAATAATTTCTTGTGCCCTCCCTTCCCCATGTGTGTGTTGGTACAAGTAATGAAAGTCTAAGGGATGAGGAGTGAGTCCTCATTGTTCGTGATGCATGATGTTGAACGTCCAAGAATCCAAATCCTTAACAAATGACATTAATGTATGATCACCACATGTGTGGAAAGATTTAGAGGAATAGAAAAGGGATTGGGTGTAGTTTCTTTCCCACATCTCCCCCTTTGAGAATTATTTCCATGTGTACCTCGGGTGGTCTCCACATAAGCCTTGAACCACTTCCTTAGTCTTCCCTCTAGATGTAATTCCCAATATCCATCTACCTGTACCACTATCCACACTTAAGAACCAATCCTTCCCTTGTTGACACATCCTTCATGTCATGACTGTCCGGTCTACATTACCTCTTGTTTCTCACGCACTCATGTGGGATTGGATTAAATGGTGACCATGACCTTCTTTTTTGGCCTCTATCCATGAATACCACACATACCCCTCCATACTGATGTATGGGGGTTTCAATCACATTCGGTAATGTAGTAAGCCTCTTTAAGGATCAAGCCCCACATTCCCCCATAATTAATTTTCCCAGAATATTTCATGTTGGTTCACTCATCTTTCATGTTGTTAAATAGTACCCTCTTCTGATCTACGTAGTTTTCGATCCCTATATTGTAAATAGATAATATAAGAAGACTATTAGAAGTTCATTCCTAACCAATAGAAAATCCTGGCGATCCCTCCTCGGAATTTAATCTCCAAATGTGACATCTTCCAATTTTTGGGATGCATCTCTGGGATATTCCACCTAAGGTGTTCTAATCAACATGTGAAGCTAACCATTAATATGCCCCACAAATCACCGTACTCCTGCCATAGAGATTGATCATATTTTGAAGGGCCAAAAACCATAGGTAATCCTTTGGTGCATCTCCTTATCATTTTCCTTTTTTACACCCAGATTCGATGCCCCCATCTTATACTACAAGGACATTTGTCCATGTTATTCAAAAAGAGTATGCTGGAAGCCTTTCTATGGTTCAAGACCATCAACTATTTCTTATTAGGGTCTTCCACCGAGTCTGCGTGTTTTGGGAAGATCATTCCCCAATCCAGAGGTTTTACTTCTTTTATGTCATTATGCATAAACTCCATTTCTCATATGCCACCTCCATAGGTGTCTCAATATTCCATACTTAACTACGTGGACTTTGACTCCCAGCCACAGGGATATGTATGAATCCTCATTAATGTTCAAGCCCCAAAAAACCATCTTCACATAGGTTGCATCATATTCATCTCATTCACTCTATTAATTTCCTCTATCATCCATCCAGATTCTTACCCAAGATTCCTTGTCTAGGTGAGATCATTCCACCCATATCCTCACAAATCCTACCAGGACTTAGGAAGCTAACCATGAGTAAGACTCAAACATCAAATCCATCTAACCAAGAGTTCCCCTCTTGTTAAGAGAAGAAAACCATGAATAATACCTTCACATCATATCCATCTAACCAAGAGTTCCCCTATCTCTATGAGAAACTACCCATTCACAAGACATTAACATCATATCTATCCAACCAAGAGTTACCCTCTTGCAATGGGAAGCTAACCATGTGTAAGCCCCACATCACCCCAATGAACAATGTGCGTTTTGATAAATGTCTTAAAAACGGTATATAAAAGCCACCGTAAGGATCAATCCTAGACAATAGTATACCATGGTACCCCCCCCCCACACACACACATTGGGGTGTGCTTCTTTGATATGTCCTTTGTGATGACCATATAAAACACCAGAATGTGAAACAATACCTTTTTGAGACACACCATATCGGGTCCATCTTTATTGGGTGTTCTGATCCATCCATATATTAGACCTTTTAGGTGATCCTTCCTAGGGATATACCAATCTGATGTACTATCGTCAGTATATATGTCAATCTGATCTGTCTCTGTTATACATTAATCTTGAAGAATATTGCGTGATAAAAATGGGAAGATGGTCAAACCATTAATGACATGACTCTAGAATAAGTAACCCACAATCAATGCGGGATGCCCCAAGCTTCAAAACAATTTATAATAACTCTAATAATAGATAATTTAGGAGGATGATTGTTCCAGCATCCATGCATGCTAGTGATTCCCAACATGACGACTCTCATGATCTATGGTTGTTTCCCTGACATCACCCCTTGGAATTTCCTGAAAAAAGTAACTTAATTAATTAGTTTCCACAATGTGATTGCATCATGGGGAGTTTCATGAACAATGAATTAATCCTTAATGGATACCAAGACTATGTAATAAATCAAAGGTGTAATCCATGTAAGGAGGAACCGACAACCATTTATCCCTTTTCGATCAGGGAGTAAACATCACTGAAGAAGTGACGAATGATTATGTACATTGGAATGTAGGGATGTGCAGAAAATGTAGCCTTTACAATCAAAAATGTGTTCAAGTGACATACCTCAGAGGAAACCATCAGAAAAAGTCATTACAATTAATGTTATGTAATATTATGGCGTAGAAAGTTTTCATACTTAGGAAAACATTGGTTCCCAAACATGATTTTCATCATCTTTTGTGGGATTAATTTTTTATGAAAAGATTCAAATGATGTTAATTGAATTTTTAAAAATTTATTCCATATTTGGAATTCTCATAATTATTATTTTTTAATAATATAATCTTAATTTTTTCGATAATTAATAGTAAAATGAATAAAAAACTGTTACCCTGGTTATGGTGTAAACCATTTTACCGGGGGAAGACAAAAGAGATATGGGTTGTTTTCTAGTTAAAAATATTTATATATTACTGTATATCAATATTTTAAACTCATCATATCTTACCTTTGTACATAAACCCAGTTTGAACCTTATTTATTCAGTGTTAAATAGTTATATATGAATTCTTTAAGTTATTCAAAATGCTTCGTCTCCTCAACTTAAAAAATGAAACCCCTCATTTATTTTATTTATGGAACATTATGGTATATATATCAACCAATACCTATTAAATTATCTTTAAAATTAACATATCCTAGAACTAGTGGTGTTGGTCTTCTTTAAAGAGCATTCCAAGTATCCTTAATAAATGTTATAATGAGTCCAATAGAAGGAGACAGAATCATCCTACATGAATTATTTCTAATTATTTTTTATTGTACCAACACTAAATACATGGTAATCATCAAAAAATAAAATTGTTTGTATCCAAAATATTCAAAAAATTCATTATGATTATGGAAAAACCATTATTATTCTTCATCTTAATCAAATGGGAAGTGAATGTATTGTTTGTGTGTACATGTGGACTACTGCCTCTACATAGCGATACAATTAATTTTCCATCACCATATTTCATTGATGGTTATTATGATGGTTTTAATGTTATGATATGATATTTATAAAATAATTATACTTCTATAATTATAATATCATTTCTACTGTCTTACTTTCTAATCCATTTTAAACAGTTAACATCACTCATGCATATATGTGGACTTCCACCTCGAAAAAGGGAATTTATTATATTTTCATTTTCAATTTACATGGATGAAAATAAGGATATATATAATGAATATATATGATATGTATGACAAAATAATATTTATTAATGTTGAATTATTATTTACCATTATTTTCTTCCATCCGTCAAAATGTAAAAACAACATCAATGTTTACCTACGTCATACCATCTCCCTGAATGATGTAATTTATTTTTCTATATTGACTATTTATTTATGATTAAATATATAATTAATATATATGATATTTATACGATGATAATGTTTATGGATATTATGGAAAATTGATCATATAACATTTATCATAAATTCCAAAACAAAATTCCCATGAAAAAGTATAGTTAACACATAAAAATGACAATATAAAATATAAATTATTAATATATGGGTGTTGAAATATTAAAAGTTAATAATATATGATAATTTATATATAAAAATTATTGTGATATATCATTACAATAAATTAAAATTTATTATAAAATTGGTTATGTTTATTTTGAAGAAACTCAAGCATTAGGTAATGGATTTATATTACAGTCCCATTATTTATCGAGATTGGATATGATTAGGTTTCTGATAATGAAATTTTATATCATATCAATCAAAAATTCCATTAATTTTCCCCTTCTCTGGTTATATATATATATAGATATTAAAATTTTCATTCCGTTTTCTTCTCCTTAAGAAATCAACAGACTGAAATAATGTTATTTTGTAAAACTAACTATATTTGTCTCATTGGTTGAAAATAAATTTTCGTCTATATCCATATCCTATTAAAATAAATGATTAATGTTTTTTAATTACATCCAATTAATTTTTAAATTAACATGACCCATGATATATTTTTTCCAAATTTTTTAAAATATATCTTCTTATTTATATCTAGATGACGTACATTTGACTTTCTATAGAAAATTTTAATGGAATATTTTTTAATATTCATGTAATGAATTAACTTTTCTGATCACATGATCACTTTCTTCTCTAATTATTATTCTAAAATTCTCAATGGTTATTTTCAAATTGGTTTTTACCTTAATATTTAAGAAATTGTTATATTTTAAATATATTATTTAAAAATGAGATCGATATTTTATTGATTAATATTATGTGTGATATTTTGAAATCTTTTTTCATCTATCATAACATTCTAATGATGTTACATATTATTTTCTCAGGATAAAATAAAATGATACCATCCACTTTATTTCATTGGATGGTATTATTAATATGATATATAGATAATTATATGAAACCCAACTCTTTCCCATTTCTTAATTAACAAATGATGAAACTTTTATGCAGCCTAATAATTTTAAACAAGTTATTATATGATAAAATGATGAAATGATTATGAAAACAATTTCCATTCCATGGGTTATTCTATGAAAAATGTTTTATAATATTTTGGCATAACAAATTTTGAATTTCATTATGTTATAGATGCACATATAATTATATTACATTAAGATTAATTGGGTAAATATTTATATCATATGAGATAATAAGGAATTTAATGGTGAGTGATGTATGTTCAGTAAGAAAATTTATCCACTATGATATTATTGGGAGTTAATTTTGTTTAATGATGTGACTGTATTTGAATTGAAAAAATTCCACTTTTACTGTCTAAATAATGATCCTAGACTACAGAAATTATTTTCTATTTTTTTATACTCAAGAAAATATGTCTTATTGAAATTTTTTCATTTTTTGGATCTTATGATTTGTTTCTGGGAGAATTTATGTCTTATGAACATATTATACTTATGTTAGGAATCATGATAAAGATATATGATATGTTTGGTATGGTTTAAAAAATTCATGACCACGTTCTCATACACTATTTCCGATGTTATATTTAAGGGATCATATTTATATCCCTAGTTTATTTTTATTGAGTATCCGATCTCACCATTATTTTTTTCCATTTCCCATTTTATGAGAAATGGTTTTATGCATGATATTATTATGAAGGATTATAGTTTTTTTGCACATAGTGTTATATGATGTTGATATGTGTTTAAAATTTTTGTTATGTATCTATATCTCCAAATTCAATTAACCTAAATGATTCTAGAATAGATCATAATGTTATGTTTTAAATATAGATCTAATAATATATAATTTTTATATATGAAGTGCATGTGTCAATATTATTTTTTTATATAAATGTTTACATACAAATAGAAAGTAGGATTACAAAACATTAGGATAAAACCATTGGATTATTCGACGTATATAAAAACACCCCATGTTATTGAAAATAAATAGTGTGTTTTTCCTAGAAAACCATAACAATCATATTAATACAAGTGGATTTGTTTTTTTGGAATAAATTTATATAGGGGTAACAACCCCAAAAGAGTTGTTCAAATAGATCTTTCCCATTACTATGGTGCATGGTGAGTGTTCCCTTACTACAAACCTAGTTTTACAGACCTAGATAATATATTCGGGTAAATCCACTTTTTCATCCAAAATTGATATGAAATATTTTAATAGATTATGATTGTTATTGAAGTAGGTTTAATAAGTGGTTCCATAGATTAAAAAGTTGGTGTTTGGACTTAGGCATCATATAACTGATTTTCTAATAATAAGTTATTTCTCACTATGATTATTGTTTAGAAAACACTGATTTTGTTATGTCATCTCTATAATCTGAAGGAACCATGATAACGATACATGTGAGAGAAAATTCAGTGACTTCCCTTCGGAGAAAGAAAATTTGATGGGAGATAAAATGGTAAATATCATTTCTATTCTTATATGACATTCTCAAACAATGAATCATACAGAGCTTCCAAGAAAGTAAAAGAAGGACCATAATTATATGGAGTCACTTTTGTTGTAACATAGATCCTATCTTATTGGTTCTGCACATCCATAAGATTATAATAAATTAATCAATAACAATGAAAATATTTTATGGATTATACTATGTTTGGAACATTAAATATTTTTTTTACCAGTTAGATGACTAATAAAATCAATGATGTAATCTTATTAACAACAGGAGACAATGATAATTAGTTGACTCTATGTAGTGTTATTATTTAATGATCAAAATTTTTTATATGTAATTTCTCTATATTCCATAAATAAAATTGGAGAATTAATTCCTTATGCCAAAAAATAATGTTGTTGAATATATTAGTACCTCTGATGTAATTTTTAAAATACATTTAGGGAATAATTTTGGTATTATCATTTAAACTGAAATTAATATTAATTAATTATTCAGTGACTTATAACTATGTTTTTGGGGGAATTTCATATAATATGAATTTGTTTTTATGAATCGAGTAAATTTTTTATGTAATAAAAGAGGAAATTCATCATGGAGTTTCCCCTAAATCTCATTGTTTTAAAAATAAAATAATGATATAATTCATGAGAAATTTAAATAATAAAATACATACAGAGAAGAAGATGAGATTTCTCTTATTCTCCATGTATGTAAGGATCCATTGGTGAAATTTTATTAACGGGACTTGTTAATTTTTCATACACACAATGGAAGGCCATTGGGAAATAAAATTAATAACTAATGGGAAGTACATGTTACCTAATAACATAGATAAATTACCACATAATGAACTACCCAAATTATATTTTATCAAATTCAAGGAGTATGTAAATTATTAAAACATGAGAAATTATAGGATGGATAATTTTAATGATCAATTTTATAAAACCACACAATCCTAGTGATAAAGAAAAAT
Source organism: Viscum album (assembly GCA_963277665.1). Lineage (NCBI taxonomy): Eukaryota > Viridiplantae > Streptophyta > Magnoliopsida > Santalales > Viscaceae > Viscum > Viscum album. The sequence goes on from OY728142.1 coordinate 559,926,492, forward strand.
ATTAGGTGATCACTACTATTGATGTTGGGTAAAACAAAAAAGTAGTGGAAGGTGCACTGATCATCCACTCTAGAAATGTTATTATCTTAATTGATCATATTTATATACACTATTTAATATCCTAATAATTTTATGAGGTTATCAAAATACTACACCAACAATTATATTTTGAATCAGAACTTGATCATCCTATTAGGATGATGATCACATTTCAGTCATGTGATTCTTCTCTTATTGAAATTTAATGAAATATACATCTTTAAAATATTATTATCCTACTTTCTATTTAATTTTATGCAATATTATGAATTATTTATATATATTTACATAAATCCCACATATATTTCTAAATATGGGAAGTCCTATTTGATATTGTGAAACAACCTATGCTCATATATTAGGGAAATGATAAATATGAACATAAAATGATAATTTCATCCATTTTATGGGTCCCAATTTATATTTAACGAGTTTGTTTATCTTATATTGATATGGATAAACTAAAAATTTAAAATATACCTATAGGGTGGGAGGTCATTGATGTCTTTCCAAAAGAGCTTCTTATTCTTCCACTAAATCATGAAGTTGAGTTATCAATTGAACTGATACCTGGTGCTATAACTATTTCAAAGACACTATATATAATGTCCCCAATCTAGATATAGAAATTAAAGAAGAAACACTAGGATAATTTTGACAAGGGATTCATTTGATAATGTTTATATCCTCTGGGTGCACCTTCTCTCTTTGCTAAGAATTAATATGGATCAATGAGACTATTAATTGATTAATGGTAACTAAACAAGACCAAAATCTAGAATATGTTTCCTCAACCCCATATTGATGATTTTTACAATCAATTAAAATGAAATAAATATTTTTTGAATAATATATATTAATTTTTGGTACTATCTTTTGAGGGTAACAAGTTAATACATACACAATAATACCTTCTATTAGTGGTATGGACATTGTGAAGTAATAATGATGTAATTTGGTCTTACTATCTTCTCTCCTATATTTTAGTATTTAATGAATAGAGACATTATAGATTGCTTTGATCAGTTTATGGTTGTTTTTATTTATTATTTTATTATATATTTTTAATTTAATGATGAGAATGAAGGTTATATGATAATTTTACTAAATCCCCTAAAAAAGAAAATGTTAATTAAAAATTTTCTTAGTATGAATATTAGATATAAGAATCATGATTTTTTATTAATAAAATATCAATAGAGGGTATATAAATTTATCTATAAAAGATATATTCTATTTATCATGGACCCAATCCAACCGATTTTACTAAGATATATAGTTTATTTGGTTTTGATGGAAATCATCAACAATTTCTGGATAATTTATCATAGAGTTCGAATCCACTACCCATGATAAGTTAGAAAGGAGTAATATACATTTATATAGATTAATGTGAGGAAATATTAAATGGAATATAAGATTATTTTGGGATCATATGATAATACCTCACTATTCTGAAGATGGGTTTTTGATCAATATTTTTGAATATAAAAAAACTGGGATACGTCCTCTTGCAGAATGATTTTAAAATAGATTATGTATTTGGTTAATTTAATTCTTATAAGAAAAAATACCGAACTCATGACATGGATTAAATTGTGGAAATTTTATTAATTAAAGACATGGAGGAATTCTATTTATTGATAGAGGTGTAAAATATTTACTAATCATAAATTATAAAATTATTTTATCACTCAAAAATAGTTGAATATATGAAAAAAATGATTGCAGATGTTGATTAATGATTATTTCTTCCTCTTTAATTACCACCATAAGATTGTTAAGATGGAATATGATTTGGGTTAGAAAGATCATGTGGTATTTTTTATGATATGGATCATAATTGATCTAATATTTTTATATGGGTAAGAGTTAGACCATTAAATATTAATGAATTTTTTGAAATATTATCTTTCTAAAGTAATTATTAAACCAACTATCAATGTTATGATTAAAGTGGAATTGAATGATTATTTTGTTATACAAAAGAAGGTAATAAATTTTACAACGATAAAATTTGATGGTGATGGGATGATAAGGCTTAGAAATTGTGTGTGTGTTCCATATATACCATATTTGAAGAAGGATCTATTTTATTATTGTTTATTGCTCGTAGTTCACAATTATCTATTCATCCAGGATGTATGAAGATATATAGGGATCTTAAAGAGTATTTCTGATTAGAAAATATGTAGAGTAATATTTAAAAGAATATATCACAGTGCTTGGTATGTCATAAATTTAAGGATTTTATGTATATTTCCATATGTATTACACAACCATTACCGATAGCATAATGAAAATGAGAATGAATCACCATGGATGGTTTCATAAACCTCACTAAAACCTCTAGATTACAAAATTATGGTTTTGTTATTATTATTCGTCTTATTAATACAGAATAGTTCATTTCTATTAGTCAACACTAATATCTTGATTTTATTTTTAGAATATAAATTATAGATTTTTATAATTTTTTATGGAGTACGAAATACTATTGTATTTGAACAAGACTTCATCTTTACCTGAAGTTTAGGAAACGTAATCGGTTTGATGTTGATATAAATTTTGGTTTTAGTACATCTTATATTACAATGATATATAGTCATATTAATATAACTATTTTAAACCTATTATATATATTGAGGTCTTTTTCGATGGATTTCAAAGGTGGTTTGAATCAATAACTTCCTATAGTCATGTTTATTAACAACAATATATTTCACTCAAGCATTCATATGAATACATATGAATCCCTATATGAAAATAATTACATAACTCAAATATTATGATATTAATTTTGAGTCCTAAGATATTAGGACCTGGGATATAGGAGGAAATTGAAGTTAATGTCAGATCCATTCAGTAGTAAATTGTGGTAGATCAATGTCGATAGAAATTTTACATTGAAAATCATTGGTGAAATATGAAATTAAAAGCTTATGAGAACTTATTCTTATAATTTTCTATATAGAATAATGTTATGTGATTTTAAAATAATTGAAAACTAATACCAATATAAACTTCCCACTTTGAGATTAGTGATCGAGTGGGGATGTTATCTTATCACTACGTGATTCCATTGAACCTCTCTACAATTCATGATGGGTCCCATGAATTTAGTAGGAGGAAGAACATACATTGTATATCATATATATTTATCTCACATCTTATAAAAATATATATTCATATTTATTATGAAACAAACATGTAAAATTATTTTATCATATAGATAAATTTTTTTGGAACTTGACTTCTCACATGGTAAAAGTTCTCTCATGGAATTAGAAATTTAAAGAATATACATGGGAACCTGAGTATGTGATGAACATAAATATCTCAATTTTTTTTAGAGTAACAATATTTTGATGATAAATTAAATTAAATTTGGGTAGAATGAAACACCTTTATATTTTATGATATATTTCTATTCAAATAAATGTAATTTCGACAATAGATTATTATACTAGAAACACCGTGTATAAATGAAATTAAATATAGTATACCATTATGAAATTGCTATTAAATTTGTAGAGTGAATAAGAATAACTAAAGTTTTGAGAAAAAAATATTTAATACATTTATATATATAATTTTTATTTGTAAATAAGTACCTAGTTTTTAGTAATGTAAATATATGCTTTATAGATACATTTTTTCTTCTAAAATTGTGTTTAAAAATTTTTATAATAAATAAAAATAATTAATCTCTAAAATATTTTGAAAATTTACCTGAAAATTTTGAGTTCATTTTTTAAATAATCATTTCAAAATTAGTTTCTAGGGTCATTTTATATTTTTTTTGGAAAGAATTTTTTAAATGAATAACAATAAATATTGAATTTTATCAAAAACTATATATTCATTAATAAAATTTATAATGAAAAATTGTGTTTTATAATGTTTTTAAAGTTATATTAGTTCATCTATATTATTAATAATCCAATTTGGGCCAATGTTATTAATTTTATGTAGTGTTTTTTGTACAAAAAACTCTATACTTAGAAAAACAATTTTTCCATTAAACTGCTTTTCATCACGTTGTGGGGGTATAATTTTAAATTAAATGCCAAATATTATTGGAATATAATTTGATAATACATAGAAAATATTTTAATTCATCATAATTAATATATGGTAATATATTCGACTTAATTTTATTTCATAATTAATAGAAATGTAGTTAAAATGTATTACCATAGTTAAGGTGAAATCCTGTTTATTAGGGGTTAAACAAAGACATAAAGGTTGGTTATCCAATTAAAATTTTATAAATTATATTTTACTTCCATATATGGATCATATACTATAAGATATTAAAATATATTTCAAATTGGAAACATTTAGATAGTGTTTGAAATTATTTTCTTTTTATTATATAAGAAATTCCATGTGTGTCCACTCCCCCACTTAAAAAAAGACACTCGTCATTTCACTTCTTTACACAAATTTGATTAGTTTATCTCAAGAAACCCCCAAAAAAATTTCTTCTATATTTACCTATAAATTAATTATAGGTTATTTTCTTCTTAAAATACAATTCGAAGGATCCTTAATAAAGTATCTAAAGGTGCCCAACTGAAGGAGAGGTAATCATCATACCTCATATATATCAAATTATTTTTTCTTTTAAAAAATCGAAATATGTGCAATCCATAAAAAAATAATTAATTAAGTATCCTAAATATAATAAATTATTATTTTTTCATCTAACTACCATTATTCACCCTCTTTTCTATCAAATGGTTAGTAAAAGTATCTCTCATGCGTAAATATGGACTACCACCTCCATGTAGAGATACAATTAATCTTCCATAACCATATATAATGGATATATATTTTTATGGTTTTAATGTATATAAAATATATTTATGAATTAAAATAACTATACAGTAATTAAATCATATCTACCTTCCTACCTTCAAATCTGATAGAAAATGATAATGTTTCTCAAGCGTATGTGGGTACTACAACCTACAGGGAGCGATGTGAATAATTTTTCATTTTCTATTATAATGGATCATATCAAATATATAATTAAAGAATAAAATATATATATATATTAATAATAATTTTCAAATGTTTATTTTTTACCTTTCTTTTGTTTCATCCACCTAAAACTCAAAACAACATCCATGTGTATGTAAGGTAACCCATCTCCATGAATAATGTACTTAATTTTTTAAAATCATAATTTTAATGATGATAATATATATATAATGAATATATAATATATTTATCTCATTATTAAAAAATTTCAGATTATAGAATCATGATCAATATACAAGGACCATTAATACCAATCCAAAATTTCCATGAAAAATGAAATAGTTCACACCAGAAAATGACAATTTTAATAAATATTTATTAACCCACTGGCCATGAAATGTATTAAGAGGAAAATAGATGATATTATAAATATATATATTATTTCATTAGAGTATTATAATAATTTTTTATTTATTATAAAGGATTGAAGATTTATTTTGAAGCAATTTAAACTTCAATTAGGGTATTTATTTTATAGTCTTATTGTTTATGTGAATATTAATGATTATGTTTCTAATGATTTAATTTCATAACATATATCTCAATGATACCATGAAAATTAATCTTCACATGCTATTTTATGAGATTACATATTTTACATTTATTTTCCCCCCTTAAATAACTTAACAAATTAATATATATTTTTAATGAAAATCATCTTTCTTCTCTATTCGGACGAAAATATATTTTCTTCCATATTAATTTATTCTAAACTTTTTTCCCAGAATGTTTTTTATAACATCCTATGATTTTTTAAATTAAATTTTGACCATTAGAAAATATTCACAATATTTTTTTACAGTAAATATTTATTTTACTTTCGAAGGTACTTTTTACTTTTTAAAAAAAATTGTGAAAGAAATATCTATATTAATATACAATGAATGAAATAAATTTATCTCTCTCATGAAAACATAATGATATGAAATTTGCACTACAAATTTTAAATGTAATTTTCGGTGAATGTTATTCTTATAACTTTAAATCAATTTAGATTTTAAATATTTTATTTCAATATGGAAAGGGTATTTTCATAATGTAATATTTTAAATGGTATTTTAAATTAATTTTCATCTATGATAATACCCATTGATTTATTTATGATTTTAAAGGCATATTATCGAATGATTAATTCCACATTTATTTTTTGGCTAGCATTTGAAGATGGAGATTTTAAGGATGAGTGTATAAATCTTTTTTACATTTCAATGGGTACATTAAGTTATGGTGAAAAAATTAGGAAAACCATTTCTATCCTATGGGTTATGATATAATGGAATGATAATATTTTTATAAATCCCATTTATTTCCACAGTTTAAAATATTATGAATCTTTTAGTATGATTTGTCACAAATGTGTATTATTTTGTTTTGGATTCTGGTTGTCCAGGAATTATATAGCCTTTAATGATTTTAGTATGTAGAGATATTTGGTGAAATTATAAAAAATATAAAGGAGAGTGAAACCAATCCACTATGATAGTTTTGGTAGTGATACATTGTTAAGGAATTTTTTTATATTCTTCTGTGTTTGATGAGAACTTATGTCTTATGCAAATGATATTATCTCATGGCTTATGTTAATTGATTCCATTATGATTCATTTTTTATGAAGTACTTATATATATTCCATGACTAAATATTATGATCTATTGTACGTTGGTTATGTTTTTCAAATGTCATGCTCATGTTCTCATACACATACGCTCATGATATGTTCATGTTATCATTGATTTCTCCCTTCTTCACCATCAATAAGACTTTTATCTCACCGTATATTATGTTTCCATTAAATATATTATGAATTAAGGAATTGAGTATGATATTTATTAGAAGGGTGTTAGTTATGACAAACATAGTATTAGATGATGTAGATCTTTTATGAACAAGTTGATTATATTTACTTTTTTATAATGACAATATACATATAATATTCCAGTGTGGATTGTAATATTATGTATATAATATTCATATGATAATATATAAAATTTGTGTATAAAAATTATGGTTTTCTATTTTTGTTTTATAAGGAACACCAATGTACTAGAGATGTATGTATCAAGTTGGTTTAAGGATATGCCCAGAGTGAGGCTTTGGGTGGAAATTCCATGTACTCTATGTACGGACCATGTATGGGGATTTGTGTATCTTATCTCATTGCAGATTGTTTTTGAATAAACGATTTTTATATTCTATGTTACATTACACAAAGAAAATGACAGTGGGGTTCTATTAAATATTAGAGGTTAGTAGAGAGATTAATCTCAACATTTTGTAGTTTCAAATATATTTATGATGATGAATGGATAATGTTGATGGGACATAAAATGTGTGGGGGTTATAGGATTTTCAGGGTTTGATCATAATTATCGAATTGAAATCTATATGATTTCTTAGTGTTTAGTATCCTATTTTGGTTGTTGGTGTTTATGGATTCCATGAAGGAAGAATGTTTGTAGATGATGGAATTAAACTAGGCTTGAATAGTACCTCACTCATCGAAGCAAGGTTTGATGGATCCCAACAAAATATATGACTCATGGATTAGACATAATTTTTTCCATTATACTAGGAGTTGTTATTAATGAATACTATATGGACTAATGTGACGTTAGAGTTCAAAACTCACTATTTTGTTGATATGGCCTATATTTACAGTCATTATTTGAGTGTTTCTACTACCCCAATCCCTCTCATGTGCGTACTAATTTATGAACGATATATACGGGAAATGTTTTTACGAAATTTCTTGATGGTCCACTTTTCAATATTTTTTATGATAATGGTTTGGTAGTAGTTTTTGTGATGTATCATGACAATGATACATTCTTTAAGCCATTGTTCTAGGTCATGTAGTGAGTCGGCCTCTCAATTATTCGACATGGAACTCCTCATTCCTAAAAGGTCCCGTGTCCTCTATTCTAGGTGATATTTTATTGGATCCCCTCTCATGAGGCATGAAAAATTATTTCATATATGATGATGGTTCTCTTCATTGATGAAAAGGAATCTTGTTGCGGTGTGGGATCCCTAATATATTCATAGTGTCTGTATAAAATGGAAATGGTTGTTTGGAGAAGATGAATCAGTACCTGGGGTTGGTACAAACTCATCTGGATTGAATGTACAAGTGATGAATGGATCCCCCATAAAATCTTCAGTTTTACATGGATTTCATCTGTTAATGGTGTACATTCATGGAGGGTAAAATAACACAGTGGTTCATGGAGAAAAGTTTACGTATATTATTTCTCTCTAAATTCAGTTATAGAGAGGTGGGAGTTCCATAAATTTTTACACATTAAATTATTTTCAAAGTTAACCTTCGAGTGAATCTTTGATACTATGTTATCATATTATTATGATCCTTAGAGATGCTATTTTTGATCGGTTTTGATGAGGAATTTTTCTCCTTATGGTGCCCTGATGCAAAGACATCAATTTTAATTGACATTATACTATATCATTGTTGGTTTTTTTAACATTTTGATCTTTGGGTATTGTAGGTACATATTCAGGGAATATTGGAGTGATCTAGTCCTCGTAATTATCCTTATGAATTGGTGGTGGTTCTAATGAGTAAAATATTGTTCATTATCAAGTCTACTATTTTTGGTTGAGCATATCATCAAATGTACCTTACGTACAGTGATGACACTGTGAGGTGTTAACATTTTTTACATTGATCGTAGTGGTCTTATATGGTGAACGTTGAGTAGGGATGTATCTTCTACTTATATTGGGAACATGTTTAGGGTTTCTCCCAGATGTGGTCAAGTGAGCCGAAGTATTTATGACTAGGTATCTTTTTAGATAGGGTTTCCATTGATTTTGGGAGTTTTGGTGATGTATTTTCCCTGGTTGAATTTACTTGGGTAACTTTGGGAATTTATACATTTTAGACATATTTATATGTTGACCTATAGACCAATCTCCATTTTGTTTTTTGGTAATCATATTTGATAATATTTTTACTACCCCTTTCATGGGAGTAGGACCCATAAATATTATGTCATTGAAGACAATTTAAATACTGGTGAAATATCATACATTTCACTATAGGGTTAGTTCTTAGTGGAGATGGGGGGACTGATAAGATTACAAGGTCTAAATTGGATATAGCGTAACATAGTGTATTTGATCTCTCTATAACTTAATATTTATACATGTATATTTTTAATTTCTAGAGATAAATTTATATCCTACATAGTGGTGGTTATATTATTTTATTAGTTTCTATTTCAATTGAAATATGTTTAGGATATGGCTTCTAATTTCATGATATCTCTTCTCAATGATTTTATCTAGCTTATGCCATATTATAGGGTATATTAGGAGGTCATACACGGCTGAATGCATATCTAAGTGGGACCCTAGTAGGTTGAGTTGTGGTATGTTTGTTCTAAGGAAATTCATTATAGTTATAGATTTAGTATATTGCTGTACCACCCCAAGACTTTAACATATTTAATTATATTTTTTTATATCTTTGCAATACACACAATACCTGATTTAAAAAATAAATTATATAGTAATTTTTTCATATTAAATTAAATTATAAAAATTGTAGAGAGTTGATATAGTAACATTATATAATATAGATATGAAAAAATATTTCTACACTCATCTAATATACTTTATATTTGCATAAGATAAGAACAAACCCAAAATTACACCAAAACAGACTATATGTTTTTAATTTTTTTTCTACCTTTTGATGGGGAACCGATTTTAAATAAATTTTTTTACCAATTTATAAATTTAATATGTATTAATAACCTTATTATTATGAATAAAAACATAAAAATCAGCTTATGGTGACTTATTGTTATTTTTCTCTGAGTAATACTTTTTAAATGTATAGTGGAAATACTGAAATTTAATTTAAAACTGACTTTTAATCTAATATATTTATAAGGATAAATTTTAATTTTAATTAGTCATATTGTTTAATTGTATTATATTTTACAAATAATAAAATTTAGGTAATTAGGTTTAATTTTACTTTGATATTTAATGTAGCAAATCATTAGTCTTATGGAATTTTGTACATTAAAACCCCATATTGTCATCCCACCTAAGGGTTGATTTTTAAATTAATTTAAACCACATATTTTATTGGAATTATTTAAAATGGATTAAATATTTGTAATAAGAGTAATTAAGAGTATATAATATGTTCCACATAGTTTTGATCAAATATATTATTAAAATTAATTAAAAATAATTGCAATTTTTAAGCCATAATAAATCTTAATCATGGACTAAAACATTATATTAATGTAAAAAATGACCTTTCTCTTTTTCCAAAAATTATTATTTTAGATATTTTGTTCATAGAAAAATCAGCACATATTGTGGTTTTTATTATATTTTTAGGTATGAATATGTGTACACCTTAATTGTTTTCGAAACACCAAGTGAGACTTTTTCATTACATATAAAAGGAAGACACCTATATTACTACATCACACCTATAAAACCTCTTAGTTTAGGCCATTATATCTAAAAATAGCATCCAAAATTCCAGACCCTATACCTTTAAGCCTCATTTTGGGCATAAATTCTTCTGAGGAATCCTTTTGTTATAAACCAAAAGATGTTACCCTATTAAGAGGTAACATCTTCTCTCAATCTTCTTACTTTTATTTCTATTCTTCATTCCATATAATCTTATTATAATATTCATACATAAAACCAATAATATCTCAATATAAAAGGATGTTGTTATGTTATGATATTGACCGGCACACACACAAACCTCCACCTAATTGATAACCAACACAATGTTTTTGTGTATGGCAACATACTGCCACACAAAAAAAATGATTTATCATTTTTTCTTTACCACCTCTCACTGTGTCCATTATGATGGAAACTCTATTTATATTTGATATATATGATATTTATAATATCATTATACATATTTAATGTTTATTAGAAAAAAAATGTATGCTTTCAATCTAGTACATATACAACAATTTTGTTTGAGGAAGTGTGGATTATCACCCCCTTAAAGTGATATGTCTTGTTCTTTCCATTCTTGAAACACATAAAATATGGTCTTAATAAAAATTTGTAACATATATAACAAATATATTATTCTAGAATTATTATTATTATATACATATGTATCATTTTTATTATTATTTTCGTATATCACATAAATGAATCTGGTGTTCATGATTACCTATGGCCTACAGTCTCCATGAACAGTGCACTTCATTTCTAGTCTTAAAATACTAGATACTACTATAAATAATTATATACTCATTATATATGATAAATATGGAATGTTTTACATTATGTAGATTATTATACCATGATCTAATTAATTAGAGAAATAATTAACATGTTAAAACATGCTTGATAAAACTAGGAAATTAACACTTGAAATAGTCAAAATAATAGAAGATTATTTTCAATCAAGTAATAAAATAATTTAAGAAGACAATATATGAGATTGTAAACAAGATCATGGTTCTAGTAAAGACCCTACTATTTATAAAATAATATTTTTTCCATTTCATTTAATATTTATGAGTAATATGTTATTTTTGTGGTACAAAGGATTCTTTTTCCAATATAATACTTGACATGTAACAATAGGTTTTCCAAATTATTATGTTGCACAACACATTCGGTTATAATGAAAAATAATACGATAATATTATAATCTTTTAAAATGGTAGTTTACTCCAAAAAGATGGAGTGGAGAGAATCAATATTGTCAACTAAATTTTAAAATATCATTTACACAATTTTAAATAATGATTCATTGGTGACCAAATTTATTAGAAATGGAAATAAAAACCCATTGAATATAAAGGATGTGTTTTTATAAAAAAACTATTTTAAAGAGAATAATTGTGTTTATAAAATCAGAAACCTCTTTATGGATTTTTATTTAATGAAAAATATATGTTATATATTTGATGTAATGTTTTAAATTCATATTTTATGTTTTCAAGATATTATATAAGAACAAATTCAATTTTTTTTACTAAAAGAAGTATTTCTCTAAAAATTCAATTTTACCACCTTTTAATGGTGGACACTTTTTATATATATGTTTTTAACTTTTATATGTTCTATTTGATAAAGTAAACTTCTTTTTATAGAATCAGGACTATGGAATTTACATTGGATAATTTTTGGGTAGATTTATGATGTGGTTTATTTTTTAATGAATAATGAAAAAAATATTCTTTTCAATTCAAAATTCTGTTTTTTTCTAATTTATTTATATAGTTTGATAGCCATTTTAATTATTTTTAATGAGTAATTGGATTATTTTATTATTATATATTCCAATTTTTTTCATTAGAAGTAATTTCACTTTTTAATTAGATACAAACACATGTCAATCTAGTGATATATTATAATATTTAAATACCAACTTTTTGGTCTTGAGAATAGGATTTAATGTTAAATTAATTTCTAAAAATTTTGTGTTTTTAATTTTAAAAAATAGATTATATATTTTTAATCAGAAGATAAAATTTTATTAAATATTTACCATTAACAATTTCATATTATCAATAATAACATCAGTAATTATTTTATTTACCATGGTTAAAGGATAAATCTGGAATGTACGAGTAAAAAATATTATTATAATAATATTAAACGACCCTAACACGTATCCTATTTTTATTGGATAATATATATCCAACCATAATAATATTTGGGTATATTTTGGGACCCCGTGGAGCCACATGGGTGTGATAATGACATGTTATAAGATTAATTAAATGTAAAGAGAAATATAACAAAAAAATGAATCTTTTACTGAAATAATTTTTATCTGGGTTTCAATAATTGATATATTATAATATAAATATTCATTACAAATATAAAAACATTTCATATATCATGGTATTTTAATTTTAAAATTTAGACATTAAATAAATAAATTTAACTATGACACAATAACGATGTAGTGATTGCTTTATTAGTAAAGGATTCAAATACATGATATTATAAATATTAAAATAATTTATTTCACATAATTAACGTCATCCACAGATTATATAGGTCAATATGAAAAATTAGGATTTATTTTACTTTTATTAATGTTATACTGTTTTTATAAATTTGTTAAAAATTCATGTATTAATAGTGTACAAAATTGACATAATTCATAAATTATAATATAAACTTGTTTATTAAATGGTATTAAATTACTAAAAACTAATATTTGTCCAAATGGTTAAGATAAGTCCAAATATTTCATAAATTTCTTTTTATGGGTCTTTTGATAAGATATGGTAGTTAAATTAACCCACAATGTGTAAATAACATGATATCACATAAAATTTAAATTGTAAAATAAGGGTTAAACACAAAATATAATGATAAGAAAATTCAGAAACCAATATAAAAATTATTATATCATAGATATTAAACGATAATTCAAATTTCCTTTTAATTAAATTAGTTTGGGATTATTTCTAATCTATATTCATTTTATACTAAATTAATATTTCAAGACCATCCCAATGTTCCCCCCTCCCTCTAATAAAAGGCCACCACCTCTACCGAATTAAAAACACCTCTCGAGCCCCATAGATTGTCAAAATTCAGTTAAAATAAGATCTCGAAATCCATCCATTCCTCATTGAGTCTTTACATTGTGCAGAAAGAAATTCCAAAAATCCTTTTGGCTAAAATCACGAAAAGTTAACTGATTTAGAGGTAACGTCTTCTCTCAAGTTCCTTTATTTTTTCCACTACCTATGCTCTTCATATTAATTTATTAAACTACAAAAATATTATCCTAAATATATTAGTATGTTGTTACGATAAGTATTCTAAATAAAATTACACACACCTCCATCTGATGGACACACAAATATTGTTTCTGTGTACGGAGAACTACTGCCTCACGAAACGATGTCTGTTCAATTTTCTACTACCACCACTCATGGTGGCCATTATGATGTAACATTATTTATATATTATATATTATATTTATATTATATCTATTATTTTCTATGTTTTATTTTCAACATACCTTTATGGTTTCCATGATGTGTAAATACAATAATTTCAATTGAGGAAATGTGGACTACTACCCCCTCAAAGGGATATGAATCGTTTATTCAATACATGTAATGTATAAAGAATTGTTTTATTAAATATATGAGAAATACATGAAATAAATATAATAATAGTATTAAAATATACATTTATAACATTTGATTATTTTCTTTTAGTATTAAAATGAAATTAAAGTAGTGTTCATGCGTACGTATGGCCAACCACGTCAATGAAATGTGAATTTCATTTCATATCTCAAGATGTTATAGACTATTATAAATACATATATACTAGATATATATATGATATTTAATCAAGAATATCAATCTATAGATCATTTAATTTTGACTACATGTACAATTTATTCCAAAACTAGTTCATTTTCTACTTAAGTACCGAATATCAACGAAACGACCGATATTAACTTAAATAATTATATAATTTTTATTAAATGTTAATGTGTGAAATAAAAGGAATTATAAATATGAGAAATTTTCTAAAGAACGTATAAATTAAATTATATTTATTATTCAGGGAGAACAAGGAACATACATGATGAGTTAGACTCAAGGTAAGGGACTTCATCACAATCTCTTTTCATTGAGGCATATATTGATAATATATATGTTTTTATATTATAAAGTGAATTATAAAACCCTTTGAATTTTAATTTCATTCAAAAGTAATATCTTTTCTACATTACCTTTTACTAAGGAACAAAATCAAGGTTTCTATAGTATGTGGGTACAATGACCTCTTTGCCGCTGTAATCATAATTTTATATTTGGATTCTTATATAAGCCTTAATTTTTTTAAAATTAAAAGAAATCCCTTATTATATTTTTCTATTTATTCTTATTGAAAATGGTTTTTGAAAAATATTGAGTATTTTTGTATCTATAAATTATTATTTTTTGATTGATACTGAATTGTTATTAGTGAAATGATTATATTTGAAATATTTTATATGTTAGGGTTATATAACAGTATGTCAATATTTGATGGGTGGTTACATGATAAACCAATGATGGGTGGTAACATGAAAATCCAAATGATGGGTGGTTTCGTGATAAATCAAGGACATGTGGTTATATTATAACCTCTAATGCATTAGGTATATAAGTCAGTCATATGGCTTTTATATTCCGTGATATATGTGGAATTCAGCTATATGATTATTCCATTTATGTATTTTTATGTCCCATGATACCTTTATATTCAATAAGTATCTTTCTATGGGATTTATGGTATTGTTTTTATGAAAAAAGCTACGAAATGAGCATATATTAATAAAATTGATTTTGAATCTTCTTAAAGGTCAAAAGTATTTATTTATGATAATATTTTAATGGTTTACATGATTTCACAAGACTAACAATTTTCATTAAGTATATATCCCTTACAAGGATTTTTAAACTTATTCAATGTTTTGAAATGTTTTCAAAATGATATAAACATGAATACCATCAAGGATGGGGTGAAGGAAAAGTTATGATGATAAGACATGAAACAATGTCATGTTACTTTATAAAGAGTTTTTTTTAAAAAAAAAATATTGAGAAGAAGTGTCTTCTTGTAATATACATATTGTTATTTATCATTTATGACCAAATTTTCTAATGCTATAAAACTAAAAATATCTTTGATGTGAATTAAATTAAAATTATTGACTTCTCTCACAATAAAGTAATGTTTAATTGTGTGGCCTTGTAGATTTTTCCAAAGATCTGGTTAAATAAATGTAGAGGTTAGGGTGTTATTTAAGCATAAGAGACATGTTTATACAGCCACTGTACTTATCATATTAGAAAGATTCATAGTTATTTTAGATAAACTGAATGAGTTTAATATGACACGAATAATTATATATTTTTTTAAAATCCTCATAATATAGTATATGATGATTTTAATGATATACTCACACTAAAATTTTCTGGTTTTAGAAAATGGATGGGTCTGGTAGGAACCAAAGTAAAAAATAGATGTCAAGGAAACTGTGGTGGTTTTCAGAATAAGAAACTGAATGAAATGGGTGATGTAATGAGAAGTATTGTTGTTATTATGAACCAACTACCTATAATTTTGATTGACCACTCAAATCATGGTGATGTTTTAAAGGCATCATATATAAAAGAAAAGAATCCCTATCGATGGTAAGGTAATAATAAAAAAGGTAAGTATAATAAAAAACCTATGTGTCAAGTATGTAGAAAGAAACACCTAGCAATATGTTTTAAAGGGATGAGAAGATGTTATAGATGTGGTAATGAATTTCATAAATCAATAACCTAACATGAGAAATGGAAGGGTTCAGTTGGCTCCAGGAAAGTGAAAGACGGTATTTCTGAGGGATCAATTCATTGTTTTAAATGTGGTGTGCGTGGTCATTACACAAATAGATGTCCCAATAATATGGGTTGGGAATGGGATCAGCAGGATGGTAAAAATATATGATTACCAATACCTAATGACATTCCAATTGAAGATGATGAAATTAAAAAGGTCCTATTTAATATTTTGGATTTTTTCATAGCTTGTTTTATTACAATATTGAATTATTCAGACAATATTCATGATTTTGTTTGTAGGAATGAAGTATAAATGAATAAGATAAGAAAACATGGATAATGGTTCATGAAGAATGTCTGATGATTAATTTTTCTACATTTTTTTAATTGGAGTGTTTTTTATGGATATATGGATTATGATATGTTTAAATGTAATAATGATGGGATTACATTGGAAGACATATAGTATTTTTAACTCTTATTATTGTTATATAAATATATTACCTGGGGAAGAATTATTTCTTCTTTTGTGGATACAGTTATAAAAAACCATTAGGGATTAAACGATCCTTGAATTTGTAGAAATTAATGGTTATTAATTATTGGGAATGTTTTATGAATTATATAGTTTTAGGAAAATGACTACCTATAGGAAGGTTGAGAACCCTTCACGTCTGGAAAGGCCATAGGAATCGAACCCACAATCGAAGGGTGATAAGGTCACATCACCTAACACTGGAAAATGTGATTCCCCTGGTTTGTATGACTTTTTTTAGTTAAATAAATCTCTGGATCAAGAATAAGGTGATTTTTAGAACTTCTGTTTTGTTAAATGAATATCCTTAATATAGGAAAATTATATGTTGATTATGTGATAAATTTAATTTTGGAAGACATTTGGTATTTTAGGAACACTATATGTCCAAGTAGAATAGAATAATACATGATTTTATTTGGGGAGTAATGGTTGAATTAGATTTAGGAAGAATCTATATTATTATTATGGATGTATGGTGATTTGGGTTGTTTATGAAAATGATTAACCTATCATAGATAATATTTTATTAGAGTAATTTCTTTTATGTAAGAGAATTTAAGAGTAGTCAATGTTTTTTAGATATAAATGTTCATAATCTTCTTGTAAAACTATGTGATCAAAAAGTTATGAATTTTTGGGTTTCAATATTAGCATGGATTACATTGTATATTTTTAAAGACAATTGTTTAATGAATAGTCCTTTTTGAAATTTGCGGTTTTGTTTTTATTGAATTTTGGAGATTAAGAGTAGTATTTATTTTTATAATGGATTATCCATTTTGGGAAGTATTTGATCTCGTACTAACCATTTTGGTTTTGGTTAATGTTTCAAGATAGGAACAATAGAGAGATAATATTTTGAGGATTATGGAATTTTTAGAAGATTATTCTAGAACTTTATGTTTGACGAAGTCATCTTGAATACTCATCGTTTGGAGAAAAGATGAGTGTGTGGTAGATATTTATTATAGGATGAAACTTTTCTTGAGATGTATGTATGTTTCATTTCGTTCTTATTCTAATTAGTAAAATAATTCTTCTAATTTATTAAATGGAACATAATTTTTTTCCGATTACTTTTTCTACTGGGAAATCAAAGACCATTAACCAATAACATGTTTTTGGTTTCCTTTTTGTTAACTTTCTCCTGATCATATTTTCTATAACTCTCCATCAGAACATGAAACATAATTTTTATTCCATATCCCTTTTTTCCTAAATGGAGTACTAGTATGTGTAATATTTTGTGGCCATTGAACTTTTTTTTTCTTTATTTTAATGCAATATATTTATTGTCTCTATTTCGGATGGGGAATTTTCAATGAAGTTTATGAGTATAATTTTTAAATTATGAGGACACAATTTCCAAAATGATCAAATGATGTAACAACCCTAGTATTTATAAAATAATACCTTTTCATTTATGTCAATATTTATGAATAAGATGTTAATTTTATGTTAGTGGGGGCACTTTTTTTATAGCATACTCAGTACACAACAACATGTTTCCAAAAAATATGTTGTTTCACACAACATTGAGTTGTACCGAAAAATAATAAAATATTATTTTTATTATTTTAAATGGTTGCTAATGACTAGCTGATAGAATGAAGGGAATTAATAGTTTCAACTACATTTTAAAATATGGTTTTCCTGTTTTTAAATAATAATTCATTTGTTACAAAATTTATTAGAAATGGAAATAAAATACGATTCAATATAAATGATGTGTTTTTATGAAAACCTATTTAAAATTTAATAATAGTGTTTATAAAATCATATCTCTCTTCCTGGATTTTTATTGAATGATAAAATATATGCAATATATTAAATGTAATGTTTTAAATTCCTCTTTTATGTTTTATAGATATAATATAAGAACAAATTCAATTTTTTAGATAAAAGAAGTAATTTTCATTAAATGATGTTTTAAAACCTATTGATGGAAATCCATTTTTATGTTAAATTTTTTCACTTATTTATGATATATTTTAAAAAATAATTTTATTTTATATAATTGGGGCCTCAAAATTTACTTTGGTTAATTTTTTTTTAATTTTCTGATAATGTTTATTTTATAATTAATAAAGATGGTATAATGCATTTTAATTAAAACTACTTTTTCATCTACTTTTTTTAAAAGTAAGACGGTATTTTTATTTTCCTTCAACGTGTGACTTTATTTTTTTAATATTTATTCTAATGTTGGTAATTGGATGTAATTTCAATTTTAAATTTGATATAATCACATGCCGATCTTTTGGATGATTTTAATTCTTTAAAAACTCCATTTATTTTTTACAACCAGATTTAATTTTAAATTAATTTATACAAATTATATGTTTTGAAATTGGAAAAATGGATTTCATATTTTAAATCATAAGGTCAAAATTGTGTAAATATGTATCTTTTTTTTTGTTCATTATGAATTGAAACGTCAGTAAATATTTTATTTAACAAGGTTAAAGGGTAAATTTGGTAAATAAGGGTAAAAAATAATCTTATAATAATATTAAAGTAAACTAAAACATTTCCTAATCGTATTGGATGAGATATATCTGAAAAAGGTCATCCTTGAGTCAATTTTGGGACCCCATGGATGCATTTAGTTGTGATAATGACATGTGACAAGAAATAATTTATTGTAAAAAAGAAATATAACATAAACATATATCTTTTACTAAACCAATATTTATATGTTGTTGTATAATTGATCTCTCAACTAGATGTAGTCATTATAAATATAAATTTTGTTCCTATATCATGGTATGTTATTTGTAATTTTTACACACTAAATAAATAAATTTAATTAGGACACAATAATGATGTAGTGATTTTCTCATTAGTAATGGATTGAAATAAATGTAGTCTTATGTATTAAAATAAATATTATTTTACATAATTAATAAAATCGTCAAATTTTCTAGGTGAATATTACATATTAGTATTGACTCAATTTTTTTCGAATTAATAATGTTTTTTTAATTTCTTAAAAAGCTAAGTATGAATAGTGTCCAAAATTGACATAATTCACAACTTAAAATATAAAATAGTTTATTAAATGATTTTAAAATAAAAAATGTATAACATTCTGAAAAATGGTTATGATAGGTCCAAATACGTCATAAATTAATTTTAATGGGTTGTTCAACATGATAGGGTAGTTATATTAACCCACAATGTGTAAATAACATGATATCATGATAAGATTAAAAGGGTAAAATAATTGTTAAACAAAAAATGTAAGGATAAAAAAATATTCAAAACCAATCTAAAAATTATTGGATGATTGGTATTAGAGCTAAAATTATATTATCATAGATTTAAATGATGTTGACCATTTTTTCATAGAAATTGAATTTATAACAAATTATAATTTCAATACCTTCCTAAAGAGCCCCTCCTATCTCTTATAAATGTCCTCAACCTATACCCACATAAACAAACCATTCAAGCCCCTTGTAACATCGATCTTCTGCTAAAATAAGAAACCACCATATCTCCCTTACTTTTATAAACCTTATATTGGGCATAAGGAAATTCAAGAAAGCCTTCTAGCTCAAATCAAAAAAGTTACCTGCTTTAGAGTTAACATGTAATGTCATGTTAGTTCCTTAATTTTACTTCTCCACTCCATATTCTTATCTTATTCATTGATTACATAAAAAATCAAGTATCCTCAATATATTAGTATTTTTTTAGAAAGATTCTAACTAAACTTACACACTCCACTATTTAATAGATACGACCATTCTGTTTTTATGTATGAAAAACTACTACCTCACGAAACACTGATTATTCAATTTTCCCCTACCACCTCTCATGGTGGAAATTACGATGAAACTGTATTTATAATGATATATATTTTAATTATATTGTCTCTATGATTCTGTAATTTTTATTTTCAACATTCCATCATACATGAAAGATAATTTCTTCTGAGGAAATGTGTACTACCTCCACCTCAAAGTGATATCACTTGATCTTGCAATACATGGAACATATAAAGGATGGTTTTATTAAATATAAGAGAAATACATGAAATAAATATAATAATAGTATTATAATACACATCTACATGATTTAATTATTTGTCTTTTAGTTTCAAAAAGAAATTATAGTAGTGTTAATGCGTACGTACGGCCTTCCGTCTCCATCAACGGTGCTTTTCCTTTCTTATCTCAAGATGTAATGGGGTATTATAAATAAATATTATATATATATAGATATATGATATTTAAATAATGAATATTATTCTATAGATTATGTAATTTTAACTACATGTACAATTTATATCAAAATAAGTTCATGTTCACCTCATATACCAAATATTGTCAAAATGAATGATATTATCTTAAATAATTATGTAAATTTTATAATGTGGTAAAAATTTATGTAAAAGGAATAGTAAATATGAAAAAGGTTCTAAATCCTATAGAAATTAACTTATTATTTTTATTCAGGAAAAAAAATAAACATACCCGATGAGTCAAATTCAAGGTAATAGACTTCGTCTCGATCTCATTACATTGAATTATATTTTGATAATATGCACCTCTTTATTTTATAAGATGTATAACTAAACCCATTGAATTTTAATTTCATTCAAAGGGAGTATTTTTTCAGGAAATATTTTTTCAAATTTACAAAAGGAATGTTTTTAACTTATGTGGCGATAATGCCATATCTACTTAAATAATCATTATTTGATATTTGGATTCCTCTATAAACCTTATTATTTTTTAAAAGGAAACGAAATACATTATTATCTTTTTGGGTATTTAATATTGAAATTATTTTTTGAAATGGATTGAATAATTCAATATCTTGAAATTATTTCTTGTGATTGAAAATGAACTGTAATTACTAAAATTTTGATATTTGAAATATTTTATGTCTTATGATTATATAATGGTACATGTACATTTTATGAGTGGCTAAGTGAGAAACCAATGATGGGTGGTTACATGATAAACCAAATGAAGGTTGGTTCCTTGATTAAACAAGGGAAACTGGTTACGTTATAACCTCTAATTCGTTGGGTATGGAAGTCAGACGTATGGAAATTCCATTTAGTGATATGTTTGGAAGTAGACTATATAGTTATTAAATTTAAGTATGTTTATGTCCCATATTAACATTATATGTTATATGTTCATTTATATGGGATTCATAGTAATCGTTTGGTTATAAAAAGGTAAGCAATGAGATTATATTCAATGAAGTGTTTTTTCGACGTCCTAGAGGTAAAGTGTATTACATTAAGATAAAGTTTTCATTGTTTACATATATTATAAAGACTATCAATTTTCATTCATTATGAATCTCTTACTAAACCTTTTATGCCCATCCCATGTATTGAAATGTTTTTAGAGGATATAAATAATAATAGAGTCGATGATTGAATCAAGGAAATGTTGTAATGTTAAAACATGAAACAATGTCATGTTTATTTTAAAAGATTTTTTGTTTTATAAAAAATAGATAGTGTGTATAAGTGTCTACTTGTAATATTGAAGTTGTTATGAATCAGTTGTGACCTAATTCTCTAATTCGCTAAACCTAAACAGATCCTCGATGTGATTTAATGTCAAATTATTGACATTTCTCAAGATTAAGTAATGTTTATGGTTGGGGCCTTATATTTCTTGTACAAGAAAATTAAATATTTCATAGACACTATATAGGATAATAGGTACAACACAACAATAAATAAGGTTACAGTTAGGAGATTTCATCTCAATTTTCAATTTATGAATAATTATTTGTTATTAGGGTCAAATTCACTTTTACTCAGTGTAAATTCTTACTTTTTCATGTTATAACAAGAATTTCCATAATCTCATGATATTTTATATTTCATTCAATTAAATAAATTTCAGGATATTAGTATATAAATGTTCCAAGTGGTATGAGACACTTTGGAATGATTAAATATGACTCTATTGAAGATTGTTATTAATGATTATATTTTCAATATTAATTCCTTTTGTTATTGTTGAAAATCAATTAAAAATCACTATATTGTAATCATTTTTCATTGTAAATATACATGAATATCCTTATGTTCATACAATGGATATTGACAATAGCTAAACCTTATACTATTTTACATAACATGCCTACTTTGAGAGTTATTTGAATATTTTGGGGTAATATTGATAATTTTATATTACTTATTCGATATGGATATTTTATAAGGAATATTATTCGTTTTTATTATTCTAAATGATGATTTTTTTTATTGTCAATAATGGGTGGATCCCAGACCTTATATAACTCATTTATGCATTGAAATGTTCTCATGAGACGATTATGTTTGAAAAATTAAATAGGTTTCATTTCTGGTTTTAAAAAATCTTGTGAAAGTTCATGATCACATAGGATTTCATTAGCTATAGAAATTATTTCAATTAATAAATCATTTCCATCATTTAGTTTTAGTGATAATTTATCCCTGAGATTTTTCATCAACATATCGATAGATTTAATTTGTTCTCAATTAATTGATTTATGGAATGCATTTTATATTCCTACCTTTCCATATTAATTATACATATATAGTTGTGTAAATGTAATTCATTATTAGTTATTTATATTTCTATATATATTTATTAATTGATGGTGATTTCAGTGCCGTTAGGTGCGTACCTTCTTCCTCGGAGTCGGTATGAGGGCTACAGACATGCTGCGACGAGGGGTGGTTTGAGCAGAGCGAGTTTGGGTGCATCCAGACCCACGGTGGCACTCCCTGATTCAGATGTCCGTGTTAAAGTGGCGATGGTCACCGATGTGGCTGGCGTGGGTGGTGTGGGAGCTATGTCGTCATGTGATGTGGGAGTGGTAGTGACCGTTGCGGATGATGCAAGTGGCAGGTCGGCATCCGGTGCTATGACACTGAATCGTGAGGGCGGAGATAATGCCCGAAGTAAGGCGGTGACACCTAGTGCGGGAGGCACAACTGTGCCGGAGTATAAACCCACGGGAATGGGCTAGATCTGTGGCTCGATGGCAGTGGAGGTGCCTAATCCTATTGTGGGCAACGTGCGGTCTTCGTTGATGGTGGCTGGGATGGATAGCGTAGCAGCTGAGCACCCACATCAGGCGGCCAAGAAATCTGACCCGAGTAAAAGATATTTTGCACATGTTATAGACACTGATCTAGAGAGAATGGTTAAGAAAGGTGAAAATGCTCGTGTGACTGCTAGCAGAGAAGAAATTCTTGACAGGTTCATAATTTTTGAACACTACATAATTTCTAGGCTTGTTCTTCCCACTAAAGGAAAGCCTTGGAAGCTTGTTGATTTAGTTTGGAAGCTGAACTATGTATTGTGTATTTCTAGATTGAGGTGCATTCCCTTAGGTCGGGGTTATTTTAACATCATTTTTTCATTAGAGGAGCTTATGAAAAGGGCTTGGGGGACTGGCTCAATCGCCTTAAGTCCAGGGATGTTATGCTTTCAAGAGTGGGATTTTCTCTTTAATCCTTTCACTATTAAAAACACCAAAGCTCAAGTATGGATCCAGATTATTGGACTTAATTGGATATTATGGCATCCTAAAATCTTATTAGATATCGCATCTGCTGTGGGGATCCCAATCAAGATGGATAAGAATACTGATAATGTCAGATTTGGTCATTATGCTAGAGTTCTGGTCGAGGTTGATTTTAGCACTAGCATGATCTATAATGTTGTTTTGTCTTCACTTGATGATGAAATTCCTCTAAAGGTGGAATATGAACGACTTCCTGACTTTTTTCTAGTGTGCCAAATGATTGGTCATGACGAGGATAAATTCCACAAGTTTGTGGTTTGCTTGGTTTGTTCCTATAAAGGGCGCCCTAAAGCTTTTTGTAGAAATAAATCGAGGATGCACTTGTCACAAAATAAGGTGGACCCAGTTGGTGTCACAGAACCCACTCTTGACAAAGGCGATGTGTGGAATAGAGATGGTGTGACTGAGGATTTAACACAATAGACTCATAGGTCATGGGAGAGGGACCTAAATATCCAAACGGGTGAGGGTCATCTTGTGCCTTCGACGCAAAAATATGAACAGGAAATTGAAGGGAAATAAAATCTGTGTCATGGTATCATCTCAAGGATTCATGAAGAAATCAATAAATTAACGGAAATCAATGGGATCCCTAGATGGTGGGAGGAAATCGAGGATGATTCCCTAAATAATCCTTCATATAGTCAGGTAGTATCCAAAGGGAAAGGTGTTGTTGTGGATTATGAAGGCCTTAAATCTCGAAGGAATGTGAGGTGAAGGGAATTCTATTCCAATCTCAAGCCGACTATTGTCACTAGGTCTCATGTTCCCTGATATGTCTCTGATTGGTATGATGATTATGATGATGCGTGTCATTTTGATTATGACTTGTGATGTTTTCTTGTTTATTCTGGCATGTGGGCATGATGCTTGTATGACCTCTTCCATCTCTTTCCTCAACCTCTTTTTTATTATAATAAGAGGGCTCTGCCCGAATCTTCATTGTATATTGATTAATTATTAATTCTATTTTTTTTTCTGCTACAAAGAATTTGATGTCACCCTTATTATGTTCGCTTCCCCTAGCTACGAAGAAGTGAACCTTGAATAAGATTTCATGGAATAATTTTATTTAAGTGTATTTTTTATAATGAATTATTTTTTCCAATGTATTATGGGGATCATGTATGTAATATGGCTTTCTAAGAATTTTTAATTGATTAGTACTTTAGTATTTGATTCATTGTTATCATGCTAATTATATAAAATAATGCACCAGCTCTGGGCTACGGGGGTCAAAGAATTATAGTTGGTATAAAAGGATGTTTGGAAATAACATTGGAAACTAGATTTAGAAAAAAAAATATCATGTAACATAACCGTAAGACATAATTTGATTATGATTATAGAAGAAAATCATAGATTTTTTTAAGGTTGATATTATGTTGTTACTCCGAGAAATACATCCGAGAATGGGTAATATAAGTGGATGTGGTTCTAGAGTAGATGTATCATAGAGTAATAATAGTGAAATATCTTCTAGGATTGACTCGAGGTTACATGGTACATGAAAATTGGACTTAATATATACGAAATTATATATTACTAGGGATATTCTTAGCATAATTAAAATTTCAACTTTTGTACCATTATGAAGGATTTAAAAGTAATGATTACCCTCCCCCTCAAAATAACCAATGCTTTTTATTCTAGAATATAAGATGCATTAATTTATTTTATGAGATATACCATAAATAGAATTATATATTATGATCTAATCCAGTGTATGATACTATTCAGAAATTGTGCTGGGAATGATGAATGGTATCAGTAGTCATGGAAAATGAAGATATTTCCCTCTTGAGGAAACCAATGTAGCTAGTATTGGAATATATAAAATTATGGAGATACTAGGGAAATAAAATTAGGTTATTATAATAACCTTGACTGAATGGAACGACCTTTTACACTCATAGAATATCATTTTTTGGATCAATTTAATCAGTAGAAATCACCATAATTTAATAGAAAAAATAATCTAATTATAGTTGAGAAATGTATAATGTATATTGAGATGAAATGTATGGACTTGGAATATAGAAAAAAGGAAACCATTAATCATGTTGTCTATTTTCTCAAAGGTTAATCTGGACAATCATGGTCTTTGACCCAAAATACAAGGGAGGACAAAAATATTGATCTCATAGAATGGTGTACTTTTATGGAGACATTATTCGATATATACATCCCTCATGATCAAAAAATTTAGATGAAGAAGAAGTTACATAGGTTAGTGAAAAAGTAATAATATAGTATTGAAAAAAATGAATCAACCTTTATAAGAATATCTAGTTATTATATGGATTATACATAGAACACTAAGTGAAATATTATACCCTTTTATGGTCTTAACTCATCTCTGTAAGGGGAATTGGTGTCCCAAAATATTCCGTCATCAGAAGTGGTAGTTTTATGTGTCATGAAGATATAAAGTTAATTTTATGTAATAAATATGTTCCATGAAAATCAAGATAAGAAAAGGTCATTTAAACTCCATGAGAAATGGAATACAAATAATAAGAATATTTTTGAGAGATTCCCATCTTCTGAAAACTAT
The DNA here is from genome assembly GCA_963277665.1 of Viscum album. Classification (NCBI taxonomy): domain Eukaryota; kingdom Viridiplantae; phylum Streptophyta; class Magnoliopsida; order Santalales; family Viscaceae; genus Viscum; species Viscum album. The sequence continues at coordinate 559,953,562 of OY728142.1, forward strand.
GAGAAACATTACCGTAAGAAATGATTGAATGGACTGAGAGTTGTATACAAATGTGGAGATATGTGTCATCAGGATCATGAATGCAAGGGGAAGAAGATGTTTAATGATGTCTGGTGCTATAATTGTAATGATATGGGAAATTATGAATTTTTTCCCTTTTTTTAAGAATAATATACCAAAGAAGATGCCATGGGTAAATGGCCAAGATTATACAATCACTATAACAATGGTAGAAGTATCAAATAATGTGGTGGCAGTTACACTAATCCAATAATTAAATTTACCCAATGCATTATTTTATTTTTGATCATCAGAAACTTTTACATCTACACAATTTTTTATGAAAATTAAGCATTTATTTTTTGATTTAATAATAGTGTTGTTGGTCAAGATTCTTAAGGGATGTATCAATGCTACAAATATGTTTCGATCAGTCATAATTATGAAAAATTAATGTGATTTATTATCATAACATATAGTCATATCTATGGTTGTCATTGATATTATCCTCGATAAGAATGAGATCTCAAAATAAGAAGTAAAAATTTATTTCTTGAGGAAGAAAATTACGATGTTTGAGTAAAATATTGAATCCCTTGTCTTAAGAGTAGATTTTTTCCACCTGATTTTTATCTAGATCAACCCCAATATCTATAAAAAATTAAATTCATTGGGAAAAACAAAATACAACCTCTAGTTATGAATTAGAAATTATTCAAATCAAGGATGCAACAACTGTGTAAAAATACATTGATGTATTTTCTATGAATTTATCTAGACATCCCCTAGAACGTGAGGTAGAGTTATCCACTGATTTAATCCATGATTGAAATCCAATATCAAAGAATACCTATAGAATGGAAACTATGTAATTGGAAGAGTGGATGTGACATCTAATTAATGTGGGTAATGATGTATTTATTCTCCCTAAGGTTTCATAATGGGGATCCCCTATCCTCTTTAGGAAAAAAAAATAAGGGTCCAAGAGGTAGTTGTTGATTATAGGGAAATCAATGCCATTACAGTAATAAAAATGTATCATGTACCTATCAATGATGACTTCTTTGATAAAATCCATGGAGATCAATATTTTTCAATGATATTTCTTCATTCATGACTTCATAAATTTAATTTTAATAACTAATACATTTTGAAGATAAATTTGTGGAAAAGGTACGGACATTAAAAGTTTATGGTAATAACATTTGGAATGACTAATGGACCCACTATTTTTATGGATGTAAGGTATATAGTTTTTAAGTAATTACATGATGATTTTATTATGGTATTCATTAATGTTGTTCAGGTGTGTTATATGAGCTATGAGGACCATGATAATCACCTTAGATAATTTTTAAAGCTCCTTAGAGGAAATATTTATATTTGAAATTCCATAAATGAAATTTCTTGCTTCATGAAATTTCTTTTAATTTATATATTTTCTCCAGGGATGGAATATAAATTGATCGGGACAAAACAAAGGCATTAAGATAATTTCCAATGCTAACAAAAATAATTTATCTATGTAGTTTCATTGGTTTGAAAGGTTACTATCAGTGATTTGTTCAGAATATTCCATGAATGGATAACCCCATAACCAAGATTACACATAATGTTGTTATGTTTTTTTGGATAAAGGAATGTGATGAATTATTCAATGTGCTAATGATAAGGTTTGTTAATGATTTACTTTTGACTCAACCATCTGGTAGTGATGGGGTGGTTATATATAATGATTCATTGAAGAAGGGACATTGTTTGTTCCTTATGAAAAATTATAGTCATTTCATATGAATCAAGGAAATTTATGACTTGTGACCAAAACTATCTAAACCATTATCTTTAGTTAGCGGCTATAATCATTACATTGATAATATGGATAAATTATCTCCCAGGGTAGAAATGTGTGATATACACATATCATAAAATTCTGAAATACATCTTCTCATAAAAAGATCTCATCATTAGATAAAGGGGATGGATTATTGTACTCAATGATTATGATTTATCAACACACTATAACCCAAGGAAGGAAAATAAGCTGGAGGATGCATTGAGTATGAAAGATCATTTAGTTCCAAACCAATGAGGATTAAAAAATATCATTTGTTTAGGGATATAAAATATATGGATATGGGAATATCTATGTATGAGGGGACATCAATCATCATTAGAATGATTTAGAACCCATATTTATTAGAGAGGATAAGTATTTTTTATTTTGGTGCTGGGGAATTTTTTAAGAAAATCAATGGAAAGAACTAAGGAAAATTATCTTGATTTAATTGTGATGATGGGTTTAAATAAATTTGAAGGGGACATTGTGTTGTATCTATACATGAGTGAATAATAGAATTGTTGGATGACTCTCATATATCAAATTTATCTATACACCCTAGTAGAACAAATATGTATAGAAACATGAAGGAGTACTTTGTGTTGGATAACATGAAGAAGAAAATAGTAGATTATGTTTCCAGATGTTTGGATTTTCATTAGGTAAAATTTTTAAGGCAACGCATTAATGGATTCCCGCAAACTTATTCCTTTTAATATGTGGGAATATGATAAAATTACTTTATCATTTTTCACGGTCTTCTAATGAATATTAGAATTAAATATGTAATATGGGTTAACATTGATCAAATAACCAGATCTACTCATTTACATTCATTAAGAGAAGATAACGATCATGAATAAATCACAAGGATCCAAATTAATAATGTTTTAATACATTATGGTGCACTTTTAAAAAAAATTCAGAACGAGATCCCTAATTTAAATCAATATTCTTGAAAATTCTCAATAAGTCCCTTGCCACTGAGCTTTATTTGGGCGTTGTGTATAATCATCAATCTTATAGATAGTCTAAATGAATAGTTAAAATAATGGAAACATGATGAGGTCATTCCCGCACAACCTTCAAGGTCAGTGTGATCAGTACAGACCTTTGGTAGATTTTCCTATAATAATAGGTTCTATTCAATTATTAAAAAAGTGACATATGAAGGATTTTATGGAACAATATGTTGTAATCCAACATGTTTTGGAAAATATAGTGAATGGAATCTCTTTGTCCTAGAACTTGTTAGAGAGATGAAAAAAGGTAAAGGATATACAAGCTCATATTAAATTGTCTAAATATAGGAAAATTTTTTATGATGATAACCGTAAAAAATATTTGGAATTACTAATAGGAGATCATGTTTTCCAGCTGATGGCTCTAGGGAATTTTTTTATCAGGTTCAGTAAGAAAGGAAAACTGAGTCTCAGGTACATCATACCCTTCGATATTCTGTAAGGGGATATAGTCATTGATTATCATTTATAATTTCATCCAAATCTATCTATGGTACACGATTTCTTCCATATATATATATGCTCAGAACAACTTCTCGAAACCAATGCATGTGGTTGTCTCTGATGAAATAGAGTTGGAACCTGACTTTTGGTATTATAATGAACCCGTATGTATTCGTGATTCTAGATAGATAGTATTGAGAAATAGTATACCTCTTATAGTAAAGGTACAATGGAGAAATCACAAAATGGTTGAAGCAACATGGGAACCAGAGGATTATTTGAAGGAATGTTACCCAAATATTTTAAATCTAATTTTATATAAATTTAAATGGAGAGATTTTTCTAGGAAGGAATAATTTAGAATCCCCAGACATTACCATATTAACCATTATATTTTGTTGATATCTTTCTAATACACACAATACTAGTTTAAACAAAAATAAATAGGCATGTTTGGTGTAGTAAATTAAATTTCAAAACATTTAGAGATTATTTATTTTAAATTTATATATTATATATCCAAAAAATATATTTACACTCGTCTAATATGTTTTATATTTGTATAAGATAATAACAAACCTAATATTACACATAAAATACTATATTTTTATTTGAAGTAGTTTTTTCATCTTTTGACAAAAAATCCATTTTAAATCCAAATTCTAAAAAAAATTTAAATTTAATATGTTAAAATAAAATTCATTTTTGGAAAAAAACATAGAAATTAGCATATAATGAATATTTTTGTTTTTGGTAAACATTCATTATTTACTGATCAGTGAAAAATAATGACATTCAATTTAAAAACTATTTTTCATCTAATTTATTTAAAATGATAAATTATAATTTTAAATGTTATTAATGTTATATTAGACTTTGTTTTATCAATTAACTATATTTAAGTAATTAGGTTCAATTACACTTTGAAATTGAATGTAAATACAAATCAAACCTTTGGTATTTTTTACTTTAAAAACCTGCATTATCGTCCCACCTACATGATGATGTTATTATTGATTTCTAACTCATCTGTGTTCTTAATTTGAAAAGAAATATTATATATCAGGAATGAGATTACTTTATAAGTTCTAATAAGGTCAACATACTTGTTTACAAAAAATAACAGTGACTATAATTAAAATTATTTATAATTATTGAGGTTAAATTAAGCCTAATAAAAGACTAAACCATTAACTAAAGGGAGACAATGACCTTTACACTTTTCCAAATACTATTTTACTTCATATAACGAAAATAAATTCCCAATATTAATTTTTTTGGTTTGGTATGAATTTTTTTGTATAAATATGTGTAGACCTAACTTGTTTCCAAAAATTCTATTTGAGTACTTTTCCTTCCTTATAAAAGGCGAACAACTCTCCAACTTTTTGACACCTCTAAAACATATTAGGTTCAGCAACGATATTCCCAAATATGATCTCACAATCCCTCCCCTAGTCTTTGAATCCTTAATTTGGGATGAAATAATTCCAAGTAAGACTTCCATTATAATCCAAAAGAAGGTACCTGATTAAGAGGCAATGTCTCATCTCTAGCTTTTTAGTTTCATGTCTATTCTACACTCCCTATACTCGTATTAATCTATGATTATATAATAAAAATGTATAATGAATATAATAGGATTTTTTAATTATTTTTACCTACACTAACACAAAACACTATCTAATGGATAACTGACATAGTGTTTATGTGTACGAAGAACTATTGCCTCGTGAAATGATGATTGCTCATTATTTCTTTTAACACCTCTCATGGTGGACATTATGCTGAAAAATATATTTAGTAATGTCATATAATATATTAAAAATATATTTTCACATAATTATTTATTATTTAGATAATAAATTTTTGTTTTTTATCTTTTTTAAATATTATAATTTTGTTTGAGGATGTATGGACTACCGCCCCCTCAACGTGAGAGGAATCATTATTTCTATACCTAAAATGTATAAATGATAGTTTTAATAAAAATATATAACATATATATCATATATATTATACTCTAATTATAATAATAATAAGTATCATTCAGTTTTATTTTTTTAATTCAACATTCAAATTGAAGTAGTGTTCATCTGTACGTATGACCTACCACCTCTATTAATAGTGCGCTTTATTTATAATCTCCAAATAGTATGGACTACGATAAATGAATATATGCTAACTATATATTATTTTTAAGTCATATTTTAAAATATATAAATCATTATTCCATGATATAATTAACTACAACAACATTTTATGAGTTAAGACATGCATTAGAAAACGTGGCAATGAAACCCGAAATATTGAAAATAAAAAATGATTATTATCAAATAATTAATATAATAAAATAATAAGGTGATATAAGATATTATAAACCATATTACTGTTCCATTAAATGTTAATAATATATTTCAACACCAGTATATAAGAGGATAAATACGACACAAAAGAAAAAAATTTTAAGATAATGGAATTTCATTTCAATTTAAAAAACACTGAGACTTATTTGTTATTACGTAACAATTGAATTTTATTCAGTGTATATACATCATTTTTCTAGTGAAATCATTTATTCATTTATTATAATGATATTATATGTTTATTTTAACGCCATATAATTATTGGATATTATTATTCAAATGTTGCAATGTCGTATGAGACACTTTGGAATGTTTTAAGATTATTCTCATCAAGATTGTCCTTAATTACAATATTTTCCATATCTATTCCTTTTAAACAATTTATCCTTATCATGAAATAATCTCTCTATTTTAATATTTTTTCTTTTTAAACTTACATGAATATAAATATTCCCATATCATGTAAATTATTATTTGCTAAACCTTATTCTATTTTAGTTATAGAGTCTAATTTGATAGTTATTTGATTATTTTAAGGAAACATTCATAATTATGTTTTATATATTCAATATAGATATTTTATAATTTAAATTATTTATTTTGATTATTTGAAATGATTAATTTTATAGACTAGAAATAACTACTAGATCTCAGAATTTTTATAGCTCCTCAATGTATTGATAACATACCTTGAGATGAATAAGTTGGCTAAATTAAACAGGTATCAATATGTGGTTTTAAACTGTCCTATGAATGTCCTTGATGGAATTGGTTCTCTTGTTACTTATACATGAAATTCATTAAAAAATAATTTCGATTATATAGTTTGAGGTATTATTTTTCCTTGGGATTTTGCGTCCACATATCTCTAGATGCAATTACTTAATAGATTATTGATTTATGGCATGCTAGTCAATTTACTACAGCATAAAATTAATTATTCCTTATCTAGTTGTGTAAATATAAGATGTTATTATTTTTTTACCTTTCAGTATATATTGATTCCCTATTGCTTTGTATTTTACCTTAAAAGGGAATTTAGGATCACCCTTATTGTGTTTCCTTCCCCATGTTACGAAGAAGAAAACATTGAATAAGATTTCAAGGATTAAGCTTATTTTAGTTTATTGTGTTGATCGTTTTATTTTGTTTACCCAATGTATTATAGGTATCATGTATGAAATCTTGCTTTCCAAGACTCTAAAAATGATCGGTCCTTTAGTATTTTATTCCATGTCATCATTCTAATGTAATAAAATTATGCACCCACTCTAGGATTCTAGGGTCGAGGTGTTACAATAGGTGTCTCAGGAGTTTTGGTAAATACATTTGAGGTTAAAATACTAAGGTTGATTTGGATTTCTTGATAGAACCGGGATCCAAACTAGGGTTGAATTGACTGACACATTCCAAGACAAAGACTCTCATTATATTTGTAACTAAAATAGACTCTTCTAACATTAGTAACACGATATAGTTTTTCAGGTCTATACATCATGTAGTAGTCTATCAATTACTTGATTTCATATTGTGAAATCATACATATGATGTTGAAACAGGGAAATGAATTTATTGATTTCCCTCATGGAAATTATTTCCCCAGTAATATGAAATGTATATATTGATGATTAATAAAGACTCAGGATCACTCGTAGAGAAGTGGGATTTCAAGGGATATTTCTCTCAATTTACATTTGGTTGATAAAATATATATACATTATTTTTATTCCCCACTCCACGTTTTCCATCTAAGCATGGGTTTTTTATCAGTGTAGTTTCCATTATTCGATTTTAAAAAAATATATAGGATATTTACCTTTTTTCAGTGTGGTTACCCCTAGTCTTTCATGTATTTCCTAATGAGCTATGTGTACCCTATATGGAATTGTAGAGTTTAACACACCCCCATACGAATATGAGAATTTACTACCATTCATGAAGTGTGAGTACTCGATTTGTTTAGGTGGTTATTACCCACTCGATTTTGATTTGGCGTCCGTCAACCATACTAATGATATAGTTTGGAAACCACCTATTAAATAATGAATAAGTCATCCTTTTTACTGATTTGTGGTTAAAATGAAATGCGATTTTTTTCATTTAACCATGTGGGTTAGAACCCCCTACTAAGAATGGTGTAGGTCTACCATGGTATGTGTAGGTTTAACTTTGGTTGATTTCCATTACATTCATGCATGGTGTTAGTACCCCTTTGTTCTCAACATGGTTTGAGGCCACAAAACTTAAGTGGGGGTAGAAACCTCGTATGAAAATGGTTTTGGTTATCCATACTACATTGGTGTTGGTATAACTTCTATAAGAGAGGTTATGTTTCCTCCATATATGGAGTCTAAGAATTAGTTTTAAGTATGGTATGACATTTATACACTTACATTGTCATACATTCCCCAATTTTAGGGGCATGAAATCCATCGGATGGGAGGTTGATACCTCCTTGGTTGAATTTTGGGATTTCAGGGAGGTTTTTATCCTTTATCATAGATTAATGATCTATATGATTTTGTCTTTTCATTATGTTTAGTGTGATCTACAAATTTCAACTATCGTGTAGGAGGATCCATGTTTCATGTCAGGGCTATATAGAATCTTGGATACGAGGCTTGGGATCCTTGGGATTATGGGTTCTTCCATTATTAGTAATACATTTTGCTCATATAATATATCATAGACATATGAATTATTGATGAGGTGTAGTTTTTTTACCATTTTTGTGGTGCATGTGATTTTTAGAAACAACTTGTATATATTTTATCTCAATTATTCTTTATAAATTCGAGTGACATATGTCCCTATAGATTCTTTATACTAGTACACTACGGTTAATGGAGCCACATGGACATGTGCATTTATTATTTTTTGATTGGAGTTGAATGGTACATTAGGTACTGATCCCCCTATAGATTATTCCATGGAAGAGATAGACACAACGATGAGATTTCTACATGTTCACCCTTAGAGGAATTTTTTTTCGTGAATTATTTTTGGATGTGTCTTGGTAATTTTGTGCATTGGAAACATTTTACTCCCATGAGAGAGGGACCTAACAGTTGAACCTGACATGCCCTTAGAAGCCTCCTCCCTCTAATTCATATGTTTTCAAGTCTGTTTTTGTACACATTGATTTTATAATGTTAATAAAAATACATATATAGGGAATAGATCTGTTATTTTCCACTGGTAGTGTTCCCAATGTTGTAAATTAAACAAATATTATTTCCATGTATATGAACATCTTCATGTAATTTTGAGGTGGTAAATTTTAGGATGATCAATGCTACTATTTTTGGTCATCTATGAACAGAACCATGTTTAGAGTACCTTATGATTCCATATTTATTGGTCCATGATATATACAAATATAGTGGCACATTGGACTATGCAAGTTCTATAATCGCAAATATTGGTTCATCTGGTAGTTAGTCACCTTGTTGGGTTCCCCCTTAAGTGATGTGGCCAGTGTTTAGGTTGAGATTCCTAATGTCCTGTCCCAAAATGTGGGTATATATCACCATTTTATAAGATCTTTTTTTAGTGTCTAAAGATACAATGAATGGGAATTTTGTATCAAAGTGAATATATAAATTTTATATAGTATTTGGGGACCATTGAGTGGTGAGTGGTGTATATGTGACAACATTATAGCTACTCATGAGTTTATTATGAGGGGATGATGTCACCCTTGTTCTCTAAACATTGTAGCGTTGATATTTTTATGATTGGCTGTATTTAAAGATTTTTTTCATCGAATATATTGTGGTTAATTCCTGTTGAGTTTCCCAAGAGTATTTTAAGTGAATTTTTATTATTTTTGAATAATATTCTAAGGGTTTCCACATTTAAGGTGGGGAGTGTTATGGCCATGAAAATTTTCACAAATTAATTATATTTAATATATAACTTTTTATGTGGTTTTGTGGAATTATGGGGCCATTGGGAGTTACCACTATACGAATATAAATGTTTGTGAGAGGGAATACTTTACGAATTAAATCATGGAAAATTGTGTGTGGGTTAAAACCATCCCATTTTATGTGTTACGGTAAATTAAAAATGGAGGAGAGAAAATATTGGGGGAAGGAATCCTGAACCATTTTGTTAAGATCAAATACATTTCTAGGTGGGATCTATTCAGGGGCATTAGATGTTAGTACAATGAAGATCTCATGAAATGTTGTTCTTATCATATGAAAGATGTTATCCTAGGGTTCTATAATAGATTCATTGGTGTTATTCATTTTTGTGATAAAAATTGGTAAAGTGTGGATAATTTAATGATATAGTTTAATATAAGAATATATGATTTCATAAGATGAATACATATATTCTTTTGGTGTTTCAAATCCTTATATTTTTTTGAAAGGTAAAAAGGATATTCCTTCATATATATGAAACATGAGATCTTCTATGATGGATTTATCAACTCTAGAATGGGATATTTAACCGAAGGCCAGATTTTGGTGAGATTATGTGATAGATAGTTTTTTCAATGTATTTTTATTTTTTTAATAAATATTAATTACATTACTCTTGTTTGAAAATTACTATAACCAGAATAATGGCTCAAATTGATTTCTTAACTATATAGTTGAACCTAGAATGGATGTGGGGGGGCATGTGTGTAATAATCTCTATATGGGTTCTAGGCCTAGGTTAACCCAATATACGGATATCTATTAAAATTAATTTAGGGTTTTATTATATAAAAACCCAATTACTCCCTCTACCCATAACTATAAACATACACAGATTCTCCCATCCCCCTTCTCGTTTAATGATGTAGATCTAAGATGAGATTTTTGAGGAAAAAACCTTATTTTTGGGAAAATATAAAATATATTAGGTTGGAATGATCATGGATCAAAGATTAAAAATCCAAATTTGTTATTTCTTACGGATCATCCAAGAGTTAGGACTAGTTTTTGATGAATTTATATTATTGATTCGATTATTTTTACTTTATTTTTATCATAGATAGATTGATCTTCATTTTCTTATTCATTTGGATATGAATTCAAGTATTTGGTGTAGATAATGTAAAATAACATAAGATATTCATCTAGAATTTACTACTACATGACATGTTGTCACATGAACATATACCATGTATCTATTTTTATGTCTCAAGTATGATACAAGGTCTGCCGGGTGTGTAGTCCTGATGTATAAAAAAAGTACGACCCTAAGGAACATGTATCATGTTATGTGCTTGTACACATCTTAAAACCCACATGTGAATGTTGGTTTGTACTTTTTCACACGACATGATCAAGTAACCATTCCCCCAAGGCCACATGTATTAATTAGAAACCTAGTGTGGAATATGGGTTGTTAAATATTACCATTTTGTCACAAAAAGTTTTATTGTATTTTAAAAACATATCATCTATTAATGTTTAGATTCTAAGAAATAAAAAAAAATTACAAGAAAACAACAAAATATTTTTTTAAATCCACTTTAAATTATTCATTATTATTTCATCATATGTTAGTTTTACCACACCACATATACTTGGGACATATATAAAAGAGAATGGTGTGAGCATGAAGCCTAGTACGTTAATAAGAATGGGAAGAAAAGATCCATGTGATCATGAAACATACCAATAAGCACATGATGAATAAAAATAAATCATGAGAAATATGCATATTAGAGAGTAAATAAAAACAAAGATATTTTTATACAATATTATGGATACATTCATAATAATATCATCATGTTTTATAACCATGGTGTCATAAATGATATTAACCAGGGTTATTCCCCTAGGTATCGTAAAAATTGTCATTTTTAGAGATTAAATTTTTTACCTTGTGAATTGGAGCTCTATCTAGGATCTCCCTTAACATGTGTTAATTATCATGTTCCAAATATATCATAATAAATAATTTCATTAAAACCATTTAATAATAAATAATGGGTTTCTTATCATAATCATGGTGTACTGAAATGATTAAATACAAGATCATTACATCATTTTAACCCATGAAAGTAAATATTGATATATTTTATGTAAATCACCAAATAAAAAATTTATTTATAAATATATTTGATTGAAAATATAATAGAATAGTTTTTAGGTATTCAAATAATAACGGAATGATAATTTCTCATGTAAAATTTGGAAATTTAGGAAGTTAATTCAGAAACATGACAGGTATAATACATGGTTTTAAAAAATGGTAAAATGATGGGGGAAATATGTCCCCCATTTATGAAATACAAGTATTTCCCTAATGGGAAAATATTTAGTTTAAAAAGCACTAATTTTACAATTAGAATAAATTCCACATAGAAAGTGATCTTGAATTGAAAAGAGAAGTTTATATTTCCCTTACATTGAATAGTTGTAACCTAAAACATGAGGATGGAAAACTGGGGGCTTGAGGACACCATTGGGGAACTATATTGGAATAATAATCACCAGAACATAATGAATTATTGATTAAGAGTGAAGGGGAATGGTTATATGGGTTTTTATTTTTAAGAAAATTGGCGAAATCGTTCAATCATTTCCAAATACACATCTTCAAATATAGGTTGTGGAAAATGAAAAACCATTGTCTTAGCCAGGATTTTCTTTCATGGTTTTTGACATTTGGTTAACATTTAATGATTTTTAATCCTTTAAAACTAGAAAACATTTCTTAATACTTTTTTCCATGAAAAATATATATTCTTAAAAGTAATGTTTAAGAAATTTTTTTTTCTATTTTAGTCATTTGAAAGACACTTATAGATTTAGAAGAAGAATAAAATCTATTAAAATATTTATTAATATTAAAATAAAATGTCATAGGTCATTTATTGTTTTTAATTGATTATTATATCATTAATAAATAAATATTATGTCATAAAATACACTTAAATCCCAAAAATGTTTTTGTACTATTTATAAAAATAATGTATTTTAGAATTTTTTCATAATTCACAAACACATAATTTAGAAATTATAATTTCAAATATAATTTTTAATTTTATGGAATAATTCAATAAATATGAGAAGATTAACTTTTAAATATAAAAAATCCTTATTTATAAAAAAAACTTATATATTTTAAAGCACCACCATGTTTTCGATAGTTATAAAAATATTCTTTGGTCATTATATATTTTTTTATAATTTATATTTATGTTAGATTTTTTAAAATAATATTTTGTTAAAAAAATAGTATTCAAAATAAATGAGTTTATTATAATTTTTTTACATTTTCTAGATAAATAATATTTTATTTTATTAGCATCCAAAAATAATTTTATCAAATTCATCCAAATTATAAATACACATTATTGGGAAAAACTATTATTAAATGTAATTAATGGAATAAGTATTTTATTTATTCAAAAGAAATTAAACTTTATGTAACTAAGGGTTTGACACATAACCCTTTATTAAACTCACTTATGACCTATGAGTAAGGTGTGTGATTCAGGTAGTTTCATGGGGTGGCATGGATAACATCAACCATATGATAATATACACTCACATGAACTTCTCATTTTGGTGATTTAATTCATGTTAAACTAATTAAAGTTCATCATGGGCTAAGGGAAAACTGTATGGATTATACCTTCCTCCCATGTTTGAAAAAATGGGCTTTAAACAACATGAATCTAGAGGTTGAGGCCATCAATTATCCTTTATATAACCATAATCCTTTTATTTACTAATTATAATCATTAATTATAGTAGTGAAATTATCAAACAGGTTTATAGTTTCCAATGGTATTTTTTACCAACATTCACACTAAACAACGGTCATATTTGACCAATGGTCATATAACGGTCAAATATCAAAGATCTTATATTACCTTAAACAATATAAATAACGCATCATTTTTTCACTCCGAATTCATTACAATTCCTCCCTAAGGTAACACATTAATTTCATAATATGTTGATGTGTTTTCTATTTTTTTCATTTCTATATTATTTCAAGTGGGGAGATGATTGTAATACATTGGTGAGATCCATACTTTACCATTTTAGCTATTCTATTTTATATATTTTTTTGTACATATATAATGTTGGGATTTAATCGTCTTCATTGCTGACTAATGTATTCATATTTATTAATTGAATATTTTTTTGGATTGTCTTTATTTTTTATCTATGTAATATTATATAATATGTAACAGAAATTTATTTAGGAAACAAATATCATCATCATGATTAATTTATTTTATTTTATTTTAAAACAAGAAGGCACGAGGGCCATGGAGCATGGAGCATACAAGCATGAGGCCTATAGGGGCCTAAAATAATGAAGTCCAAGGGTGTCCCCTCTAATCAAGTCAACCCCCTCTGATTTCAAGGTTTTCCAATTATTGAGGTAGACGCTCTCCGGACCCAGGTCATCAAGAGATGCAAGATGGTCTGCAACTCAGATCCTCTCCCTCAGAGTGTGAAGGACGTTGGTACTATTTCCCCATTAAGAAATTTCTTCCGTGAAATTTCCACTCATTTTATCAATAGAGAAACGGTGATGGAACTTCTATCTCATAGTTACGTATGATTCCAAAATTACATATTCATAATTATGGTTCCCCCATAAACCATTGACATGGGTGGTTGGCTTATTTCATAGAACCTTGTCTCTATAGTCCAAGATCTCCACCAGCTGCTCTTATAAAGAGAGTCCATGTTCCAGTTATACCGTATTCAGATTCAGTACATGTGAGGGATCATGTATGTACATCCTCAAGAATTATATGTATAAAACATAAATAACTTGATAAATATTTGGCGGAATTTCTAGCATATATTCCATTGTTTGTATGTGATCAAGGATTTTAAAGGTGCCTATGTTCCTACAGCTATGCTTCACAATTTTTAAAAATCATTACACTATCTCTAAAGGGGATATCTAAAGGAAAAAAAGATTTTTATCATCAAAATCCAAGTCCCTACAATGATTTTCCAGATATCTCTTCCTTAGAATCTAACAAAATGTTTCCGACTCTTTTGTCGGGGTGCACAAATCCATCTGTGAGGACGTGCATATGTTGGCCCGCATTCCCGCTTTCCTAAGGCGGGCGACATTCGCTCCTTGTTTAGGGAAGTTTAATCCTTGATCGAAATGGGATAATGGGATGTTGGTTCTTCCTTCCGTGGGTTCCTCTTCAGAACTCATCACCTAGTCAGGGTCTCCTTCATAGATTTAAGTTGTGGTTCGTGAATCTCTTTCCCATTGCCATATCTTTATGGATGCCGATTAATTACACTACTTTCTTCAAGACATTCCATGGGGTCTTGACATGGTAGCGACCTTTGGTCGGAGTACATGAAAACATCGGGCATGTCAGGGCATCTCTGGGTGCATGGACATTGGGGAACTTGTATTCTTCCTCGTAATAGGGCATCTCAAGGGTGCATAACTGGAGGCATCCCATGTCATCCATGGGGTAACTTATGACTGAGGCATGTCACTGAGGTTTTCCTCATCTTCCCATGTTCAACATGGGGTACCCAGCGAGTTTAATGTCTTTCAGAGAAGTTTATACCAAGGTCATGTCTTCTGAGGTTTTCCTCAGGCATCTCATGTTTAACACAAGGTAAGCCACGAGTTTATTCTCCCGCGGAGATGGTATGAGAGTGATCAGAACGTCCCATAGAGATGGATCAGAGATGATGTGTCCCATAGAGGGGATATGTCACACCGCGAAAGCTGTTATGGACACTACTGAGGGCGGACAAGATAGTGTGCACCCCCAAATGGGGAACACTAAGGTTTACCATTGGCTGGGATTGAACATCATGGAGGTTTCCTAAGTACCCTGTGTAAATAATAGGGATCATAACCCATGTAGTTCGAAGGGGTTATAAATCAAGAAGTACACAGAGGAAAACAACCCGAATATATAATGGGGCTTATGCGTTGATAGCGGTCTAGGTACTGTGAGGAGTAGTGAAGAAATAGATGTCATGATCCCACCATGATGTGGCGGCATGGGTAAAAATCAGGATGGGTGATGGATGGATGAATGATGTGGAGGGGGAATGAAATCTAACCAACGTGAGGACGACTGTGATGTTGGGCTTGATCCTCGGAGAGACCTTCTATGTATCCCCGTAGTAGGCAATCAAAGTCCGCGTTGTTCGGTGGTGTCATTACCAAACCGACGGGAAGATGGACAGGGGGTCCGATGGGTGATGGGCTTAATCCTCGTGAGGCTTCCTATGTACCATACCTTAACATGGAACAATGGCCACGTCGTTCATAGGGATACAGTTTAAGGTCATGCGGGATGGGGGTGAACTGATGCGAAAGGGGTCAGAACAACCGAGTGATGGGCTTGATCCTTGTGGAGGCTTCTTATGTACCATGCCATGACATGGTTCAGAGGCCACATAGTTCAAAATAGGGTATCAGAGAACCAATTTGAATAGGGACCTTGGTTAGGTGGATGATGGGCATGAACCTCAAGGTGGCTTTTTATGTATCCCCATGGCAGGGAACCAAAGACCACGTATTTCAGGATGGTGTGGGGCTTATTGTATAGGCTACCCAAGTTTTTGGTGAACTGACATGGTAGGAATCACCGGGTGGTGGGATTAAATCTCGTGGAGGCTT
Organism: Viscum album; assembly: GCA_963277665.1. Classification (NCBI taxonomy): domain Eukaryota; kingdom Viridiplantae; phylum Streptophyta; class Magnoliopsida; order Santalales; family Viscaceae; genus Viscum; species Viscum album. Next base: position 559,969,824 of record OY728142.1, read on the forward strand.
CCTACGTACCATGCCTTGACATGGATCAAAGGCGACATAGTTTTTAATAGGCACCGGTGAACTGACATGAAGATGGACCTTGGTTTGATGGGTGTTGGGCATGAACCTCGTGAGGTTTCCCACGTACCATCGATTCAGATGGATCAATGTCCTCGTAGTTCAGGTTGAAAAGTGGCTATTTAAATGACATGAAGGGGTGTCGGAACAACTGGATGGTGGGGTCACAACAGCTTACCGTTTAATGCGATGCAGTTTAACATCATGAGAGACGAGGGCGTTTCAGAGAACCGACGTGAATACGGACATTGATTTAGGTGGATGGAGGGCTTGAACCATGGGGAGGCTTCCTATGTACCTCTCCTTAGCATGGATCAATGTCCACACAGTTCATGCATTAATTTTAAAGTCATGAAGGACGGGGGGAGAACCTTACATGAATAAACGACCAGGCGGTGGGCTTGAACCTCGTGGAGGCTTCCTATGTACCATGCTTGGAAATGGATCAAAGACACCATAGTTCAGAAGGGATGTGGGTGTCGACGAACTGACGTGAAGAAGGACCTTGGTCCAATGGGTGATGGACTTGAACCTCATGGATGCTTCCTACGTACCATACCTTGACATGGATCAAAGTCCTCGTAGTTCGGGAGAGTTTCGTCAGCGAACCGACGTGATGGTGAACTTAGGGGTCCACTGGTTGTGGGCTTGAACCTCGTGGAGGCTGCCTACGTACCATGACTTTTCATGGATCAATGTCCTCATAGTTCAGGTGTGTAGTTTAATGTCATGCGGGACAGGGCATTTGGGGCTTACACTTTGAGGCATCCAAGGGTGTGTTATAGTCGATGCTCACTCTATGCCCATAGGAGTCATGCTCGCTGTGAGAAACAAGAGGTTGCAGGGACCTGATGATCACATTGTGAAGGGTGAGTCCGTGGGAAGTGAAGATGGGCTTACGCATTAGGCGACCCATGGTGTTGGGACTTACTCCAGTATGGAGGCCTGTGTGCTGCTATGGAGAAACAACTGTGTAAGGGGCGTATGCAAAGATGATGCCCGTGTGCCGCAATGGAGCGGCAACAGTGGATGGGGCTTACGCAAGGATGTTACCCGGGTGCCGCTAAGGAGGGGCACCTGTGTATGGGGCTTATATAAGGATGCTGCTCGGGTGCCGCTATGGAGCGACAACAGTAGATAGGGCTTATGCAAGGATGCTACCTGGGTGCTGCTTTGGACCAGCAACGGTGGATGGGGCTTACGCAAGGATGATTCTTGGGTGCCACTATGGAGAGGCAATGGTGAAGGGGGCATATGCAAGGATGCTGCCCGGTTGCCGCTATAGGGAGGCAATGCTAAATGGGGCTTACGCAAGGATGCTTCCTGGGTGCCGCTATGGAGCAATAATGGTGGATAGGGCTTACGCTTGGATGCTGCCCGGGTGCCGCTATGGAGCGGCAATGGTAAATGGGTCTTACACTAGGAAGATGCATGGGTGTAGCTATAGAGAGGCAATGGTGAATGGGGCTTACACTAGGAAGCTTCCCGAGTGCCGCTATGGCAGGGCACTGGTGAATAGGGATTACGCTAAGAAGCTGCTGGGGTGCCGCTTAAGGAATCTTTTATTTGGAGCAAGAGGCATCCTATGTTTTGAACATAGGGATTACTACAGTTTAAAGTCATGTAGATAGGACTGTTAGCATCTCATGCTTGGAGCATGAGGCATCTCTTGTTTAGAGTAAGAGGCATCTTATGATTGTAACATTGGGAGAAATAAAATTTATAGTCATATAGAAAAGACTATTTAGGAATAAGGTTCCAAGAAATGGCTGGTTTTGGGTCTTACGCAAGGGTAGCCTTTTCTGGTTCAACCTAGCATAGAAGCCATGTGATTGGGTTTGGAGGAGTTGTCTGAGAAATGGTTCGACTCAAGGTACTCGGGGAATTGATGATGAGGATCTCAACTCACGACATGGGAATTAAACCAAGAGGAATATGTCGACTCAACAGGTTTCATGGTGTGCGGAGGAGTCTCTAAAATCATGGTATTCTACAGGTGGAAGGTGGGTGCACATAAGGTCCCAATGAAAAACCCTGACGTCTCAACGTGAAAAGATCACGGTGCGACTGTCCATTTTTCCTGGGGGTCTGTGAAAGTAGCGAAGGGACCGGCCCAAAGGGCGGTGACTGAATCCCGCCAGTGAACCTGAGCGGGGGTGCGGGGGAACAGCCCCCGGGATAAAGACCGGTGGGTGCTGAGGTAGAAGCCCCACGAAGGATAGGTCTTTGCGAAGTAGCTTCGCGGAGAAAAGGGATCTTGTGGAGCAATGGCGGCTCGCGGAGCAAAGAGATCTTGTGGAGAAAAGGCTACTCACGTAGCAGAGGTCTCTCGTGGAGTACTCGCGGAGCATGGACTCGCGGAGCAGTGTTGCAGAGCATTGTCTCACAGAGCATGGACTCGCGAAGCAGCATCACGTATCATTGGATCACGAAGTATGGACTCGTAGAGCATCATCTCGCGTAGCAGCAATGCGAAGGAAGCTACTCGCGGAACATGGCCTCGCGGAGCAGCAAAGCAGAGCTCCGTGGACCAGGAGATGTGCCGCCCAAGAGGCGAAGTGACCGTGGCCTTTTGGAGAAATGGTGTGATCTAGGTATTTATAGGCAAGAGGTGTCGTGAAGCAAAGCTCTCCCCACGCGAATACGGATCTTGCTCCACGGTGGATCACGAACGTCAAAGGCAGTCGTAGAGCGTCCCGCCTCCTTCGCTTCGCGGCGGGTTCGCAAACGTCAAATTAGTTCGTGGAACTTCCCGCCTCCTGTACTTCATGGTGGGTCTTAGCGGTGCGTTGCGAATGTCAAACAGGTTCGCAGAGCTTCCCCCCTCATTGCTTCATGGCGGCGCTACCTGATCGCGTAGGGGGCTTCGCGAATGGGCTTTGCGAACCAGTTTTCTAGCCCGACTTCAAATGTCCATAAATCCTAATCCGCAACTTTTTTTGGGCCCTACAACCTACCAAATCAAAGAATAAAAAAATTCCTTCGATCTTGGATCATTTATGGAAGCATTTTGAAAATTTTTAGGATGCATTTTCTGGGGTTAATAGAAACAATTCTATGTTGTTGGATGTAATGAATATTTCCAGTCATCTCATGCACAAGATCGGTCCTAGGTATCATTCTCTCACTAACTTCATCCAAATATGTAGGAGTTATACATCTCTCTCTATAAATAGAATCATATTTTTCCATTTGAATATTTCAGTGGAGGAATTTTTTGTATGATATCCTAACTAATTAAAGTTGTTGATCTCATCCACCTTTAAAATCCAATTGGTATATTCCTAACATGTTCTGATGTGTCTAAATAGTTCATTCATATTTTCCATTAGTTTTGGGATGATTGGTCATACTAAAATTCAATTGTTTACTCAGATCATGTTAATGACTTCTAAATAATATATTTTTGAACCTATAATAATTATTAAAAATGATATAATGTTGAGCCATATAAAACCTCACTAATTAATCCATGCATATCATTTCAAATCGGTCAAGGGAGAGATCTTGCTGAATATAGGTTAAAGTGTTGTCTTGTTGAGTGGATTCACTATAAACCATATCACATTATATACTTTGAATAATAATGGGAGAGAAGTGATGACGTCCATAGTTATATTGTCTCACATCCATGTTTGAGTGAGAAGTGATTGCAATACCTCTTCAAGTTTTTGTCACTCTGCATTAACTTGCTGATATTCCAAGAACATTGTAGTGTATTCTGCAATATCACATTTCATATTATCCAACTAATAATTATCACAAAGATCCTATATAATAATGTAATTCTAGGAGTTACAGAGAATACATATCTCTGATCTTCATCTATCAGATCATTATTTATCTATAGTACAAATGGAACACATATCCTTGTATGAAATTTCAATATAATTTCTTATTCAATATTGAACATAGAAAAAATTTTATTTCTGAAAAATAATATTTTCTTTTGTCACCAAGGATCTACCATTTGATATTTAGTGATATAATCTATTAATAATGGTAGAGATATAATTTGGGGTAGGTTTTATGATGTATGTCCCCCTAGAATTCCCATTTCGAACATTACTAGTTTATTGAAAAATGGATCCCCTTGAATACTCATCATGGACAACCTATGAGGGTCTTTCCACCATAATTAATGAATCAATATATTTTCTCTTTGAGGTTGAGATTGAATTTAACATTCATAGTCTTTGTAAAGTTCTAACAATATCTTTTTCCACAGGTTATATAAATTTTTCATGAAAAAAACATTAAACTAGAGTGGTATGTGTATATATCACATTTCTCCAAATAAATATGCCACCATATTTTTGGTGAAACAATAACTGCATCTATGTACTAGTTAGGTGTAGTATAATTCTCCTCATGAGTATTTAATTGTTGAGATACATATGAAATCATGTTTTCATTATTAATGATGATGCACCAAATCCCATTCATAGATGTGTCACTATAAATAAAAAATCATTATATGATGGTGGGTAGTGTTAAAAAATGATAATTAACCAATCTCTTGTTTTGATATTGGAAAAATCCATCACACACCATTCCCTAGATGTACTTATCCCACTTTTGAGATAAATGTTTTACTAGATTAGAAAATTGTTAACAGTTTTTTCACAAATTGTCTATAATATCATACTAAAATATGGAAACTATGAATCTTAGTTATTTTGGAGGATATAGAAACTACCCTACAATATTTCACATCACATTTTTATTGAGATTACTTCATTTGTTACAATGTTCCCTAAGAATGCAATTTTTTATAACCAAAATATACATTTTCTAAATTTTCAAAATATATTTTCTTTTATTTTACTTTCTAATATAACAAAAAGTTGATCCTCATTATCCTTGATAGATTTTGAATATGTCACAATATTATTAATAATAATTACCTAGAATTTACCATCGGTTTTAATAAAGACTCTATTCATAAAATCATTAAATATTTCAGGATCTTTATTTATGTTGAAAAATCAATTAAAAAAATCAGGATTCATATATCTTGTATGGATAGAAGTATTTATAATATCTATCTTGTTCAACACCAATTGATGATACCCAGATCATATTTAAATCTTGGAGAAGAATTGAGCTCGATAAATCTGGTCAAATAAGTAATCAATCCATGGTAGAGGGTACATGTTATTCATAGTGATCCCATTATGTTATCTATAATCAATTCATAGACACATTGAATCATTGTTGTTCAAAACAAAAATAATTGGTTATCCCCATGGAGACACAAATGTTATGAATAATTCCCTCTCTATACGACCATGAAGATGATTCTTTAATCCCACTAAAAACTTATTTTTCATTATATATGGTTTTTTGGTTCTTATCATGGAACCAATTATTTGTTAATTAGAAAAGTCTAGCTCGTTTTCTAGGGGAGGTCTAGATAACAATTTATTAAATATGTTAATGTATTCTATAATGATGAATAATTTATATTTATTTATACTTTCATTTTCTTCACACTCTTCATTGATCATCTCCATAAAGAAGGGTATGGGAGGTTCTTATAGCAAAATATTTGGTCAGAATTTTTATCATTTTAACATAACTATAGGTTTTCCATTCAAGACTACTGGAATTTCATTGATTTTAGAATTTATCATAGCATTAATCATTGATATCATGTACATCCCTAGTATATTGTTGAATTCCACCATTGTAAGGACTACTAGATTTTTGATGAGGCCATGTTATTAAATGATAAAATTATAGTTTCTATAAACTAATGATGATCATATAGTCCTTCAAAAAGTCTTGACTGATAATTCTACTTATAGATGTTTAGGGATTTATTTAATAGTATTTTAAGACATCTATGAAATGACAGAATAGATAGAATAAGAATCAAACAACGTACATGCTCTCATTGAGAACATAGAGACTGTAACTTTTATAAAATAAATTGAATCCTCTACTTGAGCCATTATTATAGATACTAGCCGACCATACACACTTGGCCTATACCGAGGATGATGGGGGTTTCCCTCTATTATCAGATTATTAAAACATTTATTGAAAAATTACACATTTTTTCCATACTTGAATCATTGTTCTTTTGGCTAGTCCTACACTATTTTCCCTTTGTTATTTTTGTTGAAATGTTTAGTTTTCAGCTCCTTATGATAGTTCTAATCCATATGAAAATATCTTCTTCACTTGTGTAAATTTCTAACCTCATAAAAGTAGTTCCTTAAATGCTTCTTCCAAAAATTGTTTCACGATGGATGTTGAACTTTATTTCCACTAATTCCATTATTAAAATTCCTTTCTTACTTTGTCTCGATTTTTATCAAATATTCATTATATCTATGTTACCTCTTTAACTCTCCAAACTATAATTCGATACTCATAAAACACCTCGCTATGTCCTCATATATTTCAAGGTTTCAATTTTCTTGTTTTCTCTACATATGGTGTCTCTTTCCTCTAATGAATCAATGAAACCTTCCCTTATTATACATAACAAAGTTAGAGGTGTATCAAGAATGTCATGTAATATTCATCTCATTGTTTCCCACCGATTAATTATAATTATTTATTGTCTCTAGGAATTTCTTCTCCATTTCTGTTCCCAACATTAGTGTAAAATAATTATTAAAAAATGTCCCACAAAACTTCTCCAAGACCATAGCATCGATATCCTTTCTGGGATTCATGTTTTTAATTAGTTTACACCACTAATCATATTCTCCTTCTATGTATAATACTTCGATGGTAACTTTTGATATCATAGAATAATGGAGTATAGAAAAGATATTTTCTATATATCTTATCAGTTGTTCATAAATCAATGGTTTGTAGATCCAATAATATAAGGTGATTGTTGGCTCATAAAAGACTCAACAGAATGTTATTCACATTGTGGTGGATCGATTTTCTCAACATGATTCAAATTACTTTTAATAACTTGAGTTAGTTGATTATTCATCCTCATGAATTTTTCCTTTCCATATTACTTTAGAATTCCAAAAGTGAATAATCAATTGCACTCATTATTTACGCAGTTCCACCTACATCTCTCTATTTTCTAAATGATTAAAAACATAGAGGGAAACATATAATTTAACAAATATTATAATTATAAAAGGATTGTATATATTAAAACATAAATCTTAAACATGTTTTTAATCTCTTCAAATAAAAATTACATTTTATATATATCCTTTATAATGGTTCATAAAAAGAATTTGAATAACCATGTATATCTCCCAAGAGTGTTAAATAAGGATTGAAACAACGCTTGTTCTTAGGCATTAGCTCGTAATCAAATCTACCTAAATGTGGTGTTTTCAAGTGAAACCCCTAGGTATTTATAGGTTTGTGGCACATCCACTTAAATTATCCAAATAGTGGTATATTTTCATAGAAACCACTCACTTATTTTTCATAGAAATACAAGGATGTATTACAATATTTAAGCTTCTCATAAGGTTTATTCCATGAGTTTTAAATTCATTATCTCAAAAATTAAATAAACAATTAGTTGATACAAAAAACGGAATCCTGCCATTTTATTACATTGATTTTCATTACAAGATACAAATAAGGGATCATTTAATGTTTATTTTCTTGTAAATATGGTATTATATATATCATAACATAAATCATTCATCTAAATAGACAATAAATACATCTTTATGGGTTTAGCCTAAGATACTTTTACTACATATTATATCCAAAGAAAATGCATGAAGGGAATGGTGTTAGAATGAATCCCTGTAACAAAACAAAAAAGGGAGAAAATTGAATAGGATCATAAGACATATCAATAAGAACACAATTAATAAAATTTTCTAATAAACAAGAAATATATAATAACATGAATCATAACATATAAGTGTGTATAAAACATTTAAATAAGATATTTATAGGCCTACCACCAATATTTATAACTATAGAGGCATAAATAAAAATTGCCATGGTTATTCACCAAGGTTTCATAAAACATGCCATCTATAGAGATTAAATTAATTACCCAATGCATTATAGAACAATTAGGGTGAACCCTTAATATCTATTGATTAATTTGATAATCATATATCATATTTAATAATTTCATTAATAACATATGGAGAATAAAAATAGATTTCTTATCAATATCAGGATTTTCGAAAGTGCTTAAAGACATGATAATTGTGTCATTTTTATCCCATTAAATGAAATGTGTGTATCATATATGTAAATACCATAATCAAAAATTAATTTTTAAATATATGTTAATAGACATTGTAAAGATAATAGTTATGGATATTGAAATTAAAATGTATATATAATTTATCATGTAAAAGATTGAAATTTCATAAGTAAATCTGGTTGTATAATGGGTACAAATCAAGGTTTTAGAAAGTAGTAAAACGAGGAAGAATGAATGCCCCTATTGAAAAAAATAAAATTATTACTATAATGGGAAAATATAAAAGTGGAAAACATCATACATAGTTTGGAAACCTAGAGACATCCAATGTAAAAAAATGTTACTTGATGTTAAATGAAAATTTTAGATTTCCCTTACCTTGATGATTTGATTCAAAGACATGGGGATTGAACCATGTTGGTTTTGAGGAAAAAAGTGGGATTCCAAATCACCAGAAATTCCTTGATTGTGGATTTTTATAGAAGGGTAATGGTAAAATGGGTGTCTATTTGTAAATAAATTGGAAGAATTTTTTAATAAAATCATAATATATTTTTTGTAAATATATATTGTCAAAAATGAAAAACCATCGGCTTACCCATGGTTTTTTCTTATCGTTATGGTAAATTGGATCACATTTTATGCTATTCTAATATAACAGAACCTACAAAATTTTTTTAAAAAAAATTTGGTATGGAAAATAAAATATTACACAAATTAATGTTTTTAAAAAACAAATTTTTTATTTTGGGATTTTGAAAATCACTTATTATCATAGAATCTGACTAAAATATATTAAAATTAATATATTAATGAAATTAAATATTTCAAGATGTAGATTTTTTTAATTATTTACTAAATAATCATTATTTTAATTTTATGTCATTAAATATACTGAAATTCTAAAGAAATATTTTAAAATTTTCATGAAAAATAATGTAATTTATGAAATAATCATAAATTTACTCTAACCTATTTTCAATACACAATTTTCAAATATATTATTTATTTTTCCAAAAAAATTCTCTTAATATGAGATATTTTACTTTTAAATATTAAAATACTTATTAATTTAAATAAAATAGTATTTTTTAAGGCCCAATCGCACTTCTAACACTTATTAAAAATATACAACGACATTATTGAATTATTCTAACTTTTATACATCGGTAAGAGTGTTTAAAAAAGTTTTTTATTTAAATAGTTGTTATTCATAATACTATGGTTTATTATTATAAAATTTTATGTATTTTCTAGAGAAATACAATTATGTTTTATTTGCGTCCATATATCATTTTATCAAATTCAACTCAATTAAATATATATTTTGTGAATCAAAACTATTTATAAAAGGAATTGATGGTATAATAATTTTATTTGAACAAAGTAAATTATGTTTTATTAGTGTTTCTTGGATAACATAGTAAGAGTGGTAATGTCAACTAATATTAGCTTCTCTCATAGCTGATTTCGTTGGTGCTTTACTTTTTAATTCATAGATTGGGGTAATTGAACACCCCCTGTGATACTACCTACCTACCATGTTCGGATAAATGGGCTTCAAATAGATAAAATCTATTAGTAGAATCCTTAGATTCACCATTCTAGATCAATTATCCATTTTCATTACCACTTATGAACACAAATTATAATTTTAAAATTATTAACCAAGGGAGTAGTTTCCAATGGTCATATTGACCAATAATCTAGTTTGGTCGTGGTTTATATAATATTAAAATCCCAATGGTAACATTACTCTTTATATTATATAAACACATCTTCCACATTTGACACATAATTCAATATAATTTCTCACAAATGATATATTTTCATTTCTTAAGATATTTTTTGGTTTAGTATTTTTTTCATTTCGATAGAATTGTTAGTGGGTTAGATGATTATCTTATCACCATAGATATTGTTTTAGACAATGAATTAGTATTGGGAATTGATTATCTTATCACCGTAGATATTGTTTTAGACAATGAAGTAGTAAATTTCAAGTAACATTCCATATATAATGTGATGGTGGTGTATTATTTTCTAGTTGAGGTTATTTGTGAGATTTTTTTATTATTTTTATTCTTTTAAATATCATAGCTATTGTGATAAGATACTGATGATGGAGTAGAGCGTGTAACACCCCAAGACATTAAAATATTTTATTTTAGAATAAATCTAGTTCTATTCCTAGATTACATAATGTGTAACCAAAAGTTGATAATATGTTACACACAAAATTATGTTTATCTTTCTATAAATGAAACACTTAGGTTTGGTTTCTTTACCCACAATAACAACTTTCATTAATTTCTTGCATAACACCCAAGAATATGATCTTCCGAACAGTAATATATTATTAAAAACATTATTTTTTTATATAATAAGTTAAAACCCACCCATTAATTCTTTAATTTGGAATATAATTAAATAAAATATAAAAATATTTTGTTTAATTAATTTGTTATAAATTAATATTAAATTAATAAAAGAACCAGTTGAATATAATGGGAATGTTTTTATATATACTATTTTTATGCTAATAAGGGTGTTTTATCATAATAAATTAATTTAATTAATATTATTCATTGATATTAATGAATTATATATATTATATATTAAATAAAATATTTTTCATATTTATCTATTATATTTTATATTCATCATATAAGAAAAAATGCAGTTTTACGCTTAAAACATATATTTTTCTAAAAAGGCAGTATTACCTTCTTGTAATGGACAAATTATTTTATGTCCAATACATCAATGTTTTATATATTTTATAGGTCACAATAAACATTAATTTTTAAATAGTTCCAGAATAATTTTTTTGGTGTGAATTTTTGATATTTTGTTGAGGTTTTATATTAAATGAATAATAAAAAAATGAATTTTAACTACGAAATGATTTTTCCCTAATTTATTTATAAGACTAAATTATATATATTATTTTAAAAAAATTAATTATATATATTTTATATAAATTTATACAATTTAGGTCACTGTAATAAATTTACCATTTAAATTGGATATAAAAACATTGAAATAATTTAAATTTTTTTTACAACCCTGCATTGTCATCTTATATGTGTGATTAATTTTAAATTAATTTCTATCATATCTGTTATTGGAATTTTAAAAAATTTATTAAATATTTTGAATAAAAAATATATAATCTCTACTAATTCCATCTTAGTTTATGACAATGCAATGTAGTGAATATGATTAAAATTAATAACCACGATCAAGAGAAAATTTATCTTTACAAGGGATAACAACTTAATATTTAGATCCAAATTGAGATATAAACAAGTATAAAAAATATTTTATGGACATATTTAGACCATATAATCCATTGAATTTGATTTGGGTCTTTATTGGAGGCACATAATGTAAGAGAGACCTCTCAATAGTATTTACCATTTTATATTTAAATGAATACCACTCCCCTTCACCATAAAAAATAACTCACCCATCCCACTTTTTAATTCCTCCCAAGGCCACTATTTTGAAAAAAAATCCCCAAAAGAACCAAAATATACCTCCCATAATTCTAGAATCCTCTTGTTGTGATGAAATAAAAAAGGATCTCTTTTTCGGAAAATGAGTAAGAGTTACCCGAAATTTGTACCATTCATTAATTTATATTTCTATTTCATTTGTCTCACCGACACATAATTTTTGAATAATATAGACTTTTATACTAAAATTAGTATCATAATTATATATAAAAGTTTTAATGTAAATTTTTCTACAAAATACTACACAAAATTCCATAAAATGGACAATGAAATTATTATTCCTGTATGACGAACAACCGCCTTGCAAAATGATAGAATTCATATTTCACTTACCACCATTCATGGTTTGGAATTATGATGGAAAAATTGTTCCTATATGTCATATATAAAATATATTAAGTCTTTATTCTTATTGAAATTATTTGTAACATAAATCTTTATGTGATCCATTTTGTGTAAATATGGTAACTTCGTTTGTGGACGTGTGGAATTCCTCCTCCTCAGAGATATGTGATTCATTCACATTATAAATGGAATTTATTAAGGTTTATTTTAATAAAAATATGTGATATATTGAAATAAATATGATACTATAATTATAATATAATTATATATCATTCAATATTAATTCTATAAAATATGAAAAAGGAAATTGAAGTATTGTTCATGCATAAGTACGACCAACCATCTCCATGAACATTGTATTTATTTTTTTATCTATACATATTATATATTTTTATAAATACATATATACCAAATATATATAATATTTAAATAATGGTTTACATCATGGATTTTGTGAAACCATTATATAAGTAATTATAACACAAAACAACTTGACATCACTTACTCATGAAACTATGAAAATAACACTTGTAAAGAGTGAAAATAAATAATGATCATTGATAAATAGGTAATATGATGAGGTATCGACTACCAACGATGGACCCGCTCCTATCGATCCTCAATCTCCAATGGAACCTCCATGAAATTCACCCTATCATCGATGTATAGCTCCCCGTGGTTGATGAACTGGGATGGGTCATGCATGTACCTCCTCAACTAAAATACGTGGAAGATGTCGTGATCCTGGTGAAACTGAGGTGGAAGAGCCAGGCGGAAAGCCACGTCGCCTACTCTACTGAAGACCTGGAAAGGTTCAATTAATTGCAGATATAACTTCCCACCTTGGCCAAATCTCGATAGACCTCATCGATGTGATACCTATAGAAAGACGCGGTCACCATACACAAACTCCATAGGTCTCCATCTCCTTTCATCATACAACTTCTGCCTACTCTGTGCAATCATCATCTACTCCTGGATGATCTGCACCTTCTCCATGGTAGCACGTACCAACTCTGGTCCCACAAGTGCTGACTCCCCAGGTTCAGTCCAGCACAAGGGTGATCTGCAATGTCACCTGTACAAGGCCTAAATGGTGTCATTCCTATGGTGGAATGATAACAATTGTTGTATGAAAACTCCACCAAAGGCAAGTGGTTTTCCCAACTAGACCAAAGATGAGAACACAATCGCGGAGCATGTCCTCGAGAGTCTGAAAGGTCTTCTCAGTCCGGCCATCTGTATGAGGATGGAAGGCGGTGCTAAGACAAAGTTGTGTCCCAAAATCCTCCTGCAACCCCTTCCACAGCCGGGAAGTAAACCATGAGTCACGGTCGTATAATATATAAGTAGGAAATCCAGGTAATCTCATAATCTCTTGCACATATAGGCATCCCAAGATATCTACTGAGACCTTCTCTCTGATCGGTAAGAAGTAGGCCCACATGGTGAGTTGGTCGATGATCACCGAAATCAAATCATGATTCTTGGATGTACGTGGAAGACCCTTAATGAAGTCCATAGATATACCATCCCACCTCCACTCTAAGACCTCTAAGGGTTGAAACAATCCTGCTGGTACCTGGTGCTCTGCCTTCACTTGCTGAAAAGTGAGGCATCGTGAGACAAACTCTGCTACTGCCTTCTTCATACCTAGCCACCAATGCTGTCGTCGAAGGTCCTAGTACATCTTCGCCACTCTTGGATGTACCGCTAAAGTGAAAGTGTATAACTCCCTCAACACTTCTTCTTGAGGTGCAACCATTACCATGGTACGTCCTCTAAAGATGATGAAGTGCTCTCCACCTTCAGAAAATCCATCAGTTGCCTGCCCTATAGATATCTAAGCACGTCAAGTGACATAGTCAGCATCCCCATGCTGTGCCTCCCTGACTCACTGAAGAAGTGGAGTAGTGAGTGTGAGAGACTGTTGATAGGTTGCTCCATCCCCATCAACAAAGGATATTTATAAGGCATCCACCTGCTCTGTCGCCTCTCCTATCAGCTGTGTACCAGTCCTCCTGCTGAGCACATCTGCAACAATGTTCCCCTTCCAAGGATTATAGATTATCTCAAATTCATATTCCTAGAGGCACTCAATCAATCACCATTGTCTTCAGTTTAGGTCATTCTGATTGAAGATATACATGAGACTCTTGTGATCCGAGTATACTGTAAAAAATTCAACCATCAGATAGTGTTTCCACATCTTCAAGGTGGAGACCACTACTTCTAACTCTAGGTCATGGGTTGCATATTTCTGCTCGTGATGTCTCGGCTGCCATGAACCATATGCGATAACTACTCGCTCCTACATCAGGACACACCTATGTCTGGTACCTGATGCATCGTAGTAAACTATGTACCCCACACCCTCTCCTTAAAGCCTCGTGATGGGGGCACTATTCAACATATACCTCAGCTCCTGAAAGCTCTGCTGGCATCTCCCCGACCACACGAAGCGTTTCCACTTCTTCATCAAGGCTGATAGTGGTGTTGAAACTCTGGAGAAGTCAGGATAAAATCTCTGATAGTACCCATCCAAGCCCAGGAAACTCTGTACCTCTGTCACATTCTAGGGTGGCTCCCAAGCAGGTATCGCCACAATTTTCGCTAGATCTACTGCAAATCTGGCCTCCGAGATGACGTGTCCCAAGAAGTGAACCAAACGAATCCAAAACTGGAACATCGAGAGTTTACTATGAAGCTGGTGCTCTAAAAGTGTGTCCAGTACTACCTACAAATGGTAAGCATGCACCTCCTCAATAGTTGAGTAGATCAAAATGTCCTCGATGAAGACCATGAAAAAGTGATCGAGGTAAGGCTGGAAGATCATACTCACGAGACACATGAACACTGATGGAGTGTTGGTTACACCGAAGGGCATAACCAGGAACACGTAGTGGCCATACCGACACCTTAAGGAAGTCTTCTATACATCATCGTCTCAAACTCTAAGCTGGTGAGAGCCTGATTTGAGGTCTATCTTTGAGAACCATCATACTCCCTTGTGCTGATCAAATAGGTATTAAATCCTCATGAGTGGGAACATGTTCTTCACGGTCACCTGATTTAGGCGATGGTAGTCAACAGAGAGCCCCAAGCTCCCATCCTCCTTCTTGGAGAATAGAATCAAGGCTGCCCAGGGAGAAACACTAGGTTGGATGAATCCCTTCCCCTGCAAGTCCTCTAGCTGTACATGCAACTCATGAAGCTCAGCGAGATCCATATGATATGATGGAGTAGATATCAGTGACTTCATAGGGTACATGTCAATGTAGAAGTCCACCTCTCTACGAGGAGGTAGTCCTGGAACATCATCAAGGAAAACAACCGCGTACTTGTCCACCACTGCAAGATAGGTCGGACTTTCCACATCAACTCCTCTGAGGGTAAGGCAAGCCAATTGGTAATTTATCAGCTACACCCTCCTCTGAGTAAGTCCATCATGCACTGTAAAGGTTCCCTTATCTCTGGTGAAGGTGATCCTGGTCCCGTCTATGCGGACACACCACACTTTGTGCCTAATACATTCAATATGAGCATGGACTGTAGATAACCAGCACATAACCAAGATGATTTCTTAAGGCCTCGACACCACTACGAGGATATCCCAGCCGAAGCTCTCACCTCCAAGAGTATGTTCACACTACCAACACTAGTGCATAATCATCGAGTCTACTCCCGTAAGAGTCTCTAGCTGTAATGATCGATCCAAAGGCTCCATCAGAATCTCTGACCTCCAAACGAGGAAAGTGGATATGAATGAATGACTGGAACCTATATCTAAAGTAACTGTAGCTAAGTTAGTGTAGACACAGATAGTACCTTGAATCATCTCCAGAGATCCATGGTCATAATCCTCAGCTACTTGAAGTTGAGGTCTCCCCTGTCCACCTGCTCCCTATGGTCGGGGTAGACCTCCTGGTGGTGGTGGTGGAAACACCTCAAAATTTCGTCCACCGTCAGATGCTTAACAAGCTCCTATTCCACGTCCTCTTGTGCCCTACAGAACACCTCGATGGAACCTCTTCCCTTGCCTGTGAGGTCCCTCACCAATCTTCTGATCGTCTGAACAGTGGGTAGGATTGTCACAAGCTATGTGACCCTGCCCGCTGCATGAGTAACTGTTCCTGCTCCTAGATGGTAAGTCACTGCCTCGCGTGCCCCGCAAAACTGATCATGAGTGTTGTGGTCATCCACCCATGGGTCAAGTCCTCTTGGACCTCTATGTCATCTATCTGCTACCAGCTGAAGAATACTCTGCTACATGTCGACTAGTTGTGGGTCTCACAGCTGGGGTCTACTCAGTATGAAAAATCTTTACGAGGAGGGCTCTCTCTAACACCCCGCCAGCGTTGGGATGCTGAGGGAGATTATTGATGCCCTGATCTCTCGCCTGAGCCAATGATTGAAGGTACGTGCCCTAAAGGATGAGTCCCATACCATATATATGGAGTAGAGATAAGTCGGTGAAACTCGCAGAGTATTTTTCTACTGTAATGGTACCCTACTGTAGATGCATTAGCTCTTGAATCTGCACCACATGAATGTCGGCTGGTACAAACTCTTCCCGGAACCGGTTCTCGAAGATGGTTCATAGAAGCGCTGCCTCATCATGGACCTGGAGCATCAGGCTCCACCATCTTCAAGTTGTTTCCTGAAAGAGGTTGGTTGCAAGGATCACCATGTAGTTTGATGGTGTCCCTACTATCCTGAATAATCTCACCACAGCTTCCATCCAATCCTCAGCCGCCTGTGGGTATGTCTCATCATGGGACCTGGGTGGCCTCTGGCGCTGAACTCATGAAAGGCGCTCAAGCGGCATATATAATCTACTACTAGGGCTGGTGGCATCGGTGGCCCAATGGGAAGTGTTACCACTGGTGCCTCTGCTATTAAAGGAACCTACACCGAAGCCTCTTCTCTCAGGGGGCTGTTAGTAAATACGCTCTCTGGGCTCTGCGGGGAGGCATCCTGAAATGAACAGATGTGACACTGTCAAAAGACTATACCTGGTGAGATGACCTGGTTGAGATGACTTAAGAAAACTTTTGAATTCAAACACGCAATCCATGCTTTTGTGCAGTAGGTCGGAAATCAGTAGTCAGGGTCCTGGTGTATGGATACGTCGGCCGCCCGCACCAACAGTGGACTCCATGAACTAAAAACCACACTTAGTACCCTTAACACTATTGCTTCACAGAAAATAATGATCAGATTCCTATGTTCTGTGGTAGAACTGACTGCTCTGATACCAATTTGTCACAAACCGTCCTCAAAATCCATTTTGTGACTACCCCAAGCCCACCTTCAATAGGCTAGGTGATGGAGACTAACACCAAAGGCGTAAATACCTAAGCTGGGATGGCATTTCCTTTATAAAAAGTGAACACACACAAATAGAGCACACAACTGGAAGCAAAAAAGTAAGCAATAATGTATATAGATGATGTGATGGAAATTAAAATGGGCCAGAAATACAAGCCCAATAGTAATGTACAGGTAAAAATGATAGCAAGTACAACTAAAAGAAATCAAAATAGCTATTGAGTCGTTCTCCGGGGTTCATACCTAAAGGTTAGGTACATATGGCCTCCTTAGTTCTCCACATTCGTCTGTCTGCTTCATGCACTGTCACTCTGAGTGGTTCACCTCCGTGTACCGTCCTGTCCTGCTACTCTTTTCCTTAGTCAGAGTTGTCTGTCGTCTGCAACCAATACAACGAGGTGCGGGCATAGCCCGTACAGGGGTGATTTTAACAGTACTCAGTAGGGACCTTGAGACCCTCATGTTTTCACAGTATCCAACATGTATAACAACAAATTAAAGAATCAACGGATAACCATTACTTAGGTATATGCCCATATATATACCTAAGTTTTCTAGTAACCCATCACAATCATGATGTAAACACAAAAGTCACTGACTCATCTCAATGTAGGATTTCATTCTAGGAGTAGTAGCATGTAACATCCACATTCAATCATTCAGAACCTTGGATGATGGTGTAATCCTCCATTATAGAGTACTGTTGGCTGATCGCATCACACAGAGGAACTTCCCACTATCCTACACTGTTATGGTACTCCTCTTATTGAGTACCATGGGTCTGCTGCGTCACACTGAGGTGAATCCTACAGTGGGTTTGTTGCTCTCACACAGAGGCGCTCCCCATCATAGCCTGCTGAGGTACTCCTCCGGTCGAGTACTATGGGTCTTCCGCGTCACACAGTGGAGCTCCCCACTGTGGGTCTGCTGTGTCACATAGAGGCTCTCACCACTAGGCTAGTCAAAAACTCCAAGTCGAAAGATCATCAGTCTTTAGGTATCAACCAGCTACTAGGTCTTCATACTCCGCTCGCTCGTCTCCAGGAGGATCTTCTCCATGAGCTACTGGTCGATACTCCAACTATAATGAATTCCAATGTAGATGTATCTCAAAGGTCCACCTCATCAAAGAGATCTCAACGCAAGAGATGGTGCGTTAATTGGACGCCCGGTCTGTGACTAATTGGCATTTCCATTCCAGTGGCCTGGTTGGTTTTTAGGTTCAATCCAACTTGACCGTACACCAACTGTGTCCAAACCACAAGTAGGGTATGCCAAAAGAACCATCATTCTCTAAGCTTTCCTTTTTCGCAGATGGTTCGTCGATCAGACACCCGTTGTTACATCCCAAGTAAGTAATGAATAATAGATATTCTTATCTATGTATATTTATGAATTATATAGTGTTTTAGAGGCTTAAAATGAGAATACATCCAATTTTAAGCATGGAATAAACTAATATTTTTAAATGATTGTTTTACTGCTTTTTGATGGCGAACCATTTTTAAATCTATATTTTGATGATTTTATAAACTCTATTTTCCAAAATAAACTTATTCTTTATTATTGGGAAATTGAAATTTACTTTGGATAAATTTTTGGAATTTTTCTGACAATGTTCATTTTTTAATGAATAGTGACAAATACTGCAATTTACATCAAAACTGCTTTTTCATCTAATTTAATTATATGGTTAGATTATCTTTTTAATTGGTTTTAAAGCATAAATAGATTATTTTTTACCATTTAATCCAATAGTGGTCATTATAATTTATTTCACTGTGGAATTGGGCATAAACTAATGCCAAAATTTTCATAGATATTGTTTCAAAAAAAACCCGCTATTTGTTTTGACAACGGGAATTATTTTTAAATTAATTATTGAAATTTATGTGTTTGTAATTTGGTAAAATTTTTTAAATATTTTGAATCAGAAGGTCCAAATTATGTAATCAAGACTCTTTTGTTTTTTGCCATTATGAATAGTAACAACGGTAATTATCTTTAAATATATTGATTAATTAGTAATCAAGTAGGTAAGGATAGTTAAATAATATAATAATAATAACAAATGACCCCAAAATGTGTCCTAATACTACTTTTTGTGTCATGGCCGACCATGGGATTCCTTCTGCCAAACTTGGGGACCCCATGGAATCACTTTTGTGTGATAATGACTTTTTTTCTTTTTATTTTTAAAGAATGTTAAATATAACAAAGAATGTATCACCTGAGTAAAAAATATTTAATTTTTTCTACATAAATGATATATTTCACTATATATAGTAATTGGAATGCTAAAAGGATTTCCTACATCATAGTATTTTTTTTATAATTTCTATACATTAAATAAATTAAATTATTTATGACATCATGATGATGCAGCGATTACCTCATTAATGAACAATTTAAATAAAATGAAAAGATAATGTAAAATATAAGACATTAACATGGCAAAGAAATATTGGATGAGTGTATTTCAAACCCTTATCACCTTATCCTCGAAATAAATCAATGTGGGACCTTTAAAATCCAAAACTCATTTGAATATTAAGTAACCTTTTATAACTTTCCAAGAGTGCCCCTCCTCTCCTCTTATAAAAGGCCCCCACTCCTACCACCTTACCCACACTCCCCAAGCCTTTGTCTCAGCCAAAACCTTCCCATTTCGTCTCTCCATATCCCTCTATTACTCCTATAAGCCTCACTCTAGGCAGAAGACTTCCCAAGGAAGCCTTTGGGCTCAAATAAAAGAGAGTTACTCGATTTTAAGGTAATGTATTCACTTGTGTTCTTTTGTTTTATTTTGCATCTCCAACCCCCTAAACTCTTTTTATTATTTCTTTTGTAACAACTCCAGTATCTTCAATATACTAGGTTTTTGTTATAAGAAGCATTCGAGCTACAATCACAAACACCTACATCAAATGGTTAAAGAACATACTATTTCTGTGGATGGTGAATTTCTGTTTCACGAAATAATGATTGTTCAATATTCTTCTAACACCTTCAAAGGTGGCCATTAAGATGTCACTATATTTATATATGATATATAATATTCTTATTTTTACCTTAAGCTTCTGTATTTTTCATTTATGGAATATCTTTATGGATTCCATTATGGGTGTACGCGATATCTTCATTTTAGGAAGTGCGGACAACCGCCCCTTCAATGTGATTTGATTCGTTAATACTATATGTGGTAAGTATAAAGGATAGATTTAATGAAATTATATATGATAACATACTTGAATAAAAATACTATTATGTATCTGTTTCGGTGCGGATGTGCGTCGGGTTACGCTGTTCCGCCAGGACGCGTTCGCGCGTGCACCCGTCAACCCGAGGGGATGGGCGCGCGGCTTGTGGTCCCGCAGTCCCGCTTTCCAAGGGCGGGCGGCATCCGTCCCTTATTCAGGGGCGTCTGCTCCTTGATCGAAACCGGGATGATGGGATGTCGGCTTCTCCTTCCTTGGACGTCTCCTCGGAACTTGTCGCCTAATCCGGGTCTCCCTCATAGACTTAAGAATGTTCGTGAATCTCGTTCCCGGCGCCATATCTTCATGGACACCGGTTAATTACGCTGCTTCCGCCCGGACGTTCCAAGGAGTCTGGGCGGGGCAGCAACCTGCGGTGAGAAGGCCGGGTGGCTCTGGGTGCTGGGGGCATGTTGTAACACTGCGGCTCTGCACGTCTGTCTTCCGTCCCTAATAGGGCTTCTCGAAGGCACGATGGCCTGAGGCATCCCGTACTAGGTGCGGGGAACTGTGTCACCTGAGGTTTTCCTCAGCTTCCCGTGTTTAACACGGGGTATGCCGCGAGTTTAACGTCCAGCGGGGACGGCATCGGACCGATCAACACGAAAAGTGGATCAGATGACAGAACCCCTTGCGGGGAACCTCCGACGCTGGGGCCAGCACATGGGCGGCTTCCCAAGTAACGTGGAGTGAAGTGAAGTGGCATGACCCCACCGGGATGTGGCGGCCCGGGTAAGGATCAGGATGGATGATGGAGTAAAGAGCTTGGACCCCAGGGGGGGCTTCCTACGTACCGCGCGTTAACACGGATCAAAGTCAACGTAGTTCGGGCATACAGTTTAACGTCATGCTGGACGTCGGCAAGCCGACTCACGAAGAGGTCGAGGCCGCCGGGCGGAGGATTGAACCGAACCACCTCGCACGGAGGGGGATGGAACGGCCGGGTGGATCACAGTTTCACGTCATGCTGGACGATAAAAGGGGAAATGGAAAAGGGGGGCTGTGGGGAGGCACCGTGGAGATACACACGGGCGGTCTCCCACAGGGGCGGATTCATAGGTGAATCAACGCAAGCGTGAACCCTGGAGGGGTCCACTGATGGACGAACGGACGTAAATACGACCGGAACGACCAGGTGGTGGGCTTGGGCCTCAGGGAGGCTTCCTACGTACCCTGTATAGAAGACAGGGATCAAAGTCCACGTAGTTCATTCTGTCAGGACTTACGCACTTGGGGCAGCCCGGATACTGCAAAACTCAGTTGGAAGGGACTTGGACCGAAAGCAAAAGACACCTCGATCCCAGTCAGACCCTCTACTGGCTTCGGCAGTGGGGAGGTGCAATGGAGATACACATGTGCAGCCTCCCACGAGAAACTAGGGGTTTGTAATACCCTGCCCCCGTAGGGAAAAGCCACTCCCATTAAATCGTCCCAAAAGGGGGACAATCCCGACATCCCTGCAGAGACGAGCGGGTGGGGGCCACGTCCAAACCGGGGGAGACCCTGCGTGCGGAGCACGGGATCAGGTTGCGGACGGTTTAGCGTCTTGCCAGACGAAGTACAGTTTAACGTCATGTGTTGAGGACGAGGCACTTGGCAGTTTAACGTCTTGCAGCACGGACGATGGGGGCTAGGCAGTTTAACGTCGTGCAGCTTGGACGGGTGTGCAGTTTAACGTCATGTTGGGCATAGGTTGCCGGACGAAGCACTTGGCAGTTTAACGTCTTGCAGCGCGGACGATGTACAGTTTAACGTCGTGCAGGACGTATATGCAGTTTAACGTCATGCTGGACGAGTATGCAGTTTAACGTCATGCTGGACATATATGCAGTTTAACGTCATGCTGGACATAGGTGCGTGTCACTTCGCGCAAGCCTGGAGGGCCGCACGGGAAGACAACGCACGGTGCGGGCACCCGGGATGAGAATCATCGGGTGCCGCACAGGCGGGTAACCTTAGGAAGTCAACGGGGACGACCCTGGCAGATTGCGCGCAAAAAGGAAGCTTTGCGCGCAATACTGCGGGCCGGCGCGCAATCGGGGCGGCTGGCGCGCAATTGGGCCAGCGCCTTGCGCGCGGATGCTTGAGATTGCTCACACCGGGCTTCGGATAGCGCGCGGGGGCAACGGCTCATTCTTTAACGAATGGCCACTTGAAAGAAGGGGGGGTGCGCGCAATCAGGCCGGATTGCGCGCACCCCGGGGGCAATTGCGCGCAAGCGGGTTCTTTTGCGCGCAAAGGCCTTAGGGTGAGTTTTTATTCAAATGAAAGGAGCCAGCAGGGATTGCGCGCGAAGGCGGACCCCGAGGCTTTCTTGCGCGAAAGAAAGGAGGTTACCTGAAGTTCGTCATTGCGCGCGGAAGGGGTTGAATTGCGCGCACGGGAGACGTTTCGACTTCCAGCAACCTTTGAAACGTTGGGGGTCGCCTTGTATTTATAGGCAACCCCGGGCGCGGAATCCAGGGTGCGAGCGCGAAATTCTTCTCGCGGGCGCGGAATCGGGCGCGGCGCGTAAGGGAGGCGCGCGGACCCGCGGCGCGCAGAATTGCGCGCCGAGCCGGCGCATTGCGCGCATCCCGGGGGTTTTCCGCGCGGGGCATCCCCTTTGCGCGCGTGCCTCTGAAATTCCGCGCAAGGCCTCCGGGCCCTCCGAAACATCCTTCCGACTCCAAATATGACCTCGCTTTCCGCATCCGGAGCTTCGTTTGGGAGCAACGGACTTTTCCGGCGTCTACAGTATCATTATGTTTTAATTCCATTAAATATGAAATAGAAATGGAAGTAGCATTCATGCGTACGTACGACTTACCATCTCCATGAACGAAGCATTTCATTTCTTACCTATAATTGTAATGTAATATTATAAATGCATGAATATACTGGATATATATGATATCTATGATATCTAAATCATGAATATAATTCTGGATATAATGGATATTGTAACACATGAACAACTTGTAATTATAAAGAGTTTATTTTTGACTCAAGTACCAATGATCATTAAAACGACCGTTATTAACTTAAATAATAACATAGTGTTCATGACATGGTAATAAGTGATATAAAAGGAATAATGATCTTAAAAATGGTTCTTAAGAAAGTGTATATTAACTTATGATTATTATTTAGGAGATTAATGAATGATCGAGTCAAGTCAGATACGAGGTAAGGGAACTTCTTAACCCAATTTATGTTCTTTGGGTTAATCTCCTACATTCAAATTATGTAATGATATTATTATGTCATATCATGTATTTATACTTTATATATGTCTACATATAGTGAATACACATAATAGATCTATTTTATTTAAAAATTATCTTTGTAAGGGATTCTGTCTCAATCTCCTTTCATTGAGGCATATTTTGTTTTATACACAACAATATATTATACAGTGTATAAACCCCTTTGATATTTAAGATTATTCAAAAGGAATATTTTTATATGAAACATTTACTAAACGAAAAAAGGGATTGTTTTTTTTTGTCATACATATGTGGCGACAATTACTTCTCTGCCGCCGTGACCATTATTTGAGTTTCGGCTTCCTCAACAAGCCATAACCTAACTTTTTTTTAAATGAAAAATAAATACCATGTATTACTTTTCTTTTATTTTGTTATTGAAAATAGTTTTCATATTATTTTTTCAATGTGTTGTATTGATATATTATGATTGAAATGTGGAAATGTTATGTTTCCTTTATGCATTTTTTACATGATATGATTATGTTATGGTTCGTCGGCATTGTTATGAAGATGGGTGGTTCCATCATAAACTAATGGCGGGTGAGCCCGATATGGATCTCCAATACATTAGGTAACGCGAAGGGGTTAAATTCTATGGTTTCTCCGAAGAGATTTAGGGAATATACTGTGATGGGTATTCCAAACATAACCAAGAGGGTTACTCTCTACGTAAGAATGTTATGAATGCCTCAAGTTACCTTTATGTCTTATGATTTCTATGTTTTATTCGTGACTTGATGAGGTATGTTAATGTTCTTATGTTTTATTAGTAATGTATGATTTCATTGATTCTTACATATACATGTAATCATGTTTCCTTTCCATATTTTTTATATCCCTTACTGAGCTTTTTATGCTCATCCCAAGTTTTTGAAATGTTTTTCACAGGTCAATGGAAAGGTACATGATGTGATGATTGTAACAAGGAAGTGTCAACAAAAAAATCCATGTTTTATTTTAAATATGTTTCCATTGATGGGAAAAATGAATACTATCTTTTATGTAACCACTTCGTTAAAATGTGGAATGTAATGCAAGTTTTATGATCTAATTCTCTAAAACTCTAAACCTGAAATGATCCTCAACGTGTATTCTTTAAGTAACTCAAGATTAAGTAAGGTTTAACGTTGGGGCCTTATAGTTGGTATTAGAGGTCGGTTTAGATAACTTTATGAGTTAGAATTCTATTAAATGATTATCCAAGAATATTTTTTATGGTCTAATTGAAATGATATAGCATTTGAAGATTAACATGTTGCTTCATCTAAGACATGTTTGTTCAGAATGGTTTTCCGCAGAGGAAACATGGAAGCAGTGCTAGGAAGGCATAAAGAGGGAAATAACCTTTAGAATTAGCATCCTGAGATGGTCGGAATTGGGACTGAACAGTTTGATGCAGTAATGGCGCAGTTGACTCAAGAAATAAATGGTGGTGGTATCCATGCACGAGATCAGCCAGATGAACCGCAGAGGAACATGGCAGTGGTGGAACATTTCATGAGGCAACACCCCCCATCATTAAGAGGATCATCTGACCCTGTTCTAGATGAAGGGTGGATTAACGAAATGGAGAAGATTTTCTATGTCATGGGGTGTTCAGAAAATCAAAAGGTTAGTCTTTCTATTTACCATTTGGAGGGTGAAGCAGATAAGTGGTGGTCAATGGATAAAAATATCAGGGACGCTATTGAGATTGATGCTCTCGACTGGGATGAATTCAATGGTATGTTTCTTGAGAAGTATTCTCCTAAGGCTGTTCGTCTTAGGATGGAAAAACAATTCCTAGATTTGAGGCAAGAGGAAGACTCAGTGGCTGCCTATAAAGAAAGGTTCACTCGATTGGCATTGTATGCTCCAAATTTCATCTGAGACCCTGATAGTAAAATCAATCATTTTTACTCAGGATTAAATCCAAAATATCGAAGGGATTTAGCATCTCGTGAGTTCAAAAGTTATGAAAAGCTTGTTCGATGTGCTGAGAAGGTGGAAATGGAGTTTTCCGACGATCAAGTTTTCTATAACAACCAGGAGAAGAAGAGACCGAGGTGGTAGGAGAAAGGGAAGAATTCTTCAAAAAATTCTGATGGTAAGAAAACTAAGTTTCCAGTCTGTGATAAATGTGGTAAAAGGCATGCTGGGAATGTCTTATGAATTCTGGAAAGTGCTACCGATGTGGTAAAATGGGACATAAGGCTCATGATTGCACTGAAAAAGATTTGGGTGATGGCAAGACCAAATTTGATTTACAGTTAGTGAAATGTTTTAAGTGCAATGAGATGGGTCACTATGCAAAAGAGTGTCTGACAAAGAGCTCGATTGATGGGAAGCAGTTAGACTACAAGAAGAAAGGGGTGGTGAAATCATTTGCAACTACTTCAGCAGATATTGGGCCATCAAATGAAGTGGTATCAGGTACTTTGTTTGTTTTTTTAGATTATGCCAGTGTGTTGTTTGATTCGAGGTCTACATATTATTTCATCTCTGAAAACATTTCTAGAAAAATGGGAATACCATCTCAAGAAATGACTCTTGAACTGGTGGTAAAAACACCTGGGGGGAATGTTGAGGCAAAAAGAATTTATAAGAATTTTCATATCTTTATCCGTGGAAAGAACCTACTTGCAAGCCTAATTTTTCTACCTCTAGTAGAGTTTGATGTTATCCTGGGTAGGGATTGGCACTCTATTTACCATGCTAATATTGACTGTGGAGATAAAGAAGTTTTTTTCAGAAAGGCTTTCAGTTTGTGTACAAGAATGAACCTTCACTGTTGATAACATATCAAGAGGCCGAGAAACTTGTAAAAGATGTAAATGAATGTTACATTGCATACATC
This sequence comes from Viscum album, assembly GCA_963277665.1. Classification (NCBI taxonomy): domain Eukaryota; kingdom Viridiplantae; phylum Streptophyta; class Magnoliopsida; order Santalales; family Viscaceae; genus Viscum; species Viscum album. Next base: position 559,996,589 of record OY728142.1, read on the forward strand.
GTTAAAAACAGAGGAACTGTTCAGATTAATTATGTGTCAGTGGTAAATGAGTATCCTGATGTTTTTTTTGATGAGTTTCATGGAATAATACCAAATCGGGAAGTTGAACTTACTGTTGACTTAGTTCTTGATGCTAATCCAATTTCAAAACCCCCTTATCGAATGGCTCAAACTGAACTTTTAGAGTTAAAGGAAAAATTGCAAGATTTATTAGAGAAATGTTTCATTCGACCTAGCACATCACCATGGGGTGTTTCTATTCTATTTGTTAAAAAGAAAGATGGTTTAATGAGACTTTTCGTTGATTATAGATACTTGAATAACATCACTATTAAGAACAAATATCCATTGCCTCATATCGATTATTTGTTTGATCAGCTCCAAGGAGCTTAGTTTTTTTTCCAATATTGACCTGAGATTGGGGTACCATCAGTTGAAGGTAAAGTAAGAAGATGTTCCGAAGACCACGTTTAGTACAAGATATGGCCATTATGAATTTGTAGTAATGCCATTTGGGCTAACCAATGCACCTGCTGTATTCATGGACAAAATGAATAGAATTTTCCAAGAGTTTATGGATAAGTTTGTGGTTGTTTTCATTGATGATATTTTGGTGTTTTATAAAAGTAAAGAGGAGAATGAATGAAATTTAAGTCTTATTTTGCAAACCTTAAAAGAAAATAAATTGTATGGGAAATTCAGAATGTGTGATTTTTGGTTGCAACAAATTTCTTTCCTTGATCATATTGTTTCTAAAGATGGGAAAACTGTTGATCCTACAAAAATAAAGGTTGTTGAAGAATGGCCAAGACCCACAAATGTAACTGATATTCGTAGCTTCCTTGGTTTGGCAGGCTATTACTGATGGTTTGTTAGAAATTTTTCATGGTTATCCAGTCAAATGACTACGCTAACACAGAAGGGTGTTATGTTTATCTGGACAAAAGAATGTGATGATTGTTTTCAGGAGTTGAAAATAAGATTGGTGAATGCTCCAGTTTTGGTACATCCTTCCAGGAATGGTGATTTTGTTATCTACATTGATACTTCATTGAATGGAATTGGTTGCGTCCTAATGCAGAATGATCAGGTAATTGCCTTTCCTTCACGCCAGTTGAAAATTCATGAGGTAAATTACCTTACACCTGATTTGGAATTAGCTGCTGTTGTTTTCGCTTTAAAAATTTAGAGGCATCATTTTTATGGATTAAAGTGTGAAATATACATTGACAACAAAAGTTTAAAGTATATGTTCACTCCGAAAAAATTGATCATGAGACAGAGGAGATGGCTGGAATTAATCAAGAATTATTATTGTACAATTCATTTCCATCTGTGAAAAGCAAATAAAGTGGTTGATTCTTTGAGTCGAAAAAGAAATGCTTCATTAACAATGTTGCGTTTCGAACGTGATCCATTGGTCAAGAATTTGATGAACTTTGGAATAGATGTTATTGGTGAAGGATGTTCATCTGTTTTGTTTCAGGTATCAGTGAAATCATCTCTATCAGACAGAATCAAGCAAGCACAGAAGCAAGACAGTGAGTAGCAGAAAAAGGTAGAGCTGTTTCAGAAGGGTAAGTTGCCTGAATTCAACATTGATAATGATTGTCTTTTGAGATTTGGGAAGAGATTGTGTGTGCCTTGTGATTCACAACTGAAGAGAGAGTTTTTATGTGAAGATCATAGTTCTCCATTTTCAGTTCATCCTAGTATTACTAAGATGTAAAGAGATCTACGAGAGTATTACTGGTTGGATGGAATGAAAAGATATTTTTCTGATTTTACAATGATGTGTTTGAATTGTCAACAACATAAAGCAGAGCGAAAGTTACCGAATGGGAGGGTTCAGCCTTTACCAGTACCGAAGTGGAAATGGGAGAATATATCCATGGCCTTCGTTGTGAGATTGCTGAAGACACCTCAAGGTAATAATGCAATCTGGGTTAATGTTGATCGCTTGACTAAATCTTCTCATTTCCTTGCTATACGAGATACTTTTTCCCTAGATCAACCTTCTCATTTGTATCTAAAAGAGATAGCCAGGTTACATGGAGTTCCTATCTCTATTATATCAGACCGTTATCTCAGGTTCACTTCTAACTTTTCGAAAGGAGTTCAAAAGTCGTTGGATACTGAATTAAATTTTAGTACAGCTTTTCATCCTCAATCAGATGAGATGTCAGAACAAACTTTTCAGACTTTAGAGGTTATGATCTGTGCTTGTTTGATGGATTATCAGGGAAGTTGGGACCAACATCTTTATTTGGTATAGTTTTCTTAAAATAAAAGTTTTCATTCCAGTATACAGATGGAACCTCTTGAGGCGTTATATGGGAAGCGGTGTTGAACTCTATCTTTTTTGGATGAAGTGGGTGAAAGGAAGTTGATAGGACTAGAATTGGTAGATGAGTTGGCAGAAAATGTTCAGTTGATACAGAAACACATGAGAATAGCTCAGAGTAGGCAGAAGAGTTGTGCAGACAACAGGAGGAAGGATCTCTCTTTTGAGGTAGGTGATCATGTTTTTCTCAAAGTTTCACCATTGAAAAGTGTGATGCGATTTGGTAAGAAATGAAATCCGAGTCCAAGGTTCATTGGACCATATGAAATTTTAGAGATATTTGGATTAGTTGCATACCAAGTGTCTTTACCTCCATGTTTATCTCATGTACACAATGTTTTTCATGTTTCATTGTTGAGAAAGTATATGCCAGATTCATCTCATGTTTTGAGTCCAGAGGTAGTTTAGTTGGAAGAGAATCTATCTTATGAGGAACAACCGGTCCAGATTATTGACCACAGAGAGAAAGTGTTGCGTAATAAGGTGATTCATCAGGGAATGGTTTTTTGGAAGAACCACATGAGTTAAGAGGCTACATGGGAATCTGAAAATGTAATGAGGGATAAATACCCCCACTTATTCGATAAATAAATAAATTGCGGGGAAGATAATTTCTAAAGCGGGGAAGGATGTAACATCCCAAGTAAGTAATGAATAATATATATTCTTATCTATGTATATTCATTATTAGATAGTGTTTTAGAGGCTTAAAATGAGAATAAATCCAATCTTAAGCATGGAATACACTAATATTTTTAAATGATTGTTTTACTTCCTTTTGATGGAGAACCATTTTTAAATCTATCTTTTGAATATTTTATAAACTCTATTTTCCAAAATATACATATTCTTTATGATTGGGACATTTAAATTTACTTTGGATAAATTGTTGGTATTTTTCTGAGAATGTTCATTTTTTAATGAATAGTGAAAAATACTGCATTTTACATCAAAACTGCTTTTTCATATAATTTAATTATATGGATAGATTATCTTTTTAATCGGATTTATAGTGTAAATAGAATATTTTTTTACAATTTAATCCAATAGTGTCCATTATAATTAATTTCACTTAGGAATTGGGCATAAACTAATGCCAAACTTTTCATTGATATTGTTTCAAAAAAACCTGCTAATTGTTTTGACAACGGGAATTATTTTTAAATTAATTATTGCAATTTATGTGTTTGGAATTTGGTAAAATGGATTAAATATTTGTAATCAGAAGGTCCAAATTATGTAATCAAGACTCTTTTGTTTTTGGACATTATGAATAGAAACGATGGTAATTATCTTTAATTCTCTTGATTAATTAGTAATCGGGTAGTTAAGGATAATAAAATAATATCATAATAATAAAAAATGACCCCAGAATGTGGCCTAATACTTTTGGATGTGTCATGGACGACCATGGGATTCCTAGTTCCAAACTTGGGGACCCAGTGGAATCTCCTTTGTGTGATAATGACTTTTTATCTTTTTATTTTTAAAGAAAGTTAAATATAACAAAGAATGTGTCACCTGAGTAAAACATTTTTAATTTTGTCTAAATGAATGATATTTTGGACTATAGATATTAATTGGAAAGATAAAAAGATTTCCTACATCATAGTATTTTTTTATAATTTTTATACATGAAATAAGTTAAATTATTTATGACATCAAGATGATGCAGCGATTACCTCTTTAATGAATGATTTAAATAAAATGAAATGATAATGTAATGTATAAGATATAAACATGTCAAATACCTATTAGATGAGTTTATTTCAAAATCTTATCATCTTATCCTCCAAATAAATCAATGCGTGTCCTTTAAAATTCGAAAATCATTTGAAAATAAAGTAACCTTTTATAACTTTTCAAGACTGCCCCTCCTCTCCTCTTATAAAAGGCCCCCACTTCTACCACCTTACCCACAATCTTCAATCCTTTTTCTCGGCCAAACCCTTCCCATATTGTCTCTCCACATCCCTCTATTACTCCTAGAAGCCTCACATTGGGCAGAAGTCTTCCCAAGGAAGCCTTTGAGCTCAAATCAAAGAGAGTTACCCGATTTTAAGGCAATGTCTTCACTTGTGTTCTTTTGTTTTATTTTGCTTCTCCAACCCCCTAAACACTTTTTATTAATTTATTTTGTAAAACCTATAGTATATTCAATATAATAGGATGTTTTATAATAATAATTCAAGATAAACTTACAAAAACCTATATCTAATGGTTAAAGAACATACTGTTTCTGTGGATGGTGAATTTCTGCCTCACGAAACGATGATTGTTCAATATTCTTATAACACCTTCAAAGGTGGCCATAAAGATGTCACTATATTTATATATGACATATAACATGTTTATGTTTTCTTTAAACTTCTGTATTTTTCATTTGTGGCATACCTTTATGGCTTCCATTATGGGTATACGTGATATCTTCCTTTTAAGAAGTGCACACTACCGCCCCCTCAATGTGATTTGATTCGTTAAAACCATATGTGGTACGTATAAAGGATAGATTTAATGATATAATATATGATAACATACTAGAATTAATATACTATTCTGTATCATTGTGTTTTAATTCCATTAAATATGAAATAGAACTGGATGTAGCATTTATGCGTACGTACGGCTTACCGTCTCCATGAACGGTGCATTTCATTTCTTACATCTAAATGTTATGTAATATTATAAATGCATGGATATACTGGATATATATGATATATATGATATCTACATAATGAATATAATTCTAGATATAGTGGATATTTTACCACATGAACAACTTGTAATTATAAATAGTTTATTTTTGACTCAAGTACCAATGATCGTGAAAACGACCGTTATTAACATAAATAATAACATAGTGTTCATGACATGGTAATAAGTGATATAAAAGGAATAATTAAATTGAAAAAGGTTATTAAGAAATTATAAATTAACTCAATTTTATTATTCAGGAGATTAAGGAACGATCGAGTCAAGTCGGATACGAGGTAAGGGAACTTCATAACCCAATTTCTGTTCCTTGGGTTAATCTCCTACTATCAAATTATTTTATGATATTTTTAATTCCAATATTGTATTTATAATTTATTTATGTGTACATATTGTGAATACACATAATAGATCTATTTTATTTAAAAATGATCTTTTTAAGGGAATCCATCTCAATCTCCTTTCATTGAGGCATATTTTGTTTTACACACAACTTTCATTTATACGGTGTATAAACCCCTTTGATTTTTAATATTATTAAAAAGGAATATTTTTATACGAAACATTTAATAAACGACAAAAGGGAATGTTTTTTTGTCATACGTATGCGGCGACAATGACTTCTCCTCCACCGTGACCATTATTTTTGTTTCGGCTTCCTCTACAAGCCATAACCTAGCATTTTTTTTAAAATAAAAAATAAATACCATGTATTACTTTTCTTTTATTTTGGTATTGAAAATAGTTTTCATTGTGTTTTTTCATTGCGTTGTATTTTTATCTTGTGATAGAAATGCGGAAATGTTATGTTTCCTTTATGCAGGTTTTACGTGATACAATTATGTTATGGTTCTTGGGAATTGTTATGAAGACGGGTGGTTCCGTGATAAACTAAGGACGGGTGAGCCTGATATAGATCTCTAATGCATTGGGTAACGCAAAGGGGATAAACTTTAAGGTTTCACCGAAGAGATTTAGGGAATATACTGTGATGGGTATTCCAAACGTAACCAAGAGGGTTACTCCTTACGTAAGAATGTTATGAATGCCTCAATTTACCTTTATGTCTTTTGATTTATAATTTTTATTCTTGATTTGATGAGGTATGTTAAAGTGCTTATGTTTTATGAGTAAAGTATGATTTCATTGATTCTTACGTATACATGTACTCATGTTTCCATTCCATATTTTTTATATCCCTTACTGAGCTTTTTATGCTCATCCCAAGTTTTTTAAATGTTTTTAACAGGTCAAGGGAAAGGTACATGATGTGATGTTAGTATGAAGGAGGTGTCAAGAAAGAATCCATGTTTTATATTAAATATGTTTCCATTGATGGAAAAAATGAATACTATCTTTTATGTAACCACTTTGTTTAAATGTGGAATGTAATGCACGTTTTATGATCTAATTCTCTAAAACTCTAAACCGGAAAAGATCCTCAACGTGTATTCTTGAAGTAACTCAAGATTAAGTAAGGATTAAGTCTAGGGACTTATACCCATAGCCCAAGATACGGGTGAAAAGGTGTATTTAGGCCAATTGGGTCCGGACTGAGGTCTGACCCAGTCCGCGAGTCCGACTCGGTCCTGAAGGGAGTGGCATGGGCTGAGGGGTGGCCCAGCCCGAGACGATGTCACAATCTGAGGTGTGGCCCAGCCTAAAGGTGGCATAGACAGAGTAAGTGGCCCAGCGGCCATGTTGGACCAACGACCCGGATAGGCTGGCGGCTCGGTATGCCTAGCGACCCAGTGGCCCGGCGGCCCGGTGGCCAGGCAGCCCGGTGGGTCGGCGGCCCGCTGGCCCGGCGGGGGTCTGCCTTATCCGTGGTCAGGGGGAAACCGTGCACCCCCTGGCTTACCGAATGGATTTTCTGTTCTAGTGGGAGCCAAAACCGATGCCAGGTGGCGCCGGTCCAGCACACGTGGGACCTACTGGGTACCGCTCCTCCATGGAGGCCGAGTGGCCAGCCGCTCGGCCTACTCCACTGTGGCCCACACTGGTCGCGGCTCCCCTACTCTGCGTGGCGCGACGACACCCCACCACCTCCGATGTAACCCGACCTGGTAGCGGCTCCCCGCTCCTCTATGTTGTGCGACGACGCCACACTCACCGTCCGACTACCGTGGCCCATTATAGCCGTGGTTATGCACCATCGGTGTCGCGCGACGGCGCCACACCCCTTCACTGATGCCCACCCTGGATGTGGTGCCCTGGTGGCCTCTATGCGGAACGACAACGCCGCACGCCTCCACCACGGCATGTCCTAGCCTTGACCCTCCTTCCTCAAAGCACGGTGGTGTCACGCCCTCTTGGAGAGCCGGCGGCCATGCGCTGCCGGTTTCTTCACAGTCAGGCCATCACAGGCCACCATTTAATTTACCGCAGTCCATTCCCCCAGCAGTAGGATTGCGTGGCCACTATCTTCAACAAATGATAACAACAAAGGGGGAGGTTTGGGCCGTGTTCGTGCGTGCTTATCCCCCCTCATTATTGGCGTTATCAATCGGCAATTGTCATTCCAAAATATTGTAAGGCAAAGAATGAAAACGAATTGAACTCAAAACCCCTAGCTCATATGATGATGATAGTTGATGAATTTGTGGAAAGGCGACGTCGATTCATCAACATCAGGAGAAGTAGAGGATATCCGTCGTTGGCGGATGAGCGATCAGAGGTGACGTTATAGCATCCCGTCTTTTTATAACATAACTTTTCATTCCATTACACGGAACTGAGGATCTTTAAGGTTTAGTGTCTTGGAAACATGGAACGTAAAAAATGAAACAAAAAAAACATTCTTCTTAAACACTTGAAAGGCTTCTCCTCATGTTCACCCTAGGCTCATTACTGCATCTCATAACCTGGGGACATACATCAAAAGGAAGGGTGAGCAGAAGGCCCAGCAAGGGAAACAAGTGAAACATTTTACATATGAACTTGAGATACATCAATAAAGTCATGAAAAGAACTTTAATGTATGAAAATGAAATCATGAGGCATATCATAATAAAAATAAAACTTTTTCATAACTTGAAGATGTGGCTGCAACATTTAATATTGACAATCATTTCGTTTCACCAAGGTCCATCCCCAAGGTGTCGTTAAAAATTACCAAGGTTTTTCACCAAGGCATCGTTAAAATTGTAATCTCTAGTGGTTACATCATTACCCAATGCATTGGAGCGCTATCAGGGCGCACCCTTAAATTTGCCTTTATTATCATGTGAGCCACATATATCATCATCAAAACATTTCATAAATAACCCACATAGAATAAAATAAATGGGTTTCATTTCATAATCATAACGTTTTAAAAACTGCTTTAAAGACATGATCTTTACGTCACTTTAAACCCACGGAAAGGGAAAGCGGGTCTCATGTATGTAAATCCCAGAATTTAAAATGGAAAATTTTGATATATATGTGAATACCCTTGTATAAATAAGAGCTTTGAGTATTCACTTTATAACATAAAATAGTTTTTGAGAAAAGAGAGAGGCATTTTGAGGGGAAAATTCTGCAGCATAACGGCTAAGTTTCGGGGTTTTAGAAAACATTGAAATGAGAGGGGACATGGGTCAACCTCTCATAAATGATCCATAAAACAGTAGGGTGAAAGAATAAGAAGGACATATGGACATGGTAATGAAATTTTAGGGACATACCATTTGAAATGAAATACATGGAAGAAAAAAAAATTAGATTTCTCTTGTTAAAAATTCGGCAGCCTAACGGTGTTACTTAAACTTCAACAAAAACGATTTGAAAAGATCAAATAGGGTCTCTCATCATGTGAACATAAGAGTTCAGTATGATAGATATAGAGATAATTCCCCAACATAACAAAAATGAACTTGAAATAATTGACATGAAAGTAGATCTTCAAAACGAGAAGGGTGAAGAACCACTTAAAAATTCGGCAGCCTAACAGCGCCACATAAAACTTCAAAATACTGAATTGAAGCGATCAAATGGGGTATATCATCATGTGAAAATAAGAGTCCAGTATTATAGATATAGAGATCATACCCCAATATAACAAAAAGGAACTTGAAATAATTTACATGAAAGTAGAACTTCAAAACGAGAAGGGTGAAGAACCACTTAAAAATTCAGCAGCCTAACGACGCCACTTAAAACATCAAAATACTGAATTGAAGAGATCAAATGGGGTCTCTCATCATATGAACATAAGATTACAGTATGATAGAGATAGAGATCATACCCCAACATAATAGAAATTAACTTGAAAGACTTGACATGAAAGTAGAACTTTGAAAAAGAGAAGGGTGAGAGAATCCCTTAAAAAATTCGGCAGCCTAACGGCGCCACATAAAACTTCAAAAAAATTGAATTGAAGAGATAAAATGGGGTCTCTGATCATATGATCATAAAAGATCAGTATGATAAATTTAGAGATCATTCCCCAACATAATACAAAGAAACATGAAAGACTTGAATGAAAATAGAACTTGAAAACGAGGAAGGTGAAAGAATCCCTTAAAAATTCGGCAGCCTAACAGCGCCACTTAAACATTCTTAAAACGAATTGATGAGAGAAAGGGGGGGTCTCTCATCATATGAACATGAAATAGGAAGTAGGATGAATATAAAAGAACATCCTCCAACATAAGAACACGGAGTATAAAAGAAAAGACATAAAAGAGATTACTTGAAAAGAAAGAGAGAGGTCGGATCCCTTACCTTAAAATGTAACTCTTAAACCTCAAAGGTTGGGACCATGAGGGCTCGGGGGAACCTTGGGAGGACTCCTTGGGAGGTAATGAGACCAGAAATTCGTTGGGAATGAGTGGGGAGTCTAATGGATGAGAGGAGGGCTTGGTATTTATAGGGAAAGTGAGGGGACAAGGCATTAATGGCCAAGGGACACCTCACATAGGCTTTTCTCAAACCCATGTGCTCTCCCTTGTCATTTATCATGGAGTTAGGCCACATGGGGCCCCCAAAACAATAATTCATCACCCTTGGCCGGCCAACCCTCAAAAGATCTCATGACATCATCATGACACCGTTATGATGTCATTAAACATACCGAAACCCTAAAACGGTATTTTTACTATTCACTGAAAATTCAACTTTCTCAGAAAAATCCCAAAATTTCACATTAACCAAATATCAATGCTCTGATTTCAAAAATGAAATCCATTTTATAAAAATAATTTTCTAAATATTTTTAATTTAATTTTTAAATAAAAACACTATTCATCGAAAATTCATTTTTTTCAGAAAAAACCCCAAAAATTACCATAACATAATATCGATGCTCTGAGTTCAAAAATAAAGTCATTTTTATAAAAATAATTATCTAATTATTTTTAATTAAATTTTTAATTAAAAAACACTATTCACCCGAAAAAACTAATACTTGAATAATAATTAATGAAACCGTTATTTAACTATTTTATTGAATCACATTACTTAATCAAGGTGCCTAGATTATTTTAAAACATTCTTTAAGTGAGATTACTAATCCATTTGGTCATATTACTAATCCTAATCATAAAATCACTATTCATAATTTACTATTCATCAAAAATCAAGTTGATCTTATTAGACTCTAAATTTAGTACTGAACATAATTGTAGAAGACCATTTTTTGAAAATCATTACACATTTTTAATTATTTAGGGTTTACATAATCATATTTAAAATATCCTTTTTCTAAAATTCATCAAAAATATGCATACTATATTTATCCGGTCATTTCAAAATTCATAAACTTCATCATAAGAAGAAATCCCAATTTTTATTTAAAACAAGGATTACACAAGGTAGTTACGGTCTCGTTACATAACCCCTTATAATACCAGCATAGGACCTAAGAGTAAGGTGTGCTAGGGTGATAGAAGCTTGGGGCGGCTCAGTCAACATTGCCCGAGTAGTAATTTCTATCAGTTTGAACTTCTCACGAAGGCGATTTCGTTCCAGCTTCACATGATGAAGTTCGTCTTGGATTTGATCCAGAGCAAAGCCCAGTGGTGCTACCTCCTTCCCAAGCTCTGTTAGATGGGCTTCGATCGGTCCAAGACTACTAGGTGAGGCCATCGAATCTTCTTTCTATAATAATTAACCAAGATTACTTATATTTAGAGACAATAATCAAAACATTTTGTTAACAGCGGTCATGTTGACCGATAGTTATATAATAGTAAAAACCCACTGATCTCATTTTAATTATAATCATGTTTATCAAATAAAACATTTTTGTTGAGTATAACAATAACACCTAAAATTAGGGAACAAAATTTATTTAAAAATTTCGAGTCGTTACAATCTTCCCCCCTTAAAAAATTGCGTCCTCGCAATTTTAAAATTGGGTTTTGAAATTTCATTGAAAGTCCCACATCGGAAAAGGAGTCAGTAAAACTATTACTTTAAAATAAATAAAGGGAAGTACAATGGTCACCCGAGTTAACCCACACTAGGGTTCCATGTAGGAAAACATGGACATGGAGGAAAAAACAAAGGGTCAAGTTCTGAGGGAGAGTGATAGAGAACATGATTAGGAGAAAGTTAACCATGAGAAAATCCCAAACTTATGATGTGTGTAAACGTTCTTTGATTACCTAGTAGGAAACGTAAACCAACAACATTTTTGTTTTACGTTTCTTTTCATAATTTTGAGGATTTCATTTACTACATAGAACAAAAACATAAGAAAATATACCTACCTTCAAGTAGAGTTTCATCCTTTAACAAGTCCCTACCAACACTAATCTTTTCTCCAAATGATGAGAATTCAAAAAAACCTGGTCTCATAAAAGAACAAGAATCATCTTCTATAGAATCACATAATCTACAAAAGATTAACTATCTATTTCTTCTATCTTTAAACATTATCCCAAAAACAGAAAGGTTAAGGTAAAACAACTCTTCAAAAAGAAAGAATCCCATAGGAATGGAAAGTACTTTTAAATCATCAAAGTTCCATGGTACTACCCAAAGTTCATCATAGACCATTCCATAAATAACGGTCCTTAAAATTCCTCAAAACAAACCAAACTAAGATTGAAACCCAAATACAATAAGGATTTGATAACATAGTCTTCCAAAACAACTTCATTGTTCATCTCCAGACAACATCGACCACTCCTAACATCTTATAAAAAAGTAGCTAACCTAAACATATTTTACCCAAGATAGGTTAGTCATTCTTATAAGTAACCTAAATTACTATAAGTTCACCTTAAATTCATCGATTCTTCAAAATATAAGTCAACCTTACTTCTCAATGAAAATACCGTAGTAATCTATTTACCTCGATCAAATATGGTTCCCAAAATAATGAACGTCTTCCAAAATAATAATCATATTTTAATCCCCTAATCATCCCTGTCACATTAATACGAAAATCATCGCATTTCCTATCACATTGGTTGTCGGAACATGTTCTTCCATTTCCCACCATTAACTAAGAAGAGAAAGCATAATTAGGGGCTTAAGTACTTAGCTAATAATCATGAAAAGGAACTGAAAGCATATAAGGATAACTTGTATATGAAAGGTATACCCTAACTTGTGATCTCCTAGGTTCCCATCTAGGTTATGAATGATCATATATTCTTATGTGAACCTTTATTTTATTTTATCTTTGTTCCTTTAACAATGGTTCATACCAAGCTTATGAATTTACCAAAGCATATCCCCCGGGAGTGTCGTAACCAAGAGTGCAGCAAGGCCCGTTGTCGTGTACCAGTTCTCATTCGAGTCTAGCTCAAAGCGGTGTTTTCGGGTTTTACCCCTATGTACATCTGTGCCAGATCCACCTCTACCTGCTTGTATCCAGACAGGGATGTATTTGCTTGGCAACCCCTTACTAAATACTCTCCAAAATACCAGGAAGATTTCATATATTAAACATTTCTATAGGGCTCCTCCTAGATTTTCCATTTCCTAATTTCCACAAATAACTAAACCATCCTTTGATACCAACTATAGCATCCCGTCTTTTTATAACATAACTTTTCATTCCATTACACGGAACTGAGGATCTTTAAGGTTTAGTGTCTTGGAAACAAGGAACGTAAAACATGAAACAAAAAAAAACATTCTTCTTAAACACTTGAAAGGCTTCTCCTCATGTTCACCCTAGGCTCATTACTGCATCTCATAACCTGGGGACATACATCAAAAGGAAGGGTGAGCAGAAGGCCCAGCAAGGGAAACAAGTGAAACATTTTACATATGAACTTGAGATACATCAATAAAGTCATGAAAAGAACTTTAATGCAAGAAAATGAAATCATGAGGCATATCACAATAAAAATAAAACTTTTTCATAACTTGAAGATGTGGCTGCAACATTTAATATTGACAATCGTTTCGTTTCACCAAGGTCCATCCCCAAGGTGTCGTTAAAAATTACCAAGGTTTTTCACCAAGGCATCGTTAAAATTGTAATCTCTAGTGGTTACATCATTACCCAATGCATAGGAGCGCTATCAGGGCGCACCCTTAAATTTGCCTTTATTATCATTTGAGCCACATATATCATCATCAAAACATTTCATAAATAACCCACATAGAATAAAATAAATGGGTTTCATTTCATAATCATAACGTTTTAAAAACTGCTTTAAAGACATGATCTTTACGTCACTTTAAACCCACGGAAAGGGAAAGCGGGTCCCATGTATGTAAATACCAGAATTTAAAATGGAAATTTTTGATATATATGTGAATACCCTTGTATAAATAAGAGCTTTGAGTATTCACTTTATAACATAAAATAGTTTTTGAGAAAAGAGAGAGGCATTTTGAGGGGAAAATTCTGCAGCATAACGGCTAAGTTTCGGGGTTTTAGAAAACATTGAAATGAGAGGGGACATGGGTCAACCTCTCATAAATGATCCATAAAACAGTAGGGTGAAAGAATAAGAAGGACATATGGACATGGTAATGAAATTTTAGGGACATACCATTTGAAATGAAATACATGGAAGAAAAAAAATTAGATTTCTCTTGTTAAAAATTCGGCAGCCTAACGGTGTTACTTAAACTTCAACAAAAACGATTTGAAAAGATCAAATAGGGTCTCTCATCATGTGAACATAAGAGTTCAGTATGATAGATATAGAGATAATTCCCCAACATAACAAAAATGAACTTGAAAGAATTGACATGAAAGTAGATCTTCAAAACGAGAAGGGTGAAGAACCACTTAAAAATTCGGCAGCCTAACAGCGCCACTTAAAACTTCAAAATACTGAATTGAAGCGATCAAATGGGGTATATCATCATGTGAAAATAAGAGTCCAGTATGATAGATATAGAGATCATACCCCAATATAACAAAAAGGAACTTGAAATAATTCACATGAGAGTAGAACTTCAAAACGAGAAGGGTGAAGAACCACTTAAAAATTCAGCAGCCTAACGGCGCCACTTAAAACATCAAAATACTGAATTGAAGAGATCAAATGGGGTCTCTCATCATATGAACATAAGAGTACAGTATGATAGATATAGAGATCATACCCCAACATAATAGAAATTAACTTGAAAGACTTGACATGAAAGTAGAACTTTGAAAAAGAGAAGGGTGAGAGAATCCCTTAAAAAATTCGGCAGCCTAACGGCGCCACATAAAACTTCAAAAAAAATTGAATTGAAGAGATAAAATGGTGTCTCTCATCATATGATCATAAAAGATCAGTATGATAAATTTAGAGATCATTCCCCAACATAATACAAAGAAACATGAAAGACTTGAATGAAAATAGAACTTGAAAACGAGGAAGGTGAAAGAATCCCTTAAAAATTCGGCAGCCTAACGGCGCCACTTAAACATTCTTAAAACGAATTGATGAGAGAAAGGGGGGGTCTCTCATCATATGAACATGAAATAGGCAGTAGGATGAATATAAAAGAACATCCTCCAACATAAGAACATGGAGTATAAAAGAAAAGACATAAAAGAGATTACTTGAAAAGAAAGAGAGAGGTCGGATCCCTTACCTTAAAATGTAACTCTTAAACCTAAAAGGTTGGGACCATGAGGGCTTGGGGGAACCTTGGGAGGACTCCTTGGGAGGTAATGAGACCATAAATTCGTTGGGAATGAGTGGGGAGTCTAATGGATGAGAGGAGGGCTTGGTATTTATAGGGAAAGTGAGGGGACAAGGCATTAATGGCCAAGGGACACCTCACATAGGCTTTTCTCAAACCCATGTGCTCTCCCTTGTCATTTATCATGGAGTTAGGCCACATGGGGCCCCCAAAACAATAATTCATCACCCTTGGCCGGCCAACCCTCAAAAGATCTCATGACATCATCATGACACCGTTATGATGTCATTAAACATACCGAAACCCTAAAACTGTATTTTTACTATTCACTGAAAATTCAACTTTCTCAGAAAAATCCCAAAATTTCACATTAACCAAATATCAATGCTCTGATTTCAAAAATGAAATCCATTTTATAAAAATAATTTTCTAAATATTTTTAATTTAATTTTTAAATAAAAACACTATTCATCGAAAATTCATTTTTTTCAGAAAAAACCCCAAAAATTACCATAACATAATATCGATGCTCTGAGTTCAAAAATAAAGTCATTTTTATAAAAATAATTTTCTAATTATTTTTAATTAAATTTTTAATTAAAAAACACTATTCACCCGAAAAAACTAATACTTGAATAATAATTAATGAAACCGTTATTTAACTATTTTATTGAATCACATTACTTAATCAAGGTGCCTAGATTATTTTAAAACTTTCTTTAAGTGAGATTACTAATCCATTTGGTCATATTACTAATCCTAATCATAAAATCACTATTCATAATTTACTATTCATCAAAAATCAAGTTGATCTTATTAGACTCTAAATTTAGTACTGAACATAATTGTAGAAGACCATTTTTTGAAAATCATTACTCATTTTTAATTATTTAGGGTTTACATAATCATATTTAAAATATCCTTTTTCTAAAATTCATCAAAAATATGCATACTATATTTATCCGGTCATTTCAAAATTCATAAACTTCATCATAAGAAGAAATCCCAATTTTTATTTAAAACAAGGATTACACAAGGTAGTTACGGTCTCGTTACATAACCCCTTATAATACCAGCATAGGACCTAAGAGTAAGGTGTTCTAGGGTGATAGAAGCTTGGGGCGGCTCAGTCAACATTGCCCGAGTAGTAATTTCTATCAGTTTGAACTTCTCACGAAGGCGATTTCGTTCCAGCTTCACATGATGAAGTTCGGCATGGATTTGATCCAGAGCAAAGCCCAGTGGTGCTACCTCCTTCCCAAGCTCTGTTAGATGGGCTTCGATCGGTCCAAGACTACTAGGTGAGGCCATCGAATCTTCTTTCTATAATAATTAACCAAGATTACTTATATTTAGAGACAATAATCAAAACATTTTGTTAACAGCGGTCATGTTGACCGATGGTTATATAATAGTAAAAACCCACTGATCTCATTTTAATTATAATCATGTTTATCAAATAAAACATTTTTGTTGAGTATAACAATAACACCTAAAATTAGGGAACACAATTTATTTAAAAATTTCGGGTCGTTACAGACGTAGTCGAAGTCAGAATTCTTCGTGGTCGACTCCTCTCATGGTACGGTTTAAGATCGAAGAAATAGTTCGTCATTTTTTGGTGGATGACTAAGAGGCATTATTCACATTTTACATTGAGAGGATGATGTTTTCAAAGTTCTTCCATGTCCTCTCTCAATGTCCCACCCAAATGAGTGTTGCCAACCCCAAAATAAAATAATAGGCTATCTATTATTTTAATGGTTGGAAGGAATTCAAATGGATTCAAAAATAGTTTAATTAATTTGAGAAACTGAACCAAATAAATGAGGTGGGTTGGCTCAATTTAATGGTGTTGGAAGGTGAAGAATTTTCTCCCACATAAATGGGGGGTTAAAGGAGGTTTAAAGCCCATGTCGGACCCAGCAAGGATATCCTCCCAAGGGAGGTTACGTGAGGGTCGGCCCCACCACCATTACCTCTTATGGGAGGTTATGGTGTGGTGGCCCCCACCTCTAACCTCCTCTTGGAGGTATAACTAACAAAAAATAAAAATAATTTAACTCTTATATTTATTTAAGTTCATTTAAAACCCCCCAAAAACAAACTTCCATTCACGTTAGAAGACAACTACGGTGACAGTTTGAGTAAGAAATAGCTGACGCTACGATTTCAATCGTGCCCTCAAATTTCAATTCCGAGCACCGGTTCAAATCATATAAAATAATGCTCGTACGTTTACTGAAAATTCCCAAACAAAACTTCAGAAATTGATTCCGAGCACACCGGGCCTCGGAATCAAGCGCCGTATATTTTCTCGGACTCGTAAAATTAACTTGTATTTATGAAAAAAAATTCCCTGGAATTTCTGAGTCTTTACATATATATATTAAACATTAATAAGGGAACATAACACAAATATAGACTTTGAAGAAAAGTATAGAAGAAAATCCTATAATTTTGGTTAGGGAGATACTATGTGTGTATTCCTAGAAATACATACAAGTCTGGATAATACTAGTAGATGTTACACTCGAACAAATGTACTTAGGGGGACAGAATTTGAAAATGAAATGTAGACCTAACATGTGCGTAACATGGTACATTACTATAGGACTTATTGGGCACCTGGTTTGACACTTCTAGGGGGTGATGTATAGGATTGATATCTTTTTAGTTAAACAAATTATGAAGGATTTGAATGTAAATATGTCCCTCAAAGAAACCAAAGTTAATGATCCGTTGATTTTCGATGAATTAATCTATTTAATATAATATACCATAATTGAGATTATACATTGTAATTTTATGATCTAATCTAGTATGTTCCATGTTTTAGAATTGGTACCCTGAATTATGAATGGTATCCATACACATGTAAAATGTAGACATTCCCCTACTTAAGAAACCAATATATCTAGAAATTGGAATTGAGAAATCTATGGATTTATTTTGGAAGCTTAATAATTTTATAAAAAATAAACTATATTTATTGGAGAAACCAATTCCATAATGATATTATTATATGTTGGATCACTTTATGTGATTGAATCCCCCATCATATAGTGGGAGTACCAATCCAATTTTAGTTATTAAATTGATTACATATCTAGAGAATTTATTCATGGCCTTGTGAGGTTGTTAAAAGGGAAAAGGCAACACATGTATTATATTGTCTCAAAAGAGATGCTGATCAATGGTGGTTGTTGATCTAGAATACAATGAAGGAAGAAGAAATTAAACTCATGCAATGGAGAAATTTTTAGGAGACAATCTATAATATATAATTCCCTCATTATTAAAATATTATGATGAAGAGGAAGTAAATTATCTTATGGAAAAAGGAAGCATAATGTGTTAATGATTATAAATCCACCTTTACAAGGTTATCTAGGTATGATATAGAATATATATCCATCATGGAGGCTAAGAGTGATTGGTTTTTGGAATGAATTAAGATTCTTTATCTAAGGGAATTTGTCTCCCAAAATATTTATTCATATAATGAACTAGTTTTTTTGGATATCATTATAGAGAAATAATTCAATAAGTATTATGGATTTAAAGGTAAATAATAGAAAAAGAGGACAAAAGAGAAAATTATGGACAATTGGAAGATGAGAATGAAGTCTTTTCTTATATTTGATAATTTTGGAAACACCTTAGTACTTTCTTGAAGGTAATTAGAGTTTCTATTAGTGTGGATAAAAACGAAACCAAGCTCATGATTTTAAGGAAAATAATGTAAATTTTATTGTGTAGTGATTCCTACAAAAGGATATGGGGTACTACGAAAATGAATTCCCAATGAATCATGGGAATATACCACCAAAAAAATGGATCAAATTTGTGATTATGTTATTCATAAAATTCAAGTGAAACAGTTATTATTATTGTATTTGGATTCAGTAATTATTTTATTTTAGTATTTTATTATCTAATTTCTGGTTATAAATGTAATTAAATATATAAGTATTTTACTAAAAAAATATTAATTAAACATTTGAGATAATATGTTGAATGGTAATAGGAAAAATGATTATGTTATAAGTAGAACATTTGGAAATACTTGGTTGTGGGAATGATAACAATTAATATTTTCCTGATGTTGAGAAAATTATTTTTTAATGAAAAGATTATTTATATGGATATAGTAAATTGTATTCCACTAACAACCTTGGAACTGATTATACTATTTTGGATCATAATACCTTCAAGGTTCATATGTTTTACTAATTATGAAGTGGTTTAAGTTGAACATTGGATGAGGTTTTAGAGATTATTGTGCCGATTCATAATATGATGGAATTTTTCCTATGAAACAAAGTATAAATAGTTCATGGTATGACCAATGGATAAGATTTTATTTATCGAAAAATTTCTAGTATTTGTATTTTCTTCTATTCGTAGAGAAATAAACAATTACACCACTCTAAAAACTAGTTTTTAAACAAAAATGAATTGATGTTGTCATCATTCGTGATGATATCAATGACCATTCTTCACACCTATGGCTATTGGTTTTATGGTCATAAACATTCATCTGAATATTTTATATATACCACCATGCTTGAATTACACTAACTATTTATTTATTTTCCCCCTTTATAAATTGGAATTAGGGGTGACCTTATCTGTCTTCTTTAGAACATTATAGTTTGACTTTTCATCCATATTCATGTTTTCAATACCATGCTCCTATTCAGAATCCTAGTTTTTTGGTGGACTTTTCATTTTCATTTACTTTTCATTAATAAGATATTTTATTAAATCTATTTATGATAATGGTTATTAATCAATATTATTTTCAAATATCAAACTATTTACTTTCTAGATCAAGTCTCAATTGTAAGGATGAAATTTTTTATAGGTGGGGATAATGTAACTTCCCAAGACTATAAAATATTTCCTTTTTAGAATAAATTTAATTTTATTCTTCGGTTTATTTATATGAATCACCATGTTAATATTTTGTTACACATAGAATAATGTATATATTTTTCTATGAAAAACACTGAGTTAATATGTCTTTGCACACAATAATTACTTTCTTTGATGGCTTATGTAACATGCATTAATGAGTTTTACCAAATAATAATATATTGTAA
Organism: Viscum album; assembly: GCA_963277665.1. Classification (NCBI taxonomy): domain Eukaryota; kingdom Viridiplantae; phylum Streptophyta; class Magnoliopsida; order Santalales; family Viscaceae; genus Viscum; species Viscum album. Next base: position 560,016,785 of record OY728142.1, read on the forward strand.
AAATTATTATGATTCAATATAATAAGAAAAAAATCAAGCCATTAATTTTGTGGTAGTGAAAATAATTAACTTACTTATGAAAATAGATGGTTGAATTAATTTGTTACAAAGAAAGTATAAATTAAGATAATAACCAATGAAATATTAACAAATTTTTTAATAATAACTATTTATATGATCATAAGGTAATTTTATCATAATAAATTAAATTAATTAGTATTAGTGAATAATATTAATTAATTATATATATTTATAAATTATATATAGTCTATAAAATATTTTTTATATTCATCCAATAGATTTCATAAGCCTATGATATGAATAAATGTAGTTATACGCTTTATAATTGTACTTTTCTGAAAAAGAAATTTTACCATCCATTAATAGAGAACCAATTATAAATCCAATTTTTTAAAATTTAAAAAATTTACACACACAATTAAACTTAATTTATTAAATAATAACAAAAATTTTATCTTGGGGTGGATTTATTTTATTTTTCTATGTGGTTTCATTTTTTGAGGAATTGTTAAATTTTTTGAATTATAATTGATTGTGTTTTTGCATCTAATTAAATTATAATGACAATTTTTTTGTATTAAAGATATATTATATCATTGTTACATATATGTATCCATTTCAGGTAATTATAATCATTTTATCATTTAAAATGTATATAAAAACCTAGAAAAATTTTGAACTTTTTTACATTAAAACCCAACATTGTCATCCCATCTGTAGAATTCATTTTAAAATATGTTTTCCCACATATGTTATTGGATGTTTTAGAAATCGATATTATATTTTTTATCATAAGTATTTATAATTTCTAATACGATCAACATAATTTTGTTTTAAAATATTAGTGAATGTGATTAAAATTAATTATAGCAATTAAAGGAAAAAATGATTAACTAGGGACTAATACATAATAGTTTGAGCCATAATGACATATAAGTTGTCCAAAAGTAATTTTCTGTGATACATAGACCATATATTTCCTTTGAAACAATTTTTATCATTATTGGAGGCACATTATGTGAGGTAGACCTCTCAAAAGTTTTTTCCATTTTATATTTACAAGAATTTTACTCCCCCTTCACGGTAAAGAGGCAGTCACACCTCCCACTTATTAAGTACAATGAAGAAATTTTTTTCTCCCTATCATTGACAATATAATATCCAAAAATCCATCTCATAATCCATTAAGTATCACCTTGAGTATAAATCAATACATGTAATCCATTTGGTGAAAACCAAAAGGAGTTACCCAAAAAAATGTTAACATTCTTCAATGTGAATTTATGTGTTATTTGTTTCAACATACATTAATTTAAAATTATTAAATTATTATATAAAAATATAAATATAATACATATATTGAACGTTTTTTAATATAAGTTTTAGACTTTCATTGTAAATACCCCATTTTGAGTTACCAGACTCGGCCCTTACAAATGCATTAAAATTTGGGTTATAAAAGTATTCTAGAAATTAAAAACATTTCTTAAATTAGAGAATCTTTTATCTGTCTATGTTATATATAATTAGATACATGTAAAAAATGTCAACAAAATACAAATATTTAAAAAAATTATTCTTCAGCGTATTTCTTCCATAATAGGGTTACAACATCGTATGTTTACTGAACCTATGAAAGTGTTTATAATTTGTATGGTGAGTATAAAATGTCCTGTAATGGGTTTTAAAACAAAATTTTTAATTAATATTTTAAAAAAAATCATTAAAATACATGCTTCAAATCATTATATTAACATTTCTCATAACATGTCATCATCCTTTTCTTGAGAGATTCTCAAACAACTTTTAGGATAAACATTTTCTCTAAATTTTTAGATATATTCGAATGTTCCAAATAAAATTAATTATGAAATATGAAAAAAATTGAAAACAATTCTTGAAATGGAACCTTTATGTTAGAAAATTACCATACATATATATGTCATGTCAAGGGTACATATAGTAATTTACACATGAGGTAATATTGGTTCATAATTTTCACAGACAATGACATCATTTATCATTAAACACATAAATGAAAACCACAAAATGATAGATAAGTCTCTAACCTTAATATTTATCTTTTAAAAAAGACGATTTTCTATGAAAGTACATACTTTAGTAGAAAAAATTTTACATTGTGAATTTCAAAACGTATAACTAATTAATACATGTTCCTAAAAGAATGATCATTGACCATGGATATTATAGTAGTTAAATAATCACATATACTTTCGCTTACTAGTTTCATAAGGATGGAATAAATTATACGGTATATCATAATCGTACCATCAAGGCCTCATGTGAAGACCATAAATAACCGTACTATCAAGGACTCACACTAGGACCATAAATAACCATTCTATCATAGAATTGTTCCAAGACCGTAGTTTGTCTCATGATACCTACTGATGCACTGTGGGGCTAGAGTGGGCCCCAGAAGATACATAAGATGTCTTTTTATCCTTCATATTTCTAATAAAAATATATCATTAAATCAAAGTGTCCTACACAACTCTTAATTATTTTAATATTCATTATAGATAAAAATAAATTTATTGATAAATTCTTGAGGTATATAAACATTAAACAATCCAAAGTATCCCATAACGATTTAAAAGGTTTAATTATTAATCTATATAATGATATAAAAATAATCATCCCATAATTGATATATTTTATTCTATTTTTAATGCAAAAATTAGCATTATAGCGAAATAAATAAATACACACTCTCTAAAATTCATGGAAAGTCGTTTATAAATTCTTCATTGAAAATAACTAACAATGCATGACATACCATAAAAGTTGATCGCACTTTTTCACATGAAAATATAACGTGTTTCATAATTTCTCATTATATTATAAGATTAATATCATGTGATTTGAGAAAATGAAATGTCAGTAGTGATCTAAAATCATTAGTCATTGGTTTGGCTGTTGTTAAACGCTAATTATCATTTTTAAATAAATGATAAATAATAACTATACTTATGTTGATTATTGATAAATGAATATATATGTTTATAATTATATATATATATAACTATATATATAACAAAATATATATACATAAATTAGTATTTGTGTATGTTTTTTGAAGTCATAAAACTCTTTTAATATTTTAAAATAGGTACCCACTTATATGAACTCACCCACAAAATGGATTATAAATATGTGAAAATGTGTTTACATGCATGTAGTATTACACTTATACTCACATAATATATATCACCTTTATAGAAACAAATTTTGAAAACTATGTTAATTTATTAGTTCTTAAATATATGATTCATTGAAATGTAACCCTTGAAATATATACATATATATTCTGAAAATATTTAGATATATATTTGAATATATGAATGCATATATACTTATGTATGTATTTTCTGGTAAACAAAAACATAACATGGTAATAATATATAATTATTAGAAACTCTAATACTTTAGATATTGATCATCTAAAACATGAAAACATTATGTGTATTCCATTATTGTTAAGAAGATATGCTATTAACATATACATATATAGATATATGAGTATATATATACATATATTTGATTACAAAATAAAAAAATCCCTTACAAAATATGTTTTATCATAAATAGAAATACTAATTACCTTGTTTATTCAGATTAGGATAGGGATGATTGTTCTGAAACTGAGAGATAGAGAGAGATCTTGACATAAGAAATGATTCAATGGCACATCGTATGCAATGTGAAGTTTTAAAAACCCAATGTTAAAATTTTTTGTAAGAAAAAAATGTTAATCAAACCAAAATATTGATTAGAACAAATTCTACATGCAATAGGGTTAATTGACACCCAAAAATATAAAGAAGAATCCTTGAGAGGTATTTAAGTCAGTGATGGTGATTTTGACTTAAAATAACCACCCCTATTTGAAATTATTGAAGAGGACACGATGAGGGTGGAACAGATTGTGTCATGGGAAAGAGGTTATGATGAGGGGATGATGGATAATGGTGCGATGGAGACTTGATTTGTTAAGCATAGGGAAAGAAGGATAAAATAATGGATGTCTAGGATCAAAACTGATCAGATCGAAGTGTTAGAATTAACCCTAAATAATTTTAACAAAGGGGTTGGGAGTGTAAGGAATGGATGGCCTGAATAAGGTTGTGGGTATTTATTGGGTGACTAGGAGAAGTCCTTGAATTCTAAGGAGACAAATTGTTGAGATTAGAATGGAAAAGGATTGGATGAATACAATAGTTATTGCATTTTTAATTTGGATGAACGACCTAAATTAAAGAGATGATGGATTATACGTTCAACATAAACACGTGACAATAAAATGGGTGGCTGGTTTTGAACCTGGGATTGGTGTGGATTGGCAGGATCTCATGCGACAAGATCCTGCAGCTGAGACTGAACACTACAGAAAAAATAACCCCACATCGAAATGGAGTGGGTTATCAAGGCTACCTTATAAGCCTCATCATGAAGCATTTCCATTTGGTGATAGAAAAATAAACTCATGGGGTCCTTATGCATGGGACCCCACCCACGGGCACTCATCCCTCACTCTACTAATTCTTGATTAAGACCTACACATAGGTTTTTGTGTTTGTTTCCTAATCTATGAATTCCTGGTTCACCTACTAATTTATCATCCTTGGGCATGAGTAGACGCTTCCTTGATGGGGTTAACCCCTTGTGGATTCTTCTTCATACTTGAGGTGTCCCTAGACAAGTGTTGGTTGAAAATTTTTTACACGTTAAAATCTATAATTTAAAACAAATTATACATAGAACAAATTTTGTCTATAATTATATTTTTTTTAATTCTCTTATTAACACCCTTTATTACACTTAACTACTTAAACATACATCATTACTTAAAAAATCTTTTAAATAAAAACTATTTCCATCTTAATTTAAAATACTGAATACACATAACCATGTTGTAAAAAATCATGGTATTATTTAAAAATATTTTTAATCACTAATACACATAATATAGTATTTTGTATTACACATGTAATTAATTTAAAAACTAATTACATTTTAAAAAATATTATTTAATCAAAATCAATGGCTATAAAACCCAATGGTCACTTGTAAATATCATCAACTAATTATAATAGTAATTTTAATACATATAAATACTTGTGAAAGGTATTCAAATATCATTTCTTGTTTCAATAGAATGGTGCTTTATATCCCTTTGAGTCGTTATATTTTCTTTTGTTATCAATATTTATTTTTATTATTATAGTGGATTCAAAGGATGAAGGCTATTTAATTTGACTTATTTTGTTGTGGGGTGGTTTTTTATTTATTCAACTAGGTCTTATGATAAATTTTATTGTGTAGTTGTGATCTTTTGTATCCATATAATATTTCAATTTTTGAAAAATGTTTTTCCCTTTTGCATTTTGTATTTGAAAAAAATACGGTAATTCTCATTAAAACAACAACAACAACAACAACAACAACAATAATAATAATAATAATATGTAAAATATTATTATAGTTATAATTAGGTTTGAGACATTACATTCTCCCCCTTAATAACATCTCACACTCGGAATTATATTATATTCATACACTCCCATATGTAACAACCTTCTAAAATCATCCTCGATGTCTGTACAAAACTTATTTTATAATTATTAAATAACAAAATTTGAATGAAAATAATTTAATTTTATGATTTACTATCTCCAAAACCCAGGAAATACACTAATGAAATCTGTTGGATTCACAAGTTTATTTTTAGTTCCTCAATTTCATTGACACAGGTACACCTCAACCAACTACGATAAAACCCGCGCATAAAACACTGGGGTTTACAAAGGGTGGAATGGGTTGTGTAGAGATTAGAGATTTCAGAATGGAGTCATTCCATATAGACTTGTTGAACTAATTATTTTATAATGTTTCTGATGTCATATAGTCTCCCATGTATACTAAAATTCAGAACATTGAACAAATAGGTTGCACGAAGGACACCCATTATTACAGCTTCATAGAATAGTCCTAATTCTAGGTAATTTTTAGATATAGTTATACATTCGAAGAGACCATCATGATACTTTAATCTTTGATTATAATCTACAAGTTGATCATTTTCCATATGTTGATAGACATAACTTTCTCAATGGTATAATCAAAGGATATTTGGGTTGGTAGACACTTAGTAGAGGTGTTTTCCAAACAAACGTAGGATTTAAAAAGGTTGGTATTTTGTTGAACATGAATTGACAAATATGGTCTCAAGAATCTATGTAAGAATAGAAAATAATACATCTTGTTAGACCTATTATTCCATTTAAAAATTATAAAAATGTAATTTCAGTTAATAAAACATTTTTAATTAGTAGCTTATTCAAATTTTCCAATGTTCACTAGTCACTTCCTTTAATACAATCTTTAAAGACTCCACCCAAGCAACCTGACATAAGCCAAAAAAACAGTTTTTAATTTTTTTTATAAAAGTATTATGAAATAAATAACAATTATTAAAAAAGATGATGTTTTACTTGTATATTATCCAGAAAATAGATACATGACTTACATTATAAAAAAATACCCAAATTGAAAACAAAGATGTTTCAACGTATTACTTCCAGAATAGAGTTACAATGCATCATGTTTTCTGAACCTGTAAAAGGTATTATAATTCATAGGGTGATAATAAAATGACTTATAAGGGGTTTTAAAACAAAACATAATGAAATAATTTTTTATACTTTTTAAAAATACATTATTCAAATCATGAAAATAACATTTCTCGTAACGCGTCATCATCATTTTCTTGAGATATTCTGAAAGATCATTTTAGATAAACTCATGCTCTAAAATTATAAATTATTTGAATGTTAAAAAAAAGTTAATTATAAATTATGCAAGCACTTGAACAAAAATGTATGGAATGGCATCTATAAGTTACTTAGTAAACATACTTAATGATGTATGACATGCCATGGGTGAGGATTAAAATTTACACATTATGTAATGATTGTTCATAATTTTCAAAGACAACAATTTCATTTATCATTCAACACATCAATTAAAACCCTGAAATTATAGATAATATTCTAACCTTTTTATTAATCCTTTCAAAAATTTGATTTTTTATAAAAGTATATTCATGAATATAAAAAAATTTACCATGTGGTTTTAAAAATGTAAAACCTATAAATACATGTTAATAAGATAATTTTCATTAACCATGGATATTAAACTAGTCTAATAATCACACTGTCTTTCAATTAGTTGTTTCTTAATGAGGGAATGCACAACATGAGACATTATAATCATATCGTCAAGATCTCATGCCTATACTATAAACAACCATAATATCAAGGCCTCATGCCAAGACCATAAATAACCATTTTTTAAAATGCTCAGGCCAAGATCATAGTTTGTTGCATGTGACCTACCGATGCACTGATTAGCTATAGCAGGCCCCACTCGCCAGCTAAGATGTCCAATGCCATTCTCATACGTCTAATAATAATAAGTCATTAAATAAAAGTGTCCCATAACACTATAATTTATTTGAATATTAATAATAGATGAAAATAAATTCATTAATTAATTCTTAAGAAACATAATCATGGAACAATCTAATGTGTCCGATGTAACATTGAAAATTTTAATTCTTAATCTATATAATATCATAAAAACTTTAATCCCATAATTGAAATAATTGTCTATATTTGTAATGATAAATAATAAGTGTGACGAAATAAATTCATAATGCTCTCCAAAATGCGTGGAAAGACATTTATAAATTAAATGTTGACCATAACTAACACTACATGTCATACCAAGAAGGGAAAAATAGTTTTTCACATTAAATGATATCTTGTTTCACACATTCACATAAAATGTTAAGATAAATATCATTCTATTTGAGTAAATGAAATGTCTATAGATATCTAAAATTGGTAGTCATTAATTTGAATATTGTTAAATTCTAATTATAATATTTAAAGAATTGAGAATGAATAACTATACTTTATTTATTTATTCATAAATTCATATATACATATATAAGTATATATATATATAATTATATAATTATTTGTGCACGTGGTTTGAAATAATAAATTACTTTCTTGATTTTAAAAGAATAACCCTCTTATACTGACTCACACAAAAGGGTTGATAAATATGTGTAAATTTCATTACTTCAATGTTGGATTATGCTGATACTCATATAATGTATATCACCCTTATAAAAATAATTTTTGATAACTTTGTCAATACATATGTTCTTAAATATAATATTTGTGGAATATGAACCCTTGACAAATATAAATATTTATTAGGGAAATATTATGCTATATAATTTCATATACATATGTATATACACATATTTATGTGTAATTTTTAGTAAACAAAAACATAATAAGGTAATGATATTTCATTATTAAATAATATAATACTTTAAATATAGATCATATAAATTGATAGAACACTCCATATATACAGTTTTCGTTTAAAAGATATGGTATTCACATATACATATACAGATATATAAGAAGATATAGACATATATTTTTTTTCCAAATTATAAAATCCCATAGAAAATAAGTGTAATAATAATAATAAGACAAATTTTATTACTTTTTTATGATTAAGATATGGATGATGGTTCAGGAACCATGTGGAGAGATATATATATATATATCTTGAAATAGTAAATATTAAAGTGGTAGTTGGGTGTGCAATATGAGGTTTAAAAAACCACAGTTCCAGTTGTTGATCTGAAAAGACAAAATATAATCAAAAAACGTATTTATTAGTGCAAATTCTATGAGCAATATGGCTAATTGACATCCCAAAATATATAAATGAAGCAATGTGATGGATTCGAGTCATGGATGGTGATTTATGGATTCAAACTACCACCCCCATGTAAATAATTGAAGAGATTTCCATAAGAGATAGAATGATGGCATCATGGGAATGAGGGGATGAAGAGGGGGCGTCAACTAATGGTGTGATCAGGACATGTTTTATTTAGCATTGTGGAAGATGTAGAAAATATTGGATGTATAGGTTTAAAATCGATACGATCGAAAGGTTATAATTAACCATAATGGATTTTAATGATGGTTTTGTGCGGATAAAGAAGAAACAACCTGGATAAGGTCTCCATTCCTTATTGGATAGACAAGAGAAGACCGTATGTTCAAAAAGAGAAAGAAAACTAAGATTATAATGGATATTAAAATAGAAAATATGATAATTAGTGTGTTTTAATTAGGGTGAAATGTCCGGATTAAAATGAGGTGGGATCATATGGTCTGGGTAAAAATACGACAATAAAATTGGTGGTGGTTTTTGATCCTTGGATCATTTTGGATGGTTAGGATTTCATGTGGTGAGATCCTGCTACTGAGATCACATGTCATGGAAAACCGGAATCCCAAATTCCAATAGGGTGTGTTTTTGGGGCTACCTTATAAGCCTTAGCATGTGGTACTTCTATTCGATGGCACAAACACACAGTCATCAGTTCCTTATACGTGAGACCCCACCCACAAGCACTAATCCCACCCTTTACATGCACCTGACCATGATAAATACACAGGCCTGTGCGTGTGTTTCCCAATCTATGCATGCTTAGTTTTCCTACTTCTCGAGCATCCTTGGGAAAGGGTAAACACCTCTCTATTGGGGTTGACCCATTGGGGGTCCACAAGCATGGCTTTGGGGTACCCAGCATAGGGTTCATTCCAAATTTTTAATACTTGAATGAATTTAAAATAAAAAAATTTAGACATAGAATGAATTTTATAAAAAATTATTTTATTAAATTCCACTTTTAACACCCTTGATTACATTTAACTACCTCCACACACATTTTTACTTCAAACATCCATTCAAAAAAAACTGTGTCCACATTAATTTAAAATACAAAAAACACAAAACCATGTTGTATTAAACCATAATATTATTTGAAAATATATTTTCTCACTAATAGAAATAATATAACACTATTTATCAACCATATTGTTAATTGTAAACTATAATTTAATTTAACAAAAATATTATTTAAACACACCCAAAAATTATAAAAACAAACGATAACTTATAAACAAGATGGATAATTATTACATTCATTTTAAATCACATAAATACATGTTCATGGTTTTAAATGATCATTTTTTAATTGAATGGTTCTTTATAGACCGTTGATTCATATTAATTTTTTCTATTCTTATATCATTTTCATTTTTATTATTGTGGATTCAAGGGAAGTAGGCTACTTAATTGGCCTTGTTGTGTAGTTGGGTGGTTTTCTATTTTTTCTACTAGGTCATGTGATAAGTTTTATTGAGTATTTGAGATCTTTAATATGCATATAATATTTCAATGTTTTAATAAAATGTTTCTCTTTTTTCAGTAGTTTATTTTAAATAAAACACATCAAACCATTTTAAAAAATAATATTAACAATAATAACTAATAATAATATTATTATTACAGTTATGATTATGTTTGGGGAATTACATATATAAACTCACACATCCATCAAATGGGAAATGAATATACCATTCCTGTATAGTGAACTACCGACTCACAAAATGATGTCCTTTGTTTTTCTTTTACAGCCTTTAATTGTTGGGAATTATAATGGAATAATTTTTTCTGAATAAAATATATGATATTTTATATTTATTTATTATTCTTTAATTCTAATATAACACCTAAATTTATAAATTCTATTTTCTGTAAATATGATAACTTTGTTTGTGGATGTGTGAACTACCACCTCCTCAAAGCGACGCGATTCATTCACATTATACAAGGAATGTATTAGAAATTATTTTAATAAAAATATGTGACATATAAAGCACAAATATGATACTATAATTACAATATACATATATATCATTAAATTTTAATTCTTTTAAATATTAAAAAATAAATTGATGTAGAGATCTTGTCTACGTATGACCAACCATATACATGAACAGTGAATTTCATTTCTTATCTCCAAATATTATATATTTTTTAAAGTACATATATATTAAATATATATAATATTTATATAATGATTTAAAGTATTTTTATTATTAAACCATTATCTATGTAATAGTAAATAAAATTATTTAGTCAAAACGGATTCAAGATACTATGCAATTAACACTAGAAATAGTGAAAATAATGAATTATTAATAACAAATAGTTAATAAGATGTTATGATAATATCATATATTATATAAAAATATTACTATGTTTATTTAATATGTTAAAAAAATTATTAAAACCATTATATTGGTGTCTAAGGGATTATCACAAAAAATGATACAAAGGGTAATGGATTTTCATCTCACTTTTTTCATTTGTATGATAAATGTAAAATTCACCACTAACTTATCTTTTATGGTGTGTATACAACCCATTTTGATATATTATATCATGAATAATTTTGTATTCTTGGTATTTACGGATTTATTTTTAATTGTCTCATAATGGGTTTTGAATATATTACCATGTGGTTAATGTAATATTTGCAATGTCACATTATTTTGTTATTGTTATCTTTATCTTCAAACAATCCCTTCATTATTGTTATATTTATTGTAAATTAATTTTTTTTAAATATCCATATTCCCATGAAAAAGGATATTATTATTTCATAAAACTTATACCATATTTACATATGTTGTTTACATTGATAGTTATTTGATTAAATTTGGAATTATTGATAAATCTGTGTCTTTTATTCAAAATGAATATTCAATGTGTCATGTTTTTCATTAATTAAATATATAATTATATATATGACTAATTCATTGGAAATTTGAAATTTGGGTTAGAGAATAATTAATGTAAGCCCCTTAATGCAACAACAGTCTCTTGGGATGAATTTAGTTTCACAAAACCTTCTTGTTTCTAACCAGTCTGTTTTAAACATTATTGTGAAATGTAATGACAGAAGAGTTATGTATTAGAAAACCAAAAATGTTTATACCAAATATGTTTTAGACCATATTTTTAATGTTCTTAATGGTAAACGTTTCATGTTCATGATAATCAAAATGTTCAATATTTAATCATTTCCATCATCTTTTTTTTATTATCTATAAGATTTTCACTATAACAAAATCTATTATTTTAATTCATTCATAGTTCATTGATTATATGAAATGTTATTTTAGTTATTTATAATTCCATTTAATTTAATTAATTCATATTCATTAAGTGATTACGTGGAATTTTTTTATATTTACATACATTTAGATATTGATTATTCTCATTTATTCATTATTGATTCCATTGTTCTTACCCTTCTTGAGAATTTTAGTTCACCCTTATTTTGTTTCATTTCTATGGGTTATGAAGAAATGATATTTGAAGGTTTTTTCAAGGATGTTGTTTATTATATTATTTATTTAATACTTTTCATTATCTATTTCATAATGTCACAATGGTGTCATTTAGGTAATCTGGTTTTCCAAAACCACTAATCATTCAATCATTTGGGATTTGAATAATTGTAATCATGACAATGCAACAGTTTAATGCACCAGATTCAGACTTATAAGGTTAGGGGGTTACAAATATGGTGTGTGTTTTTTGAATTCATATAAAAAATTATTGGTCTTGTCTCGAAATCTTATTTATTACATTGAGGTCAACACCCTTTATACAGTTATTATTGGATTTTTTTTCCTTGAAGAATGAAAGGTCATAGAAGCCAGAGTTCATCCAGGTATGAGGAGAACCCTATTTACTATATCATAGTTTTATAGGTTTCATTCAGAAATATTACTCATGGATGTGATATATTTCTCCTCTTAAAAATTAGAGAAATTATTGGTACATTCATATTGAATCTCAATTATAAAAGAGTTGGATTATTTCTCCTTTTCATGATGTCCATAATGGAAAATATCTATTTGGTGGATAATAGTCTATCCATACTAATATATCGCTCATGCTTCATCTCGTTTTATAATCATAAGATATGAGCCATCATTTGTTTAACATTCTTGATGGGACCATTCACCATACCACCTAGGGTGATTAATAGTTAGCTGTTTAATTACAATGTCTAGACCTGGATACCTTTTAGAGATATCATTCAATATTAGTGGGTAAATAACCTCTTAATTATATAGAAGACACCCCAATTGAAAAAATATGTGTCTTCCTTTCTATGTGATGTTTTCTTGGATCCATTCTCATGAGGAAGTTTTTTATATTGTTAATGGTGATGGTGCTATTTATTTTGTGTCTCTCTAATATCAATGGTGTGGAATATTTTAAAAAATCATAATGTTGGATTGTCTTGGGAGTAGTTATTTGGAAGATATCTATCAGTGTTTTGGAATTCTACCCCTAATCCAGGAGTTATGTTCTAGTATGTTGTGGGTCTCAAATAGAGATCCAAGATTTTCATACAAATATAGAGCATTTTTTTATATGAATATTAACTGCATTACACGAACACTCGCATGGGGATTATAAATGTTTAATATCATTTGTGACTAAGAAAAAAATATTTTAATTTGGTGAATGATCTTCAATGTCTCACATAATGATATTCCCATTATGAAATATTTATGGAAATACCCTACTTAAAGCCATTACCCATATGCATAGGAATTGAACCATAAGAAAGGGGAGCTCCTATTCTCAGTAAGGGTAAATGTGGAAGGCATATAAGTATAATATGAAGGAAATTATATATGAATATGGACATATTAATGGATAATCAAACCCCAAAAATAAAATATATTAGTCTTGATTCATTACATAATGGTTGGATGTTTTGGTACATGAATAATTAAAAAATCAATGAACATGATACATGAGATAGTAATATGGGAACAAGACATAGATATGTGGAAAAAAATAAAAAAATAAAACCTATGTCATGGATATCGACCAAGAAATTCATAACATGATAGGCTTGGGATAACCACATCATTCTTTGTTTGGGGATTTGGATAACCACCCATGTACCATATTTTTTGGTCTTGGGAGAACAACCTGTATACCATCCTTTTCAAGATCATAAGACCACCCATTTACATTATTTTCTCATATAGTATTTATCATCACCCAATTCATTAGATGTAGAAGTTAATCCTACCCATAACATAAAAAATATAATATTCATATGTTCCATAAGATCATAAAACATTTATCATATCGTAACTCATTAAATAAAATTTGATTCAAATACAATTCAACATATCACGACCTATGTTAAAGAGAAATGATTCATAATAATTTTAATATTTCATCATAACATGACCTGTGGAAGAAGAAGAAGGATTCTTAAAAATCTTATCATTGTATAACCTATTTAAGAGAAATGGGAGTTATAAATATATTTCCACCATAATAAAAAACAAATTAGTGGAATAAAATAAATGATATCCATATATTATATCCCCAGTAATGAATACCTAACATCAAATAGATTCATCATAGATGATAAAATAATTTTTAAATATCAGTTGAATTTTTTTTAGGAATATATGTTTTCCAAAAAAAAAATTGATTTTTACAAAATAATTTTTTTAAAATCATTTTATTTTAAAATAACCATGAAAACAATTTAAATGAATATTTAAAAATAATTTAAAATTTTCATGAGGAATATATCTTATCCTCTTTGAAAAAAACATTGAAAACAAAAATCATTTAGAAAATCCATTTATTTGAATATAAAATTGATATCCTATTTATATTATTTGAAAATCATATAATACATTATTTATGGAAACTATCCATTACTATTTAAAAAAATAATAATCTTTTCCAAAATATTTTTCAATAAAAATAACCTTGAAAATATATAATAAAACCCTTAATAATATTTGGAACATTTCATGAGTAAAATATCATTTACAATTAAAAAAATAGAATTTTAAAAACAAATAATATTTTAAAAATTCTTTTATATTTTTAAATCCTATACATAACCTTTTAATATGACCAAAATTTTAAAAAATCATTGAAAATAACTTTGAGAACATGTGAGCCATGATTTTAATCATTGAGGGGTTATGACTATGAAATATACTTTCCATTCGAGTCATATAAAAAATAACAATATTCTTTTAATATTTTCTATAAATTGTAAATGGGCATTATTTGGAAAATGAAATGAAGATTCATTTTGAAAATCAAGGTAGCGGGAAAAAATGGGTAAAGATGTATTTAATAACCCATTCTTAAAAATTTAAAACATTTTAAAAACATTTCATAAAAAATGGTATTAGATGAAAAATATATTTCGATCGAGGTGTGAAATAAAGGTGATTTTTCTTAAAAACATTATTTGAAAATATTGTGTATATAATGAGAGTGATGATAAGGTAAAAATATATATATTTCATAAATACCCATATGAGAAAAATAATATTGAGTTTCTTGAGAGTAATCTCATAATTTTCCATCATTTGAATCATAATAATGAGCAATCCTAATAAATAATGATATTATAAAATAAATATATTCTCACTTTGGTAATATTGAATATTAAAACCCATGATAGAATTAAATTAAATTAAGAATAAAATATAAGGAGATTAAATAAATAAATTATATTAAATTTCATAGGTCATTTTATTCTACTTATATGAGAAGATAAGTACTTATCATGACATAAGTTTCAATGAAGGAAAATTGTGTCAAAAATCACATACTTCGTTAGTAAACATTTGAATCAAAATAAAAAATAAATAATAAAAATAAATAGAAAATTTAAAACAAATAAGGAAATGTTATTAATGATATATCATGTTAATGGGGTAGTATATATACCATAATAGAGAAATTTTTGGTGAATTGTTACATGTATCACAGAAGTAAAAGAGAAACTAGAAATCCCATTACACAAGCATCAAATTCGTTAATGAATTTTAGAAACAACTGTATAATAAATATAATATAATTTAATTTTTATTAATAAATCACAGACACACCCACACCTAGATATATATATCGTACTATGTACAATTTACTTATGACCTTTTATTATCAGTTTAATAATAATTAATTTTTAAAATAACTTTTTCGATAATAACTTCTTCTTTTTTCTTGTATGTTTTGATATTTAGTATTTTGGGTCCTCTTTATGTGTTCATGGTTCCATTATAATCAAAATAAATAAATAAATATAATTAAAAATTTTTATATCAGTTATACTTTTATGAAAAATAATGAATTATTATTTTGATAAATGATGTTTGTTACGATCATAGAGATAATAGGTCGTATATACACATTTATAAAGATTCTATTCATCAGTGATTATTATGTATAATATTTATATAATATATTGAATTTTTAAAATGATAATAATATAATAAATTATGTTTTATTATTTTAAATATACTTAAAAATATCATCCACGTGGTGTGGTGATGAAAAGAGAGTCACATTGCTTCATGGAGACAATAGTCAACACATACACGAACGACGTTATCAACTTTTTGTGAGTGAAAAATTAGGAACAAATTATATATTAGATTTTAATTAATATAAATATCTAATTAATATTATTATTATCTCAATTATTTTAAAAATAATTACACTACTTTTCATCCATTAAAAGCATTTGTGTAAATGACTCGCATTGCTTCGCGAGGTGGTAGTCTGTTCTATAGAGGAACGATGTTATCGTATCCCATATGGAAGGAAAATAAAAAATATATATTAAATATGAATATTTAAGTATAATTAGGATATAAATATCATATATATACTATATATTCATCATCATGACCTACTGTGAGAGGTAGTAGGGGAAACCTTTTTAAATCAGTACGTGGAGCAGTAGTTCTCCATACACATGAATGATTATTTACCAATCCATTTGATATAAGTGGATAGGGTTATAATTAATTATAATAACATAAATAAAATTTGATATATTTAATTTTCATAGATTATTATATCATCATATTATTATAATTATTAATGTTAGTGGAGGAAGATATAAAAAAATGTCATTAATGAATGTTACCTCTTTTTCGGGTGTCCATAGTTTTGCACCAAAAGCCTACCTAAAATAAATTTTTTCCAAAATAGGTATTCTAGAATTATATAAGGGATGTTTGGAATTGATTTAGGGAACTTTCAATCCCAAAGTGTATATTTTTTTATTAAGATAGGACAAGTGTTAACCTTTTATAAGTTGGGTGGGTGGCACACTTATAATTTCTTAAAATTAAAAAGTGTACCCACATTTTGGTCATGATAAAAGGATTAAGAATAGATTATTATAAAAATTTAGATATTATAGGGTCTAAATAGTTAATAAAATATATTTTTGGAATTATTTGATGTCATTTCAATCGTGACATTTTTAGTTTAACCCCACTGTAAACCCATTTTTTCCTTAACTGCGATAATTAATTATCACTATCTTCACTATTTATTTTGGTATAAAATTAAATTTATACTATAAAATAATATAAATTATTTTTATTCTAAATATGTAAACCATATTCCAAAATACATTCTTAAAAGTTTAAAATTTTACTTCAAAATTATTCCCACATTCGCGGTGAGAAATCGAGTTTTCAAAGAGAAAAGGATCAAACTTTTCAATTTTTTATCAAATATAAATATGAAATTGGATAAAATTATATAAGTTAGATTAATTGATATATAATTTAACTTGTGGTCCATTAATAAATTTAAAATATAAATGAACATTATAAATAATTTAAATGAAATACAATTTTTCAATTAAAATTCAGCATTTTTCAGTGTTTTTTGGTATTTATAAAAAATTTATCTTTTTAGAAAAATAAAAAAATATAACCATTAGTTATTTTTGATATTATTTTTTAAAAAATTAATTTCATTTAATCAAACAATTTTAATAAAATCAATTTAAATCATTTATAATATTAATTTCATTAAAATTAATATTTTTTTATAAAATGTGTACAATAATCCTGGGAGATAGGCAAGAATAAAATGAGCATATAGGTAAGAAAATATACCTATAAAAAATAAAATACATATCCTAATTATCTAATATAATAATATTGAGACCTGAAGTAAATATAGGTATTTCATAGGAAATATTTCTTAAGGAAATAAAAGTACATGATCTTTGACATCATAACACTAGAACTAGACACATGTATGTGGAAAAAGGTAATCATATAAAAAATTATGTCAAGGCTATTGACCATGACATTCATAACATGTCAGTTCTGTGCTATTTAACGGTGTAACTACTTTAGGCTTGTGTTAGGAACTCGTTTAACCTATTTGTGGGGATTGGGTTAGTCAACAGCGTAACATGCTCTTAGGGCATGGGATAACCACCCATTTAGACACTAATATCATATAAAATTTATCATTACCCACTCTAATGGACAAGGATATGTGTTCCACATTTCACATACTTAAATTCATTTTTATGGGTTCAAAAATATCCTATGACATTCAATATATTGTAACGAATGAAATTAAATGGCATTTAAAACATTTTATCATATCATGAACAATATAAAAGAGATAGGGTTCATAATAATTTAATTATTTAAACATAGAAAAACCTGGGAAAAAATAATTGGTTTTAATATGAATTTTATAGTGGTATAACCCGTGGAAGGGAAACATGTCTCATAAAAAATTATCATAATAAATATATACCATTAGGGGAGACAATAATAATTTCATCCTTGGATCATATCTCATTTGAAGCATATGAAACATCTTCTAATGTCATCAAAATGAAAAAATTATTTTTGAAGATAAATTAGAAATTTTTTTATGAAAATATAATTTCCACATTGAATCACCTTTTAAAATATAAAAAATTATCAGATTCATTTTATTTGAAAATAATTATTATACGTATGAATGATTATTCAAGAATTATTTAAAAACATTCATCATTAAAATATTCATTCCACATTGAAAATACATTTTTAAACATAATAAATTTTGAAAACAATTTTCATTGAATATAACCAAGAACGATTATAAAAGATACATGAAATATATTTTAAAACAATTCATGATGAATATGTACTTTATACTAAAAACATTTTAAAAAATAAAAATATTTGAAATTACATTTTTTTGAGAACATTATTTAAATTTATAATGGAATGATTACAAATCACTAAAAACATTTCATTCAGAAAATATATATTCCACTATGAAATAAACATTTAAAAACATTAATAATTTTCAAAATCCATTACATATTACAATTATTCATTTTAACACTATAAAACTGCACTATACTAACCCAAATTTTTTATTTGAAATGAATATTAAAAAAAATTAATGGAATAATTAAATCTTTAAGTGGTCGTGATATTGGAAAATATTGTTCATGTATCTTCTATTAAAATTAAATAATATTTTCACATTTCTTGAAAAATCCAAATCGGAATTGTATATAAAATGACCAGAAAATTAATTTATTTTTTTAAATGTAAGATTTGGGTAAAACTATCAACAATAAAATATTTTAAAAATTTAAAAACCTATTTTTATTAGACATGTCTTTGAATGAATGAGGGATTTTGATAGATGAGAGAAATAATGATATCTTCAAAATTTTTTTTTGAATTAATGTGTATATAATGAGTGTAAAATTAACTGAACTAATGTATTATATAAAACTACAAAGTGGAGATGAAATTTAATGATTTTATTTGGAGATAGATTATTTTATTTCATCATTGAAAGCATTGTCGTGAGAAATCCAATTAAAAGATGACATTGTAACATAAATCTATTTTCACTTCAGTATCTTTTCATTATAAGAACCAGATTGGAGTAAAATTAATCAAAACAAAAATATCATCAGAAAAAATAATTTCATGATAGAAAATTTCAAGGTTGTATTATTTTTACCTTATAAAATATGATATGTGCACTAAATGACATTAGTTTCAAATACGAAATATTATGAAAAAAATAACTTACCATTGAAGAAAAATTATGAATCGTAATATCCTATAAATATTTCAATAAATTGAAACATAAAATATCATTAAATTAATGATATTTAGGATATAACAAGTCAATGGGGTAGTAAATACAACATTAAAACTCAATGAGTGGTGCATTTACATATGTCCCCTTCAAATAAAAGAGCGACTGAAAATCCCTTTTCGTAACCCTGAAATCCCTTTAAACACATTTAAAAATCCTCTATAATATATATTATATTATTATATATATATATTAAAGATATAAAATGATAAATATTTTACCAAATCTGAGTTACTTATGACATTCAATTACCCTTTTATTAAAAATTCCTTGATAAAATCATGTTTCCAGTAATAATTTATTTGTTTTTCTTATATGTATTGATTTGTTATTTTAAATCCTATTAACTTGATCATAGTTTCAGCATATATAGAATAAAAATAATTAAATAATCATAATATTTATATATAAATTTTACTTTTATGATGAATCATGAAAGATGGTTTTGATAAATTATGTAGATTATAATCATTAAGACAGTATACCATATGTACACGTGAGTAACGTTTCCATTCAGTTGCGATCATTGTGGAAAACAATATATGTACCATATTATCCTTCCATTATGGCCATAACATAATTAATACCATATTATTTATTTAAATATACTTATACATATAATCCATATGGTGTGAGGTTGAAAAGAGGACCACGTCACTCCGTGAAAGAAGTTGCACAAACATACACAAATGACTTTATCAATTTTTTTAGTAAAAAAAGATGAAATAAAATGATAAGTTATATTTTAAGAATGATATATATGTAATTAATATCATAATTAGTTCATTTATATATCATAGGATTATTCTTATTATCTTCTACATATTGTGTTAGGGAATATGATTTACATTGCATCCCGAGGTGGTAATCTAACATACCCATAAACGGCGTTACCATATCAATTCGAAATGGAATAAAAAAAATTATATGATATAATGAATCCTAATATATAATTATGATAATATTATCCTATATTTAAAATATAATTTTTTCAATCCTTATACAATACAATGAGTTGTCTTTATGAAAAAATGGATGAAATCTCTTCACGAGGGTGTAATCTGTCATACATGTGAACAATTACGTCACAGGCCATTTGATGGAAGTGGATTTGGTTTCATTTAATTAACATAAAATAAAATTATTGAAGTATATGGATGGCATTGTGGCTATTATATAATAATTTTTTAATAATTACTGAATGAGGTGGAAGAGGAAATAAACTATAATCTTTGAATAATGTTACCCTTTCTTCGATTATCCACCTTAGGTTTTCAAAAATACCCTTCATAGGATGGATTTATGCATAAAAATAAAGATTAATTTATGATATGAGATATTTTTGGATTTTTTTGTTAGAATTTATGTTAAAAAATTAATAGGATTTAAAGCGTGAATAAGAGAGGATCAGTTAATGCCTTTTATAAGTGAGGTGGGTTGAAAATTTGTAATCATTTGAAAAGATGTGTTCCCAAGTTTTTCTCATGTAAAAGGATCACAAATTGATTATTCAAGATCCTTATACACTATTATGTAAAAATAAAGCATTAAAATAGATTTTAAACAGTTTTTAGGTTATTTCACCCGTATCTTTTTTATTTAACTCCCAAAAAAACTATTTTTTCATGAAGTGTAGTAATAATTTATTACCTTTTCCACTATTCAATTTGGTAAAATATTAATTTTAACATATTAGATAATATTAAATATTCTTATTACAAATATTTAATCCATTTTTCCAAATTCATTTCTAATGTATAGAAAAATATAATATAATTAATCTCATAGATCTTCTAAGAAAACGAGTTCTCAATAAGAAAATTTTGAAAATCATATAGTTTTTATATCCAATTTCAATATAAAATTGATTAAAATTACCATATTTAGATTAATATAAACATATAATAAATTTTACTAGTTTGAATATATCACCAATTAAAAAAATTATTCATCCTTTTAAATAATTTAAAATAAAATAAAAATTTCGATTACAATTAGGATTTTTTACAATTCATCAAAATTTCATCTTGTTAAAAATACCAAAATTTCACCATATGTTAATTTTTATATGTTGATTTCGAAAATTAATTTCATTGGGTCATATAAATATTCATAGATGTTTGTAAAATAATTATAATATTATTTCATAGAAATAAATAAAAAACATTTTCCAAGAAAACATATTTTTGAAAAATATAATTACATTACTAAAATTCGATTGATTATTTAATAATAATATATAAATTAATTTATATTTATAGTTAATTAATATGTACATTTAATATATTATTTAATATAATTAATACCATCCTACATTCTAACTAGTTTATAATAATAATTTTTAAACATTCTCTAATGCTCAGTGTCGCTTGTCGTGCACGCTGTCGAAGAAATTTGTTTTTGCATATAACACAAGATATTTACAATTTTCAATTAATTTGAAAAAAATCATTAAATATTGGTATTTTACATACTTGATACTTGATTATTTTTTTCATGTATTAGTGGCGAATATTATTGAATTTCATGGATGATTCATGCAGACAAGGGTTTGAAGGAAACAAGGTGCTTCAGTTATTTTCCACCTAGTTTTCTTCTAGGGAAATGTGATTTATAATGGTGGATACACATTTTTTTTCTACTCCCCATTGACCCATGGTTGTATCTGGGACACTAAATTATCATCTTGTGTTTCTTTTTAAATGTGTTCCTTTACTTTGGGTTTCCAGAGGTGTGTTTTTCTTTGGTTGGTCTCACATGTGGACTCATGTTCGTCATGATGGGAGCACTAGGAATTATGTTCTATGTACCTTCTTGAGTTTAGTGTATTAAAGGTCCTAATTCTGGTAATTATGACATTATTCAAGTCCAGGTTACCCTTTTTTTGAGTCGGTTGATGTTCAGTTGAGTGAATTTGATTCATTTTCGGGCGTACTATCGTTGTCTGGGAATCTTATTAGATTCTACTAGGGTAAACTAATAGTTATGTGAGATGTTTTACTTTCTAAAACAATTTTATATAGTTTTTTATAGTGAATGTTGAGTATGGAGGTTTCATACCATTAGGCATGTGACCTATTTATAGTGTCTATATAGTGTGTCTGAGATAGCCATTAGATAAGGCCTCGGTCGAGCTTCCAGGATGAAAAACCATTTAGTTTGGGGGTTTTGGTACAGATATTTCCAAGGTCATGTTTCCATATATTTAATTGGGTGGTATGATGGGTTTTCCATGCTTGTGACTTTTCCTATGAACCTATTCCCATTTTATCAAGAATTATTCTAGGTATACTAATACTCACACCTATAATGACCTTGGGAACACACATGTTCTATCATTAGAGATGATATAAAAATTATTGAACATTTAATCATTGCACTGTAGATAATGATATTGGTGGATAAAAAAGAATCAAGGGAGAATATGGTTCATATTAGATATTTTGAAGCATGTTGGATTTCTTCTTCCTGTCAAAAAATTGGTATGTATGATTTATTTTACATTATAGCTAGAATTTTTTATACAATGTGGGTTTGGATATCTTATTGGATATGGGGATTATATAATTATAGAATGATTAGGTTAATGGGCCCTGTAGTTATATATTCCTTCTTGGGAGTATTTTTCAGAACTTGACCCATGGGAGGCGGGTATCAGGAGTCACATGTAGCTTACCAACATTCCAATTGGTGTCCCGATGGGCCAGGTTGTGATGGTTCATTATATATTTTTTAAAAATCAAGCTTCTACATGGAAATAAATTGATAACATTATCCAAAATCCCAAAAAATGTCGAACAAGATAAATTTTAATATTAAATATACTCAAATTTATGTATTAAAAACTTCTAAAAGTAGCTTCATTGTGAATCATATTAGTTCTATTACCATTATGGTTAGAAAAATGATGATGTACAACACTTTTCAAACCTAAACATAACATGAAATTTTTTATTAAATAGAAGTTTGTGGGGGAATATTCTTTTTAAATGATAATATTTAACATAAGTGTACAAAAATACAATAAACCGTAGAAAAATTACAATGTTTTCTTTCCATTAAATAATTTCCAAAAAAACCAATCAAGAAAATTTCAATATTACAAAAACATCTTCCATGGATTGATTAATTATAATAAATATGGATTTATTTTCAAGATTAGTAATAGACATATAAAATTACTTATTTTTTATATTAATCCTATTCATGATCAAGATGAAAAAACCATCCTATATAATCCAAAAAAAATAATCTTTAAGAAAACCATGGGATAATAACAAATCATGAAAAAAATGATGGAAAAAATGAGAATAATTGATACTGATGTGGGAATCATAATAAATCTATTAGGTGGAGGGTTTAATTCACATGATCAGGTGAATTATAAAGGAAAAGGGAAAGAAAATATGAGTTCTATAGAACATATGTATGGCCATAATTTTAATAGCCCCCATACTACGAGTTATGAACCTAATTGTAAACTAAAAAATGTTCAAAAGGTAACTGCACAAAATTCCCTTTTTATATATCATTTTAAAGAGAAGATGATTGTGGTTGAACCAACTAAAAATTATGAAAAAAAATTTAAATGCAAAATTGGATTAAAAAAGATGATTCTTTTCTTTAATGAACCAATAAATATTAGAGAACGTTGATAAAGATATTTTTTTCACAAAAAAATGCTCAAAAGAATCAATAAATACAAAACAAATCACTAAATTACAATAGAATTAACCTCATTATGAGGAAGAGTATTGGTGGTGATTTTAATAATCATGATTAGGAATATTTAATGAATGATCTATTAAATATTTTCAGAAACCCTAATGCCATATCATGGAGCTTGTGGACACTTTATTACATTGGTAAATAAAATTGATCACATCACCCCAAATCACACGGTTTAGTATTATTAGGTTACTAGACACATTAATAATTCTCAAATTACATTATTAATCATGGAATATCACATGAAATTATGTAGATAACATTTTTATTTCATCATGTATATCCCTAAAATCAATCAAATTTCACTTTGTGTACCTTAGGGATAATAAAAAAAGCGAGAGATCTGATGCACACATAGGGATAATGTAAAGTGAAGGATATAAAATATTATAAAAGTCATGAAAAACATAATTAATATAAAAAAATAAAAAATATTTGATATGCATAATATCATGAAAGAGGAATATATCCATGGTTGACATAATGATATCCGTAATCACAATGATAAAAATAACATTTATGATAATGATAGAATACATAATGTCATACATCATAGTCCAATAATAAACTATATATAGAGATAATTCATTCATTTTTAGGTGAGTAATTGTATCACTTATAGATTTTATGAAATGGATTTTCTTGAATAAATTTATTTCTTCAATAACATGTGTTATAGGAAACAACAATCCCAAATGAGCAAAAATAAACTATTAGAATGTTATTATTATGTCATATCACCTAGCCATTGGATCATTAAATATTAATATTACTAAACGAATTCTGAATATTAATATCATATAAATTTAAAAAAATAAGTCATTGGATATCAATTAATTATAAATGAAATTAAAAATCAATTAAAAAATGATATTTTTTGGAAAACTTATGTTATGTGGTCAATGTATATTTATGGCAATAAATTATATTTATCACTATTTGTGATTTATTATAATGAAATTTATATGTAATATATTATGTAAAATGTTTTATACATTTGTTTTATATTATCTTGGAGAAGAAAACAAATCAGTTTTCATGCTCAAAATTTTAATTTTTTTAATTAGATGATTTTTTTCACATTTCACCCACATTTATTGAAATTATTTTCATAAATTTATTCGTTTTAAATATGATAAAATTATTTAAATAATTATAATCATGAGATATGATTTTTTAAAATTTTTCTATTTTTGCCAATATGAATCGTATCCATGGTAAAACATTTCCCCTCTATAATGGTAAATTGAGTTAATATAGGTTAAAACTAAGTAATGAAGAAATAAATTATCATATAATTTATAATTTGATGAATTTTCATATACCCTTGTCACCATACTATTGAAATTAATTTTAATTATGTAACCATGTCCATGATAATGACATGTATAATATTTAAAACAACAAGAGTAACAATGTTTCAATCTTTTAGATACAAATATCCTCTGTGTATCGACATAGGGGAATCAATTTATGAAAAAATATTTGTATTCAAAATGAGATTAATGAAATTATTTTAATGATTTTATTTTATTCCTTATTATTAAAAAATTATATAATTACTTTAAATTATCATTAAATGTTGATGTATTATTTCTCCATTAGTAAAAAAACAATATTTTTTTCAAAAATATTAGATGAAATAAAATTTAAGTGAGTTAATGTGTTCCAATAATTTTTTTTATTAATATTAAATCTAATTTTAATTTCAATAATTATGTATTAGCTATATAATTTTCATTGTGTCTTTTAATTCCAATAAAATGAATTGTTTCAAAAAAGGACATTAATTATACTTTACCAAAATAATATTTTACTAAATTACAAAACAATAAAAAAAAATTAATAGAGGAAAAAGAGGATAATGTATGGTATAAAATGTCATTTTATTTCTATTTATATAATATTTAGAACCATATTTGTTTGGTTAAAGGTTTTATTAAAATTTTACCCTTTTAGAAATACGGAGTGTGTCCTCTCCCTCCCTTTTAAAAGGACACCCTATCACTCAATTCCTCGCCACACATTGAGCCATATATCATAAAACTACCCAAAAATTTAACTTCTAAAAATAATTATACATGTTTCTATGTGATAATCCTCCAAAAAGGAAAACCCTATGTTCCATAAGAAAGGATCTAAAAGATGTATCTCTATAGAGTGGTAACTTTCTTACCTGACATCTTTAATATTTTTATTATTATCCATCATCTAATTCTTTTTTATTTATCAAAAAATAATAAATTACTTAACTTAAATATTTTGAATGTTATTATGGTTATTAAAATACCATTATCCACCATCTTTTTACCAAATGTGGTGTGAAAATATCTCTCACCCATACATATGACTTAAAGTCTCCATGTGTCAGTGTAAATCGTTTTCCATAAACATATTTCCATGATGATTATTATGATGGGTTTAAAGATTATATATATGATAATTACAATATAATTATTCATATTTAATGATAACATAATATCTATATTCTATAATTCCAAAATGATACAAAGCGATGACATCTGTCGTGTCTACTTGTGGACCACCACCTCCACAAAGCGATGTGATTCATTTTTTCCTTTCAATTTTTCTATAATGTAAATGTTCATGTATATGATTAATATATATATATATATATATGATTTATAGAATATATTAATGACTCTATAATGGTGAATATTTATTTACCTTTCTTTAATTCCATTCATAAACAATGGAAAACATCATTCTTGCATACGTACAACCTACTATCTACATGAACAGTGAAATTAATTTTCTATATCTACC
Organism: Viscum album; assembly: GCA_963277665.1. NCBI lineage: Eukaryota > Viridiplantae > Streptophyta > Magnoliopsida > Santalales > Viscaceae > Viscum > Viscum album. Next base: position 560,044,313 of record OY728142.1, read on the forward strand.
ATTATGGATGACAATAGATATATGTATATAATGAAAATATATAATTTAATAATCATTTATGTGATTATTTTATATAATTATAATTGAATTAATTTTATTATAAATAAGTTAATAATGTTTTTCAAGAATGTCGAACTATATGGGGAATGAATTTCTTCTCACATTTATTTATATGGGACACATGCCTTATACACCAATTTATTATATTTTATGGGGTATATATTTCACATGAATATAATTAATCAATAATAATAATAATGTTATTAGGACTCCCATGTCTATATAAGGATATTTCTATTACGTTAATTAATATTCAAATGTTACTAAAGTGGAAAGGGATTTATGTTATAATACAATTATTTGTTAAGATTATCTCTAGTTATGTTTGCAATGATTAAATTGAGTGATCCCTCTTAAAATAAAATATTTATGTTTCATAGGATTGAATTATATTTCTGAATATATATATTTTTTCATTTTCCATACAACAGTTTCTCATGAGACTGGAAATATTTTATTAAGGAAAACAGACCTCATTTCCCTTTTCATTCAATTTTTTTCTTCCACATCCATTTATTATAAAATATATTAAAATAATGATTTTGGTTCTCTCATATTATTTTTTAAATTCATTTTTACCCATGTTTAAATTTTAAAAAATATGGTCTAATGAAATCTCCATATCATTTTCCAAATGAGAATATTTAGTTTTTTACAAAAGTGTAAAAGTAATGTTTAATTATAAATATTATGGAATGAGTATAATTTAATTCCATTATGATCTCTCAATTAATTTAAACCCCATTTACAATTTTAATTTTTTATTTCTAAATAAAACTTTTTTATTAATATTTTGGAAATATTAAAATTTTAATTATTTTATTTTTCAATGTAAAATATATATTTTCTAATAAATTTTTAATGATATTTTAATGGTATTTCAATTCATCAAAGAACAAAACCATTGATTTTACTTATGATTTTCGGGGGATATTATCCTATGATACCATCCTTATTAATTGATAGGATTTTATATGTTTATAATAAAATCAAATTTAATAATCTTATTTCATGTCCATGGTTTATGATATGATGAATTTATTATGAAACAATTTTCCATTCATGGGTTCTGATATGATGAATGGTATATGATCACGTGGAACACGTTGGTATGATATAGATTTTGTGATAAGTGGTAGATATATATCTCTATCTATTTAATTGGTTAATAATTAATTTTATATGATCATAATGGGTACATCAGAGGTTATCCCTTGAGAAAAAGTGGGCACATAGATAGTTATCCCAAGCTTGAAGTAGGTAAATAGGTGGTTTTCCCATAAATAACATGTTATGAATGTATTTGTGGGTATCATTGACACATGGATTTCAATTATTATTTTATTTAGAAATTATATGTCTTATACAAATTAGATGCTCCTCTGTCTCAGGTTCATTGATACAGATATGACTAATGTCTTGTTAACTCCCAATATAAATCAGTAGATTACATGCGGTTTTTTGATGGGGTTAGCAGAACACCCTCTAAATTCATTTTGGAGGTGGTTTTGTAAAACCTGTCATTGAAATCATATTTAGAGGTGGTTCACAACCCCACTAAAATTTTATGAATTATTTTATTAATATTTTGTTAAATTTTAGAGGATTTTATATCAAAATCATTGATAATATAATAATTAGTTGTGGTATATTTTTTGTTGAATTTTAGAGGTTCTACATATATACATCTATTTGGATATTAGAATGTATATATATAAATAATGTTAGTTTTTAAAACAAAAATAGTGGGGGCTCACAATCCCCTCTAACCAATTTAACTAGTGGGGGGGGGGGGGGGGTTGTGAACCTCGTATAATTTATGAAATTAAAAGGGGTTGTGACCCCTTCTGAGCTAAGGTGTTATTGGCTTTTCATGAACCATATCTAACTAATATATATCATTAGAGGGGGGTTTGAACCCACTAAAACATATCAAATAGAAGGGAATTTCCAACCCCCTAAAATCTATGACATTAGAGGGGGTTCATAAACCACAATGAATTCATTTCATTAGCGGGGGTTTTTTAACACCCTCTAAATTTTTATTTATTTTTTAGAATAAATATCATATAAATTAAAATATTATAAAATATATATATCTATGTGTTCCTGTCCACATATAAATTTATATATTACATAAAAAATAATACAAACGTTTTTAAATGGATTATAAAAATAGATTTATAATGGCATTATATAAATACTTTATATAGTTATTTATACATATAAATAATAATGTATACATATAGAAAACATGGTATACATAATATAAATGTAATTATAAATATATTTATTCTAATATATAGAATTCATATATGGTTTTAAAAATACTATACATTTATATTATATTATGCCTACAAATATATATTATAGAAAGAATTAAATATAAATATTAATATATTTTATATATTTCTATAATATATATTATAATATAAGTATTTTTATATATATAAATATAAATGTATTATATAATTAATATATATATATATATTAGTTTATCATATTAATTATAAATTAATTTAGAAAATCTATATATCAATAAAGTATATTATATATATTCCAATTATATGAATGTATTTAATTTTTTGTTTATATTTTTGTGTATACATGATATAATATAAACAAATATAATAACATATATAAATATAGAATATACCTATATTTAATATGATATAAGTATAATATAAATCATAAAATATTTAATACTATAATACTTATTAATCGAACATGTAATTTTTATAGTTTAAAAACTAGTTTTAATAATAATAATTATTATTAATATTATTGTAACACATAGACACACATATATAAAGGTATATAAAAATAATTTTATAAATAAATATATATTTATTATAATTATATTATATCTATAAATATTATATAAATACAGAAATTCACACACACACGAAGATAAATGTATTTAGAAATATATATAAATATATATTTTTCATTAAAAATATAATTAATTAAAAACTTTATATAAACAAAGGAATAATATATATATATATATATTCTTCAAAATTATATATTCTATATAAATATTATACACAAATATATTGTATATTATATGCAAATATATTTTATATACATTAATATATATATAATCCAAATTTATTATATCTGAATAAATAAAATATATTGAATATATATATATATAGAAACATGAATAGCTCATGTGGTTAGGGAATGCTTATCAATTCGACTAGTTCTTGGTTCGATTCCTAGTGGGGAGTATTTTTACTCCCCTAGTCTTGTGTAGTGTCAAGCTAGGTGCACTCATAGTGGTCCTGGGCCTCTGTCTGTGGGTGGAAGTTTTAGGTGGGGTCAAGGTGTCAGGCGTTGTAAGAGTGGTATATCGGTGCTCCGGAGATGGTTTCCAGCATGAGGGGGGGAGGTCTACAGGGTTTTTATGGGCGCCTTGGTGAATTTTTTGTGGTATCAATGGTGTCGAGTCATGCCCAATGTGAGGGGGGTGGCATCTGGGTGGTTTTAGGGTGGTTTTTAGAGAGATCATGTGGTCTTTAGGCTGTTGTGCTCTCGGATTGATATTTTTTGAAAATTAAAACTATAGTTAAGGTGAGTTTCTAGACACCCATAAATTGATAAAAATAGGGTATGTTTTAACCGCCCATCAATTCTCTTTCTATGGTGTATTCAAGTGAAATTAGAGGGGGGGGGTTAAAACCCCTTCTAATATAACCGAAATTAAATAAAAGATCATATTACTAGAACTTACCCAATGTAACCTCTAATCATAGTAGGTGTCCACCTTAGAGGTTGTTATGGTTAAATGATACTAAAGTAAATAGGAGGGGTTATAACCCCTTATAAGTGAAAAAATAACCACTTCTAATTGCCCTGTATTTTTTAGTGACTACCATGGTTTATGTCTTGATTCAAAATTAGGATCGGTTATATCTAGACCATGGATTTATAATTTTAAAATCATGTTATCATACCCATATGTTCATGTTATGATTATATGATCATAGATATCTTCGTTTATTAACTATATTGAGCATTAGAGCTCACCCTTATGTTTCCTTTTATTATTTTATTAAGAGATTTGTTATAAATGATATGTCTATAAAGACTAATAATCATGATAAACTGAATGGGAGAAAATGTAGTTCAATTATGAACAAGTTATTTATGAATCAATTTTTCCAATATCACTAGACATATATGATTCTTCTATACATGTTCATGTTATAAAAAAATATTATTATATTAAGATGATATATTTATATATAAAAATGATGGGTTGTTATAGTTGGTATTATAGTAAGGTTTAGTAAACTTCTCGAAACTATGATGATAAAAAATTCATAAGAACCTTAGTGATATGTCTAAGTATTGGATTAAATCCTATTGATTTGGAAGTGCTCAAGAATGGTTAAATAATAGGAGTCATAAAAATAAAATAATGTGTCATAATTTAGATATTATATAAATTTATTTAATGATTATGTGTTTTATGAATTCAATTAATATTGATCACACTATGTTTTTTTTAGTTGACAGATGGATCATGAAGGAATCATTTTAGTGATTCATATAATGAATAATTAGATGATTTCTGCCTGAGGAACCAAATGTTATCGAAGATGGATTGAAAAATATTATTTCTATTCTCAAAGAAATTTCTCATTCTAGGACTCGTGCTATGATTCATAATTAGCAAGGGAAGGAATGAAATTTTTGTTGGGTACTTTATGAGGAAAATCACACCTTCTTTTAGTGAGTCTACTAATATAATAATTTTTTACTAATAGATCAATACCATTTAAAATATTATTTCTCTTCTTAAGTATTCAAATCATGAAAATCTTATTTTGGCTATTTATTTTTGGGAAGGTGATGCAGATCAAGGGATAAATCTTATAAATAACATGAGGTAGAAATATGATATTGATATCATGGAATGTTATAATGTTAATAGATTAGGTAAAAATTAGTACATTCCTCATATCCTTCAAATATAAATTAGTAAGGAATTCATTTAGTTGAAATAGAAGGATTACGAATCCAATGTTACATTTCAATAAAATATTAAAAGATTAGTGGGGTGTCTTTATGGCATTATCATGAAACTAGAATGTAAGGATGATTGATTCTTTAGTGTATTAAAACCAAATATCTAAAAGAAATTAATAATAAGGGATTTTAGAAGCTATGAATAAATCATTATATGTGTTAGAAATATGGAAATGTATATTTCAGTTATCCCTAATTTTCATGGATTTCATTGTAAAAGAATGATATAATTTAAAGAAAATTGTAAATATCATAGATAGAAGAAGACAAGAATTACATTATACTGAACATGTGGAATGGAACATAGAGGAAATTTTCTTAATGGTAATAATAAATCAATGATATATAGAATGGAAAGTCATGAAGTGGTTGTATGTCGATGTTATAATATGATATTATATATTTATTATAATAAAGAGAAATATAATCCAAATGAAACACCCACAATCTAGTCTTTGAAATTCCAATAGAATACACATTATTCCAACTGGTGCCCAAACATGATGTTTAATGATCATGATAATCATATAATGCATCTTAATCCCACAGAAAAAGGAAAATATCATTTTATCGTCATTTCTGATGAAGGGTGTTATTATTACATGTGGAAACATACATTTAAAATCACTCTAGAACTATTAATGTCTATTTGAACCTGAACCAACCAAATCTTTTATTTCTTTGGATTTATATAAGGGTATTACAATACCACCTCAATGATTAGATGTTGAATTGACAATGAATAACCCTTAATGTAATAATGATCACATCTCAAGTCTATAGTTCTTCTTTGGTAAAAGATTTTGTGAATGTACTTATTACATGTATTGTAATCCTCCCTCTAGTTGACATCAATGTTATTTTGGTCATGGAGTTAATATTATTAAATAAATACCACATCAATTTCCCAAGAATGGGATTCATGTTTTATATTCTAAACCAAAAAATGATCATATATAAGTTTGATGATATATATGAACTACAGATCTTAATCACATCGTTTGTATGAATCATGATTTATATTCAAAAGGGGGGTTTATCATAGATGGATGGGGAGAAACTCGACATTAATTATATACCTATTTGTGGGAGTTTCCGACTATCTTTCTGGAAGTGTTACCAAATACTCCCTTGAATCGTGAATTTGAGTTTTCAATAGAACTCTTTCTTGGTTCTAATAAAATTTTAATAAATCCATATATAATGGCCTCGATAGAGGTGTAGGATTTTAAAAAGAATCACTAGTAGAATATTGAAAATGGATTCATTCAGCCAAATCTGTCACCTTATGGTGCACCTATTCATTTTATTAACATGACAGTTGGATTAATGTGTCCTTTCATTGATTATTATGAACATAACAAGATCATTGTCAAGAATAATTATAATATACCTCGTATTGATGATTAGTTTGGTCTACATTACGAATCACAACACTTCTACAATATTGACCTTTGAAATGGATATAATCAATTAGGGGTCAAGAAAAATGATATACATAAGACAAAATTTTGGAAAAGCTATGGACACTAGGAATATATTGTCATGCCTTTTGGTCCTATTAATTCCTCTTCCACATTCACAGATTTAATGAATAGAGCCTTTTGATAATACCTTGATATATTTATGGTAGTCTTAAAGGGTGATATTCTTTTATATCTAATTTGAAAAGAATAAAATGATGACCACATGAGGATTTATCTAGAGACCTTAAGGAAAGATAAATTTTACTTAAAATTTACTTGGGGTGAATTTTAGTTATATAATGTATCATTATTTTATTTATATAATATCAAATGATTGTATATATATATCATGGAAATACAGATGTTATTAAAAGAATTAAAATCCAAACACACTTATTTGGAAAAATATTTTCCTTGGTTTGGATAGATATTATTGGTGGTTTATAAAGAATTTTTCAAGGCTATCCAATACAATTTCCATGTTAACTTGATAGGGAATAGTCATCCTTTATATTGATGAATGTGAGTAGTGATTCATGGAATTGAAGAGAAGGCAAGTTAGTAAAAATATTTTTACAATTCCATATATAAGAGAAGGGTTTTTAATCTGCAGTGATGCATTAATGTGGGGATTAGGATGTGTCCTCTAAATAAATTATATGGTTATTTATTATTCCTGAATAAAATTGATGGTTCATGAACAAAATTATAGAACTCATTATTTGGAGTGAGTTGTTGTAATTGTATGTGTTAAAAATATAAAGGCATTATCTTTATAAATAAATGAGTTATATATATATATATATGGATCATATAATTGTAAATTATATATTCACTCAAATGTAGCTCAATACACACTAGAGAATATTTTTTATGATGATTAATGGTTATGATGGATCAATACATCACCTCATTGAGAAGGAATACATGGTTGTTGTTGCTTTGTTTTAAAATTATCATGATAGATTATCTATGAATAGGATAACAAAAGATCCAAAATTCATATATTTTCAATTGATGGAGTAAGAAATATTAAAAGATAGGGGAATGACTTATCTGGATCAACTGAGAGTTCAACAATATATCCATGTATGAATTAATGAGGTTCATAAGGAAGATATAGAGCTGAAATATAAGGTTAGAAATTAACCCGAGTTCAAACATGACAATGATAGAGAGAAACATTTTAGGGATCATTTTTTTCTCCCCTCTATACAAGTTACTAAAGAATTATATTTTGTACAATGTTCATTGTTCTTCATTCTATATTCATCAATGAAGTAAAAATATTTTAATAGGATTTTTAGTGAGATGATATGAGGAGAGATATTTAAAATTTTGTAACTTGAGGCTTGGTATATCAGTATGTTAAGAATTAATGAAAAACTACTAAGGGGATTTTATTACCACTACACATACTGGGGTGGAAAAGGGAAACGTCACCATGGATGTTTTCTTTGGACTACCCAAAACGAAAAGGGGAATAATTTCATATGGGTTATTGTGGATTTCCATATATATTCTGCATACATCATTCTCATTAGAGATGATTTCTCTCTAGATAAGACATCTAGGATATATATTAAGGATGTGGTAAGGTTTCATGGAGTACCACCTTCCGTTTATTCACATCAGGATTCAAGTATTACCATGAAGTTTAGTAGAAATTTCCAATAGAACGTAGAAATTGAATTTAGATTATGTATTTCATACCATCCTCAGATATATTGTAAATATATGTGTACTATTAAATCTCTAGAAAACATGTCTAGTTTATTCAATATTTAATTCATAGGTGGATGGAATAAACACCTTCATTTTTCAGAATTCTCATACAATTATAGATTTCACTACCTCATTCAGAGGGCACATTTCAAATACCCTGATGATTGAAATAGCATAAATCAAATATTTTGGTATGAATTGGGAGAAAGAAATCTATTGGGACCTGAACTAGAAGGGAAAATTATAGATATGTTTAGATCTATTCAGTATTATATAAGGGAAGATTAGGGTTAGCAAAAGAGTTGTGCTGAAAATTATCATAATGATTTCGAGTTTATTGTTTTTGAAATTTTTTTCATATGAATATATCCTTTAAATAAATTGATTATATTTGGAAATTAGAAAAAAACTAATTCTTATGTATGTTAGTCCCTTAAATGGTCATGATCATATTAGGATGGTATTTTATCGATTGGCACATCCAATAAATCTCTGTCATGTTTAAGTGTCCTTCTAGGTATCTCTCCTGAGAAAGTGTATAACTAATCCTCAACATATTCTAAAAACAATGTTAATATTATTGGAAAAATAAATTTCTTATGAAGAACAACTATTGGTGATTCTAGATCATTAATAGAGAGTTATATAAAATAAGACCACTTACTTGGAAAATTTTTAAAGACAAACCCATCAATTTGATGATGTTATGGGGGAATATAAGGAACTAATAAAATAGAGATATCATATTTTTATTATAAATGAGATGAATTTCTGGGAATAAACTAAATTTATGTGGAGTCAAATGCAATATCAAATGATTTTACAAAATGTTTTTTTGAATAATTTTATTACATTGATATCCTGAGTAACATGTAGCATCATGTCCAATGGAATAATAATATACTACTAGAATATTATTTTTATAATTTATCATTTGGATGTTGGATTGGAGTATAAAAATATGGTCAAATAAATTATAAAAATTTATGTATTTCACATTTATAAAATTAATTAATTAGTTGCAAAATAATTATCAATGAAATTGACAATCATTTTAAAATAAAAAACGTTTTTTGAAGGGCTATATTTATGTGCATGATAAATTTTTATCATAATAAATTTAATTTATCGATTGTAATTAATTATTTCATTGAAATTTATTTTAAATATACTTAATCAACTATTTTAAAAATTAATATTATATTTTCTAGGCATGGGATAAATATCTGGTGTTATGATTAAATTTTTTTTTCCAAAAATGTTTTTTCTCCATTTGTTCATGTACATTAAAATTAATATCATTAAATTATAGTTATTGAATTTGATAATATTAATTCCATACGTGGAATTAAAGGGTTTATATTTGGAAAATACATCATTTTTTTCTGTCAATATGAATAGTAATCCTTGTAAAGATTATCACATTGATAAAGGGTAAATTGGTTTAATCATGGTTAAAAATAATTTATAAGGAAATATATTTTATACTTAATTATTATTAGATGAATGAAATCCAAAATTAATTACCTTAATTTAGAAATTTTTCTATCTGATTGATATTTTCCCATGAAAAATTTCATTTACAATATTTAAAACAATCAATTTCACAGTGTGTCACTATCTTAGTTTTAAATATATTTTATTTATTAACCAAAAGGATAATGGTGTAGTAAAACCATATCCTATAATTATTTTCTAAAAAAGTAAAGTAAAGTTCCCATTACTGAGAAGCTTTACAAATATAGGAATGTAAAACACCATGATAATCTAAATCACCCAGATTGGAGATGTAATATAGGAAAACAAAAGACTAGATAAAACTAACCTCTATACCTACTCACTTAGAAATAACATAAATGACCTAATTACTCTAACGACCCAATTTTTTTAATGGAAATTACCTTCTTATGAATATTCCATAAAATCAAATAATAATGAACTACAATGTGATATGTTACCTTTACACATATGTTTGTCACTTCTTTGTTTGGAATTTTGAAAATCTAACATACAAGGTTGTGTTCAAGATGTTTTTTGGATACAAATAAAACAGAAATAATTTTTGGTGAATAGTAACCTACCATAATGATTAGTAACATACCCTTATGAATAGTGATTTACCCTAAGGAATAGTAACCTTACCTATGGTAGTATAAAAATAATACTCATGTTGGATGTACAGTATACCTATAGTTTAGAATGAGTTAATGAATGTTTTAATACTGGTTTTGATAATAAATTATTATTTTATTTAAATACTAAAATAATCATATTAAGAAAATTATTTTTGAAAAATGGACTTCATTTTTGGATTCTTCACGTCGAAAAATGGTTGGGGTAAATTTTTGGTATTTTTCTGAAATACTTGAATTTTTATGAATAGTGAAGTACCGTAATTTACAAAAAATAAGCTAAATAAGCTAATTATTGTGTCATGTGTGATGTTCTGCTGATGTAAGCCCACTAGTATCGGTATTACATTATAAAATTAATATTTTTGTTCATAGAAGACTCACTATTCCTTGTCTTGGGAGGAATTAATAAACTAATAAATTTTATATTAAGAAAACCCCTCTATCCTCCACTATAAAAAACCCCCTTCACTCCCTCATTTCACCAATCCTCTCAAGCTCCAATCCTTCTCTAAATTCTTCCCAAATATCTCCCCAAGATCCTTCACCACTTCCAAGACTTGCTGGTCTTTCCAAAAGACCAAAATCTAATCCCCCAAATGGAGTCTCGAAGAGAGGAGATCAAAAGGTAAAAACCCACTTTCGTTTTCCAGTGTTTTGTTTTCATTTCCTTTCATTTCTTATACCCCCTTCCCCTTCCCTTATCCAAAAGGCATGAAAGATCCAGAATCTCATATATTCTGGATTCTAATCATGTTTATGTAAAATTTCAAGCATCATGTTTCACCTCCTCTCCCTCACGTTCTAGAATTAAAACATCGCCCGTGATGTGTCAAATTTCCATCATCATTGATAAAGTGTTTTCAAATTCTATTATCATTTTGTTTCTGGTCATGAAACCATTTATGTTATTGTTGAACCAGATTATTATAAATGTTATAATTCCTTTTTATGGTTTTGTAATCCTAATACACTCATGATATAAATCAATAATACAAAAAAGTCAACTATGGGCAAAATAGTTAAAATAGATCCAAGTGTTTATCATTAATGTTTAAAGTAAAGGTTCTATTTCACTATAATTAACCAAATGAATTCTAACCATGTAACCTACTGGATGTCCACTAATGTTATATAACATCAATTATGGAAAATCAGTTTCATCTTACATTTCATTTGAACCTAAATACAATTGATCTGATCATTAAGACAAATGAAACAAATGGACCCGAACAATGCAATTGAACCTTGTAATCAATCAAAATGGTTATAAATGAACATAAAAAGGTTATACTAAATATTTTACATATAGATAATGTTCTGGAACTATTTATTAACAAACCAAATTTGACTATTCAGGTCATTAATATCAAGTGGAGAACACCAATGGACCTAAGGTAAGGGATCCTCTCAATTTCAGTCTTATTCAAGATTGTTCACTATGTTAGGACATGTGGTATGTAATTATTAATTATGGGGTATGATTTTTCACCTCCCCCATACTGTCCTATTTATGTATAAGTTATGATAATTCCCTTCCCGCTCTCACTAATCCCCCTTAAGTACTCCTGATACCATGCCGATAATTCGTAAAGAATTCTACCCGATCCTCTTTTATTCCTTCGGGTTGTCTTATCTGCCTTTCTACCAAAATGATGTTATCTTATAATTTCATGTTCATACTCTAAATGTTTTTTACATGTTCCAATTTTATTTATCAATACTCTTTCATCACTCTCTTTTGGGGATATGCATGTTTTTATGTGTTTCTCTCATCATTACTTCCTGATAAGTGAACATGTTTTAAGGGAATTTCTCGAATTCTTTTCTATTATCAAGTGTACTATATCCTCTGTTTTAAGTCACCTTTTACCTTATAAAATTAGTCTTTTTATTCTGAATACCCTCCTGGTTTACTTCTGGTTTTATAGAAAATACAATGCCACCTTTCATTTAAAGAGATATTCGATGTTTTCTTAAACCACACTAAAATTTCTTTGACTCAAAGATTCCTAAAAACTATTTTTACTTGTTATCACATAAGTTTGTTATCTCTTGTCATGATTTAATCCTTTATAACTTATTAGTGTCTATTTATGATTTAATTCCTTTATTTCATGGACTCTTGTATGTTATGTCCCTTTTTATTATGCTTCATGATGTGATTGATTTCCCATTTCTTTCCTTGGGTACTCTTATGTTTATGTATGATTGGTTATGTGAGATTCTTTAAGTGGAAAGAATATACATGAATAATATTAGATGGGTGCACCCAAATAGACCTCCAATGCATTGGGTAATGTTAATGTCTCATGAGAAGATTATGGGAAAACGGTCCGGGCAGTTAGCCTTGGCTTGTGCTACTATGGGAAACGAGATTGGAGGTTAGCCTTGACTTGTACTAAAGTCATGTTTAAAGTTGTTGCCACCTCTCTATGAAACTATGAATATAAAATATCATGATTATATGATCCCAGGATTATTTTAATCCATGTTTTTATGCTCCCATTTTTATATGTTATGATTCCATTTGTTCCATGCTTCCAATATCATTATGTCAAGCCTTCTAACTCATGTAATTAATGTTTATTCTTATGTTATTTCCCATACTGGGATTTTAGCTCATCATTTTGTTCATGTGTTCCCCAGGGTACCCTATGAAGATGTAAAGGCTCAAAGAAAGTTAGGAGCTCATTATTAAGATTAAATAAAGAATTATTTTAGCCCCATGTTTTGTGATATATGTACCCAGTATTCCAAGACACTTGACATAACGATCCTTGGCCTGTAATCTGATGATGAATTGTGTTTTAAATCATGAAATGTTATGTATAAAAGGATAGGGTCACTATACTTGGTATCATAGGATGTTCTAGTTATTTTTTGAGATTTGGAATAGAGCACCTTAGTGAGAACCTTAAGGATGAGACTAAGTAATAGAAAACATTCCAAAATTTTGGTGAGTATTGAGTAAGTGGTTTATCAAGAAAATACATCCCTGTCTAGATACGAGTAGGTAGAGGTGCCTCTAGAATAGATGGATCCTAGGGGTAAACCCCGAAAACACATCTTTGAGCTAGACTCGAACGGGAACTGGTGCACGAAAATGGGCCTTGCAGCCCTCTTGGTTAAGACACTCCTGGGAGATATGCTTTGGTAGATTCACAAGCTTAGTACAAACCATTATTAGGTGAAAAGACCATAAGAATATATGTTAAGAAATAGATTGAGGATGACCTAGACTTAAATCTAAGGAATCACAAGTTATGACATACTTCTTCTTTATGAGTTCATCCTTTTATGTTAAATTTTTCCTTTTATGCACAATAGCTAAGTATTCAAGACCTATAATAATATGTTCTCTCTCTTAGATAATGGTGGGAAATAGAAGAACACATACCAACATCGAACGTAATAGACAATGTGATGATTTCTCTAATGATATGCATGAGGTGACGGAATCGGGTGCTGAAAACTTCATGGTAGTACTTGCTCAGCTAGATCAAGTTATGAATAATAACTTGAATCAGGTGAGACGTCCTCCTCATCCAAGGAAAGAGAAAGTTGTAGTGGAATCTTTCATGCGGCAAAGGCCTCCCATGTTTAGCGGATCTTCTGATACTCTCATAGTGGAATAATGAATTAACTCCATTTAAAATATTTTCACCGTCCTCCAGTGCTCGGAATAAGAGAAGGAGGTACTGGCAGTATATCGTTTTGATGGAGAAGCTGATCAGTGGTGGACACTGATCAAGAATACAAAGTCCCAAGATGAAATCGATTCTATATATTGGGAGGAATTCAGTAGGATGTTTTTCAACAAATATTTTCCTCGAACCCTCCATCTCAAGATGGAAAGGGAATTCCTCAGATTCAAGCAGAAGGATGATGAGTCCATTAAAGCATATGAAACAAACTTTACAAGGCTTTCAAGGTACGCCTCCGGTTTTGTCATTAACACTGAATGCAAGGTGGATCGCATCATTAGCTGACTAAATAAATGTCTATGAAAGCAGTTGGGGATTTGAGACTTCGACAGTTATGAGGACATTGCTCGTTGTTCCCTCAAGTTTGAAATGGAGATTGGAGACTCTCAGTGGTCTCATGGGACTAGTGACAAGAAGCGGAAGATGGAAAACAACATGGGTGGTCTATCAAACATATCCCATGATGGAAAGAATCCCATGATTCCCATTTGAAAAAATTGTGGGAAGAAGCATCCAGGTAACTGTCTGAAGGGAACCATGAATTGCTTCAAATGTGGAAATTTTGGTCATCTAGACATGAACTACAGAGGGGGTATGAAAATTCCCGCTAATATTGAAGAAGAAAAGAAGGTTTAGATCAATACTAAGCATGTACTGTAGTGTTATAACTGCAAGGATCTTTGTCATTATGCAAACAATTTCCCTAAGCTAAGGGTTGTCGGAGACAATCAGTAACAACCTCCAAGGCAACAAGGAAGGGATTATGCAATCACTACTACTGAGGTGGAGCCAGAAAACAATGTGGTGACATGTATGCTTATTATTCAATCATGAATAGCGAACTTACTATTTGATTATGGTTCTACATATTCTTGTATATCTTGCAAGATTAGTAGAACTATTCAAACACCACCTAAACATTTGGAGGAAAAGTTATCTGTGAGAACAGCGAATGGGGAAATTATTGCATCCATGGTTTATTACTCCTCCCAGTTTAATTTTTTTGGGCTGAACCTCCCACCAAATCTTTTCATATTTCCTTTAGTGGAATTTGACGCTATCTTGGGAATGGATTGGCTATCTTTGTACAAGGACAACATCAACTGTGGGGAATGGGAGATTACTCTCCACATCCCGGAGCATCCTTCGATTTATTACAAGTGTAAGGAGGAAGATGAATATCCTTCTGAATATTCTTCTCATGTGTGGATATTGCTTCCTTATGAGTATGCATACCTAGAACAAATGATTGTGACAAAGGATAGAATCATGCTTGAAGACATGCCCACTGTGATGGATTACACTGATGTATTCCCCTATGATTTTCTTGGTCTCCCCCCTGACCGAGAGGTTGAGTTCTCAATTGAACTTATCTCGGGATCTCTTCCAATCTCAAAGACACCTTACAAAATGGCCACATTAGAGATTGAAGAGTTGAAGAAGTAGTTACAAGAGAATATGGAGAAGGATTTCATACTCCTGAGTGCTTCACCGTGGAGTGCTCCCATCCACATCGTCAAGAAGAATGATAGATCAATGCGCTTCTGCATTGATTATCGTGAGCTAAATAAAATCATTATAAAGAACAAGTATACCCTTCCACAGATAGATGACTTGTTAGATCAGCTACGTGGGGCCAGTTATTTCTCAAAGGTGGACCTTCGGACAGGATATCACCAACTAAAGGTGAGGAAGGAAGATATTCCCAAGACTACCTTTCGAACGATGTATGGACACTTTCTGTTCATAGTGATTCCCTTCGGAATCACTAATGCTCCAGAAATTTCCATGGATTTAATAAATAGAATCTTTAGAGAATACCACGACAAATTTGTGGTAGTTTTTATTGATGATATTTTGATATACTCCAAGAGAAATTAGGAACATGAGGAGCATTTGAAAACTGTGTTAAATACATTGAAAATGGAGAAGTTGTATGCAATGTATAGTAAATGTGAGTTCTGGATGGAGGAAGTGTCAATCCTGGGTCATGTTATCACTAGAAAAGGGATATCTGTGGACCCTTTCAAGACAAAGGCAATTGAAGAGTGGCCCAGGACAACTTCTATAACGGAGATCCGTAGATTTTTAGGTCTAGATGGGTATTATCGATGACTCGTGAAGAACTTTTCACGACTTTCAAACCCAATGACCAAGATGACGCGGAAGGGAGTAAAGTTTCTCTGGACATCGGAATGTGAAGACAGTATCAATGAGTTGAGAAAGAGGCTTATCACTGCGCCAATACCAACACTCCCTACTAGCAGGGAACTCTTTGTGGGGTATAGTGATGCTTCTAAGAAGGGATTAGGCTGTGTGATGATGAAGAATGATAAAGTGATCACCTATTACTCAAGGAATCTGGAAATCCATGAGCGAAACTATCCAACGCAAGATCTGGAGTTATCGGCTGTGATATTTGCCTTGAAAATCTTGCGGCATTACCTCTATTGGGAGAAATGTGAGATATATACTGACCACCAGAGTCTCAATTATATATTCACATAGAAGAAGCTTAATATCCTCCAGCAAAGATGGATAGATCTCATCAAGGATTATTACTGCACAATCCACTGCAATCCCGGTAAGGCAAACACGTTGGCAGATTTTCTAAGTAGAAAGGATCCTGCATCTTTATCAATGATGAGAATTGAAAAGGATCCAATATTATTGGATTTCCAATGGATGGACATGTGAATCATTAATCGAGGAACATCATCAATCCTTTATCAAATGATTTCTAAACCATCCCTCAAGGAGAAAATAATGGTTGTGCAAAGAAAGGATGTGGAAATTCAGAAATGGGTGGAAGGTGTTAAAAATGGGAAATCCTCTGATTTCAAAATTGATGAGGAGGAGTTGTAAGATTTGGGACACGATTATGTGTACTATCTGGCCCAGAGATAAAGAAGGATCTATTGAATGATTCACATAGCTCGACCTTTTCTATCCATCTTGGGAGTACCAAAATGTATTCTGATCTCTGAGAACACTTCTGGTGGGATAACATGAAGAAAGAGATTATGGAATATATATCAAGGTACTTGGTGTGACGGTAAGTTAAAGCTGAGTGAAAAAAGTCCAAAGGTATGATGTAGCCATTGCCTATACCCATGTGGGAATAGGAAAATGTTTCTATGGACTTTTTCATGGGTCTCCCGAAGACGTCGATGGGAAATAATCGTATATGGGTTGTGGGTGACCGACTCACCAAGACATCCCATATCATCGCTATTCGGGAAGATATCTCACTTGAACAACATGCAATGTTATATGTGAAGGATGTGGTGAGACTTCACGGTCTTCCACTCTAAATTTCCTCTGACCGTGATCCAAGGTTCACATATAAATTCTCGAAGATTCTTCAACATTCTTTGGGTACTGAATTAAATTTCATCACGGCCTATCACCCCCAAACTGATGGCCAATATGAATGGACTATTCAGACGATTGAAGATATACTGAGAGCCTGATATTTAGCATTCAAAGTTGGATGGGATCAGCATCTCCCATTGGTTTAGTTATCATATAA
This sequence comes from Viscum album, assembly GCA_963277665.1. Taxonomy (NCBI): domain Eukaryota; kingdom Viridiplantae; phylum Streptophyta; class Magnoliopsida; order Santalales; family Viscaceae; genus Viscum; species Viscum album. Next base: position 560,061,972 of record OY728142.1, read on the forward strand.
AAATAACTTCCAATCGAGTATTCAAATGTCTCTATATGAATCTCTGTATGGAAAGTAATGTAGAACACCAACCTCTTGGAATGAAGTTGGAGAGAGAAAGATACTTGGACCAGATCGTGTTCAAGAGATGACAGAGAAGGTTCAAGTCATCCAGAAACACATCAAAGCTGCTCAAAGTCGGCAAAAGAGCTATGCTGACAACCGCTGAAGGGACTTGGAGTTCGATGTTGGAGATAAAGTCTTCCTTTGAATATCTCCTTGGAAGAGAGTCATGCGATTCATGAAGAAAGGGAAGTTAAGACCAAGGTATGTTGGCCCCTATGAGATCCTTGACCGTATAAGAGCCGTGGCATATCGACATGCACATCCACCGAATATGGCTGGATGTCATGATTTTTCCCACGTATCACTCTTAAGGAAGTACATATTTGATCCCTCACATGTACTAAGATTAGAGGTGGTGCGACTGGAAGATGATCTCTCCTATGAGGAGTAGCCAGTAAAGATTCTGTATTAGAGGGATAAGGTTCTACACAACAAGACAACCCATCATGTAATAGTGTTTTGGAGGAACCATAAGTTTGAGGAAGCAACATGGGAACTGGAGGAAGCAATGAAGGAAAAGTACCCACATCTGTTTGTGTCATAGAATGTAAAATAAAATTTCGAGCGTGAAATTTCGTAAAGGGGGAAGAATGTGAAATCCCAATGTTTCTAATGGAAATTACCTCCTTATGAATATGCCATAAAATCACATAATAATGAACTAAAAAGTGATAAGTTCCCTCTAAACATAAATTTTTCACTTCTGTGTTTGGAATTTTTAAAATCTAACATACTCGATTGTGTTCAAGATGTTTTTTGGATACTAATAAAACAAATATATTATTGGTGAATAGTAACCTACCCTAATAAATAGTAACATACCTTTATGAATAGTGATGTATCCTAAGGAATAGTAACCTTACCTATGGTGGTAAAAAAAATATTCATGTTGGAAGTACAGTATACCTATAGTTTAGAATGAGTTAATGAATGTTTTAAAACTGGTTTTGATAATAAATTATTATTTTATTTATATATTAAAATAACCATATTAATAAAATTAATTTTGAAAAATGGACTTCATTTTTGGATTCTACAAGTCGAAAAATGGTCGTGGTAAATTTTTGGGATTTTTCTGAAATACATGAATTTTTGATGAATAGTGAAGTACCGTAATTTACAAAAATAAGCTAAATAAGCTAATTATAGTGTCAAGTGTGATGTTTTGATGATTTAAGCCCACTTTTTATGGGATTACATTATAAAATTAATATTTTTTGGTCATATAAGACTCATTCTTCCTTGTCTTGGGAGGAATTAATAAACTAATGAATTTTATGTTAAGAAAACCCCTCTCTCCTCCACTATAAACCCCCCTCCATTCCCTATTTTCTCCACTCCTCTCAAGCTCCATGCCTTCTCTATATTCTGCCCAAATGTGTCCCCAAGATCCTTCCCCACGTCCAAGGATTTCTGGTCTTTCCAAAAGACTAAAATATAACCCCCAAGAGGTGTCTCAATGAGAGGAGATCAAAGGGTAACAACCATCTTTCGTTTTCAAGTGTTTTCTTTTCATTTCCATTATTTTCTTATACCATCTTCCCTTACCTTATCCAAAAGTCATGAAAGCTCCAGAATCTAATATATTCTAGATTCTAATCATGTTTATGTAAAATTTCAAGCCCCATTCTTCCCCTCCCCTCCCTCACGTTCTAGAATTAAAACATCGCCCGTGATGTGTCAAATTACCAACATCATGGATAATGTGTTTTGAAATTCTTTTATAGTTTTTTTCTGGTCATGAAAACATTTAAGTTATGGTTGAACCAGATTATTATATATGTTATAATTCCTATTTAGGGTTCTGTAATCCTAATACACTCATTAAATAAAACAATAATACAAAACAAGTCAATTATAGGGCAAAATCATTAAAATTGATTCAAGTGTTTATCATTAATGATTAATCTAAAGGTTCTCTATCACTCTAATTAACAAAATTAATTATAACCATGTAAACTAATGGATGTCCACTAATGTTATATAAATTCAATTCTGGACAATCACTTTCATCTTACATTTAATTTGAACCTAAATACAATTGAACCGATCTTTAAAACAAATGAAACAAATGGACCCGAACAATGAAATTAAACCTTGTAATCAATCAAAATGGGTATAAATGAACTTAAAATGGTTATAATGAATCTTTTACATATAGATAAGGTTCTGTAACTATTTATTAACAAACCATATTTAACTATTGAGGTCCTTAATATCAAGTGGAGATCACCAATGGACCTAAGTTAAGGGATCCTCTCAATTTCACTCTTATTCATGATTGTTCACTATGTTAGGACATGTTGTGTGTAATTATTAATTATGTGGTATGATTTTTAACATACCCATACTTCCCTATTTATGTATAAGTGATTATAATTTCCTTCCCTCTCTCACTAAGCCCCCTTAAGTACTCCTAATACCATGCCGATAATTCGTAAGGAATTCTACCAGAACCTCCTTAATTCCATCGGGTTGTCTTATCTACCTTTCTACCAAAATGATGTTATCTTATAAATTCATGTACATACTCTAAAATTTGTTCACATTTTCCAATTTTATTTATCCAGACTCTTTCATCACTCTCTTTAGAGGATATTCATGTTTTTAAGTGTTTCTCTCCTCATTACTTCCCGATAAGTGAGCCCGTTTTAAGGGAACTTCAGGAATACAATTATATTATCAAGTGTATTCTATCCTCTATTTAAGTCACATTTGTCTTTATAAAATTAGTATTTTTATTATGAAAACACTCTTGGTTTACTTCTGGATTCATAAAAAATATTATGCCTCTTTTCGTTTAAAGAGATATTCGATGTTTTCTTCAACCGCACTAAAATGTTTTGACTCAAAGATTCATAAAAACTATTTTTTCATGTTATCACATCAGTTTGTTATATCTAGTCATGATTTATGCCTTTATACATTATTAGTGTCTATTTATGATTTAATTCCTTTCTTTCATGGACGCTTTTATGTTATGTCTCTTTTTATTATGCTTCATGATGTGATTGTGTGCTCATTTCTTTCCTTGGGTACTCTTATGTTTATGTATGATTGATTATGTGAGATTCTTTATGTGGCAAGAATATACAGGAATAATAATAGATGGGTGCGCCTAGATAGTGCTCTAATGCCTTGAGTAAAGTTAATGTATCATGAGAAGATTATGGGAAAATGGTCCGGGTAGTTAGCCTTGGCTTGTGCTACTATGGGAAACGAGATTGGTGGTTATCCTTGACTCATACTAAAGTCATGTTTAACGTTTCTTCCACCTCTCTATAAAACTATGCTTATATAATCTGATTCTTATATGATCCCATGATTATTTTACTCCAGGTTTTTATGATCCCATGTTTATATGTGATGATTCCATATGTTCCATGCTTCCAATATCATTATGTCAAGCCTTCAAACGCATGTGCTTAATGTTTATTCTTACATTCTTTACCTTACTAGGATTTTTAGCTCATCCCCTTGTTCATGTGTTCCCCAAGGTACCCTATTTTGATGTAAGGGCTCAATGGAAGTTAGGAGCTCCCTATGAAGATTAAATAATGAAGTGTTTTATCCCCATGTTTTGTGATATATGTACCTAGTCTTCCAATACACTAGACTTAACGATCCTTGTCTTGTACTCTGATGATGAATTATGTTTCAAGTCATGAAATGTTATGTGTAAAAGGCCAGGGTCGCTATAATTACACTCACTATAAACATGAGTAACCTCAAGATAAATAAAATCAACAATCCGGAGATAGTAATTAAAATATTCCAACATATTCCATTGTACATTCCAGTAACTATCTTTGATAATTTTGATCACAACAATAGAATTTGATTCTAACAATAATGAATTCCAAACATAATGAAAAAAATACCTTATCTCCTTTATCATTTCCCACAATTCAGCTTCAATTTCATATCAATTTCCAATGAAATTTAAGAAACATCCCTTAACGAGACCCTAATGAGTGCAAAAAATTCCAGGACCACCGGCAGGTCCAAGTACACCTAAAGCCCCCCATCCACATTTACATTTATCCATACAGAAATATGTGGTATCCACCTGATTTTTTGGACCACTAATGGCTTCTTTTCTCAACCACATACCATAATCGATCTGAAAATCAAAATATCAAACATTACCTTTTTCATTGAACCATTTTTTAAATTCTAGCAATCATCTCTGTACGATGGATAGAAAAAAAACAATTGTAAATTGAGGGACCATGATGATTAAACATAAAATAATTCATTTAATATAAGATAAATGTGATAACACATAATGTAGTAGACATAAATAAAGAATATACCTATTCACTGAACACCACATGGAAAATGGAAAGGATTAGAAGCTCGATGTTATCAGTATTCAGGCTGCATTGAGACAAAACCTAAATATATTCCAATATCTTATGAGGTAGAGTAAAACAAACTAATATATCATCCATGGAATCATCTTTATGAAATAATAATAAACAATCCAACCCCAGATGAACCTATGGGAAATGTACAAGGGACATAACAGGTAGTCATTGTTGCCAAATTTTCATGTTTAAAAACATACCAGCAGGGGGTATAAAATTATTTGATAGCCCAAACCCATGTTTCCAGTATATTTGAGGCACCAAACTAAACCATATAGTATTCCAAAGTGTTGAAAAAACCATCATAATTAGGCATTCAAACCAAGATGTCAAAATCAGCATAGACATACCTGGAAACATCCATATAAATATCAGTGAGCAACAAATTTAGTAAGGCTAGACTACTCTATAAATGAGATATTGGTCTATTCTTGATAGATATTGGGATGTAAACATCATTCATAATGGGTCAAGAATTTCATGGTTGGTCTAGGAATTCATATGTGAGTTCATAGAAACCACCCATTTTGAGCAATTTATGATATCACTGTAATTATTTGTATCTTCTATCTAAACCAAAAAGGGAACATACATGTTATAACCATTATAAAATTTTCTAAAAAAGGTGGTAAGAAATTCCAATGACATATCAATGTTAAAAATAATACTCAATGTGAAATTTTTAATCAGAGTGTAATTGAAAATTTGAAGATCTTTGACACCCATCCAACCCATGTTAACATGTTTGACACATTGTTTCTAAGAAGCCTTTAGAAGATTATTTTCATGAATTGACCCCGTCTAGATAAAATAATGAATCCTATCTTCCACCTCCTTAATGAGAATTTTATGCCATATTTATAGAGATAAGGAATACAATTTTTTTTGTTATAACAAAATTGTCCAGAAAAATCTTACTAGCCAGAGACATCATCATCCCCTTCCGTGTGGCCAAATGAATAGTATATTTTAGAGATACTACCACCATATTTAATATCTACCCTACCCAAAATTAGGGTAATGGATAGGTAAATAAAAGTAATTTATCCTATATGCACACCGAGATGATGGGACAACCTCTTCTACTTTGTAATAGGAACTTCTTCTCCAAACATAACCGAATATTTATTCTAACTAATAACATGACCAAAAAATTTATAATAATGTCAAAAAAATGGATTTGATATAGGAAATGAAACCCCTATGTTCCAATATTAAATTAAATATTTCATCAACATATAACAGATGTGATGCTGCAAAAAATCTCTCTGAACCTTCATTCATTGATAAAGACCAAGATTCACTAAATCAGTAAGCCACCATCATAGAAAATCCAAGGAAATAGAAAACAATAAGCTAGATAAAGGATCACCCTGCCTATCCCCACTTGAGAAACAATATCCTACATAAAGGATCACCCTTCCTAACCCCACTTGAGAACAGAATGAAACCGCCCAGTGACCTATTAACAAGAATGTTCATCCTAGAAATTTTCAGGTTATAAAAATTTGGGATGATATATTTGTTTGGAAACCCATGCATCCTCAAAATAGAAATAAAAAATATCAACTCCATTGTGTAAAAATATTTTTAAATATCAACTTTCAAAGAAATATTACCATACATTACGTTTTTCTTCCTGACATTCACACACCCAAAAGCAGTGTGTAAGCTGTTTTGAATGATCCTTATAGGGAAAAAGGGGGAAAAAATTATAGAGATAAAAATCTTTGCAATATCACCCAATCTACAAATCATAATCTTACTATGGACATTTGGAATAGAGATACCAATAGAAATAGTACCAAAGTACTTTATTTCAATGGAATTATCATTCATTAGAATTAATGTAATAAAATTGGAGTTCATAGCCTAAAGCATCGAAGAAGGAATGGAAAATTCCCTTAAATCATTGATGACCTCATGTTTAAAAATATACCAATAAAACAAAAATAATTTGATGGTGAATCCATTAGGACCTAAAACACTATTAAAATTTATCGAGAATATAGATTCATAAATTTTTATTACACCATGGACCTCAACAAGCCTCCTATTTTGAATAGCATCAATGCTTGGATAAAATCATTTGATCATTTTACTAGTTTAATACCCTGTATTATTCAAGTAAGGAATATCATAATAAGATTCCATTACATTAGAAATTTCATTCTCAAGACCAAATAAATTGCCATTAATTTTAAGAGAATCATGACTCTTCCTTTCTGTATTGTCCCTACACAAACAATGAAATAATTTAGAATTACTATAATCCTCCTTTAACTATTTGATGATAAGTTGATTTCAAGAATGATTCTATTTGAGATTTAAAAAATTATCAAGTTTGAATGAATATGTATCTTCCTCTTAAGAGGGTACATCATGAGTCATATTATCATTCTAGAAAATATTTAGAAAATATTCAACCTCATTAACATCACTTTCAATAATAGATAAGTAGTCCTTACTCAATTCCTTGATTCTGACTTTAACATGCATCAATTTTCCGACAAGGATATACAAGGGGCTTCCCAGAGACTCCAAATTTCATGCATCAAGAACAATTTCTCCACATGAAAGAATAATAAGAGAATATTTATTAAACTTGAAAGGTAATGGTTATGATATTTAATTCTTCAAATAAATATAAATCAATTGAGGATTGTGATTAGAGTGTAATTTAGTAAGAGTGAGATCTGAGATATCAACTTAATCATTAATTTCATCAACCTACCCAAATAATATATCCAATTTTCTGTTATCCCACCCATTTATAGTATATTTTCTCCACATGTAATTATCTCTAGCTATTGGGACCTCCACGAAGCCACATTAATCAATAAAATAGGAAAATTCACTAGATGAAATTCTCTTGAAAATACATCCAGTTTTTTCATCAGGAAACAAATTAGTGTTAAATTCATGTAGTATGAATTAAAAATTACACACAATTTCGGAAATCATTGAATTTTTTTCAATGATATCTTCCTCTTTTGTGTAATTGATGGCATATACAGAGGTAATAAAGAGAATGTAGACACTGATATTATAAGAGATGGTCACAGATGGGTAATTATTAAAGAACGAGTTGATGATTACACTATCATGATTAAGTACCCACAAGGACTCCATGGAATTATAAATTTGAATATGATTTACAAAAGAATAACCCATTGTTCAACCATTGAAATCCATCTAGTTATAAAATTTCATTCTTGGCTCATCAAGTCCAATAAGAAAGTGTTTTTTGGTCATGGTAAAATTCTTAAGGGCCCTGACAATGGGAGAATTCCCAAGACCATGAAAATTCCAGAAAAATATCTTCATTGTATAGAATACCCGACCCGCATACTAGGCCCATCATGAACTTGTGTCTTTACATCCCAAGAATAGTTGTTTCCAAGACACGATCACATTTTATTTCACCTATATCATCATAGGGGGATTCAATGATACATTTTTCAGATGAGGAAATTACTCTTTAACCTACATTCGTGGAATCACTTATAAAATAATTAATCTTATCGACTAATTAAACAAGACTATTAATTCTATTAGGCCACTTTCTCTTTGAAAATTTTGAAGTGGACACCTACATGAAACATCCAGTTTGATCTAAGTGAGTTGTTAATTAAGAAGTATGATTAATATACAATTCTTCTTTCACATCCTACGAATATATAATAGTCACATAATTATTAACATGTTGATCATGGATATTACATATCTTATTAGATTTAGTATTGCAGACAAATTGCACTAATGGAACATTTCGTTGATTATTTTCCTGATGCACAACAAGATTCTCAAAACATCCAATACAAACTCGAACAGTAAATGTATTTAGGTCCGACAGTGAAATATACAGATCATGCACAATGTGAATCTTGATATTACTTAAACTAGCCCAAGTAATGACTGTATTTAGATATGTTGGTTTTAGGTCATGATCAACATATCAAACATCATTTGAGTGTGAAAACCAGACTTGGTGATAAGTCAATAGCCTGAGCATTAGGACACTCTGCGTAGGATGTGCATCATAATGAGTGACAACCATATCAGAAGAATTTTCACCAAATAAAAATAAAGGTTTATCAACCATAGAAATTGATTTGTCGGCCACATTAACAACCACATAAGAGCTAATAATATTGAAATTCACAATAACTACATCTTTACATGGGACATATTTTTAACTAATTAGAACCATTTCAGTATCTATATCACAAGAGGATGATGCAATATCCGCATTATTCCTTCTCCTACTAGTGGAATCACCATGAAACGTAACCTTAAAAAAGTTACAATGTTTGTTTATATTACATTCAAGAAACATATTACCAATGAAATAATAGATTAAATTTAATTTTAGCTTTCATTTATAAATTTTTTCGCAACTGATGATGGAGTCACTAATAGTTGGAACTTCCTCTTCAATAAGGGTATTCGACTTGTCAACATCAATAAGTATCCTAGAATAATGACCAAATCATGGATTATACATTGGCCAATCCAACCATATTATATTACCAATAGAAGAAGCAATATCCCTTTATATTTGTGGGTTCCCATAAATCCATTTCATTTTTCATAGACAAATCCCTTCCTAAGTATGCATATTATTAAAATTACTACTATTAGAGATCCAATTCATGGAAACAAAGGAAACTAGGATTCAAATTTAATACAAAAAAGCCCTGTGAATGCCTTTCCCCTCACCTTAATGTAAAATAATATGATAAAATCCACAACCCATTACTGTCAGCTTCCATTCAATGAACCCCCATATATAAGCAATCCTACAAATAAGTAGAGGGAATTTCAAAGGCATTGAAACTTTTGGAGTAAAAACATGTGATATGATTGAAAATGTTCATATATTGACACATTAATCTACAAAACATTGTTGGATGACACCTTATAAATTTTTCTATTCTTAATAATTTTTCCTAGGGTCCCATTATAGTCTAAAAAAGACATATTACATAAATATTTAAAAATATCTAAATTTTTTTTCGTCCCTCTAGATCCATCAATTTATCATTGACCCAACAGTTTTTCAATATTTTCAACACCGAGACAAAATAGATTTCCTTGAAAAATGAGATCGGCTGGATGTTGTGAAAAATCTGCCGCAATCCACTTCCCATGATCGACAATCTTCATGCATTGACTCTGCTTGGTAGAAATAGGGTTATCGCTCGTCCCTCCATTAATCTGCTAAGACATCACTTTTATGTATTAACATTAGGGTGAAAATTAAATAAGAACAAATATTGATCATAATTTTGAGATTAAGGAAACTACAGTCATGGTATAAATTTATTTCTACATTTTAGAAATTATATAATGACCATAAATTCTCTTTCAACTTATATGAAATATTTATCTAACAAATAAAATTATAAATAATGATTATAAAAATATTATATGTAAAATAATTTGAGTGATTTATTGCATTAAATGAATTTTTTTGACTAAATATAAATATTATTATTATATTAGATAACAATATTTTAATTAAAATTATTGATTTACATATTTTAGTTCAAATTATCTAAATAATTTCAAAATTCACATTAACAATATTTTATCAAAATAATATATTATTGAATTACATAAAAATCATAAAAATTTTAAAATATGAAAAATCGGATAATATATAGTTGAAAAATGTATTCCTCTATCTATTTATATTCTATTTGAAACCATTTGGATTGAAAATGACTTTATTATAAATTAATCTTTGAAGAATGTTTTTGTGCGTCATCTCCCTACATTATAAAAGGAACCCTGTTTTTTCAATTATTCACACCACATTGAGGTATCTTGCTCATCAATACCATTCCAAATTTTCTTCTAAAACAATAAACCATTTTATGGATTTTATGTTTTCTAAAAACGTTAAACCTAGGTTCCACTAGAAAGGACCTAAAAGAGGTCTTTTGAAAAAATGTTGTTGTATTACCCTACCGCCTTCAATTGTTTTCTTTTTAAAATTCCTAAAAAAATATGGAATTTATTATTAAATATTAATTTAATTCTCATAAAAATTATTAAATGATATTAATATATTTAATCAACCAATATACTCTTTACTTGTAAAGACCCAGAATTTTCATGGAAATTATTTTTTCTTAAATACATGGGAATTTTCCGAGTCTGCAAAAATTTATGGCACTTGATTCTGAGGCCCGTTGTGCCATGAATCAATTTCCGAAGTTTTATTTGGGTACATTTAATAAACTTACGAGTGGTATTTTATAAATTTCGAACCGGTGCTCAGAATTGAAATCTGAGCGAACCTTTGAACTCGCAGCACATGTATTCTCTTAAGAAGTTGTTCTCCTCGATGGTAGATTGTCGAGAATGGAAGATAGTTTTTGGAGTTTTTAAGAATAAAATTAAATAAAAATAAGTGTAGCTTATTTTTAGTTTGGCGGTTAAAATCTCTAATTGGAGGTTTGAGGTGGGGGCCACCACACCCTAACCTCTGATGGGACTTTATTGTGGTGGGTCCCACTTGATCATAACCTCCCTTGGGAGTATAATTATGGTGGGGACCACCCGAGCTTTTTAACTCCTTGAACTCCCCATAATTAGGAGAAAACTCTTGAACTCCACTCATTAAAGTGACACTCCAATTGAAATAATTAATGGAACATTAATTAATTAATTTTTTAATATTTTTAATTCATGCCAACAATTAAATAATAGACAAATATATTATTTCATCTTGGTTGGCATCTATTCATTTGGGGAGCATTGGACGAACATGGAGAACCTTTGGAGAAACTAATTCTCCAACGTGGAACGAGCTTCAACTGTGTCAAAAGAGAAAGAGACGACCGTAAATAATGTTTTCTTAGACTTATTCACCTCCAAACACTCATCCGACAATGATTTATATCCTCTTCCTTTTCTATAATTGACAAATCGAGGCCCGCCTTTCCGTAAATTTGTCAACTATCATCAAAACGAGGATGGGGATTGAGTTGAATTTGATCCTATTCTACGCCATTCAATTTTTGGAATATGTTATGCTGATTGATATCCACAAAACATGGAGGGATCAGAACACATGAACACAGCTCGGACCTCCCCCTTTGATTTTTGTCATTTTTGATAACGGATGCGGAACAACGGCGGCCGGTGTTGGGCTGGCCGAAAAGAAAATCGGCGGCGCAAGACCGCATGGTCGCCATAAGGGCGCGACAATGTCATGCCGTACAAAAGAAAATTCTTGGCCAGGGCAGGCTATGGTAGAAGGGGCGCAGTGCCATTGAGCTGTGTGGAAGAAGAAGGTCGTGGCCAGGGCAGGCCGTGACAGAAGGGCACGGCGCAGTCGCGCTGCCAGTAGAAGAAGAACTGCAGTGTCATCACTTTGTGAAAAATCTATCACAATCCACTTCCCATGATCAACAATCTTCATGCTTTGACTCTGCTTGGTAGAAATAGGGTTATCGCTCGTCCCCCCATTAATCTGCTAAGACATCACTTTTATGTATTAACATTGGGGTGAAAATTAAATAAGAACAAATACTGATCATAATTTTGAAATTAAGGAAACTACAATCATGGTATAAATTTATTTCTACATTTTAGAAATTATATAATGAACATAAATTCTCTTTCAACTTATATGAAATATTTATCTAACAAATAAAATTATAAATAATTATTATAAAAATATTATATGTAAAATAATTTGAGTGATTTATTGCGTTAAATGAATTTTTTTTGACTTATATAAATATTATTATTATATTATATAACAATATTTTAATTAAAATTATTGATTTACATATTTTAGTTCAAATTATCTAAATAATTACAAAATTCACATTAACAATATTTTATCAAAATAATATATAATTGAGTTACATAAAAATCATAAAAATTTTAAAATATGAAAAATTGGATAATATATAGTTGAAAAATGTATTCCTCTATCTATTTATATTCTATTTGAAACCATTTGGATTGAGAATGACTTTATTATAAATTAATCTTTGAAGAATGTTTTTGTGCGTCATCTCCCTATATTATAAAAGGAACCCTGTTTTTTCAATTATTCACACCACATTGAGGTATCTTGCTCATCAATACCATTCCAAATTTTCTTCTAAAATAATAAACAATTTTATGGATTTTATGTTCTCTAAAAACATTAACCCTAGGTTCCACTAGAAAGGACCTAAAAGAGGTCTTTTGCAAAAATGATGTTGTATTACCCTACGGCCTTCAATTGTTTTCTTTTTAAAATTCCTAAAAAAATTTGGAATTTATTAATAAATATTAATTTAATTCTCATAAAAATTATTAATTGATATTAATATATTTAATCAACCAATATACTCTTTACTTGTAAAGACCCAGAATTTTCGTGGAAATTATTTTTTCTTAGATACATGGGAATTTTCTGAGTCCGCAAAAATTTATGGCACTTGATTCTGAGGCCCGGTGTGCCATGAATCAATTTCAGAAGTTTTGTTTGGGTACATTTAATAAACTTACGAGTGGGATTTTATAAATTTCGAACCGGTGCTCAGAATTGAAATCTGAGGGAACCTTTGAACTCGCAGCACTGGTATTCTCTTAAGAAGTCGTTCTCCTCGATGGTAGATTGTCGAGAATGGAAGATAGTTTTTGGAGTTTTTAAGAATAAAGTTAAATAAAAATAACTGTAGCTTATTTTTAGTTTGGCGGTTTAAATCTCCAATTGGAGGTTTGAGGTGGGGGCCACCACACCCTAACCTCTCATGGGACTTTATTGTGGTGGGGACCACTTGATCATAACCTCCCTTGGGAGTATAATTATGGTGGGGACCACCCGAGCTTTTTAACTCCTTGAACTCCCCATAATTAGGAGAAAACTCTTGAACTCCACTCATTAAAGTGCCACTCCAATTGAAATAATTAATGGAACATTAATTAATTAATTTTTTTAATATTTTTAATTCATGCCAACAATTAAATAATAGACAAATATATTATTTCATCTTCGTTGGCATCTATTCATTTGGGGAGCATTGGACGAACATGGAGAACCTTTGGAGAAACTAATTCTCCAACGTGGAACGATCTTCAACTGTGTCAAAAGAGAAAGAGACGACAGTAAATAATGTTTTCTTCGACTTCTTCACCTCCAAACACTCATCCGACAATGATGTATATCCTCTTCCTTTTCTATAATTGACAAATCGAGGCCCGCCTTTCCGCAAATTTGTCAACTATCATCAAAACGAGGATGGGGATTGAGTTGAATTTGATCCTATTCTACGCCATTCAATTTTTGGAATATGTTATGCTGATTGATATCCACATAACATGGAGGGATCAGACCACATGAACACAGCCCGGACCTCCCCCTTTGATTTTTGTCATTTTTGATAACGGATGCCGAACAACGGCGGCCAGTGTTGGGCTGGCCGAAAAGAAAATCGGCGGTGCAAGACTGCTTGGTCGCCATAAGGGTGCGACAATGTCATGTCCTACAAAAGAAAATTATTGTCCAGGGCAGGCCGTGGTAGAAGGGGCACGGTGCCATTGAGCCGTGCAAATGAAGAAGGTCGTGGCCAGGGCAGGCCGCGACAGAAGGGCACGTTGCAGTCGCACTGCCAGTAGGAGAAGAACTGCAGTGTCATCGCTTTGTTCTGGAGGAGTCGGGACGGCTAGCTGGGATGGCCGCTGGGGGTGAAGAATCGGCCGACCACTCATCCAGCCGGACAAAGAGGGAAACCTAAGATCTTGAGGCTTCCGAACCGGCGCTTAGCGCCGGTCCCGTTTGACAAGAAGGTGGGGTGCGCCCCCCCCCCCCCCCACACACACTTTGTCGGCCGGGCCACGTGGGCCTCTAGCTAGCTGGGTCACGTGGGCCGCCTGCCAGCCAGGCTGACCCCTCGGGCCGGGATACCCCCTTAGACTGTGTTAGACCCTCAGACCGGGTCAGAATCTGGTCCAGACCTGGGTTGGTCCGGGTCAGTCCGACTGGGTCGCACCAAACCCGGACCCGCATTGGCCTGTTTTCACTTTTTTGCCCATATCTTGGGCTACGAGAGTCCGATTGATGAACCGTCTACGGTGACAAAAATCATAGAGAGAGATGGATCTTTTGGCATACCCCACTTGAGGTTTGGAAACAGTTGTGGTATGGTCGGGTTGGTTTGAACCAAAAATCCAACCGGGCCCCTATAACTAAAATGCCAATAACTCACAGACCAGGCGTCCGATTGACGTACCGTCTGTTGCGTTGAGACCCCTATGACGAGGTGGACCATTGAGATACTTCTTAATGGGAATTAATTATAGTTTTAGTATCAACTAGTAGCTTGAGGATCGGATCATCCCGGAGACGATCAAGCGGAGTACGAAGACCTAGTACCTTGCTGTGACTTGACGATGATTGACCTTTCGACATGGAGTGTTTTGACTAGCCCAGAGGGGATCACCTCTATGTTATGAAATAGACCCACAGTGGGAAGCACCTCTATGTGACGTAGCAGACCCACAGTAATCGACAAGAGGAGTACCTCATTAGGATACGAGGGGGAGCACCTCTATATGATCACGGCAGACCCACCGCGGGGAGCGCCTCTATGTTAGCGCAATAGATCCACGATACTCGACAGGATGAGTACCACAACAGTCTAAGATAGTGGGAAGTGCCTATGTGTTATGCGACATGCCCACTATACTTGATAAGGGAGGAGGACACCATCAGCCGAGATTCCGACAGTGTGATTGGGGTTGTTGCTTGATACTACCCCTAGAATAAAATCATTGTTTGAGCTGAGTCATTGACTTTTTTTCTTTCATCGTGATTGATATGAGTTACTAGATAACATAGGTATATGTATGGGCATATACCTAATTAAGGTTTATTCATTTATTTCATTCCTTGTGGTTTATCCTTGTTGGATTTTGTGAGACGTTGATGGTCCCGGGGTCCCTACTGAGTATCATAATACTCACCCCCTGCACGGGCTATGCCCGCATCACATTGTGTTGGTTGCAGACAACAGACATCACTGTTTGAGGTAGAGAGTAATAGGACTGGATGATACCGGAGGTGGACCACCCAAAGTGATGGTACACAGAGCAGGCAGAGGGACTTGGAGTGCTGGGTTGGCCATCTGTACCTACCCTTTAGGTAGGAACCCTAGAGTATAACCCAATGGCTGCTTTGGTTTTCTGCTTTCATTTGTACTTGTACTTTTCTGTTTCCTTGTACATTACTATTGGGCATGTATTTTTGGTACCCTTTAATTCTAGCACTCTCTTTTTTATATAGTTTTACTTAGTGTTTTACTTCCAGTTGCGTACTCTGTTGTGTGTGTTTCAATTTATAAAGACAATGACTTCCCAGTTTAGGGATTTATGCCTTTGTTGCTAGTCACCAACCCATGGCCTATGGAAGACGGGCTTGTGTTGTTCACAATATGGGCCCCAAGGGACGGGTCGTGAAAAATTGGTATCATAGGAGTTCGTTCTACCGTAGAACATAGGACTCTAATTATTCTTTTATGTGAAGCAATAATTTTAAGGTTACTATGTGCAGTTTTTAGTTCAGGGAGTCCAGTGATGGTGTGGGCGACCGACGTATCCATACACCCGGACCCTGACTACTGATTTCTGACTTAGTGCATGAAAAACTGGTTGTGTGCATGTATTTAAATGTTTTTTAAGTCAGCTCAACCAGGTCAGATCACCTGGAATAATCCTTGACCATGTCACAACTGTTTCTTTCAGGATGCCTCCCCGTAAGGCCCCGAGAGTCGTATGCTCTAAAATCCCACCGAACGACGATGCCTTCATGTGTGGACCTTTTCCAGCACAACCACCAGCGATACCACCTTCCATTGGGCCACCGATGGCACCATACCTAGCAGTAGACGATGAATGCCGCTTGAGCGCATTTCGTGAATTCCAACACCAGAGGCCACCCAAGATCTGGGGAGAGAAGGACCCACAGTCAGCTGAGGATTGGATAGAGGGAGTGGTGAGAGTATTCAGGCTAGTAGAGACACCAGCAGACTTCATGGTGATCCTTGATGCCAGCCCTCTTTCAGGGAGTAGTAGGCCGATGGTGGAGACAGATGTTCCAGGAGCAAGATGAGGTGACACTTCTATGGGTAGAAATTGATAGCTTGATGTGGGCGGAGATTGATCTAGTGACCCTATGAGCTATATAGATATAAGAGCTAATGCATCTACAGTAGGGTATGATGACTATAGAACATTACTCAGCAAGGTTCACCGACCTCTCATGGAACTCAACAGATATGGTACGAGGCACATTTTTTAGGGCCCAGACCATTGAGCAGCGGCTCAGGCGAGAGATCAGGGCTTCGATGATCTCACTCAGAATCCCGACACAGGAGGGGGTGTTAGAGAGGGATCTCCTAGTAGAGAGTTTCTTGGCTGAGCCTTCCCAGCAGGGAGACCCACTACTCGTCGACATGCAACAGAGTCTTCTGCGGCTGGTAGTAGACAGATGACGCAAAGGTCCATGAGGACCAGACCCAAGGTTGGACGATCGTAGGACTCAATATCCTTTGAGCGGGGAACCTGAGGTAGTGACTAACTTTTTGGGAGAAGCCAGTGTTCCTCATGCATTGGGTAGGGTCACATGACTCGTGAATGTACGACCCTCTGTTCAGATGATCAGCAAACAGTTGATGGAACTTTCAGGCAGAGGCAGAGATTCGGTTAAGGTGGTTCGTAGGGCACAGGCGGGCATGGAATAGGAGCTAGTTGAGCAGTTGGCGGTGGACAAATTTACCTAGTGCTACCGCCACCATCACCAGGAGTACCACCCTGACTGCAGGGAGCTGGCGGACAGGGGAGATCTCAGTTTCAGGTAGATGAGGCATACGACCATGTTTCTCTAGAGATGATTCGAGGTAATATATGTGTCAACTCCACCTTAGCTATAGTTCTTATAGACACATGTGCTAGTCACTCATTCATTTCCACTACCCTCCTTCGGAGCTCGGAGATTCTGACAGAGCCGTTGGCTCGATCTTTACAGCTAAAGACTCCTACGAGAGTAGACTCAATGATTACGCACTGTTTCCGATAGTGTGAGCTTACTCTAGGAGGTGAGATCTTTGGCTGTGATCTCCTAGTAGCAGCTTCAAGGCCTTAAAACATCTACATGGGTATGGACTGGTTATCTACAGTCCATATTCATATTGATTGTATTAGGCACAAAGTGCGGTGTGTCCACAGGGATGGGACTATATTCACCTTCACAGGAAAGAAGGGAACCTTTGCAGCATAGTACAGATTTACTCGGAGGAGGGTGCAGCCGATCAGTCACCAGTTGGCATGCCATACCCTAAGAAAAGTTGATGTGGAGATTCCAACATACCCTGTAGTGGTGTACAATTACATGGATGTTTTCTCTGACCATGTTCTAAGACTACCTCCTCGCAGAGAGGTGGAATTATACATTGACCTATACCCCGGGACGGTACCGATATCTACACAAGAATATCAGAAGGCTCCCCATGAACTTCGTGAGATTCGAGTACAGTTGGAGGATATGCAGAGGAAGTGATTCATCTGGCCCAGTTTTTCTCCCAGGGCATCCCAAATTCTATTCGCCAAGAAGGCGAATGGGATCTTGAGGCTCAGTGTCGACTATCGTCGCCTGAACCAGGTGACCGTAAAGAAAAAGTACCCACTCCTGAGTATTGAAGACCTCGTTGATCATCTGAAGGGAGCACTGTCATTCTCGAAGATAGACCTCAGATTAGGCTATCACCGGCTCAGTATTCAAGATGAGGATGTGCAGAAGATGATCGTCAGATGTCGATATGACCACTATGAGTTCTTGGTTATGCCCTTCGGCATAACCAATGATCCAGAAGTTTTCATGTGTCTCATGAACAATATTTTTCAGCCTTACCTCGATCACTTTGTTGTGGTCTTTATTGACGACATTTTGATATACTTGACTACTGAGGAGGAGTAAGCCTACCATTTGTAGGTTGTATTGCACATTGTCCGAGAGCACCCGTTTTATGGTAAGCTCTTGAATAGCCATTTTTGGATTTGAGAGGTCCACTTATTGGGACATGTCATCTCGGAGGCTGGTGTGGCAGTGGATCCAGTGAAGATCGAGGCAGTACTTTCTTGGGAGCCACCCAGGAGTGTGACGGAAGTACGAAGTTTCCTGGGTTTGGATGGAAACTACCCGAGGATTGTTCCAAACTTCTCCAGAGTTGAAGCACAAATTTTAGTATTGACGAAGAAGGGGAAACTATTTGTGTGGTCAGAGAGATTTCAAAAGAGCTTTCAGGAGCTAAGGCAGAGGCTGACTAGTGCACCCATCTTGAGGCTTCTAAAGGAGGGCGTAGGGTATATTGTTTACTACGACGCATCAGGGACCGGGCATGGGTGTGTCCTAATGCAAGAGTGAGCATTGATCACATATTTTTCTCGGTAGATGAGACATCATGAGAAGAAATACGCTACCCATGACCTAGAGTTAGTAGTAGTGGTCTTCACTTGAAGATGTGGAAACACTCTCTTTTGGGCAAAGGTTTTACTCTGTACTCTGATCACATGAATCTCAGGTATAACATATCTCAAAAGGAAATGCACCTGAGACAATGGTGAATGTTAAAGTTTCTCCAGGACAATGACATCGCGATATTATATACTCCGGGGAAGGGAAATGTTTTAGCAGATGCTCTCAGTAAAAGATCTGGTATACAGCTACTAGGGGAGGCGACAGGGCAGCTGGCTGCTTTACAGATATCATTTGTGGATAGTGATGGAGCTACCTATCTATAGTCTCTTAAAGTCACTCATCCACTTCTTTAGTGATTCTGGGAGGCACAACATTGGAACACTTATTGTGAGACAAAACTTGCTCAGATATCCATAGGGTAAGCACCTGATGGATTTTATGAAGGTAGGGAGCACCACATCATCTTCAGAGGACGTACCATGGTAACAGTAGAACATCATGAGGATGTTTAGAGGGAGTTCCACACATCCACTCTAGCAGTACATCCAGGTGTGGCAAAGATGTACCAGGACCTTCGACGACAACACTCGTGGCTAGGTATGTAGAAGGTGGTAACACATTTTATCTCATGGTGTCTCACTTGCCAGAAATTGACGGTGGAGCACCAGGTACCAGTAGGCTTGGTTCAGCCCACAGAGTTCCCATAGTGTAAGTGGGATGGGATATATATGGACCTTGTGATGGGTCTTCCACGTACCTCTAGGAGTCACAACTCAATTTGGGTGATTGTTGAATGACTTACCATGTCGGACCACTTCCTGACGATCATAGAGTAGGGTTCAGTAGAGAGCATGGGTCGCCTCTATGTGTAGGAGATTGTGTGTGTGCATGAAGTACCTTATTCTATTGTCTCCGACCGTGATGCACGGATTACTTCCTGGGTATGGAAGGGGTTTCACGAGGATTTCGGGACGTAGCTACGTCTGACCACCGGCTTCCATCCTCGAACAGATGGCCAGACCGAGTAGACCATCCAGACCCTCAAGGACATGCTCCATGCATGTGTCCTCGACTTGGGTTGTAGCTGGGTGGATCACATACCATTGGTGGAGTTTTCCTACAACCAAAGCTATCACTCCACCATTGGTATGGACCCTTTTGAGGCCTTGTATGTTCAACCTTGTAGATCACCACTGTGAGGGAAAAACTTAGGGGAGTGAGCACTAGTAGGACCAGAGATGGTACGAGCTACTATGAAGAAGGTTCCATTGATCTAGGATCAGATGATGATAACAAAGAGTAGGCATAAGTCATATGCTGACTGAAGATAGAGGCCTCTGGAGTTCGAGGATGGTGACCACATCTTTCTACGGGTCTAACCTCGATGAGGTCTACGGAGATTTGGCCAAGGTGGTAAGTTTTCTAAGTGATTCATCGAACATTTATAGGTCCTCAGTATAGTAGGTGAGGTGGATTACCTCTTAGGTCTTCCACCTCAGTTGAACCGGGTGCATGACGTCTTCCATGTATCTCAGCTGAGAAGATACGTGCATGACCCATCCCACATCATTGTCCACGGGGATCTGGACATCGATGACGGGGAGACTGTTATGTAGGTTCTATTGGAGATTGAGGATCGATAGGAGAGGTTCCTACGTGGATGGTCGATACTTATGGTGTGCGTACACTAGTAGCACGAGAACCTCTATGAGATCACATGAGAGCAGGAGGCTCATATGCGTGCTCAGTACCCTTATTTGTTCCTTTAGTTAGAGTTGTAGCTTACAGGGATGTAAAGCCCTATGGTGGGAAGAATGTAATGACCTAGAATTTACATGGAATAATTTTTTTCATAAATAAATGGGAATTTTACGTGTCCGTGAAAATTTCTGGCACTTGATTCCGAGGCCCTGTGTGCCCAGAATCAATTTTTGAAGTTTTTTTCGGGTACGTTCAATAAACGTGCAAGTGGATTTTTATAACTTTTGAACCAGTGCTCAGAATTTAAATATGAGGGCGCCTTTGAACGCCCAGTACCGATATTCTCTTATGAAGGCTTTCGCCTCGACGGTAGATGGTCGAGAATGGAAGATAGTTTTTTAATATTTTAAGAATAATGATAAATAAAAATAAGTGTAGCTTATTTTTATTTTGGCAGTAAAAATCTCCAAGGGAAGGTTGGAGGTGGGGGCCACCACACTCTAACCTCCCATGGGAGGTTATGTTGGTGGGTCCCACCCGAGAATAACCTCTCTTGGAAGGATAATTAAGGTGTGGACCACCTGAGCTTCTTAACTCCTTGAACTCCCCATTAGTGGGGGAAAACTCATGAACTCCCCTAATTAATGTGCCACTCCACTTGAACTAATTAATGGAACATTAATTAATTAATTTTGAAATAATTTGAATTAATGCCACAAATTAAATAATATAAAAATCTATTATTTCATTTTGGTTGGAATCTATTCATTTTTGGAGCTTTGGAAGAACTTGGAGAGCCTTTGGAGAATGTAATTCTCTAACGAGGAACGATATTCAACTACATAAAAAGAGAAGGAGACAACCGCGAAGAACACCATATTCAAATTTGTCACCTCTGAACACTTGTTTTCCAATGACGAACATCCTCTTTCTTTTTCGACATTGATGAATCGACGCCCGCCTATCCGTGAATTCGTCAACGATCATCGGAACGAGGTAGGTGATTCACTTGAATTTGTTCTCATTCTACGTCGTTCAATTTTTGGAATATGTCATGCCAATTGATATCAACATAACGTGGAGGGATCAGACTGCATAAACATGGAACGACCCTCCCCCTTTGATTATTCTCATTTGTTGATGACGGAGGAGGGAAAACGATGGCCGACATCGAGAAGGTGGTGAAGAAAACTGGCAGCGCAAGACCACTGGTTTGCCAAAAGGGTGCGCCACCGCCGTGCCACGCAGAAGGAAACACGCGGCCAGGGAGAGCCGCAATGAAAGGGGCATGGTGTCGTCGCTCTATGCAGAGGAAAAGAACCATGGTGCTGTCGTGTCATAGTGGAA
This sequence comes from Viscum album, assembly GCA_963277665.1. NCBI lineage: Eukaryota > Viridiplantae > Streptophyta > Magnoliopsida > Santalales > Viscaceae > Viscum > Viscum album. The sequence continues at coordinate 560,083,980 of OY728142.1, forward strand.
GAGCTGGTACGGCCGGCCGGCCGCTGGCAGTGCAAAACCGGCTGGCCACTCTCCCAACCATACAAAGAGGAACCCCCTGGGTCCCACAGCTTCTGAATCGGCGCTTGGCACAGGTTTTGTTCAACAAGAAGGGGGCGCGGCACCCCCTCCCCCACATGTGGCCATCCGGGCCATGTGGGCAGCCAGCCAGCCAGGCCAGGCGGGCCGCCATCCAGCCGGGCCACGCGGGTCGTTCACTATCCGGGACACGCGGGGCGCCCGCCAGCCGGGCAATGCTGGCCACCAGCCAGCTCGGCCATGCTGGCCACCAGCTAGCCAGGTTACGTAGGCCCCCAGCTAGTCGAGCAGCACTCGGGATGGGTCGCGCCCTCGGGCTATGCCTCCCCCTCGGTCCGGGCCGGGCTGCCCCCTCGGGCCGGGTCGCGCCCTCGGGTCGGGCCGCCCCCTCGGACCCAGACCCACTTTGGCATGTTTTCATCTTTTCGCCCATATCATAGGCTATGAGAGTCCAATTGACGAACCATCTGTGGTGACAGAAAGATTAGAGTGAGACGATTCTATTGGAAAACCCCAATTGAGGTTTGGACACTGTTGGGGTATGATCGTGTTGGTTTGAACCTAAATTGAAACCTATCCCCTGGAACGGAAATGCCAATAACTCACATACCTAGCGTACGATTGACGTGCCATCTGTTGCGTTGAGACCACTGTCACGAAGAGGATCTTTGAGATACTTCTCCATGGGAATTCATGAAAGTTGGAGTTTCGACTAGTATCTCGAGGAGCGGGTCCTACCAGACATGAGTAAGAGGAGTATAGAGACCTAGTAGCTGTCTACGACCTGACGACTGCTGATCTTTTGACTCGAAGTGTTTCAACTAATCTAGTGGGGAGAGCATCTGTGTGACGCAATAGACCCACAGTGGGGAGCACCTCTGTTCGATGCAGAAGACCCACGGTACTCGACAGAAGGAGTACCTCAGCAGTCTAGGAGGGGGAGAGCCTATGTGTGAGCACGGCAGACCCACAATTGGCAGCACCTCTGTGTGAGCGTAGCAGATCCACGATACTCGACAGGAGGAGTACCACAGTAGTCCATGATAGTGGGAAGCGTCTATATGTGATACGGCAAGCCCACTGTACTCGATAGGGAAGGAGTACACCATCAGATGAGGTTTTGATAGTGTGATTGGGGATTTTGCTTAATACGACCCCTAGAATAAAATCGTGGTTTGAGCTGAGTTAATGAATTTTGTGTTTTCCTCATGATTGAGATGGGTTACTAGATAACATAGGTATATGTATGGGCATATACCTAAGTAATGGTTATTAGTGGATTTAATACGTTGTGGTTTATCCTAGTTAGATTTCTTGAGACCTTGAGGGTCTCGGTGTCCCTACTAAGTATCGTTATACTCACCCCTACACGGGTTGTGCCCGCATCGCGTTGTGTTGGATGTAGACGACGGACAACGCTGTTTGAGGAAGAGAGTAGAAGGACTGGATGGTACCCATAGGTGGACCACTCGGCATGATGGTACACGGAGCGGACGGATGGACATGGAGTGCTGAGGATGCAATCTGTACCTACCTTTAGGTAGGAACCCCGATGGACAACCTTGTGGCTACATTGCTTTTATTATTTCAGTTGTACTTTTACTTTTCTATTTCCTTATACTTTACTATTGTGCTTTTATTTCTGTCCCCCTTTACATTCAACACACTATTTTGTATACAGTTTAAGATAGTGTTATACTTCCAGTTGCATACTCTGTTGTGTTTGTTTTAGTTTATAAATACAATGCCTTCCCATGTTAGGGATTTACGTCTTTGGTGCTAGTCGCCAGCCCCTAGCCTATGGAAGGTGGTCTTGGGGTAGTCAAGATATGAGAATCAGGGCACAGGTCGTGACACTACTTCTATCAAATGGGGAGAGTAAATATCCCTTCTACATATGTACAACTTACCATCTCCATGTATCGGTACAATTCATTTTCCTCCACCATTTTTCATGGGTAGTTATTGTGATTGGTTTAATGTTAATATATGATATTTTTTAAATGATTATAGTTCTATAATGATAAGTTAATTTCAACATTATTACCTATGAAACTGATGGAAACAATATTATCAGTCGTATATACACGTGGACAACCACCTCCATAAAGTACTGTGATTCGTTTTTCCTTTTTATTTTACTTGGATGGTAAGGATTATATATTTTTTAAATTTATTATATTTATATAACATATTAATTTTTCTAGAAAAGTGATTTTATAACTTTCTTTTATTCCATTTATCAAAAAATGAATATAACGTTCATGTGTATGGAAGGCATATTGTCTCGATGAATAGTGTAATTCATTTTATATATCTTCCATCACAAATGAATCAAAATATATGTATATAATGGAAATATATGATATAATAAGAATTAATATGATAAAATAATATAATAATAATAAATTCAAATTTATTTTTCAAGGTGGTTATAATTCATGGAAATCATATGGAATTCAATGTATGGGATTCTCATCTCATGTATATTAATGTGGGAAAATTTCATATACAACACATGAATCATTTATGAGGTCTATATATTTCAAATTAATGAATTATATGATTATTTTTCTGAAAAATATATGGATTTATATATCCTTCAAATGAAATTTCATTCACGGGACTTCTGTTTTAAATGATACAAATGTTGAAAGTGTTTTATGTTGCAATCCCAATTTATATTAATATTATTTGTTATAATATTTTTTATGATGAAATATTATGATCTACCAATCAATAAAGTTATTAATTTTATTTTACTCAGTTTCTTTTAAGATATATATTTTCTTTTCAGTTTCCGAAATTTATGTTCTCAAGACAATGAAAATAAGTTTTAAGAAAAATTGACTTCAATTATTAGTTTTGTTGAAAAAATATTTTATTCCATATAAATTATTTTAAAATTGTTTTAATTGATGTTTTTAATATTTGTGTATTATATGTTAGTGTAATTTTGAACTGGGTTTTAATTTTAACAAAATGGTATAAATGAATCTTCTCGTCATTTTCGGAATGTGGTAATTTTTTATAAAAGTGTAAAAGAAATGTTTTATTTTATTCATAATAAATAGATAAATGTTTTCAATTTGATGAATAACCAATGAAATTATAATTATAATAAAATATTTCATGTTTATTTTAAAATAAAAAATTCTCAACAAATTTTATAAATTTTAATATTTTTTAGATGTGATTTTAAAATAGAAAGGATATTTTTTATAATGAATGTATAAATGATATTTTAATGGTATTTATATTAATAAAATAAAAAATCGTTAATTTACATTATCTTTTACTAGGGATATAACCCATGGATTCTATAGTTATCTTTTCAATGGATAACATATGGTTATGATTACAAGAACATTAAGAAAACGATTTCTTTTCAATATGTTATGTGATGATGATATTTTTATGAAATCCATTTCTATTCACAGGTTGTCATATAAATAATATATTATTATATTTTGGAACACAAATATATTATTTTATTTATAGTATGGTCGATAATTATATCTCTCTCCAATTTATTAGGTAATTATTAGTGTTATTTGAGAAAAAAGGTTACACTAGAGGTTATAAAAAGCCCAAAAGACAGTACAATGGAGATTATCCCAAGACCGAAGCAAGTACACAGGTGGTTATTTCAAGTATAATATGTTATTAATTTATTAATGTGTATTCATGAAATAATGTTTTATATTATTATGTTAATTCCACAATTCCTAGTCTTAGTTCAGTGTTATGTTCTAATGGACTGATTTCATTGATTCATTTATGATTCTCGCCTTATAAACTCTGTTTCTTTATTCCATGGATTATGGTTTTGATATATGATATGAAGTGAATGAATTTTAAAAATGTTAAAAACATGTATTCTAAAATTAATGAGGCTCAACATAAATGAATATTACACCATTTTAGATTAATATTATGTACATTTCAAATAATAATAAACGACTGAGGAGCATAATAGTTTAGTGTTTATGGAATCATGGATACCAAATAATTTATCTGGGTGAAGGATATTCAAAATATTCAACAAATACATCCACATTTAGTACTTCTAACTAAAACCATTCTTCATAACATGGGGAATGGAAATATAAGAAATAGGTGAGATTTGATTTTTAATAATGGTAAATATATGTAATGCATAAGAATAACATGAACAAAAGTGTATAGAACATGATAATACAGTGTTATGATAATACCCTACATGTTGGGGATCATAATAAATATTTACAGTTCATAAAACATTGATCATAATATTATTAAGATAATATATAATAAAATCATAATATATGAGTGAAAAATGGATTTTGTGGCTTGGATATTGGTCTTTAATTTTGTAAGCATGTGAAAGTTGAAACAAGTTCACTCATTATGTTGAGGATAGGAAATCAACCCCCACATTATCTTATGGACATGAAATTAAGTCCATTCATATTTTTGTCAATGTCTAGTCCTGTTCACACATAACATTATTTACATGAATCAAGGTTGATTCATAAAATTGTGAACAAGTTATCAGTGTCGTGAATAAAATTATGGACATGTAATCAAGATCACACATAAACATATCTACATGTATCTAGGTCCATGAATATCATTATGAACATGTAATAGCGGTTTCCCACAAAATTATGAACATGTAATCCAGATCGTTCATAAAATTATGGATATGTAACCGGGTCCAAGCATTTCATTTATAACATATAATCAGGTTCTCACATAACATTGTGAAGTATAAATTTGTATCAAACATAACAAATATACTCATGATTCATCCATATTTACCTAATTAATTATAGAGAGATATTGATCCAACCAATGACATAACAAAATAACACATACGAGTTCCATCAGATTCAAAATTGTAATCATATTTTACCTCATGAAATGAGATAGGAATCATGGACAATTAATTGCAACATTACCTATAGAGAAGTGGTATGTCTCATAATCACCACCTGTGAAAAGAAGTGTGGTTGAAAAACATATAACCCATGAAAGATAAATGGGTTTCATAAACATCCTGACATCAAAACATTTATAATTCTTAGAAAGAATATACATACAAAAATTTAATCAGTTCCCACAAAAGGAATGACTAGCATCAATGGATGTTATCTAATATGGGAGACAAAATATGGAGAACATTTAAAAACATTTCTTGAGAAAAATATCATTAGATAAATTATTTATTTAAAACATAAAACCATTTGAATCTTATTTTCCTTGAAAACTAATAAAAATTAATGAAATTTGTTTTAAATTTTTTTTTAAAATAATATGTCACCATATAAATAAATTATGAAATCATTTTGAAAATAATTTCTATGAAAATAATTTCTAAACATATAAAGAAATATTTAAAATGTTTTAAAAACAATTTACTATAAAAATTATGAAAGAATTTTGAAACAAAATTAGAAATTAATTATTATTGAAAATTATTTAAAAACATATCAATAAAGCATGAAGTAAATATAGCATTAATAAAATCCCTTTTCTGTGAAAATGATCTTCATGGATAATTTGAAAACATTTTTGAAAACATTTTTGAAAACATGGAGTTTAAAAATAAAAAAAATTCGAGCGAAGTGAGAAATATGATCATATTTTCTTAAAAAAATCTTGATAAATGTATGTACCCAAGAGTGAAAAAATATACAAATACATAGATATAAACTGAATAAAAATATTATAAGGATTGTAATTTTTTTCTTGAGAGAAGTATCATAATATTTCATCAAATAACCATTATCATTGATAATTTTGAAAATCATGGGATTATTTCCATCATATATAATCACATGGTGACATGGGATCATACTCTCCATGTAAAGAAATAAAATTAAATGAAGCAAAAATTTCATGAAAATAATTAGATTCAAGATATAACATGTAAAATAAATGTATATACAGCTTGAAAAGAATAAGTTAGTTGCAATAAACAAACATGAGTCACAAAAAAGGAAAATTGAGATAAAACTATTTTACCTATTTGGTATCTTTTGAAACATAAATCCCATTAAATATGAAACGCCCTGACCATTGTTACCCAGAGGCGGTGCATTATTATATAACATTGGGATGATCACAAGAGATCAAGTCGCGAATGACAAATTAGTTAGTAGCCTTGAAATTACTAGATACATATATAATTTTTATATTACATTATGAAATGAAAAAAACTAAACTGTGTCCCATTTCAACACACTCATATCCTTTATCCTATTGCGGTAGGTTAATTGTAATATACTTCTCCACATATTGGAAAAAATAAAATATAGAATGTGGTGAGATCAAATTCTCGGTAAGGATAACAATATAGCAGAAAATAAAATAAATATTTATAAACATTTAAGGCTATGTATAAGACTAAAAATCAAGACATTTAAACATAAACTTCACCATAATATGGTAAATATAATTCAAATAATTCCATCTAATTATTCACATGGATATTCTACTTGTCGAATAATAACATGTAATATCAGTAAACAACCTCATAATTACAGAATACATAATGATGGACATCATAACCACATAGTCAAGGGATAATGCCAAAAAATACAGATAATAATTTTCTAAAGCCTTTTCCCAAGACACAACTTTTTCTCGTGAGACCTACTGATGCATCAAGGAGCTATAGAAGGCTCCACCCATCACTTACTAAGTCCAATTCATTCCTCATATGAAATGGTTGAAACATAACATAGACATTCATATAAAACCTAGCATATGGAATGTTAATAATTTAACCATAAATCATTATTATTAAAAAAAATAACACATCCATAGTCAATCATATCACAAAACCTTCAATACTATATGATTGATTGTATCATAATAAATCAACATCAAACAAATGTAAAATCCATCAATTGATGTTGAATTAGATGAAATAAAAATCATTTGACAAAATTGTATATTTCTATTTTGAAATCATTTAAAAGTCACATATTTTTTAAAGAAAATATTTATATTGAAAATATTAATATAATATATTATGGGAAACTTCAAAGGAGTCATAATAGTGGAAAATATATTCACATGTCATATATGTTAAAAAACATTCATACAATAATTCATTGAAAAGGTCATAAATTACCTTGTTGGAAAGAGGTGCAAAGATTCCATTCAAACCATTTTCTAAAATGTCAAATGAGGGTGTAAATGATAGTAAAACATAGTCTAGAAAATATTTAAAATGTTTTGAAATACATTTTTGAGAAACACGAGTGTGGATGATAATGAGTTCCCAGTAGATACTTACCTATAAACAATCTCGGATAATGAATAGATTTTAGATGTAACCCTTACAATATAATTTTATTTAGTTGATGATATGTTAACCTCAATTATAATTGTGAAATAATTATTATTAAATTATACATGAACAAAATACATAAATATGATATCATATATGATCTTCGATGGTTTCTTTGTTATTGATATTTCAGTAGTATAATTGTTTTGGGTGAAAACTAATTCATTTTTTTTATATGTTTTATTACATACACCTTGTTTTTTATTGATAAGAGGTATTTGATAAATATCAATAATGATATTAAGTTAATAAACATTATTTTTAATCATCAAATGAAAATTATTTTTGAATGGATATGACGGGGAATGAAATCTCATCGCGTCATGGAGACGGTAAGTTGTATGTATGCATGAGCGACAATATAATTCTATTTCTGGTGAAATATTATGTAATTGGATGGTATATTACATATAAATATTCATTAGAATTTAATATTTATTTTTTCTATCAATTACACTCATTATTCTACCAATCCAAATAATTAAGTGTTGAATAATAAACTACACCACGACGTGTAGACGGTAAGCCATTCATACGCATGTATAGTGACTTTGTAATTCTTATGATGAATAGAATAATGGATATGGGTATAGAATATTTATAATAACATCAGAGAATGTATAAGGTACTAATATTATTATTTTGGTATGGATAAAAAATGGAAGAGGAAGTGGAAGAAGAAATGACCTTAGAAATAGGTGATGAAATTATTACCTCTTCATCAGGTGCTTCCGTTTTATTTTATTAAAAGGGATCCTTAGGTAAGATTATGATCAAAGTAAGGCCTCTATATTGTTGTGAGAATTTTTTAGAGAATATTTGAGATGGTTTTGGTTTACCCAAATGGCCTTGGAGGTTTTGTATTACGATAAGGGGGAGTACACTTTTATAATAGAGGTGATGGTCACTTTAAGAAAAATGTGAAATATTAATTTATTATACAATATTATTCGATTTATGATTGCTCAAAAATAATTTATTTAGATGCTATGGTGGGGATAAGTCGAAAACCTATTAAAAATTAATGTTTTCAAAAGGTATAGGATACTATATTAACCTTATCTTTTATATTTAACTCTTAGTTAAATAGTATAACTTTTACCATGTATTCTTGTATTATTATAATTAATATTTAATAAACATACTATAAAAAGACATGGAAACCCCATGAGGTTAATTATTGACATATATAAATTTATCTAGGTCATTTTGACGATACTTATATTTTTAGGAATATAATATCAATTAATAATATAGTATTAGTTTTCAAAAAATTCATTTATGTCAATTTTGAAAATATTTTGTAATTGGGTTTTTTGATAGTCAAATAAAATTATTAATTAAATAAATTAAATCAACCCTATCATGTCATATTAACCTAGAAAATTAGTGTAATTAATAAAAAGTCATAATTTACAATTATTTTCGTATTTATAACTTCAATTATTTTAATCATTCATAAATATTATAATTAATGCATCATCATTGTGTTATAAATAAATTTAATTATTTAATGTATAAAAACTATAAATAAAATACCATTATGTAGGAAATATTTTTATCTTTCTAATGAATATTTACAGTCAAATTTATATTATGTATAAACTTGTATTAAAAATGGTTATGTTATTAAACATTGAATTTAACTCTTTTAACTATTCGTTAAATAAAATAATAATATATGTCTTAATCTAATTGAAGTGGATCAAATAGGATCATATTTTTTTCCTGATGATGACTTTAGTAAAAAAATACTTATCCAACAGAATTAGGACATGTTTTAGGGTAATTATAAAAATCATTTTTACCATTAATCATCCTATATAATTTTAACCATGGAAAATTAAATTCAAAAGATACTATTCACCAAAAAATATTTTCATCCTATTGAATCACATATTACTTACTCATTAATACCATGTCTCCTAAATTTTTGAAATTCAATTCACAAAAGAGATAAATTTATGTTTTATGAAAATTTTCAAATGTGCTTAGAAGTTAGGTAAAAGACGTTAAATTGATCAATAAAATTTCATATATCTAATTTTATTATAAAATGAATCCAATGAATTACCATAAACATATATAGGTATTATGTTTCTATTTTGACCTAAAATAAAATGAAATAAAATAAATAATTATTTATATAAAAATTAAGTTTTGAACAACAACGTAGTGTATTTTACTATTCATAAATAGATGAATATTTTTAGAAAAATACCTGAAATTCACTCTGAGCTAATTTTGAAATTCTGAATCCAAAAATGACAAACTTTTTGACAAATAAAATTTATAAAAATTCAAAAAGTGTGTATTACTATTCATAACGGCTAATTTGATTGGTCATGGTGTGATAGAAATCAAAGTTGCATACAACACAAGCTATTTCATTATTCGATGAGAAATGTACCGTGGAAGATTGGGGTATTACATTATTTTCTCCTTAAAATAATTTTGTCCTCTAAATTTATAGAATACTACTGCATAAAAATATTCATGTGGTTCTTCATCATAAGTTCCTTGGGTTCCCACATTTTCTCTTCCATCATATGGTTTCCCTATAGAACATTTATCGGACAAGTCATCCGGGTTCTCAAGATGTGTTCCCTAGTATCATGAATCTTGACATGCTCTTCAGAGTAAGACAGATCGGGTTCCAGTTCTATTTCTTCATAGGTGAGTACATGTGTTGGGTTGGGCATGTATTTTCTCAACTATGATACATGGAATACATCATGAACATTGGAGTGACATGGAGGCATTTCCAAATTGTAAACTACAACTCCTATTCGTTCTAGAATTTTGAATGGTTTGATGTACCTGGACATTATTTTCCCTTAAAATCGAATCGTACAACACCCTTCCAGGGAGATACTTTCACAAAAACATGATCTCCAAATTGAAATTCCAAATCCTTCCGTCATTTATCAGCATAGCTCTTTTGTCTACATTGAGATGCTTTAATGTGGGTTTTTTATAATGGTCACCTTTTCCATTGTACCCTCAACATGTTCTGGGCCTATGAGTTTTCTTTCTCCAACATCATCCCAACAAGGTGGTGTGCGACATCTCATTCCATATATCGCGTCATATGGTGCCATCTGAATACTCAAATGAAAGTTATTATTATTGAAAAATTATACCCTAGGTAAATATTGATCCCAAATACCTTGGAAGACAAGATAGGATGATATCAATATATGTTCTAAGGATTGAATATTCTATTTTGATTGTCCATCAGTTTCTTGGGTGGTAGGAAGTTCTCAAATTAAGTTCAGTGTCTAGATATTTTTAAATATATTTCTAGAATATAGATTTTAAATGCAGATCACGATCAGAAAAAATCTATAGTGGTACTCTAGGAAGTATTAAAACTTAATTAACATATAGTCTTGGTAAACATTCATGTCGTAAATTATCTCCTATAGAAAGAAAATGTGCTGACTTGGTAAGAAGATCAACATTGACTCATATTGAATCATTATTTCTACTAGTCTTCGGTAGTTCCATGAAAAAGTCAATCATAATAACATCTCCATGCCACTTAGTTATGGGAAGAGTTTGCATGAATCCACCAGGATGTTTTCTTCCAGCTTTAACCAACTCAAAATCTACACATCTTGATACATAATCAGCAATATACCTCTTCATTTGTCCCACCAAAAATGATTCATAAAATATCCAAGCATCTTTGTGCTACCAGGGTGTGTAGAGAAATTAGAGCTATGATCATCATCAAACCATTACCTTTTTAGATGATGTATATTGGTAACATAAAGCCTCTTCCAGAATTTCAAAATTCCATCTTCTTATTGAAAGCCGAACAATCTCCCATATTTCACATCGTTAATTTTCTTTTGAAACTCATTATCATCAATCTGTGAAATATTTATTCTTTCTAGTAAAGATAATTTGGAAACCATTTGATAATGTATTTATGTTTCACCTTCCATGACTATGACCATATCAATCCTTATAATATCATTTAATATATGAACCCTTTCATCAAATCATCTTGTTTATAACTCCATGATTAATTCTTCTTAAATTATCTTCCACATTATTTTCCATCCCCGGGTGGTAGTTTATTGTGCAATCATAATCTTTGAGTTGTTCAAGCAATCTCCATTGCCTCATGCTGAGTTCTTTCTATGACAAAATATACATCTAACTATTTTGATCATTATATATATGAAATATTTCACCATATAGATTGTGTCTCCATATCATCAATGCAATGATTATAGCTACTAACTCAATATCATGAGTGGGTTAGTTTTGTTTAGGAATTTTTAGCTATCATGAGTCATATTCAATGACTCTATCATCCTGCATAAGGACACAACAAAGTCCTTTCATTGAAGAATCACTATAAATAACAAACCCATCATTCCTCGATGGTAGAGTCAATATAGGATCATTGACTAATCTATTATTCAATTATTCATAAAATTATATACACTATTTTGTCCAATAAATGAAAACCCCATTACATGTGAGCTTGGTTAATGTGTTATCCAATCAAGAAAATTTCTTGATGAAACACCAATAATAACCTACTAAACCAATAAAACTATGGACCAAAATTATACTTGTCAGTGTTGGCCATTCTAGGATTTAATTTTTATTTGAAATATCGATAGAGATTACTTTCATAGTGGAAATTTTCCAAAGAAAAAATTTTCTGATGACATAATTTACAAATGATAAACATTCTATACAATTAATTTATTCCCAGAGACTTTAGAATAGTGCGCAAGAGATTTTCATGATCTTTTTATCTTTTGGAGTATACCAGGATATCATCAATAAATACCACTAAAAAGTCCTCATGATATTCTTTGTAACCCTTATTCATTAGATCCATGAAAATAGTGGGTGAATAAGTCAGTCCAAAAGGCATTACTGTAAAATCTTAATGCCCGTACCTGGTTTTAAATGTTGTCTTTGGAATTTCTTCCTTTTTCACGCAAACCTGATTGTATCCATATCAAAGATGAATCTTTTAAAAATATTTATCTCAATGAATTTGATCAAATAAATCATCAATACGAGTTAGGGGATACTTAATCTTTATTATTATTGTATTGATCTCCCTATAGTCAATGCACAACCTCATAGATCCATATTTCATCTTACGAAAAAGAACATGGGATCCCCATATAGAAACAATATGGAGAATAGATAACTTATTATTCAATTACTATAGTTGTTTTTTTAGTTCCACTAATTCCACAGTGGTAATTCTATAAAAGGCTTTCGTTATAGGCCTTGAACTAGGAATTAAATCATCGGAAAACACAATTTCTCATTCAGGAGGATGTCCATGTAAATCCTCAGGAAACACATCATCATAATCTTGAACAATAGGTATGTCCTCTATTTGATCATTTGATTGTCATATAACTCTCTTCCTGTATAATAATGGAACTTAGTAGAGCTACAGAGGGTGGATCTAGATGATAATCAAATGGTGATGTTTCTTCCCTAATGATAAGGGATTTCTTTTTATCATAACAATTGAAACCTCCTTCTTCATAAAATAAATTTTCACATCATGGCCCACAAGCCAATTCATACCGATGATTAGATCAAACTAAATCTTGGTTATGGAAATTATAAATGTAGATAAAGAATGTTTATTTTCCCTAATGGGAATTGATTCACAATACATTGTTGCAATGATACTTCCCTTTAGAGTTTTGACTGAAAACACCCTTGTTAAATAAAATTGTAAATATCTAATTTTCATAGAAAATAGGTACGATAAGAAACAATGCGATGATCCAGAATCAAATAAATGATTGGCTACATTTTAGTAAACCATTAATGTACCTACCACCACATCATTAAGAGCTTCAACCTCAGTAGTAGTGATTGCATAAGCATATACTTTCTACCTTGGCATTATCTAAGGTAAGTTTACATGATACATAGGGAATTCATTTTCATAATGCCCTATTTCTCTTCAATTATATCATTGAACATTGACATCCTCTTTATTTCTCATGAAATCACATGTTTGGTGGCCTTTTTCACCACAGGTGTATCAAACTCCCATTCCTTTTAGGCAAGTACCAGGGTGTTTCATCCCACATTTACTATAGGATGGAAATTCAAAATTTTAAATATTCCCATTATATTCATTTTCATAGTGTTCATAATATATCTTTCTCTACTTCATTGCTTTAAAGTTATAAAACAAAGATAATTCCTTTTCTATTTTGATGGAATATGGGACTATATGTTCATATGATGATATGGATTTTGACACTAATTCTCGATAGAGAAATGGTTCTAACCCATAAATGAATCGATCAATCTTACTCCTTGGGTTATGTATATAATTTGCAACATGCCTTTCTATCCTTGTAAAGTTAGACTCATACTTTGCGACATTCTCATCCTCCATTTCCGTAGACTCAGAAATTGTCTTTCTATTTCCTTTTGATGGTCATAAGTAAGGAATTTTTCTAAGAAAATATCTTTAAAATCCCTCTATTCTAAATTTGATACTAATTTATCCTCTTTGTGTTTTGAATTAATAACCACCATTGATCTACATCTCCTGTGAGGGGATAAATTTCATGGAAATTTTATCCCTTTCGCTACTCCCCAAAGCATTAAATATTTTCTCTAAGGAACTTACCCATTTCATCGATACAAATAGATTTGTGTCCCATTGAATGTTGGTGGTTTTTTCCTCATGAAGAGGTCTAACAACAATGGAATCACTATGTCCTATTGAGTGATTTGTCCCAGTATGGTTAAAAATTTTTCAACACCAATGGAATCACTATATCCACTATAATTATCTTGAGTAGGAGGGAAATCTCTAAATGGATTATTTGTGATGATATGGTTTATATTCCTTTCACTAGGTACCATTTATAAATAATGACATACACTAGATTATATTATGAATCAAAATACATATTTACAATATAATATAATACATAACATGAATAAAACAATATATGAATACAATCCATAATCATAAAAATAATTATTTCACTGAGGATTAATTTTTTCATAAATCCTTCGTAATGGTTTATAATGAAAATCCGAATTGTCCTAAGCATAAGCCCCGAGAGTGTCGTAACCAAGAGTTCACCAAGGCCCACTGTCATGTACCAGGATACCCCAGGTCAAGCCTGAAACTATTTATTTGAGTTTTCACTCCTAGGTATATCTGTTCCAGAGCTGCATCTTCTTGTTTCTATATAGACCATGATGTATTACTTGGAAAATTGATAAAAACATCTTCATTACCAAAATTCTATGGCGTTCTTATATACTAATCCTCAATTTCTATCTTACGGTTATGTTCTCTAATTATTGTTTTTCTAAATCTGTTTTCCAAGGTTTGTACTTAAATTTATCTAATATCAACTTTAATGCACAGACCCTAATTACCCAAAGTCGGTTCATTATTACATAACAATGGCAAGATCACAGGAGATTAGGTCCCAAATTAACGATTAGTTTAATATCCATGGAAGTAATAGATACATACATAAGTTTTACATTACATTATGAAATGGAAAAATTACAACATTGTGTCCCATTTGAACACACTCGCATCCCTCAGCCTATTCCTGCCGGTTAATCGTAATATGATTATTCAAATCCTGGGAAAAAATATATAGAAAGGGGTGAGTTCAGATGCTCAGTAAAGAGGACAATATAGTAGAAACTATCATAAATTAGAATACCCATTTATGGAAATGTGTAAGACTAAAACACATTCCATTTAAACATAAAATTAAGCATAATATTTCAAAGATAAATCAAATAATTCCATTTACATATAGTAATGGATATTCTACTAGTCAAATAACCAAATGTAATATAAATAGAGAATTTCATAATTATGGAATGCATAATTCCATAAATCATAACCACATAGTCAAGGCCTCATTCCATGACTACAAATAATATTTTTTCAAGGCCTTGTGCAAAGAAACTAGTTTATTTCATTAGACCTACTTATGCATCAAGTAGCTATCGACATATCCACCTGTCAATTATTAAGTCAAATGCATTCCTCACATGAAAATTATGAAACAGAACATAAATATTCGTATTAAGAATAGCATAAGAAATGTTAATACATTAACCATGTACCTTTAATGGTATAAACATAACAATTCCATATTAAAACATATCAAAAAACCATCAATACAATATGGAAGATTTTATCATCACAAATCAACTTCAAACAAGTATAAAATCAATCAATGTATTTTGACAGAAATGAAAAAAAAAATATTTGAGAAAAATATCTCTGTTTATTTTGTAATAATTTAAAATTCACATAATTAATAAAGAAAATATTTATTTTAAAAATATTCTTATAAAATTTTAGGGAAAAATACTATGCTATTATAATGAAAGAAAATACGTGTAGCCTCCGTTTAAGTTAAAAACATTCTTACCTTAATTCGTTGGAAAAGTCACAAAGTACCTTTTTTGGAACGAGATTGAAATATTCCTTTCAAAACATTCTATATAAAGTAAAATGAGTGTATAGATTAATATAAAACATATTCTAGAATATAGTAAAAATGTTTTGAAATAAATTTATAAGAAACACATATGTGGATGATAAAGAGTCCAATAGAAACTTACATATAAACAACCTCGAATAATGAAAATATTGTAGAATTAACACCTACCTTTTACATTTCTATAGTTGAGGGTATGTTAACCTCCTATATAATGGTGAAATAATTGTTATTGAATTATACAAGAAAAATATACATAAATATTATATCATATATGTTCTTCTAATATTTATTTTTAGTGGTATTTTAGTAGTGTCATTGTTTTGGGTGTTAACTAATTCATTTTCCTTTATATGTTTTGTTATGTAAGACTTGTTTTAATGGATAAGATGTATTTTATTGATATCCATAATGATATTATGATCATAAAAATTATTTTTAATCATAAAATTAAAATTATTCATGAATGGTTATAATGGGGAGCAAAATCTCATCGTGTCGTGGAGACGGTAAGCTTAATATAGGCACGAGCGACAAATTCATTTTTTTAGTGGTGAAATCATATGAAATTGGATGGTATATTAAATATATAATCAATATAATATTATAAATATTATTCAAATCAATTATACTCATTATTATTCCCATACAAATAATAATGTGTTGAATAAGAAACTACACCACGACATGGAGACGGTAAGCCATACGTACACACGTATGATTACTTTGCCATTAATATGATGGATAAAATAATGAATATGGTTGTAGAATATTTAGAATAACATAACAATATGTATAATGTTTTGAGTTATAATTTCGGTATGGAAACAACAATGAATGATGAAGTGGAAGAAGAAAAGAACTTTGAAAGAGGTGATGAAATTATTACCTCTTCTCCAGGTGCTTCCTTTTGATTTTAACAAAAGGCCTCCATAGGTTTGCTTATGATAAAAGTAAGTCCTCTGAGATTAATGGATGATAGTTTCGGGATATTTTAGTAGCATTTTGAAGATTCAAATGGATTTATATGTGTGATAATAAGATAATGGGGAGTACCCTTTTATAAGAGAGGTGAGGGTCACTTTAGGAAAAGCATGAAATATGAATTTGTTATATAGTAATATTAGGTTTATAATGGATACAAAAGTATTTATTTCGAGGTTAAGGTGGGTATAGGCCAAAAAATATCAACCAATAGGTTTTAGATAGGTTTAGGTCACCTTATTATCCTTATCTTTTTTATTAATCTCTAAGTTAAATAGTTTAACTTTAACCATGTATTCTTGTATTATTAAAATAATTGTTCTGTAAACATACTATATAATCCCAAGAGAACCCCCGGTGGTTAATTATTGACATATATAACCTTATCTATTTTCTTGTTCTGAACCTAATATTTTTAGAAATATCATATCAATTAATAATATAGTATTTTTTTAAGAACTCATTTTTGTCAATTTTTACACTATTTATTATTTGGTTTTTGTGAAATTCAAATAAAAAGTGATTACTTAGAAAAAATACATTAAATCAATCCTAAAATTTCATATTAACCATGGAAATTAGTGTAACACATCAAAAGTTTCATTTTACATTTATTTATATAATTATAATACCAATTATTTTAATGTTTCCTTAATAATGTAATTATTGCATCATTATTATGTCATAACTAAATTTTTTTATATAATATCAAAAAATATAAATAAAATAATATAATTCATGAAATAATATATACTTCTAATGAATATTTATATTCAAAATTATCTTATATATAACCTTATATTAAAAAGGGTTTAGTTATTTAACTTTGAATTTAACACTTTTAAAACATGTTTAGATAAAATAATAATAAATGTCATAATATAATGAAACAGGATCAAAGTGGATAATTTTTTATTCCTAAGGATTATTTTGGTCTAAAAACACTTAAACAATAGAATTAGGACAAGTTTAATGGTAATTATATTTTCATTTTTACCTTTAATTACCCTATTTACTTTTAACTATGGTAAATAAAATTCAAAAGTAACTATTCAACAAAAATTATTTTCATCATATTGATTTACATTTTTATTAATGATGTTAACTATTTCTATCATTTTTTTTATTAAATTCACATAAGCATTAAAATTAGGTTTTATTCAAATTTTCAATTGTTTCAAGAAGGTGGGTAAAAGCCGTTAAAATGATCAAAAAAATTTTATACATCTAATTT
The DNA here is from genome assembly GCA_963277665.1 of Viscum album. NCBI lineage: Eukaryota > Viridiplantae > Streptophyta > Magnoliopsida > Santalales > Viscaceae > Viscum > Viscum album. The sequence goes on from OY728142.1 coordinate 560,102,104, forward strand.
TAATATAAAATTAATTTAATGAATTAAATTAAACTTATATAGGTATTATGTATCTATTTAAAAATAAAATAAATAAAATAAAATAAATAATAATCTAAATTAAAAGTATGTTTTAAACAATAACGCAGTGTTTTTCACTGTTCATTAAAAATTGAATGTTTTCAGAAAAATAACAAAAATTCAATCTAAGCTAATATTGATTTTATGATTCCAAAAATGTTGTCCATTTTGATAAATAAAATTTATATAATTTTAAAAAATGAGTATTACAATTCATAATAGCTAGCTTGATTTGACGTGGTGTGCTAAAACTCGAACTTTCGTACAATGCAAGCTATTGCATTATTCAAAAAACGTATAATGGAAGTTTGGGGTGTTACAAAATAAAGATCATAAAATGGATATTTAAATATCCATTAAATTAAGTATAAAAAAAATATAATTCATTATGGATATGTATATACACAACACAAAATATGTGAGTGGTGAATAATTCATGTATCTCCCGAATAGAAAAGTGAGATGAACTTATATTACCATAACCTTACATTTGTTGTGTGGTATTTATCCTCTTATATAGTGGTTTAAAATATATAATAAATTATTAAATAACCAAAATAATGTTTATATTTTTATAAGTTATCTTATTATGATGTATTATAACCCAATTATTCTCAATCATTCATCATTTTCACTATTCAGGGTGTTAATTTCTGTGGTTTCTCAAGTATGTTTTGATTTGTCGTTTTCTTATTGTTTTGTATAGATCAGGATTTAATAATATCCATAATTTAAAACATAACTTAATTATACAATATATTTATTAAATATGTATTAATAATAACTTATAAATTTTGGATTTATGAAATGAAATGCACCGCTCCTGGATACGGTTGGTCGTACATACACATGAATGCTACTTTCATTTTGTTGTTGTTTTAAAATAATTAAAAGTAAATTAAATATGATAATTATAAATGCAGCATCATATATATATTATATATGTTACATATTTATACTAGTAACAACCATTTTACATTCCATGTATGGAATGAATGAGTAACATCTTTTTGAAGATGAAGTAGTCCAAACGTCTTCAAATGAAATTATCTAATTTAAACAAGATGGAAAGTAAAAAAGATATGTGTTGAAAAAAAGAATAAATAAGAAAAAGAATAATAATAAATATAAATGTTTCATATATAAATATTATTTCCATAATAATTTCCACCATGAGAGGTTTTAAATGAAAAATGAACAATCATTTCTTCGTCAAGCGGTAGTTCACCAAACACATCAGTAATATGTTCATTACCCATTAGATGGAAGTGTGTGTACGTGTAGGTTGAAAATTTAGTGTAAAAACATTCTATTATATTGATGATACTGGTGTTGTTATAAAATAATGGAATAAAGAGAGTGGAGTAGGTTGGTGAGGTAAATAAGAGAAAGGAGCTTGAGAGAAGGTGGTACCTCTTAATCGAGTAACTCTCTTTTGTTTGTACCAAAAGGAAACATTGGATTTTCATCATTCTAAAGAAAGGATTCAAAGTGGAAGGGATGTACTTGTTATGTTTATTTGGAATATATTCTACAAACTATGTGGTTTTAGTGGTATAAATAAGAGGGAAATTTGGTGGCCTATATAGAGAGGTGAAAGGATACACTTGGAATTTTTGAGAACAAGTTATGTGTACCCAAGTTTTTACTTAAACGAATTCATATAAAACCCAAAAAAAAAATCATTACTACACTGTTTACAGCTTATTAAATACCATAAAATGGGTTTTGAACATCATTATAGGTCGTTTAGGGTCTTAAATATTTGGTTTAGTACTTTATTAACATAATTTATCCCATAAACATTATAATTAATTTTAATCATTTCCACTAATAATTTTTGTCGAACAGAATGTTAAAATTATTAGATTTTATATATTATTTTGATTCTAAAATTTAATCTATTTTTAAAAAATCTAATCTCAGAAGTGGAAAATATTATTTGAAAATAATCCTGCTGACGGGATCACACTGTGGGGTTTTAAAGTAAAAATGTACAAAAGTTTTCTATGTTTTATACCCAATCTCATAGTGAAATTGATTACGATGAACTAAATTGAATTAATTTATAAAATTATTATCAAATTAAAATTTATAACCAATCTAAAATTTAATTTATCTTTATAAATGAATTATATAATACATTTTTAATTAAAATTCAGTATTTTCAACTATTTTTTCAGAAATGAAAACTTACAGAAAAATACAAAAAATTTATCCTAAATTAATTTTTATCATTCTCTTTTAAATATCAATTTAATTTCATCGTATTAAATATATAAATCTTCCAAAAATTGGACATAAAATGGATTCTCCATTAAATATTGATAAAACTACCTTTATAAAAATATAGGTGTTTATTCATAAATTGGTTTTGATTTTTTTTATATCTATCAAATCTCTTAGATTGTTATCAAAAATATTTTTGACATAAATAACATATAATTTTAATTAATATCATTCACCATTATTAATTTGTTTAACTAATTAATTTAAATAATCATTTTTCAAAAAGAATAGACTTGTATATAATCAATTAGTTTTTATTAATTTGGTTTCTATATTCTTTTTTTATAAATACGTGACCAATGAATTCAACTATATATATTAATATGATTACTAATATGATAATATTTTTTTAATGTCCATGTTATATCCTATTAAATAATAGTATTTTAATAATGTATTATTTTTCAGTAACAATCGGTCTTGTGTGTTATGAAGCCACAATGGAAAGTCAATATTTTATGTAATGTAAGATAACCATGGTGTTCCATGTAGAGGAAGAAAAAATTTATATTGAATATAGTGCATGATTAACCAGCAATTTCATATGACTATAGTTCTAAATAGAGATTTAATATAAAATAAAATATACTCATCATTGTTTGAAATGAAAAATATCAAAAAGATTATACTAACTCGAAAATAAATAATTCCAAAAATCACAGGGTGTTACATTATAACCCCTTAAAATAAATTTCTCCCTCAAAAGTTATCTTGGTAATCATATTTTTTATACTTAAAATTTTCATTCATTAAAACCCACATCATTAAATTATATAAAAATATTCCATTAAAAAGGGAATTTTAGAAATATAATGGTTATCCAATGTAACATGTCAATAGGGTTTCACATAAGAGAACAGTAGTGGCGTGTGAATACATGGACTTTGAAAAATGAGTAAATATTCATAGATAGTGATTAAGTTCATCAATCTAAAATAATTGAATGATCAATGAAAGTATTAAGGACACAAATTCATAAATCTGTGACGAATCAAAAGGCCATCTATTCAACAAAAAATAAGGAATTGTGGAAACACATTTTTTATAATTATCCAATATTTGAGTAATTTTATTATTGACCAAGAATGTTAAGAAATATTCTTACATGATATGTTTTTATAAAAAAATTTCATTCTTTTTATGTTCATTTATCTATTTATAATTCATCCATTACATCAAAGATTGGATTTCCAAAAATTAACTTCGATGCCCAAAGCACTAAAATTCATTTTTAGCATATCTGAAGACCTATAAAATATTGAAATGTATAACTATTTTTTTAATAAAAAACCTCAAAAATCCATATGGTTGATACATTATTCTATGAACCTAAAAAGTAACACAACTGTTATATTATTAATATTTATTCATTAAACATAATTATACATTAACATGGACATCACGTAGGCTAGTGGTAGATATGAAAAACTTATTTTCCTTCAGTCATGGGATCAGTACTCATATCCTTGTTGGACTTGATAGGTTTTCAGTTGAGATAAATGATATATTTTTCCAAAAAACACACTAATACAATTTCCAAAATTAATATTATGGAAATCCCTAAAATATGTTTAATCACTAATACCCAGTTACCCAATGTTTTCAATACAATCTCAATATATAAATACTTCCTCAAAAAATTAACATAACCATTTCATGAATGGTTAACCCTATAACTATTTTAAAAGATTAAAATACAAATCATTAGAAATAATGTCACAAAATCAACTTCACATTGATACACCTTGTATAAAAATTTAGTTGTTGGTTGTCACATTCCAAACATGTGAATACCCTCATCATATATTCTCTGGAAACTTGGTAATAACATAAATTACAAAAAATTAATTCTATAAAACATGTATTCTTACTTATTATAATGATTAATAGATATATTATTTAAATAAAAGAATAAAAAAATTTATGCATGATATAGGCCATTTTTTCAATAATGAGTTATAGTGTTATCTTTACTATCCAATATACTTATTCTTACCCAACATATCTTTATCTAAAGATTAATATCTCAACATCATGCATTAATTAAGGGTTACCATCCCTTAATCAAAATATCACATTTCCATGAAATCACCATTCAAAATATACTTTCCAATACTTATTGAAATTTTATACTAAAAATACTTTTTGATTTCCTGATTATTATAGCATAATATATTAATTCCAAAACATAAATACTTTATTTATCCATCGTTATTCTTAAACCATTACTCGGGTTTTATAAACACATTCCATAACACCACTTTCTTAGAATATGAAATATAAATCATGTTTTAATAATCCACTGAATCAATCTAATCATTCTTTATATGATTAATGTAAAAAATATGTAAATAACATCAAAAACCTTTCACATGATGTTTTCCATATTTTTATCTACATATATATATCCAATACTCATACCACAATCCTAATTATTATTTTTGAGATTTCCACAAGGGAAATCAATTCACATAATTTCCATACATTCCACATATGAAACGTAAAATGTTAACCATCTTCCTTTAAGTTCACTCCATTGAATTAAACAATAAAGTATAGTGTGAGAAACATTTATTTTATTGCAATACGATATAATCCTGAAAAAATACTTATAGGGTGCTTAAATAAAAGAAAATAATTTTAGAATCTTTAACATGTTAGGTTTATCCTAGGATACTCATAGTAATCCTCAATTTAAATCCTTCGGGATGGTTTATAAAGTGTTTGATAATTCTCAAAGAATATCTCCCAGGAGTGTCAAACCAAGTGTGAAATAAGGCCAAATATCATGTACCAGATTTCCCCGAGTTAGGTCAAGAACATCTTTTCATTGTTTTTAGACCTTTGTAAATCTATGGAAAATCCACATCCACTAATTATCTCCAGAAATTTATTTATTCATATAATTCCACTCACTCTACCATTTACCAAAATTTTACGACATTTTCAAAAATGTGGAATCATAATTATATTAATCTTTAAAGACGTTTATAGACCTTTTCTTTAGAAATTTACCTAGGGATATCCCTAATGTTGTCTCATCCTAGTTTCAAAAGTATGAATAATAATTTACATTGATAGAAAATATAGCTTCCCAAGAGTAACATACATCAGCATTAAACTATTTGAGATGAATATTTAGTACATTACAAAAACAAACATGTCCATAAACTGTAATAGATTAGTTTATTTTAAAAAATGGAATCATAATCTTCTATCCTAGTGAATGATATTTAATATATACCATTTATATCCTACCTTTAATACATCAACCTAAAAAAATTATTTATAACATGGGGAAAGAAAAAATAATAAATGAGCGAGATCAGATGCTCAGTATGGGTAAATAAATTAATTCTGTAAGGATAAAAAGGACAAAATGGTATAGAACATGAGCATAATATTTGAAGATTATACCCTGCATATTATGGATAATAATAAATATAGTGATATCATATGATGTGTATCATAATAGAATTTAGATAATAAATAACTAAATCATAACATTGGTTAAAGTCATGGAATATTTGACATGCACATTGGTTTATAATGTTGTGAATATGTTTATTTAGAAATATGTTCACTCATTAAGATAAGGAATTAAACTGAGTCCCCCACATAAACTTATGGAAATGAAACTAGGTATATTCATAAACATGGGAATGTGTAATCATGTTCACACATAACCTTATAAACATAAAATGTGGTCCATGAATCACATTATGAACATGTAATCATGTTCATGCATAACATCGTCGACATGTAATCAAGTTCATGCATAAACATATTTACAAGAAACTAGGACCATGATTATCATTTTGAATATGTAATAAGGTTCAGTCATATTATTTTGAACATATAATCAGGTTCACACATAACCCTATGTACATGCATCTGGTTCCATGCATAACATTGTGAACATGTAATCAGGGTTAGATATAACATAATGAAAATGAAATCAAGTTAAGATATAACATATATACCCATGATTTATCCATTGTTACAAAATTCTATGGAGGGAGATATAGATCCCACACACGTCAGAATAAACATACATACTAATGGAAAAATATTACAAAAATTAATCATATCATATCCCATGAAATGAGATAGGTAACGTGAAAATTTAATCCAATCAATACCTATGAAAAAGAGGTACGTGCACTTATCACCACACATAAAAATAAGTGAGTTTCAAAAACATATAGCACATGAAGAGGAAATATATTTAATAAACATTATTCCATCAAACATTAACCATTCATAAACATAATATTAATATAATTAATGAATACCTTCCCTTGGAAAGGATTGAGTAAAACCAACCAATTTTATCTTAGATGGGAATTAATTTTGATAGATCTTTTAAAAATATTTGTGAAGGTAATTGTTAAATATTCATGAAAAATTCATTAAAAAATGTAAAATCATTTGAAAATCAATTTCATTGAAAAATCATAAAACAAACTTGGTTTTTTTAGAAAAATATTTATTTTAAAATAATTTTTAGACATATTAATATAAAATTAATGGGTTTTAAAATCTATTTCATTGAAAGTAATGTGTGATCATATTAAGGTTGAATTGATTTCAAAACCTATTATTTAGAAAATTTTGAAAAAGTCTTGAAAAAATATTGAAACACATTTTCATTTAAAATAATTTGAAAACGTATAAATAATTATTAAAATAATGAAATATTTTTGAAATATTTTTCTATGAAAATGATCTTCATGTATAATTTGAAAAAATGTTTTTTTTAAACATGTTTTTGCACACAAAAAATATTTCCTACTTAAGAGAAAATATTATATTTTTATAAAAATAGTTTCTTAATTATCATAACTACCAAATAGTGGAAAACATTACTAATACATGCATGTACCATGAATAAAAATAAGACAAAGAAACTCATGAGTTTTCTTGAAAGATGCATCAAAAGATTTCGTCAAAGAACAATAATCATTGAAAATATATAAAGATTATGATATTATTTCAAAAAAGTATAATAACATAGTAACATGGGGTCATACTCTTAATTTATTAAAATGAAATAAAATTTATCATGAAATATCATGAAAATAATGATATTCATGAAAAAACAAGTTAAATGGATGTATATACACCCTGAAAATGAAATTTTGGTGCATAACAAAACATGAGTCTCAAAGAAAAAAAATTGAGACAATTTTTTTGGTGATTTGATAACCTTTGAAACATAATACCCATGAATGAAATATCATATGTGAGTGGTGAATAAGGTATGCATCATAGAAAAATAAAAGAGATATTGAATTACCCTACCTAAACCTTCTATATGTTTTGTAGTATTTATCTCCATGGGAATAGGTTTAAAATATTTAAATAACTTATACAATTATCAAAATAATGTTTATAATTTTTTATTATATATTCTTATAACATCATATTACACTGTTGTGAACAATTAATCTTTATTTTCACTATTCCGAGTGTTAATTGCATTGTTTCCCCAAGTATGTTTTGACCTGTTATTTTATTCCTAAAATAATTACATCATGATATAATAATTTAAAAATTTAAACCATGCATTAATTATATTATATATTATGAACATATATATTTATAATAATCTATAATGTTTCTAGATAATAATTGAAAGGTAGCGTTCCTAGAGACGTTAGTCCATATGTATGCACGAACGCTACTTCCATTTATTTATTATGTTAGAAGAATTAAAAGTAAATTATATTTGTATATTATAATTCTCGTATCTTATATATGTTATATATGTTACAATATTTTATTATGATCATCCTTTATTACATTCCATGAATGGAATGAACAAGTCAAATTAATTTGAGTGTGCAGTTGTCCACTCATCCCCAAACAAAATTACCGTATTAACACAAGGTGAAACGTAAAAAAGATATGTGTCATAAAAAGGAATAAAGAACCCTAAATTCATAATAAATATTGTATTTTACATATATAAAATAGTTTCCATAAAATATCCACCATTACAGGTGGTAAAGGAAAAATGAACAGTCATTATTTAGTTAGGTGGTAGTTCACCGTACACAAAAACAGTTCATTTGTAACTCATTTGATAGAAGTGTGTGTATTTTGAGTTATAATACATTGAATAAAAACGTAATAGTATATTTAAGAAAAATTTATTTTTATAAAAACAAGGAATAAATAGAGTAGAGGGTGTGTGGATAAGAAATAAATTAATGGAGCTTGAGAGAAAGTGTTCCCTATTAAACAAGTAACTCAGTTTAGTTTGTGCAAAATGTCTTACATGGTTTTCTTTCTAATAAAATATAGGATTCATGTAGTAATTGAGGTGTTTTGGAAAGTTTATTTTATATATATTGTTCTATCCAATGTTGTTTTATTGTTGTAAAGAAGAAGTTGTGGTGGTGGCCTTTTATAGGGAAGGGAAAGGACACACTTGACATTTTTTAAAACAAATCAGATGTACACATGTTTTTACCTAAATAAATTCATAAAAACCCAACATAATTCTATTATTTTTGATGAATTAATGTATAATTTTCAGAAAATTTGTTTTGGAGAACATTCTAGGTTGTTCTTACTCACAACGATAAGGATTAGTACTATATTAAGATAATTTTTCACCTAACCATTGCAATTATTTTTAATCACCTTCACTAATATTTTTGGTCAAAAACTAAGTAGAAATAGTTTTATATTATCAATTATGATGATTAATAATATTTAATTCATTATTTTAAATTTAAATAATAGAAGTGGAAATAATTAATTTAAATATAATCCTACTGACAAGACAACACTTCTAGATTTTAAACTAAAAACATACAAATGTTTTCCAAGTTTTATACCCATTATCAAATGTTTAATTTATTAAAATGACATAAATTGGATTCTATTATCTAATTTTCATCTAGATAAAATAGAAAACAAATTTTATAAATAATTTAGTCTAGGCTATAAATTAGATGAAAATCAATTTTGAACTAAAATTCAGTATTTTTATTAATTCATAACGTAATGAAAACATATATAAAAATAAATAATATTTATCCTAAACAAATTGTAATGTTTCTATTTAAATAATTATGTTTATTTAGAAAGTATAAATTGATATAAGTTCCAGAAAAATGTATTTTAATGGGTTGTACATTTAATGTATGTGAAACTATGTCTATAAAAATATAGGTTTTAGGTATAAAATTGAGATTGTTCTTATCATATATCTATAAAATATATTGGATTATTATCCAATATAATTATTTGAATTTATAAAATATATATATTTTAATATAGTTCCATATTATTAATTAATTTAACATATTAAAACAAATCATCAATTTCACATTAAAAGAAACTTTTATAAAATCAGTCCTTTTATAATCATTGGGATTCTATATTATTTTCTAATTAATAGGTAACAAATTAACTCAACTATAAGTATTCAAATGTCATTTAATCATATATTACTAATTTTAATGGCCATGTTATATACTATTGACTAATGATATATTAATAATGAGTAATTTTTCGGCAATACTCGGTCTTCTCTGTTACACAAGCCATCAAATAATGTCCATATTGTATGTAATATAAGCTAACATATGTGTTCCAGGTAGATAATTATAAAATTTATGTTGTGTATAGTGAAGAATTAACTAGATATTTTTTATAATGAAAGTCATACATATTGATTTAATATAAAATAACCTATTTTTTGTGTTGGGTGAAATGAAAAATATAAAAAAGATTAAATTAATTAAAATAATAATAATTCAAAAAATATAGGGGTGTTAAATTGTCATACCCTAATGTTTTTTATGTTTACGTGATCATATAAATATCCCATTTTTTACCCATACATTGAAATAAATATCACCTTTATTATGTTATATTTTCCTAGGTTATGAAAAATATTATATATGCATGTCGAGGAAGGGTTATTGTTGTGATGAACAATTTGTGAGATGATATAGTTCACTTATAAATTTTTTTTATTAATCAATTATTTAAAATTTATAATAAATATCTAATTATTTTGTGGATCTTCATGTTATGTAATGAATATTTATATAACAATATATTATATCTATGTATGAAAATTATCGGTACCTGTAGGAATAAAATCATAACCATGCTATTTTGTCTCATTTGACATAAAAATGCATCCAAAAAAATATAATTCTTGGACCCAATATTAAATAATCAAATCCAATTCATTATTCCCATGATGTAAATTAATTATAATATAATACATAACGAACATTCTATTGTAATAAATGAAGATATCTATTGAAATAATATAAATATGTGAGGGAAATAATTTCCTTAATCAATAAATATAATTACACGATCATAATAAATCTATATAAATAATGTGGATGGTATTATTAAATCATATTCGCTATGGTAAGGAAATGGGATTCATTAAAACATACATAAAACATTCTCATCATAAGTTATCTATTGAAAGAAGGTAGATAGATTTGTTAGAGCATATCCCAAGTGTAACACAAGGAATGTAAAACATTTATTGGCATAGATTTAAAATACCTTTTTAATATTATTGTAATGATATATTTGGAAATAATTAAGAAATATCCATTTTTTTAAATGATATATATCTACTTAAAAAGTGTTCTATTTAAAATTACATATTTGTAACATGGTTTTTTTAAAACTAATCTTTCAATCCAAACATGTCCTATATGTAAATAAAAAATATATATTCTTTAAAAAAATTAGATTGAAAAAAATCATTATGTACTTATTCTATAAAATCTTCTACCTTTGAAATCATTTTTTTTAAAAAAGTACAAACTACAATATTACTTTTTTGAATTTTTATCACAATTATAAATGTTGAAGTCATGAGTTACAATCAAAAGTCATTTTCACAATGTTGAATTTATTTGGTTGAATTATTTTAGATTTAAAACTAATTTTCAATAATCTATCCTTGTAAAAGTCATTTATTTTTTATATAGGAAATGTGTAGTTGAAGATAAAACATAAAATTATGAAAGAAAATCATTTTAATATTTTAAAATACCATAACTAAAAACCCTAATTTTACAAATGATGAAATAATTCCATTAAAATTTGATAAATACAAATTTAAAGGTCACATGAAATAATTAAAAATTTGTATTAAGAATAAGGATAAAAATGAAGGTAGTTGGAAATATAGCTTTAGAGGGAAACAATTGTATTTGAGAGGAAGAGAATTATTCATGACAATGATATAATTTTATGAGAAGTATATTATTAACAAACAGATATTTGAATGTAAATTTAAATTTCTATAGGTAAAGTATAAATATAAATATAATAAAATATACAGGTAAAAGAAACCATTAATTGAATATATATCATATAACCAATATAAATTTTTAATCAAAGAAATGGTTTAGTGTTAACAAAATATCATATATCTTTTGTAACATTTGAAATAATCATAAATTTATATAGAGAGCATGAACTAGATTTTTAAATGAAATTAATTTCATGAAAATAATGGAAAATACTACCCATATGACTTTAAATACACTACCTAAAATAAAACAACTGTTTGATAAAGAATAAGCCACTATGGATGAAAATTGATATGTGGAAAATCCTAATGAAATTCATAATAGTTGAATCATTAGAACAAAAATATATGAATTATTTAAAATATGATAAATAAAAAAATATTAATTTTAATATAATACAATGCGGTACAAAGAACATTAGGTAAGATAATAATAATTACTATACTTGGAAACATTCATCAATGACTAAAAATTGAGATAGAAACCCGTAATATAATTATCATATTACAAAAAAAAACATTTTATCTTTTGTATATTAAAAATAACCATATTAATAGCATATTTTTGAAAAATATTCATTTCTATAATTCATTTTAAAATTTTACAGAGTAATTTATCAAACATTTTGTTGTTATATGTCACTTATTTTAATTATTTGATGTTGTAATACTGATTCATTAACACATGTTTTTTAATAACCATATCAAACCACTATCATTGATAAAAAATTCGGAATTAAAATATAAGAAAATATATTTAAATGATCATGTTAAAATGATTAATACATCCTCATGTTTCTTTGATCTGAAATACGGGAATGGTTTGGGAGAATGATATCCATAATGATCTTGTTTATTGTAATCTACCGATAATAATTAATTGTTTCAAAATTATAATCCATTTTTGTTTCATACCACCAGAAACATATTCATGATATCTATATATATAATTATTTTACATTAGAAATATTCATAATTTTTTTATAAATACCATTTTCAAGTGGTTATGAAAAACTTGGCATGTCACTCATTGAGGTGGTAATATGCACATACGCATAGATGAAATTTTCATTTCCCACAATATGGATGCAAGGTAAATATTGACTTATCTATTAAATATATTGATAATGATATAATTATTTTATTTATTCATTAGATACTGATTTTATAAATTCATGTAGTTTTGTAATGAAAATAGCTCTTGATTCTTAATGAGGCGATAGTTCATATGTATCACTAGAGTCATTTTCATTTTTTTTGGTAGCATATCAAAACAATTATCACATTAAATAATAAAATTTAAACATATATACGATATTCGTAATAAAATTTCTACATAGGTAAACAATATCTGGATGATTTAAAACAAACAATTAATTATAAGAAATGGAAAATGAGTAACTAAGAATTTTACCTTTCCCCTTTGAATAGTTCCTTCACAAATTGGATTAATGATTTACGATGTTTTTATTTCATAATCCGAGAATCTCTAGAATGTGTATATTATTTTTAGGGATCAATTTGAATATCTATTTTCAAATATAAGAGTATTTGTGTTTAATGATTAGTGGGGTGGTGATATAACCATTTTTAAAGAGAGGGGAGTGACATTTTTTTAATAATATAAAACGACATGCCATTATTACTAGGTTGGAAGGATCCAATGATGGAAAATAATAGAGAAACACTAAATGTAAGAAGGGGGAAGGCTGATAAATCATTAAACATTGATTTTCAAACCTATTTTAACATGTTTTAATGTCATTTAATCTTATATTTTTCACTTATACAATTTTTTTTATGATAGAAACTAATTTTACCTATGTAATTTAATTTTAATTCAAAAAAGGCCATCATTTATAATTTATACCTTATTAATATAAATATTGAATCCATTTTTTTAAGAAAAAATTCTAATGGGTAATAAATATTAATATTAATATTTGCACACTCTTAGTGTAAAATCCATTTAGAGAAAATATATATATATATATATAAATTTATTAAAATTTATGATTGAAATAAAATAATCAATATTTTTTATTTATATAAAATGAATTATTGTATTATTAATTATGGATGCTTTCTGTGTAATTAAAACTAATCCATGACCAAATTCAGTTTTTGGAAGCATAATAAAAATTAATGAACTACAAAATAGTTTTTATTAAAATTAGTAAAAATTATTTTTGAAAATTATAAAAATGACATTATAAAATCAGAAATATTTTTTTGGTGAATAATTTTATTTCTAATATATTTTTGTCAATAAATATGTTTTATAATTTTAATAAAAAATCTACATTAAAATTATATCATGAAAGATATAACATAGGTAAAAACTGTATTTTTCACTATTGAACTAAAATTATACTATATTTGAAAAATATAAAAAAAATCATCATATATTAATATTGAAATAAATACATCAAAAATAAATTCAAATTTTTATAATAAACATTATGAAATTTAGCAATTTAATATTTATATATAATTTTAAATATAATAACAGATTATTTTAATAGGAAATTTTTTTAGATACTAAATATTCATAGTCGTATTTCCTATAAATTAGATGGGATAATATAATATTCTTATAAGAAATATCTTCTCATAATTAAACAATAATATATCTAGTTTCTTCAAATAAAAATTCATATATCATAATAAAAAAAATTATAAGAAAAATACATTTTTAATCATAAAATGATCTTATTAGTTAGTAAACATTAGTAATTGAATTTTCATTGAAATGATATAAAAATGAACCTTTATTTTTATTTATAAAAATATTTAAAAATTATATTACATTTATTTATACCATCCTATTCAATTACTAAATTTAAATAGTCTAATTATAAAGTTATAATATTTTCATCATAAACTATAATGTGGTTTCATTTTAGTTCAGTGTTTCTTGTGTAACATGATATCACCAATTTTTTTAAAGGATAATTACATATCATAATCATTATATATTATTTTTTCTCCCTTAAATAAATTTCAAAATCAAAATTTCAATTACTAATAAATATTTAAAATATTTCAAGGTGTCCAAAAAATTGGAAAATATCATGATATAATTTCAAAAGATAAATTATCTTCACTTACTTGGTCAAGAATATAAAACTCACATCTACAATCAGAATATGAATATATAGGATATATTTTTATTTCAACAATTTGATCCATGTGCCAATCATTAATTAGTATCACAGCCAATATTTAATAATTTTCATGAAAAGGGAGTTCATAATAATACGTGCATTGATTGACATCCAATGGTTGCTATGATATGTGATTTTCTTATTCCAAAAGTTAATTTTTACTCTATGTATAGAGAACTAATTCATATAGAAAATCAGTTGGAATTATTTTGAAGGAATAATAATAAGAATTATAGGAGGCAAATAATCCCACAATTAATGTTTGTGTATAGTATTCATATAACTAGATGATTTATATTATAATTCAATGCCAAAAAATATGAGGTTGTAATCTAGTTATAAAAGAAAAAATCCAATATATACTATCATGGAAGAATCAAACTCTATCAGGATATCTACAACTATATATTGAAAAATAAGTGTTCATTAATTATCATGATCCAATTCAGTGGTTTTCAGGGTATAATCCATTCATTATCCCTTTTTCTAGGAGTTCTCAGTTGTTCATCATCATTACTAGCCCTTGGATTAAGGAATTATATTAGAGGTTCCATATGATTAATATTATTTCCCTTCATCATGTTAACATTACATTTCACTTTTCTATCATAATTATTTTTCTTTATGTCTTATTTTCCCGAACATAGAACATCTTTTATCTCTTATAATACATTTCCTGAGGTTCTTCTTCCCACAATCATGAAAAGTAGATAATTGGATCTTCTACACTCTATGGTTTGTATCCTCAAAAAATCAATTAATCTATATCCATATCTTATTTAGTTTTTTTAATCAAACAATGACCCATCTAAATTCGAACCACAAGGTTATAGCTGGTGTTCCACATTACCTCTTCTGCACCCCCATTTATGCAAGAGGATATTTAAAAACATCGATGTTCTATGTCTAGATGTATAAAGGAAATACCCTAAGTACTATTTCATCTCAAAAATAATAAATTATAATTATAATAAATTATTATAGTACATGAAAAAAATGAAATATTTATTTGATGATATAATAAATGAAATAAAATAAGGATCCAATTTAAAGTTATAGATAACAAATAATTTGGCAACATAAATCTTACATGAACAATTCCTAACAAAAATTACATCTTACTACTCTATTAAAATAAAAATTCACCATATAATCCTTTCGCATCACCGGATCCCCAACCATGAAATCGAAAAGCACACTGAAATGTATATGTAGGGTGTGAGTACAAGACTTAGTAAGAAACCACTTTCGAACCTTAATTATAGTTAATTAAATATATATGTTTATTCCCTGATTATAAAAAATGTACAAATATACAAAAAAAAATTCACACAAATACAAAACATATGTTGGGTACTTGGGGACTAACTTTACCTGATTCAGCACCATTCTGGGATAAACTATACCTTCCTCAACACCATGCTCACATAACATCACCAACAATCCTAAAAAATCCACCTTGATTGATAGCCCAATTAATGTGACTCATTTCTATGGATGATATAGTCCATGTACATGACAAAACAATTTCTTGAACATTCATCTCAAGTGGATATCCCTATTCATGCGTCAAATATCACATGTTGAACAAATTCTATAACATCACTCATGATTGGATATCCCCAATAACATGACACGTCCCACCGAATAGAATACTTCAGGTAAATTCCATACTAATGTATATAACATCCATATAATGTGAATAGAATCAATCCGGTTTCATTCAAAAAATACCAATAAAATAAAGAATAAAATGCTAAATCCACTATAGAATAGAGTAAGATATCATATAAAGTACAGAAGACATATTACTGATAAAATATGACATCAAACTAGAAATTATTATATTCATAAAAATCTATTTATAACAAATATAACAATTGTATAAGGATTCACAAAAACCTCATGTGATTAATAATTAGACATAGGTTTTATAGGACTACACACAATAACAATAATTCCAATAGAATATATAAATAGTCAATTAAAGAAAGGGTATTTTTGTCTAAATTTATAAATGTTGATATCAAGCCTTGTAATTAGTTTCATCACATGAACTAAATTTATAAACAAACTAAAATGAAATTTATTTCCAAGAACACCCAAGGACATTCATCATAAAGATAGTCCTCAAGATCATTTTGAATAAATAAGGAAGAAGCTATCTAGAAGGAGAAACAACAGCGGAAAAAGGGTCTATATTATATAGGTTTAAATGAAAAAACTACCATATAATAATAAAATACTCCACAGAACATGGGAGTGCTATATGAAATTCACCAATGTGGAAGGTTAGTAAATGTAGTGTCGAAGTGAAATGAGATGAACCACTATGGGGTACAGAGAATGGATAAGGTATGGGAACAAACCAATATGAGGAAGAACAAGGAATTAATGTGCATAATTAGTCTATTTGAAGTCAATAGATCAATAATATGAACTATGTCATAGAAATTCTATGAAAATATAACTGATGCAGCCTAAGGAGAGTGTTATGGCATATAGTTGTCCATATAGTGCATCAAAATTTTCTAATGATACCAAATAAAGGAAGAGAAGGAAATGTATTTAATGGGGTAAAACTCCTTATTAAAAACGCCTAATTTAATTTCCATTAATTATTTGAAATATATTTCCCAAATATAACAAAAAATACACGATTTAAGAGGCTGAAATCCCAAAAAAAAAAGACATTGCATGCATAGGTGCACCAGATTTCTAAAACGGTCATGAAGAAGTCCATACGACACTGTCCAACACACCACAACATAGACTCGTCACATTTTTCCAAATTAAGATGTATTATGGCATAAATCTCCTTTTCCAGTATTTATACAATTAAGTTTTTACACTAATGTGTGGCCTTAACTCCATCACACCCCTCTGGTATATCGAAAACTGTTACGGTGTGCTTCCACCAATTTTTTCTACAAAGGTCACCAACCTCATATTGAAGCTTCCACAAGCTTCAAAATTCCAGTAGACATTAACCAATAAACAATAATTCAAAGAATTACGATAATATGAAAGCAAATTTATATAATGAAAATAAAAGTTGATGGTTTTGCAGTTCTTTCCCACTAAATATCTCTCTTTTTCGAGATGTATTTGTAGCATTCATTCTCAAACAACATTAGTGGAAAACCCAATTTATATATAGGTTGCTTCACAAAAAAGGTTATTAATAATATGATACCTCCACAATAAAGGTATATAATAAGAAAATTGGGTAATACCTTGTACTATGGAGGGTACCTATTCCTCATCTACTAGATTGTGATTAATTTCAAAAGCCCGAACATGCATAGCTCTATAATTCCCCATGGTCTCATGATTCACCTAGGTTTCTGACCTACATGGGGGATAAACCTAATGATTGGGTTCCAACCCTGTTTCCACAACATTCACCACTACATACCAATCACAGAACTTATTTAGATGCCCTGTATTTCCACACCGATGAGAAGTCTAAATATACAGTGTATAATATTTTTAGAAGTTATCACTCCATAGAAAGTTATAGAATATATGAAAAACATATCCCATAGAGGGAGTCAATGAACCCCATGTCTCATCCATATGATGGCTTCCACCATAAAATATATCCGTGTAAATTCTCTTCATATTTGGAAAACATGTAGTATAAACTATGCTAGAGAAGGAACATGTAAGTCCATTGACCATAATTATAACTCCCCGACACCAGTTACCCAAATTCAGTGCATTATTTTAATATATTGGCATTATTACAAGTATTCAATTCCTGAAGGACCGATCGGTTTAGCAGTCTTGGAAAATAGATTACATACATGAATGTTACATTACACTTTATAACATAAAAAACAACATAAATAATCCTTTATTAACACCATTATTCCCTTGGATTAACCCTACATATCAATCACAATACACTTCTTGGAATCCTGGGAAAAATAAAACATAGAAAAGGGGTGAGCTCAAATGCTCAGTAAGGGTAAGCAATACAGTGGAAACTTTCAAAAATAAGCATAAACATTTAAGAAAACTAATAAAACTAAAACAAAAGCCTTTTAAACATGAACTTCAGCATAATATGGCCAAAATAAAATGAAATAATGCCATTTAATTATTCACAAGGATATTCTACTAATTGAATAATCACATGCAATATCACTAACCACTTTCATAATGATGGAATGCATAATGCTTAACATTAATTTCATTATCAAGGCCTCGTGCCAAGGCCTAGGGGCTAACTATAACAGGAACCCAACCCGGAGTTCCTCTAATAACCAGACACCAACCCGGAGTGCCTCTAATAACCGGACACCAACCCGGAGAGCCTCTAATAACCGGACACAAACCCGGAGTGCCTCTAATAACTGGACACCAACTCGGAGTGCCTCTAACAACCGGACACCAACCCGGAGTGCCTCTAATAACCAGAAACCAACCCGGAGTGCCTCAAATAACCATACAGCTACCCAGAGTGCCTCTAATAACTGGACACCAACCAGGAGGTCTTACTTTTACCAGTCCCCAACCCGGAACATACTAGTCCAACACATTCATCTTAAGAAGAGGATGAAATATAACATAAAAATTTGTAATAAAACTATCATGAGTAATGTCAATACATTACCCATAAACCATGAATGGTATAAAAATAACACATCCACAACCAAATATATCATAAAACCTTCAACACAATAAGGATGATTTGTATCATGAGAAATCAACTTCATAACAAGTTTAAAATCCATTAAATAATTTTGACATAGATGAGATTGATTTGTAAAACTCTATGAGAGAAATACCCCTTTTTCATGAAAACATTTAAAAGTCACACAATTTAGAAAAGAATTAATTTAAATAAATTTTTGAATCAAAGTGTCCCATACCACTTTGAAAAATTTGAATGGAATTAAAATTTTAAAAACATTCATGCCTGTATAAATAAATCCTTAAAACCATTTTGAAGTCATGAACATTAATGAGAATGATTTAGAAGAATAAATATTTAAAACATTTGAAATGATGCTTTAGTAAAAAGTACTTTAAAATAATCCCTTTTAAAACTCTTTCATAAAACATGTACATGGATAGTAAATATGTCCTAGTAGATACTAACGTAAAAACAACAACCTCGGATAATAAAGAGATTTTGAATTAAACCCTTACCAATTTGGTAACTTACGAAACATACACCCTATGAAAGAGGTATCATACAATGAATATGTAAATGCACATAAATTAAATTGTATTACATAAATAGTACAATTATGGGCAGTAAATACACCACACAAAAGGTAATAGTGTAAATATGGCATGAATCTCACGGGAATAGGGAGTGAGAGGAAAACCCCTTACCTTGCACTTTCCTTTAGTCGAGGGTATGTTTAACCTCCTGTACGAAGAACGTAGTATGTTATTAAAATATACCAGAACCATATTAATATTTATGATATCATACATGATTCATTTATGACTTTGTATTACCCATTTAATAATAATTTCCAAGTTAAATTAACATTTCGGGTAATAATCGATTTCTTTATCGTACGTGTTTTAACTTGTTACTCTTGGTTGTATCACTTAGATCATGATTTAAATAATTCTAGAATATAAAAAATGATAAATATATCATATAAATTTATAATATAAATATTTATAATTGACATATATATGAAATGTAAATCACCATTTATGGAGACGGTAGTCCGTACGTACACATAAACACTGTTTCTGTTTTCATATAGTATTGAACGAAAGTAAGTGAATAAGATATATATAACTCCATAAATCCATATATATATATATAAATTTATATATCTCCAGTAGCATTATTATTTCACATATTACATACTTATTAGTAATATATATTTTTATAATCTTCGATTAATGGTGAACTTGGGAAGGAATCTCATGGCGTCGTGGAGATGGTAATCCGTACGTACGCAGGAGCGAAAATATCATTCTTTTGATATTAATAAAATATATAATGGGATGGTATATCATATATACAGAATCCTTATAATTTTATATTTATTATTTAAATCAAATACACATCATTATTATACCCATCCAAATATTAATGTATTGAATAACAATTACACCACGATGTGGAGACGGTAAGCCGTACGTACGCACGTATGGTGACATGTCATTCAAATGATGGATAGAATACTGAATATGGTTGTACCATATTTATAATAAAATCACAGTATATAATAGATACTTGAGTTATTATTTTATAATATAAGTAACAAAGAAAGAAGAAGTTGAAGAAGAAAGGAACTTGAAAGAGGGTGGTGAAAACATTACCTCTTATTCGGGTTCTTACTGTTGATTTGATCAAAAGGGCTCCTTAGGTTGGCTTTCTGATCAATCTAAGGACTCTATGATTAAGTGAGGGAAGTTGAGAGAGTATTTGGGCAGGGTTTGGCCGATCCAAAAGGCTTTGATGTTGTGAATAATTGGTTAGAAGTTGGGTCCTTTTATAAAGTGGGAGGAGGGGCTCTTTAGGAAAAACATAAAGCATTAATTTATAATAAATTCATATTCGGTTTCTAATGGCTCAAAAGTGGATTATTTAAAGGTTAAGGTGGGGATGGGTCGAAAACCACTCAAACATTAGAATTTAGACGGGTTTGGGTCACCATATTAACCATATCTTTAAGTATTAACTCTTAGTTAATTAGTTTCACTTTTACAATGTCTCTTTGTATTTTTATATTATATGGTTAATAAACATACTATATATATCCAAGAGACCCCCCATGTGGTACATTAATGATACACCTATCATGATACAAGTCCTTGGCTGAACCATAGATTTTTATGAATTTAATATCAATTAATAATATAATATGTGTTTTAAAAATTCTTTTTTGTCAATTTTGACACTATTTGGTATTTTGTTTTATTGAAAGTCATCACAACTTTATTAATTCGAACATGATACATTGAATCAGCCCTAACATGTCATAGTCACCTTGAAAATTCGTGGATGTCATAAAAACTTTGAAATTATATTTATTTTAATATTTATATTACAATTTATTTGATTCTTTCATTAATAAGGTAATTACTACATCATCATTGTGTCATAAATAAATTTAATAATTTAATGTATAAAAATTATAATTAAAATACCATTATGTATTAAATCGCTTTATATTTCTAATGAATATTTATAATCGTATTTATATTATGTATTACCCCATATTAAAATTGTTTTAGTTATTAAACATTGATTTTAACTCTTTTAACTCTTCTTTGAATTAAATAATAATAAAAGACCTAATCTAATACAAGTGGACCTAAAGGGTCATATTTTATTTCTAAGGTTGGTTTTGGTCGAATTAAAATTATCCAATAGAATTAGGACATGTTTTATGGTACTAACAATATCATTTTTACCCTTAATTACCCTATTTACTTTTTACCGTGGTAAATAAAAGTAAAAAGGTATCATTCACCAAAAATTATTTTTATCTTATTGAACCAAATTTTACTCCATGATATTAACCGTGTCTCTCGGATTTTCAAAATTCCACTCACAGAAGCTGTAAAATTATATTTTATGTGATTTTACAAATTCTCCTAGGAGTTGGGTAAAAGACGGTGAAAAAGTTCAATAAAATTTTATATATCTCAAATTATTATATCCTACCTCCAATAAATTAAATTGAATTTATATAGGTGTTATGTATCTATTTTGACATAAAATAAATTTAAATAATATTTATAATTATTTAAATAAAAATCCATTTTTAAACATTAACTCAGTGTTTTTCACTATTAATCAAAAATTGAATGTTTTCAGAAAAATACAAAAAAATACCCTAAGCTAATTTTGATATTCCGAATTCAAAAATAAAGTCTATTTTACCAAATTCAAAACATATAAGTTTAATTTATTAATTTAAAATTAATTCTCATTGTTTAAACAGAAAGTGTGTTTTTAAGAAACAACAACTATCAAAAATTTGACACTTGTTTATGTCATGTTTAAGTGTGAAATTATGTCCAATGACCAACATTGGATTAAATGGTAAAAATATATTCTTAATATAATTTTAAACCACTCAAATTCATAATTTATCACTATTAATTATTTCGATTAAAAATTTTGATTTTAATTAATATTTAGTAATTTTCACTATTCATCAAAATATGAATGTTATCCGAAAAGTACCAAAATTTCACCCGAGGATAATTTCGATATTATGGATCCAAAAATGAAGTCCCTTTTGAGAGATAATATTTATAAAATTAAAAAAATTGAGTATTACTATTTATAACGGCTACATTGATTAATCGTGGTGTGTGTTAGAACTCGAAGTTGCGTACAACACACGTTACTGTGTTATTCAAATAGAAGCATACTATTGAAGCCTGGGGTGTTACATTCTCCCCTCATTCAATAAATTGTGTCCTCGCAATTTATGCTAGGAATTGGAAACTTGGGGTTGATATTTCAAAATATCCTAGTTGAAATCCCACATCGAAAAATGGATTAATGAGGCCTCTATTTAAAATAAAGAGTTGTAAGTATGAAGGTTATCGAAAATAACACATACTTGGGTTCATGTAGAAAGACATGGATATGAAAGAGAAATCTAATAATCAATATCTGATGGAGAGTAGTAGAGGAAATGGCTATGAAAAAGCCAATAATCACAAAGCCATAAAATTGTGATGATCTAAGGTACTATCTCAGACAACATTATAGTTATTTTCTTAATGTTGAGGAATTTATTTATGATATTGGATAAAATCATAAAAATATATATTTACTTTATAATTAGAGTTTTATCCATTACTAAATTTCTACCACAAACTCTTCTTTCACTCCAAAACATAATACAACTCAAAAATACTCTATTTATCCTAATCATATAGGGTTCGAAATATAATGAAATTATAATTCACGTATCAGAACCTTTTAAAAATAGAATCTACATTATACAATCCAGGGACATCACGTAGTCCAGTGGTTGGCGATAAATCCCAATCTCACTATGGGTGGGGGTTCGATTCCCGCAGCTTTGTCCGACGCGATGGGTTGTCACACGGTCTGCATGTTGTCCTTTTATAAAAAATCCCAAAATAACCTATAAAACATAATCCGTTCCAACCTATAGGCTTATCCAAAATACTACTATCCAAACTCACAGTCCAAAATTTACAAGGACGTTAAACATAATAAGGATATTTTTTTCCAGGTAATAACATGTGAACACCTTCCTCATATATTCTTTTATAACATCGCAACATCCTGAATTACCAAAATCAACCATCTCTTATTCCAAAATCACTACCACAATATTAGGAACATATTAAGGTTTATCATTCCTTCAACCATGTAATTTCCAAAAAAATTAACTCTCTATAGAGTCACTTTTCTTAGTAACATAAAATCTCATATCCTTAATGAAATAGTGCTGCAGTACAAAACTTATTTATTTACAGAACATCATTGATACAACACTTAAATGAAATAATTCTAAAATAACAACATAAGAACACTAGTCATTCCTCTTCATCTGTAGTAGTATCATAACTTGATTATTATCCAATAGCATCATTTGCGGCATAGTCTGATGACTGGGACATTGGTTTGCGTCGTGTCCAAACTCCTTGCAGATGAAGAATTGTACATTTGAAACATTTTTCTTACACTTGTAGTCATGTACTTGGTGTCCTTTTTCTCCACACTTATAAAATACTCTCATTACCTTCAAACATTTTCCAAGGTGATTCTCTCCACAGTCATCACATATGGGATAACTCTTCTTTACCTTATTCCCTTTATATGTCCTTCTCTCTACCATCCTTTTCTTCTTTGGATTCCCTTCAAAGCCATAGGACTCTGAGAATTCTTTACTTATCTTATCAACACATGATATTATTTCTTCATATAATGATAATACATCGGAGACTATTTCCATTCTAAATTCTAACTTAGGACCATGAAATATATAATCCTTCTTACTCTTTGGATCATACGTATTACTAGTGTTCACATTCCTTCTTCTAGAAACCATTTCAATACAATAGCATAAACTAGGTCAGTTTATGAATTGCAAGGAATAATTCCAATCTTGTAAAATACCTAACACAAATTGAACAATTTATGGGTATAATCCATAATCATAAAAAATGTTTTCTTTGAGTATGTATATACTCATGATCCCTTCATAATGGTTTGTAATGAAAATGAGAATTATCCTAAGCATATCCCCGAAGAGTGTCGTAACCAAGAGTGCAGCAAGGCTCGTTGTCGTGCACCAATTCATATTCAAGTATAGCTCAAAGCGGTGTTTTTGGGTTTTACCCCTAGGTACATCTATGCCAGTTCCGCCTCTACCTTCTCGTATCCAGACATAGATTTATTTCTTGGAAAACTCAAAAAATCTCTACAATACCAAAATTCTAGGAAGTTCTTCTATACTAATCCTCAAAGTCTATCATAGGGCTATGTTCCCTAAACAAAGTTTATCTAAATCTTGTTTCTAAGGATATTGCTAAACTTCCTCTGATACCAACTGTAACGCCCAGACCCCAATTACCCAGAGTCGGTGCATTATTTTAATACATTGGAATTATTACAAGGAATCATGTCCTGAAGGACTGATCGGTTTAGCAGTCTTGGAAAATATATTACATACATGAATGTTACATTACACTTTATAACATACAAAAAAAATAAATAATCCTTTATTAACACCATTATTTTCTTGGCATAACCCTGCATATCAATCATAATACACTTCATGTATCCTGGGAAAAATAAAACATAAAAAATGGGTGAGCTCAAACGCTCAATAAGGGTAAGCAATACAACAGAAACTTTCAAAAATAAGCATAAACATTTAAGGCAATGTATAAAACTAAAACAAAAGCCTTTTTAACTTGAACATCAGCATAATATGGCAGAAATAAAATGAAATAATTTCATTTACTTATTCACATGGATATTCTACTAATTGAATAATCACATGAAATATCACTAACCAAATTCATAATGATGGAATGCATAATGATGAAATTTAATTTATTTATCAAGGCCTCATGCTAAGTCCTAGAGGCTAACTATAACTGGAACCCAACCCGGAGTTCCTCTAATAACCGGACACCAAACAAGAGTTCCTCTAATAACCAGACACCAACCCGGAGTGCCTCTAAAAACCGGACACCAACTCGTAGTGCCTCTAATAACCGTACACCAACCCGGAGTGCCTATAATAACCGAACACCAACCCGGAGCACCTCTAATAACCAGAAACCATCCCGGAGGGCCTCTAATAACCTGACACTAACCCAGAGGGCTTCCTTTTACCGGTCCCCAACCCGGAACATACTAGTCCAACACATTCATCTTAATAAGGTGATGCAATATAACATAAATATTTGTATTAAAACTTGCATGAGAAATGTCAATACATTACCCATATACCATGAATGGTATAAAAATAATACATCCACAGTCAAATATATCACAAAACCTTCAACACAATATGGATGATTTGTATCATGATAAATCAACTTCAAAACATGTTTAAAATCCATTAATGAATTTTGACGTAGATGGGATTGATTTGTAAAACTCTTTGAGAGAAATACCCCTTTTCATGAAAACATTTGGAAGTCACACAATTTAGAAACGAAGTCATCTAAAGAAATTTTTTAATCAATGTTTCCCATACCACTTTGAAACTTTTGAAAGTATTTAACATTTTAAAAACATTCATGTCTATATAAATAAATCCTTAAAACCCATTTTGAAGACATGGACATTAATGAAAAGATTTAGAAGAAAAAATATTTATAACATTTGAAATGATGTTTTATAATAAATTACCTTAAAATAATCCATTTGAAAAATCTTTCATAAAACATTTACATGGATAATAAATATGTCCCAGTAGATACTAACGTAAAAACAACAACCTTGGATAATATAGAGATTGTGAAATTAACCCTTACCAATTTGGTAATATACGAAACATACACGCCGTGAAAGAGGTATCATACAATGAATATTTAAATACACATAAATTAAAGTGTATTACATAAATAATACAATTATGGGTAGTACATACACCACAAAAAAGGTAATAGTGGCAATATGGCATGAATCTCATGGGAATAAGGAGTGAGAGGAAAACCCCTTACCTTGCAGTTTCCTTTAGTCGAGGGTGCGTTTAACCTCTTGTACGAAGATCGTAGTATGTTATTAAATTATACCATGACCATATTAATATTTATGATATCATACATTATTCATTTATGACTTTATATTACCCATTTAATAATAATTTCCATGTTAAATTAACATTTCGCGTAATAATTTCTTTTTTTATCGTACGTGTTTTAACTTGTTACTCTTGGTTGTATCACGTAGTTCATGATTTAAATACTTCCAGAATATAAACCATGATAAATATATCATATATATTTAGAATATAAATATTTATAATTGACATATATAAGAAATGGGAAACACCGTTTATGGAGATGGTAGTCCGTACGTACGCATAAACGCTGTTTCTGTTTTCATATAGTATGGAATAGAAGTAAGTGAATAAGATATATGTAACTACATAAATAATTAAATATTTAAATATATATATCTCCAGTAGAATTATAATGTCATATATTACATAATTATTAGTAATATATATTTTTATAATCGTCGATTAATGGTGAACCTGGGAATGAATCTCATCGCGTCATGGAGACGGTAATCTGTACGTACGCACGAGCGAAAATATCAATCTTTTGATATTAAAATAATATATAATTGGATAGTATATCATATATACAGAATCTTTATAATTTTATATTTATTATTTACATCAAATAAACATCATTATTATACCCATAAAAATAACAATGTATGGAATAACAATTACACCACGACGTGGAGACGGTAAGCCGTATGTACACACGTATGGTGACATGTCATTCAAAGGATAGATATATTACTGAATATGTTTGTACCATATTTATAATAACATCACAGTATATAGGAGAGACATGAGTTATTATTTTAGAATATAAATAACAAAGAAAGAAGATGTTGAAGAGGAAAGGAACTTGAAAGAGGGTGGTGAAAACCTTACCTCTTCTTTGGGTTCTATCTTTTGATTTGATCAAAAGGGCTCCATAGGTTGGATTTATGATCAAACTAAGGCCTATATGATGAATTGAGTGATGTTGAGATCGTATTTTGGCAGGGGTTGGCCGAACCAAATGGCTTTGAAGGTGTGAATAATTGCTTAGAAGTTTGGTCCTTTTATAAGGGGGGAGGGGGGCTCTTTAGGTATAAATTAAAGTATTAAATTATAATAAATTCATATTCGGTTTATAATGGATCCAAAGTGGATTATTTAAAGTTTAAGGTAGGGATGGGTCCAAAACCACTCAAAAAAATAATTTAGACATGATTGGGTCACCATATTAACCTTATCTTTAAGTATTAACTCTTAGTTAATTAGTTTCACTTTTACAATGTCTCTTTGTATTTTTATATTATATGGTTAATAAATTTACTATATACATCCAAGCGACCCCCAAGTGGTCCATTAATGATGAAAATATAATGATACATGTCCTTTGGCCTAACCTTATATTTTTAGGAATTTAATATCAATTAATAATATAATATTTGTTTTAAAAACTCTTTTATGTCAATTTTGACACTATTTATTATTTTGTTTTTTTGAAAGTCATCGCAACTTGATTACATCGAACATTATACATTGAATAAGACCTAGAATGTAATAGTCACCTAGAAAATTCGTGGATGTAAAAAAAACATTTAAATTTTATTTATTTTAATATTTATATTACCATTTATTTGATTCATTCATTAATAAGGTAATTACTGCATCATCATTGTGTCATAAATAAATTTAATTATTTAATTTATAAAAATTATAATTAAAATACAATTATGTAGGAAATCTTTTTATCTTTCTAATTAATATTTATAATCGAATTTATCTTATGTATAACCCTATATTAAAAATGTTTTAGTTATTAAACATTGATTTTAATTCTTTTAACTCTTCTTTGAATTAAATAATAATAAATTTCCTAATCTAATCCAAGTGGACCTAAAGGGTCATATTTTATTCCAAATGTTTTTTTGTTGAATTAAACTTATCCAATAGAATTAGAAAATGTGTTTGGGGAATAAAAAAATCTTTTTTACCCTTAATTATCCTATTTACTTTTTACCGTGGAAAATAAAAGTAAAAAGTTACTATTCACCGAAAATTATTTTTATCTTATTGAACAACATTTTACTCTTGATATTAACCGTGTCCCACGGATTTTTGAAATTTCACTCACAGAAGAAGTAAAAGTAAGTTTTATGTAAATTTACAAATTCTCTTATGAGGTGGGTAAAATTCGGTGAAAAAGTTCAATAAAATATTATATATCTAAAATTATTATAAACATCCTCCAATGAATTACATTGAAATTATATATGTGTTATGTATCTATTTTTAAATAAAATAAATTGATATAATATAGATAATTATTTAAATAAAAATCCGGTTTTAAACAATAACTTAGTGTTTTTCACTATTCATCAAAAATTGAAAGTTTTAAGAAAAATAACAAAAAATTACCCTAAGCTAATTTTGATATTCCGAATTCAATAATGAATTCTAATTTACCAAATTAAAAACATATAATTTTAATTAATTAATTTAAAATTAATTCCCGTTGTTAAAACAAAAACCGTGTTTTTAAGAAACAATAACTATCAAAATATTGACACTTGTTTATCTCCGGTTTATGTGTGAAATTATGTCCAATGACCAACATTGGATTAAACGGTAAAAAAATATTGTAAATATTATTTAAAACCACTAAAATTCATAATTTATCACTATAAAATATTTTGATAAAAAAAGTTTTTTTTAATTAAAATCTAGTACTTTTCACTATTCATCCAAATATGAAAGTTATCCAAAAAGTACCAAAATTTCACCCTAGACTAATTACGATATTCTGAATGCAATAATGAAGTCCGTTTTGAGAGATAAAATTTATAAAATTTGAAAAAGTGGGTAGTACTATTCATAACGGCTACATTGATTGATCGTGCTGTGTGTTAGAACTCGAAGTTGCGTACAACACACGCTACTGTGTTATTCAAAGAGAAGCGTACTATGGAAGCTTGGGGTATTACAGTTGTAAGAAGACAAGAAGATTTTCCTTCCACAATTCCTTTCTCTATGATTAATTCATTATGAATCTCTATAACATAGGTTGACTGATCAATATTATTAACCAATCATATCAATTATAGGTGTATTCCAATCATGAACATCCTTAAAATATGAAAACTTTTCATCACTAATATATTAGAATTGATAATTATCTTGATGAATAATCCTGAATCTGTGGACAGAATTATCCCCCCTTAGGGAAGATTCCTGAACTTCTATAAATGATATAATTTTAGTGTATCATGAATGAAGACCAAAAAAATTGACTCTTGAAGGTTTCTAAAGTTATTGCTCCCAAGTTACATCATGTAGTAGGACATTACACTGACATCCTGCTATGCCTTGAAGTATAAATATTGAAATATTGACCATTATATTCTTCGGTTCATAAACTTGTTCAATGATCATATCAATAAAATGTATCCAATCCTCTCTATCCAAAGGGTCTCTATTTCCCTAGACTAATGGGGGATGATATAGAAGGATGTCATAAAAATATTATACAATAGGCATGGAAACTCCCCCCAACATGGATAGAATAAATATAAAAATTCCCAACTAAATGGGTTTTACATCCTGAATCCTATATTCTAGTATAGGAGCATGCTGGGGGAAATTCTTCTACTCTAAGCGTGGGGCATGATATTATACCTGGTTTCCAAAATATTTCTTCTCATAAATCTTCTCTAAGGTGGGATTGTATAGAAAAATAAAATATTTGGAACATAAAAAATTCATAAATAGTCTAATGGAAAATAAGATGTCAACCTAGGAATCTATCCATAACCCAAGGAATACACTCCAAGCACTAAACTTGGTTTTTATCCATACTCATTTAGTCATAGTTTCCGTTTATATTCTAACACAATTTCATGTTAATATTAAATAATTAATTATAATAAATTTATATCACAATAGCTTCAAAACATAGATAAATAATATAGTTGAGAATCTATAACGAACATTTAGAAAAAAATTGAACTTAATTAATGAAATAATATGCATAAAAATAAATGGTATATATACATGGAATCTGAACATATGTTCCTAGTTATGATGCATTAATTCCCAAAACCCCAATAAATAAAATATCAACATCATTTTCATCACCCGTGATAAATTTAATCTATGTTAACATAATGTTTCACAACTAAAAATTACACACACTATGAAAATTATAAGTTCCACTATTTAGTTATAATCATACACTAACGTATTTACCCTACCTAAGTCCCAATCATCCTAACTCATTTCTAATATATCCCAAATCAGTGAAAATATAAAATATGAGGTTGTGAGTCTTGGACTAATGATACAATTTTATGACATCTTAACCAAAAGCACCAGGACTATGTTGGTGTTCCACATGACCTCATGTAAGCCTAACCCTAGGAAAGAGGCTACCAACTAGCATTGATGGTATAGTTATGTTAGTTTGGAGGCTATACCATCAATTTCTTGTCATTTATAAAATAATAAATAAAATATCTATTAAATAATAATTGTACTTGTGAAAAATGGAATTTGTAATAACCGATATAATATCTAAAACCCAACAAGGATCCATTGTACATATATTGATAATAAACAAAGTATAAGAAAACATATAATTCAAACTCTAGCCAATATTACCAGTATCCTCATACCTCACCATCTTAACCATATATCATAGGTCCCATTCCCTTTACCAGATCCCTAGGCATCAAATATACAATGGCTCTAAAATTTCCATTGAGGTATTGAGAACAAGGCTCGATGGGGAACCAACAATGTCCCTTAACATCATTTCATAAAATATACATGTTAATTAGAACATAGTAATCATGATATATATATGAACAAAAATATATCTCATATAAAACAAAAAATATGCTGGGTCCTCAATGAGAATATTTATATAATTCAACACCATACAAGAAAAAACTTTACCTACTTATTCGAAATGTGAGAATATCACCAGTAACTACCCTCACACATCCTCCTTGATGTATTGATACAAACATATAGCACATTCCACTGGATTGGGTAGTCCAAATACATATTGACTCAATGTCCATTATATACCTTTTGAGTGGATATCCCTAAGAATGTGTTGAATCATACATGAAGAGAAATGTATATCTAATCACCCAAAAATGGATATCCTTAATCATGTGACACATTCCACTATTGAGAATAATCCATAAACATACCAACCCATGGTCTATAACATCCCGCTTGGCAGGAAAACCAAATAATTTGTCACACCTCACATGCCAACAAAATAAGAAACACCTGCATGGATGACTACATAAAACAGTAAGAAATAATTGATGATACAATATAGAAATAAAAGATCAAACATCAAACCAAAACAAAAAGTATAATTATAATAATACCTTTGAAAGAATCTTAAGGAAAGGTAAAGGCTACAGAAACCCCATCTATTTAAGCATTGGATATATATTTTATAGGGATACGCACTCATATAATTAATCATGCCAATATCAAATATAAATCATGTTCTAATGTCAAGGTCTTCCAAAATCATGTTATCAACATCAATGACAACGCACTTCAATATTTTCCTCACCATAATTACATTTTCACACCAACCGGAACATGATCTCATGACAATGACTCTTATTGTCATTCATCCACAAGAAATATCACATAGATTAAGTGAGGAAGAATATATATGGAAGGAGGCTCCACTAATCATGAATGGTGCATCATTATGGAAGGGTAAATGAGAAACCACCATTATGTGAGATTTTTCACTATGGAAGATAGTTTTAGATGAATAAAATCACCATGATTTAGGTCTATTTTACATAGTTCATATGTCCATAAAGAGTAACCAATGTGGAATTAGGAGAATGGTTGTGGAATTGGATGAAAAAACTATGGGGAAGAGTGATGAATTGTGTTGTATTGAAAAAAAGGAATTCAACCTCTAACATCCAAGAAGATGAAATATGGTATAGAGCTATATTAAAAATTGATTGTTTATTGATATAGGAAAAGTTATATTCTGGAAAGTATTCTCTCAAAGGATTTTAAACTTTTGAAATATTTTAAAAGAAGGAGGATAATATAGGGAATTTTATATGGTTCTCCTCAATGCTGAATAATCCATGTTAAATACCTATTAAATATTATAAAAAACATCCCCGAATTAAAAATGAAAAAGTCTATTTATGGGGATATACTTTTAAAGGCCGAATATGTGTGTACAGTTACCCCATATTTCCGAATACTTGTAGAGAAGTACATGTGACATGGTATAATTTTCCCCGGTTTATCCTCCTAAAACCATAATCATTGGGTTTTTATTATAGTGAAAACACCCTTATTCCTATTAATGATGGGGAAAAATACTAAACCATTATGTGGAATAAATCCGGAGAACCATTACGACATAGCGACATGTGTTATGGAGTAGTACCATCCATTTTTTATAAAAAACTCACCAAACATGCAATAATGAATTATTAATATTCTTGAGCCTACATTTCAATACCCAAACAAGGCACAATTCCAATATAAGGAGGAAGAGGAAAAAAAGATTTCATTAAAGAGACTATAGTTCAAGGTTTACAAACAATGGTAACATTGTTAATGATAATTAATGATATATTGATTGGAATAATCAAAATATTCCTCAACTAGATGATAACTCATTTGGTATGCCATTAAGATAATCAATGTATTTCAAATCCCTTTAATTATTATCTTTGTTTCCCTTTCCTCCTGGAAATTTCCTAATTAAGTGATTGTTGATGAATGAGAAAACATATTATTTTATAGAAGGAAACTGTAAACATTGAAAAATAATTTCAAAACCTAACTTTTAAATATATGATTTTTAATATAGGTTATCCACGGTCATTCCCTATTTGGTTATATATCCTATATATATTTAAATGCCTTATAATGGTTCATAATATGGATATCAATTAAAAAAATCAAATATAATAGAAGTTTCAAACTAGGTGTACTCTTAGTATTATTTGTCATGCACTAGGTGAAAATAGAAGGAATACAAACTAGCATTTTTAGGTTTATAACCCCTCAGTTAATTTTTTCTAAATCCTATGTAAACATGTAGTGTCATGGAAATGAAGAAATTTATAAAAAATTAAATACACCATACATTAACAAAATATTGAGATTTCATCTACTACATAGACATATCCCTTTAGTCTTTCTGAAGGACATGTTCTCTTGTTTATATTTTCCTAAATCTAGTTCATATATTTTTTACAAAACATTCTCTAATACTAACTATAAAAAACCTGAATTCAGTAGCAACCTATTGGTTCTTACTTTATTACCTTGTTACTGGATTCTATGGATCACATAAAAAGGATCTCACATTTATTGTAATTGGGATGCTAAATACATACAAAATACTCATATTACATTTGAAATACTAAAATGAAGCATTAAATTCCTATTATGACTATAATTTTTTTTCGTTTATATCACTACATCCAATCAAATTTCAGTTATGGGTTCACTAGGGATAAGAAAACGAATTTAAAGTGTGTGCTCTAATGATTATTAAGGGCTTATGTATAGTTAATGTTATAATTGATTGTCCTAGGAATTAATTATATGGTAGAGATAAATAGAATAAAACATTCCATTTAAGAATCATAATAGTGAAATATATCCTTTGATGACATAATATTATAAATAATCACATGGAAATAAATAAAAAGTTCCATAATTATAAAATTCATAATTTTGGATGTCAGAATCATACCGTTAGGGCAGTGTTCCGAAATATTTTACAAAAATCGGTATGTCATAAACTAAATATCAAATATTGATTTTTTCATGATACTTGCCAATGCATCACAAGAATATATAATTTTGGGCCCCACTCCCCACTTATTATGTAAAATAGTTTCATCATATACATTAAATATATGAAAATAAAATACATTACAAACACTCAAGAGAAATCAATATCCACATGTATTGTAATAATAAATATATGAGATTTTAATACTTTGTGAAATCATAAAAATCAATTACATTTTTATAAATCACCTAGATTAAGATTCTAAATGGTATTATTAAATTATACCCCACATAAAAAAAACTATATTCATGAAATCTTATTTTAATCAACATCATCAAAATACATATGGATTAATAATGAAGATTGTATCCTTAGAATATATCTCAAGTGTAACATAAAGAATGAAAAATGATATTTAAATAGATGAGAAACAAAATTTTAAGAATATTAAAGAAATACATTTGAAGAAAAAAAATTATCAATTTTCTAAATTCATAAAACTCCATAAAAATTATTCTCTATAAAATTAAATATTTTGATATTGATAAAATATTTAAAAATGTACACATGAAAAAAGAAATCTATTTTCAGAAATAAAATATTTATAATTAATATGCTTCTAATAAATTTCTTTATAAATAAAAAAACATTAAATAATTATTTCATAAAATAAAAATTCTCTAAAATCACTTTTTGATGTGAAGATATACTTTTTTACAAAAAAAAAATTATATTAAAATATAAAATTATATTGTCTTCTCATTTAAAAACCATTAATAATTAAAGTAATTTATAAATCCAATTTAAAAAAATAACCTCTATAAATTATAATTTTCATAATGATAATGAAACCTATAATTGATTTTTTATATAAAAATTTCCATATTTCAAAAATTTATGTTATGGTTCAAATTAAAATGTTATTTTTGAAAGGTGAAGTGAAATTTTTTACAAATAATTCATTTAAAATAATATTCAATAATTAATTTTTAGAAAAAAAGTTGATTTTTTTGTGTAAATGTTCCATGGGAGATAAAATATAATATTATGAAGAAAAAACATTTTTAATATTTTAAAATACCTTTTTTGAAAACTAAATTAATAAAAACGTTAAGAAAATAATTTTAAAAAACAACAAGTAGAAATGTGATGGTCACATGAAATATTACACATTTTTTAAAAAAACAAGGATCATATTATGGGTAGCATATATTATGGATATGGAGGGGAAATACAACATTTCATTGGATTGTATGTATACCTAATAATATTATAAATTTTTTAGAAAGAAACTATTTACAAACGGATATTAAAATTTGAATTTAAATTTTACTATTTAGATTGAGAAAAAATATTATATAATATTTGGGTGGGATGAAAAATAATTGAAGATGCGTGCTCACAATAAATAATTATAATTCAATGAAAACATTTTGAGTAAACAAAATATCGTACAACTTTCGTAGCAATTGAAAAAAAGATACATCAGTAGAGATAACGTAAAATGTATTGTTAAAATAGTATAATTCATGAAAATATTGAAAACTATTGCCTATACTATATTAAATACACCACACCAAATTAATCAAGCGGTGGACATGGAATAAGTCACAAATCCTTAAATTTGAGATGAGAAAGGCCCATACGAATTAGGTAACAATGGAATAATAAGAATTAGATGGAGGGATTAATTAAATTTTTCTAAATCACATATATTAAATACAAATAATTAGAATATAATTCAATGTTATCATACTTATTCAATATTAAATAATAATATGTCCTTGAATTGGACGAAAACATCAATGAATGAAATTTGTAATGGAAACTGTTACCTTAATTCTATTCTTCCACAAATGATTTTTATCCAATTACATTATAATAAAAAAATATTAATAACCTATTTTAGAAACATATTCATATCTATATACCTTTTTAATATTTTCATAATAATTTATTATACATTCATTATTTTTTAATTTCTTATTTTCAATATTGTGTGTCAAAATTTATATTGTTTTGGACAGATTTCATATTGGTGATGTCGAAAACTCTTCTTTGAAGCTATTTTCATCATTTATAGATAATAAATGTTTTTAAAATCAATACATTTCAATTATTTATACATATCAAAGTAACATTTATCAGAAAAAATTAAATGGTTCAATAGAACATGATCCATGGCGATTTCTTTAGGTAATTCTACCAATATTAAGAAATAATTTTATAATAACAGTCAATTTTTAATTCAAGGATTCAGATTGGTATTCTATTATATATATAAATCCACTATGTGATATTCATTCATAAAATATGTTTAATAATAATTCATGTATGTTTTTTATGAATAATGGAACACATCAATCATAGAGGTGGCAGTCCTCACGTGTAGATGGAAAATGTTATTGTATCCCATATAATTAAAGGAACATAAAAATTGGTTAATATATTAATAATAATTAAAATCATAAAAATATAGTATTTATTCATTAAAATCCCTTTTTACACACAAATTAAGTTTTTTACAAAAAATGAATCACAACTCTTATGGATGTGGTAGTCCTCTTGAAAGAAAAGTGTTGTTTTTTTGAATGGTTGGGGAGTGGTAAGGATGAAATTTTTTGTCCGATAAACATAATGAAAATTTAATATTATTATGGTAATAATTAAATTATTTTTTCATTGGTTTATTAGTTTCATATGTGTTAATAGAATACATAATGGAAAAGAAATAAAAAAAGGGTAATTGAGAATTTTACATTACTCCTTGGAAGTGCTTCATTTAATATTGATTTAATGATTCAAGACGATTTATTATTAAAGGAACAGATACTCTAGAAAATGTATATAATTGTTTGGAATCTATATGGGTATATTATGGACACATATAATCATCATGGGGTGTGAAGAGAAGTGGGGTTGTAATTGTTCCTTTTATAATGGAGGGGTGGCATTTTAGTAATAAGATAAAAGAAAAAGTCACTGATCAATTTTCAAGTGGATGCAATTAGAGAATAAAATAGAGTAGGGAATCTGGTATGGTTGAAAAATCATCCACCATAAATTTTTGAGCTTGTTTTAATCTTGTTTTTAATTACTTTACTCAATTCTTTTCCACTTTGACATATTTTGGGTTTTCCCATGGTACCAAATTTTTACCTCAGTAATGTATTTTTAAGGACAAAAAATGAAATGGATATTAATAATTAATTTGAACATAATGATTCAAATTATTGAATCAATTTTTTAAGAATTTTCTTTAACAGTTATATAAATTTATTTTAATATTATAACTCATTACGTGTAAATCAATTTTATAGAAAATGTGCCTTTTTTGGCTTATAATTTATGATTAAGATAAAAAAATTTGATTTTCAAAAACATATATACTGGTTTATTAATAAGTAATGAAAACTTATGTTGGTTTAAAATCAATTCATGAACTAATTCCACCATTTTGATACTTAGTTAATAGATGAAAACTAAAAAACAGTTTTTTTAAATATATATTACAGAAAATTAAAAGTCTAGAAACAAGGTTTTCTATATTCAAAATATTATATTTAAAAGAATTGGTTTACTCCTTAAATATATTTTTTCTCAAAAAATTTTATTATAAATTTTATCTTCATAATTATTTTATGATAATTTCTTAACAGATAATGAATAAATATAAATTTTTATTGTTTAATATTTACTTAAAAATCAACTATTTCAAAAAAATATAAAAAATTAATCAGAATATAATATTAATTTTTTTAAATAAGGAAAATATTATATTTTTCTCCAATTGAAAACATAAAATTTTCGATGATTTCTTTTAAATATAAATTCTAAATGAATTAAAAAATTTATATGAAATATGATTTTTAAACATTAACTATTCATATGATTAATCACTATCATGTATTAATGTTAATTTATTATTATTATTACCAATAATATATTGTATCATTCTATAACCGCAGTATAATAAGTTTCTAAAAAATTCAGAGCACCTAAAAAGAAAATTTTAAGGAAAAATTTATTTTAAATCCTAAAATGATCATTTTAGTTTTTTATCTAGAGAAATTTAATTTATCAAATAGTTAATTTTAAATTAAATCATTATTTTTATTTATAAATATATTTTAATAACTAACAACACTCTTTATTCTAATTTGTTCAATGGATAAATTATAATAGTATAAATTAATACATATAACATCAACTTTATAGAATGTAATGCTATTTCATTTTGGGTATGTGTTTCATGTGAAAAAAGATATTAAACATAGTGATTATTTAAATGAGAATGATATATCGAAATCTCATAGTGTTACAAATATCCTATTATTTTATTCCATGAAATAGATTCCATGGTAGGTAATATTTTTTAATCGGATATGTTCACATAAGAGGAAATTCAATCACGGTGAAAAAGTAATCCTCGAGAGGAATGTTTCCTCAATTATTAATAATTATATTCATATTAAACAAACAAATACATTGAATTTTATCATTACCTACACCAAAGGACAGTCTGAATTCAGGGATTTCATGATATAATTAAGATCTTCAATATATGTCATGCCTCATTTTTTTATTCATATTGATATGATGGAAATAAAAAATACACTATTGTTTTTATTCAATTGTATAACCCAATTACTGTTAAACCTATTAGTGTTATTTAGGATGATTTAGTTAGATATGATGAAGTATTTTTGCAGTCGATTTCTATGTTTTCGATATATGCAATGAGAATTTTAGTAATCATGATCCACTTATTATTGGAAGATCATTTTCAAAAACTACTAAATAAATAACTAATGTTTTCAAAGTCACATTGTCACATTTATTTATATGATACGTAGACCAATTTTAGATTTTTTAGTCCCTAAAATACCTAAAATGAAACTTTTAATCTCCTCATGTGAACATGATTGATTGATTATGTATTGAGATTTTTTTGATTTCACATGTAATGATTCCTCATTTTATAAATATTAAAAAATCATTGTTTGTAGTTAAAAGTGACATATTTCAGAGTGAAAATGGTATATAGAAATAAATTTTTATAATGAAAAATACTACATGGGAAACTGTAGGAATGTATGACACTTATTCTATATTCAAGTAAACTACTAAAAAAGGAGAGAATAGTTGAACCATTTTATTTTTCTAGAGAGTATAATTTTTTTATGTGACGAAGTAGTGATTTTGTTAAAATAGCTTCAAAAAACAAGACCATAAATATTCTCTTAAATCTATAATTTTTCATCAAAATACCACCTCTAAATAGGTCGGCGAACATCTTATTATCAATAAATATAATGTAAAATATTATTGTTATGGTAATGAAATATGAGTTGAAATTGATTGCGTTCAGTCAATTAAACTAACATTGACAAATGTAAACAATCCACCAGTGTTAGAACAAAAATTCTTCCTAAAAAACAAAAGTATTAATTATATGGAGATAAAGAGAAATAATATATAATTATATCTAAATACTTGTTACTAGATCATGAAATATGGATTATAGGAGTCTTTGTAGATTTTAATAACCCTAAAAGATATACATAAGGTGATTTAATATAAAATAGTCCTTAAGTTTTCTTGTACTGAATTTTTTTTTAGGATAATTCCAACCCAATTTAAAAATTTCAAATGATATTGAACCCATCAATTATAGAGGTTATTAATAAAATATTGGATTCCTTTTTGGTAGAAGGAATATTTTTCTCATTTCATATATCTAATGGGTTACCCTTAACCACGTTACTCCTAAAAATATTATTTTATCAATTTGAATGAAGTTATTTGTTGTTGTTCAAATAATGATTCCTAAAAAAAGAGGATGTGTATTAATTACATATAGATAAATCATTTTAATAGGATGAATATTTTCATTTCACATTTCATTGTCATGTGCTTAAATGGATATCTAGATAGAGGAAATGTAGTTTTATTTATTTTTTTCTATTTATATTGATATTCATATAGAACCTATAGATCAAGAAAAAACAATATTCACTTTCCTTTTTTAAACATTTTCTTATAGAATATTGTATTTTGGTATTTTTAATTCCCGAGTAAACTTTTAATGGCGTTTGATGATCATATATTATGAATTTCTAGAGATATTAATAAATATTTTTATGGATTATTTTAAAATTTATGGATCATATTTTAAAATCGTTTTTAAAAATTTAATTGTTTTCATGAAACATGTGTTAATAAAATGCTTGTTCTCAATTTCAATAATTTGATTTCATGTTAAATACATGGGTTGTAATTCTTCATGTAGTTTCCAAATATGGTGTACCAGTTGATAAATATTTGATGGATGTAATTTTTTTTGAAATTAAAAACTACTAATGGTAACGAACCAAAAAACATTATCTTAGAGTTGGTGCCTTACTTTAATACATTTGTGATAGGCTACATGTAATCACATCGCAAGGGACTGAATAATTTAATAGTCTTGGTAAAATAGATTCCTACTTGTAATACACATTAAATTTTAAAACATAATATATACAATGATTTTCATTGTGTTTTTCATTCGTCCCCCTTTGGGTAACCCTACATATTAGTCCTAACATACGTTTTGCAAACCTAGTAGAAAATGAACCATAAGAGAGTGGTGAGATCAATTGCTCAGTAATGATAATCGTACTATGGAATCATTGATTAAAATTAACATAAAATATATGTAAATAAAAAACCTGATACACATGCCATTTAAATAATCACCTGAAATTGGAAACATGACCATGGATATTCTGAATAATCAAATAATCTCATGGAATATTTATAATGATAGAATGAATAATGTTGGAAATTTTCACCACAAAAATTTATCCTCTGGATAGTTACTATCAAGATATATCCGAATGAAATTTTATGTTTGTGGGTAGAAAACCATTTTATATCTAAAATGATCTATCTATCTTCCAATTTAAAACTTATTGGGAACAAAAAATAAGTGTTTTTCATCAACTGATTTCATCTCATGAGACTTACTAATGCATCAAGGGTCTATAGTCACTACAA
This sequence comes from Viscum album, assembly GCA_963277665.1. Taxonomy (NCBI): domain Eukaryota; kingdom Viridiplantae; phylum Streptophyta; class Magnoliopsida; order Santalales; family Viscaceae; genus Viscum; species Viscum album. The sequence goes on from OY728142.1 coordinate 560,143,999, forward strand.
AAAACTATAATTTAGTAAAAATCATTTGAGATTTTTTTTAAAAATGTCGCTAATTTTAAAATTTAGCAATGCTTTTCTGGAAGTGTTACTTAATTAACAATGCTTCCAAAAAGCATCACATAATTAATGATTCTTTCTGAAAGCATCGCTAAATTATAATCGCATTATGAAAATAATCTCTAAATTAAATATAATTCATGAAATGTGTTTCGAAATTTGGGATGATTCAAGTAAATAATCACTAAATTAGTGATGATTAATGAAAATAATCAATAAATTAAGAAACACTTCCAGAAATGAATCACTATATTAGCAACGATACCTAAAAATCGGGGCTATATTAGTGAAGCATTGAGAAAAGAGTCGTTAAATTAGAGATGCTTCCTGAAAATCATCCCAAAATTACTGACACATTCTTAATAGTATCGCTAAATTAGTGATTCTTATTGAAAAGCATCTCAAAATTAACGACCCATATGGAAATATGTCCCAAATGGAGATATGATTCTTGAAAACTGTTACCAAATGTGAGACATTTGATAAAATATTAATATTTTAATTCTATTCACATTTTTAGGAAAAAGGTTTATTTTTAAGTGAAATTATGTTAGAACCCATATCTTATTTTTAGGTATGAATCTTATTTTTTAGTGTTTTTAAGAAAAAGAGGCGTTTCTGGAAATTTTAGGAGTACACACTGTGTATATATAAGTACATGTTGTGTACTCAGTTTCTGCGGGTAGCCATTTGTTGGCCATGTAACAGCCAAACACATGGCCATGTGGTGTGACCTGGAGACCGCCTAATTTAAAGCTCAGTAAAGGCATGTACATGTTGTGTACTTTTAAAAGACACATTGTGTACTTTATTTTTATTTCATTAAACGGATCGGGGTCATGTCTAATAAAAAGAACACCCTTCTTCTTGGTTTGTCTCATCTAGGGGAGTCTATGACCGGTAATTCTTCCTTGATCCCCTGACTCGCCATCTATTCTCCAAATTGACCACCATCGATTTCATTATAATCGTTATGATAAGATCTTCGTTCATCTAAAGCCTCATGTCTTGATTTATACCCTTTCGTGAGATATTTGTGGTGGATATTTTTTAGAATTTTTATAGATATATGGCATTTTAAGGAGATTCAAGGCCTGAGGATAACGTATATCTATCATACGATGTTGAGGTAGGTGGTTTGTGCATTTCTATAGATTTCTTTGAGTTATATGTGAAAAAGTTCTCAATACCCTTGTTCGGGGTATAACTTATTTATGGTTAATATCCATGTTACTTTCGTTTATTCCTTGTTTGCTTGAGTAAAGGATTTCAGATTGTAAGTAGGGTTATTTTCCATTATATGGATATGTTTTCCCATTCCATCTTGATTCTTACTGTTTGGTCTAGCATTGCCTGATATGCTATTTTGTTTTCCAAGACATGTATTTTTAGGATAAAGCGATTTTATTGGACATGCTTTGATATTTTGTAGACTATTTATCCATGTAGTTATTGAGGTTTACATTGGATACCATATACCATTTTCGCATGATTTTTCACACAGGGTTGTGGGAACCTCGTGTAGTAGACCATAGAGAGAATGGACGCTGAGGGATTCTCCATAGTGTCTGTTACATTATGTTGTGAGACCATAGGGGGTATGGACGTAAGTTCTCCATGAGAGTGTGTGTAGTTTCCTTATGAGACCACATGGGGAATTGGATGTTGAGTGCTTCCCCAGAGTGTCTATAGATACCTATATGAGACACCATAGGGAATTAATGGTGAGTTCATACTCAGAGAGCCTTCCCTATAGCTAGACTAAAGGGTTTAGACTCTGAGTACTACTCAAATGGTTGTTTTTATTTGTTTTGGTCGAACCATAAGGGTTAGGCCATGAGTACTTCCTAGAGGGTTACCAGTTTGTGATTAGATGCTTACTTGATATATGAAACTGAATGAAATCGAAACTATATGATTGTTTACTTTTTAGTACTTCCTTATCAATACTTCTTTTTTCATATTTCTTGCCATATATCTTCACTGACTGTTAGGCACAAGTCATTATATGGTTTCCTACTGGGATTTTTCTCACACATTGTTTGGTTCATTCTTTTAGGCCCAAACTGATTATATTGTTGTTGGTCTAAAAAGGGAAAGCGCCATTCTATATCAGGTACATGATTACTATAGATCTGGAGAGCATGGGACCAAGATGAGGCTTGGAATGCTGCTAGAGTTTTTTTTTGTACTTTGGTTTAGTAATATAATACAACATTGTGAATTGTTTGGTTTCATCCCTAGACATATGTATCATGCCACATTTACATACATATACTCGAGGTGTTTATTTCTTATGTTGTTTACTTATTGAATGTTTTATTACATCCTATATTATTATCTATTTATTTCTGTTGTGTTACTCTGCTAATGAGGGAATAGTTTCTCCACTATCACACACAAGGTCCTCCCTGCTAGTCGTCACCCTCTGACATTTGGGGAAATGCGCTTGATGCCATGTGACCAACCAGGTACGGGGCACCTATGGGTAGCTTCTGGAACTGGGACGTTAAAAAGTGGAATCAGAGGAATTTCTTTTCTTCTTGATTTAATATTAGGAGCCTATAGCCACTTTTATAATAGAATAGGTAATTGGTAATGATATGTTCCCAGGAGTATATAAACTGTGTACAGGGAAAAGCTATTTTACCTCCGTTATTGCAATTTTTATTGTTTGGAAATTTTATAGTAGATTTGATTAAATCATTGGGTGATTTTCATGTTTTGTGTTATTATTGTTGATATTATTGAGGTTCAAATTCAATTTAAACCTAATGAGATTAGTTTATTCCATCTTATGAATCATATAAAAACTATCTAGAAATCACATGTAATTAATCCTTACCATACAATTTCGGGTGCATTAAGATTTCATGGTGTTGTGATAGATGATGTGATAAATATGCATGTTTTTGTGATAGATTCCTTGATATAATACCTTATGTTTGATAGGGTATTGTTTTTATATGGTTTTTCATGAATGAACAACACGGTTTGGATCTTGAGGAGTTATGGGACCTTATGGATCATAATTTTGTGGATTATTTCCTTTTTATTCCGTGTATATTACAAGTAGAAGATGTCAATAATTGATTTACGAAGAGTATGAGCAATCATAGATCAGAAAATGGAACATTAATAACATGAACATTGTTTTATTGGTTCTAGAGTAGTATTTGGGGATTATTGTATGTAAAAGCTTAGAATACATGGCGTGTAATGATAAATACATGTTGTGTGTCCTTATTTTCATTTAGTAATAGTTTTACATAAGTACACACTATGTATTGTATGTCCACGTCATGTAGTCTCTAGCCATGTCACTGGCTATGTGGGCAGAGACACAGGGTTGGGAAATCATTTGTGGGACATGTTGTGTACCAAATGTGCACACTATGTTATCTAGACCTTGTTTCCACCGATTTGACTAACAAACTTGATGGATAAACATAAGATTTAATTCCATGACAATATTGAACATGCCGCGTAGTGTAACCCTTATTTCAGGTCGTGTAACGAACAACATGGGGTGGTGGAGTCTTTCTAGTAGATGCCCTGTCTGGCATAAGTAGGTTGTGTAGAGTCAGCCGTGTGTCCACCCGTGTGACTAACAACATGGGACGTTGAATCCTAAGTGACACATGCCATGTAGGGCACAAAACCACCGTGTGTTTGTGGTGTTACATGACCAGTATTTTTAGGAGTAGGCACCCATGTGAAGGATTAAAGGAACACATAGTGTAAGGGTTATACAGGTCGTGTATCCATGTTTTAAAAAACTAGAATGATTTCCTTTTTTATGTTCCTTTATTTATCTTATATGTTTCATTCCTTGAAACATCATCATCATAAGGTGTGAGATTGACTTTGCAGAGTCATTACACCATGAAATGCTATGGTTGTATACCCGATACAAGGTAGTGATCAGGAAACAGACATGGCTAATCTGGTAATACTAGCAGATCCTCCTGTCATGCCTATCTTGGCACCCGTAGTCATCCCCGACACAGGTGATGACACACATTTTTGAGAGGGCTTTATGAGGTTCACACAGACCTTTTAGGGAGCACCACATCTAGCCTAGTCAATGGAAGAATTGACATGGGTTTTCCAGAAGCATCATCCTCCCACCATCACAGGGGAAGGAGGACCTCTGGTTGTAGTGTCATGGTTACAACCCATGATTTCTATCATCGAGCTTTGGAGATGCTTCCAAGGAAAAGGGTGAATCTCACTACTTATATGCTTTAGGACTTCACAAATAGATGGTAGGATGTGTTAACATAGGCGGGATTCCAATAGGTTATGGAATGGGATGGGTTACATCATGCCTTCTACAACTACTTTTTCCAAGATACATTGAGGGCCGATCGAGCCCGAGAGTTCATGAGACTAGAGATGGGTACTCTCTTAGTCATGGAGTACTATTCTCATTTCACAGAGGTGCAGTGCATCACACCCATTCCCGGAGGTGGTGATTTATTTATGGAAGGTATGCTTGAGAATGGTCGTAGGTACAACATCTGATCTTAGGAAAATATCTTCAGGTTTACTTCCATCAGTTCTATAGTCTACCAGGCACTAATCTCGGTTTGTAATCTAAGGGATTATGGAGCTATGAGACATGTCGTTTTGGAATCCATATTTGGTACCCCTCTTATTGATAGAAGGAAGCATCGTATGGAGTCTACATTTGGAGATTGCAGTAGGCGGGATACTTCTTCTCGGGGCTATGTAGTGTGAAACTGGTGTAAGAAGAGTGGGTATACAAGTCCAAATGGCCCGAGATAAGTAGTCGAGTGTCAATGTTACAACAAGATTAGCCATCTTTAGCAGTTCTGTCAGTTATTCTTACAAGTAGATGGTGATCAGAGTTCTTCTATGACCCTTCTTTCAGAAGCAACACCTCTAGTTTCTCATCAATCTGAGAACTGGATTTCATCCAGCCATTCAGTCAGAGGTTGAGGTCGCGGTCGTGGTAGCCAGTTTTCAGGAGTTCAAAAACTATTGATTCAAACATCTCAGTGTGGTCAGGTTGGGTCACAAGGTCACGGTACGGGCCTGGATTTTGTAGTGGAGTAGACCCGACAAGAGCAGGATCCCAAACACTCTACAATTCGAGGTATGATTCTAGTTGCCACAGTTTTAGATTCTGCACTTTTTGATATGGGTTCTTCCCATAGATTCATATATGTGGCTTTTGTGGAGAGCCTTGGGCTCTGTATCATTACTTCTTCTGATGACTTGACATTGGACACTCCGTTTGTGTCAAGAATGACTATAGTACGTCATTGCAAGGAGTTACTCTTGAGGTTCACGTGTGTCACTTCTTATGGGACCTCTATGTCTTAGATATGATGGGATACGATTTCATTCTCATATTGTTCTGGTTAGTTCCCTTCCAGAATTTCATCGACTTTTTTCGCCGTAGGGTGAGTTTCACATCCCCAGAGGGAAGATCCTTTTTTCATAAGGTAGAATGGGATGTCCAGGAGAGTAGAGCAGGACCTGCGCATCCTGGGTTGGAAGGAGTTACATAACATATTTCTAGTCTATATCTATATGACTAGGGGAAATCATAGTAGGAATTTCCTCCAATGGTGGATCATTTGATAGATGTCTTTCCAGAAGACATTTCATGTTTTCATCTAGAGCGAGAGGTGGAATTTTCAATTGAGCTTCTTCCAGGAGGGGAACTAGTGTCCATTCTTATTTATAGGATGGCTACACCAATGTTACAAGAGCTCAACAAGATGTTGGAGGAGTTATAGTAATAGGGTTTCAACCAACACGATACTTCTCCTTGGTGTTCACCTGTCCTTTTTGTGAAGAAGGAAGATGGTAAAATCAGACATCGTGAGGATTATCGAATGATGAACCAGTTTATAGTCAGGAACCAATATCCCTTATTGGGGATTGATTATCTCCTTGACCATCTTCAAAGATCTCGAGTGTTCTCAGAGACTGACTTGAGATCTAGTTATAATTAGGTGCGTATTAGACCATCTGATATACCGCTTATAGCCATTTAGAGCAGGTATGGTCTATACGAGTATGTGGTTATGTCATTCAGTTTCATGAACACACCTATGGTTTTCATATCTCTAATGAACCGAGTGTTCTATCCATTCATGGAGTCTTTCATGGTGGCCTTCGATTATGATATCTTGGTGTACTCTCACACTCTACATAACCATGCCATGCATCTTGAGATCATTTTGAGAACATTGAGAGAGAATCAGTTATATGTAAAGCACTCAAAATTCCACTTTTGGATTGGCCATATTTATTTCATGGGTCATGTTATCTCAGAGAATGGATTATCAGTAGACCTAGAGAATGTTAGAGAAGTAGTTTTCAGGAAGTAGAAGAAGAACATCTTTGAGGTGTGGAGTTTTCTAGGGCTGGATGGTTAATTTAAAAATTTCATATAGCACTTCTCATGCTTAGCAGTGCCATTAAAGTGTGTGACTAAGATGGGTAAAAATTTATTGTGGTCAGATTCTTGTGAGTCATCCTTTCAGTAGCTGAAAGAAATGTTGACTTCAGCACCGATATTAGTATTTCTAGATCCGAGCAAGAGCTATGATGGGTACTATGATGCATCATGTATCGGACTAGGAGTTGTCCTTATGCATGGAGGAGTCGTTGCATATGGGTCTCAGTAGTACAGGACACATGAGAGGAATTACCTGACACACGATCTTGAGATGGCTGTAGTTGTTCATGCATTACGCTGTTGGAGACAATATCTTCTGTGAGATCATTTAGTGGTTTTCACTGACCACAAAAGTCTCATTTATATCTTCACTCTGAGTGATATGAATCCGAGACATTGAAGGTGGGTTGAGTACCATTATTCCTTTAACATTGAGCTTTCTTATATACCTGGGAAAGGCAATGCAGTAGCCGATGCATTGAGCAAGAGAACATTGATACAGGTATTTCGGGAGGACAGTAGTGATTGGATGCTTATGGCTCTGTTTACTGAGATGCATTAAGGGTTGGACAATATATAGGGGTAGACGTTACTTTCTTCTATAGTTGTCACCTACACTCTACCTGATCGAGTTAGAAGGAGTAATCTATCAGATGTTGAAGGCCTAGTCTTAAAGAAGAGCATGTTAGGGGAGGACACTATTCCAAGATGGACAGTCGGTGAGGATGATATCTTGGTTTTTCATGGACGTTTATGGGTGTCATCAGACATGTGTGAGGAGATGATGCAAGAAATTAATTCCTTGGGTTCAGAAGTTTATCCTTGTGTCAGCAAGATGTATCGTAATCTAGACTATCAGTATTGGTGGCCAGATATGAAGGGAGATGTTGTTGTGCTTTTCATGAAGTGTTCCATCTGTCATCAAGTGAAGGCGGTACAACAGTGACCAGCAGGGATTTTGAAGTAGTTACCCATTCTCGAGTGGAAGTGGAATCATCTTGAGATGGACTACAAGATAGGTTTACCGAGGTTGCCTCGAGGTAATGATGCATTTTGGGTTGTCATTGACAGACACACGAAGGTTCATCACTTATTACCAATTAAGTAGACCATCAGTGTTGATGAGTTGTGAAGGTTGTAAATCCAAGAGATTTTATGACTACATGGGGTTCTCTACTCCATTGTTTCATATTAGGAGAAATGTTTTACTTCTTTTGTTTTGAAGGGACTGTAGAGGGATTTGGTAACCCATGTACTTCTAAATACAGGTTACCATCCCATGACAGATGACCTTTCTGACTATTCTATTCTGGTACTGGAGGACTTGCTTCAAGCATGTATCTTAGATTTTGTATGTTCATGGGAGAGGTATATACCTCTTCTGGATTTTTCCTAAAATAATAATTTACATGAAACTATTCAAATGGAACCATATGAGTCTTTATATGGTAGGCCATTTTGATTACCCCTATTTTAGTTGGAGGTAGGAGAGGAAACTATGTTGGGACCTCATCTTGTCCAGGAGACAATATAGCAGATTGTGTTGATTTGGAAGAGGATTTCTACTGCACAGTCACAACAGAAGTCCTATGCTGATCGATGGATATAACCTATGGAGTTTGAGGTCAGAGATTAGGTTTTTCGACGTGTCACACCTAGGTTGGGGCACAGGAGGACTAGGAGACAGGGTATGCTTTCATCAAGGTATGTTGGACAACTCGAGGGTTTGGAAAGGGTCAGGCTGGTGGCCTGATAGAATTAGCTTCCTTAGAGGTACCAGGATATGCATGACGTCTTTCACATTTCCCATCTACGAAATTAATTCTCATACACGTCTCATGTCTTTCAACCCGAGGATGTTGAGCTAGAGGTAGACACATCATTTGAGAAGCATTCTATCATGAATTTTGATTGTAATGAATATTTCTTCCATGGATAGTATGTTCCTCTAGTACAAGTGTTATGGAAGCACAAGCGAGTACAAGATGAGACTTGGGAGAGGGTGGTCGATGTATAATCGCAGTGGACAAATCTATTCTTGGAATCTTCTTCTACACCGCCTAACTAGGTGAATTCGCGGATGAATTTCATTAAGGGGGAAGTTTTTTAGAACCTGTATATTCATTTCAGATATGAATATTGTTTTCTGGTGTTTTTGAGAAAAACTCGAGTTTCTAGAAATGTTAGGAGTACATGACGTGTACTCGGTTGTGGCGGTAGTCGTTTGATGGATGTGAAACGGATGAACACATGGTCATGTAGGGTGACCTGGAGACCGCCTAAAGAAGATCTTGGTAAAGGTAAGTACACACCATGTACTTTCAAAATAAAAATAGTTTTCTTTCTTTTTCTATCATAAAACAGATTGAGGTCAGGTCTAATCGACAAAATACCATTCTTCTAGGTATGTCTCATCCATGAGTGTTTGTGAGTAACGATTCTACTCTGAGACCCCGAGACGCTATTCGTTCTATGAATCGACCTCCTTCAATTAGATTATAATCTCCATGGTTTGGTGTTCCTTCTCTGGAGCATTGTTTCCTGATTTCTCTCATTTAGTTAGATATTTGTGGATAAACGTTTTTTGAATTTTTGAAGATCTGTGGAATTCTAGGGAGATTCAATGCTTGTGGTTCACCTATATTTATCGTACGATGATGATGTAGGTGGATTATGCCCTTCCATTGTTAGTCTTTGAGTTATATGTGCAAAAGTTCCCAAAACCCTTTCTTGGGGTATTCCATGTTTATGGTTAATATCCCAATTATTTCTTAATATGCCCTGTGTGCTTGAGTGTATGATTTTTTAATTTAGATAGGGTTATTTTCCATGCCATGGATATGTTTTCCCATGATTTCATGATTTTGACTATTTTATCTCGCATTGCCTATTAGATTGTTTTATTTTCCATACTTATTATTGTTAGGATGAAGTGATTTTATTTGACATGTTGTGATATGTTGTAGAATGTTTATCCAATTATTTCTTGATGTTTTATTTAGCTACCATATACCATTTTTTCATGATTGTTTACATAGGGCTATGGGAACCTGCTGCAGTGGACCATAGGGAGAAAGAATGCTGATGGATTATCTAGAGTGTATGTTTACATTACGTTGCGAGACCATAGTGGGGTGGATATAAGTGCTGCCTCAGAGTGTCTGTAGTTTCCTCGTTATGAGACATCATGGTGAATTGGATTTTGGTTCTTCCGCAATGTTTCTATAGTTACCGATATGAGACCAAAAGGGGAATTGATGGTGAATACCTCTTTAGAGAGTCTTTCCTATAGCTAAAGAAGAGGGGTTAGACCGCGAGTACTACCTAGAGAGTTGCTTGTGTTTTATTGGACGAACTAGAAGGTTTAAGAAATGAGTACTTCCTAGAGGGTTACTTGTTTGTGATTAGCTGCTTAGTTGATATATGAAAATGAATGAAATTTAAAATGCAGGACTCTTTACTTTTCAGTAATTCCTTGTTACCTCTTCTTTTGGAATATTTCCTGCCATATATATTCACTAACTATTAGGCACAGATCATTGGGTGGTGCCTACTGGGATTAGTCTCACACCCTATTTAAATCATGCTTTTAGGCTCAAATAGATTATATTGTTGTAGGTCTACATAAGGGAAAGTTCCCTTCTACTTCATGTACTTGATTTCTGGGGAGCTTAAAATCCTGGGACCAAGCTGAGGCTTTCGATGCAGCTGAGGTTTATATGTTTTCTTTATTCTTTGGTTTAGTAATGTACTCCATCATCGTGACATTTTTGGATGCTTTCCTAGACATATGTAACATTAATCATTTATACATGTGTGATCCAGTTGTTTATTACTTTTGTTGTTTACTAATTTCATGTTTTACTACTTCTGCTATTGCTATATATTTATTTCTGTTGTGTTACACTTCCAATGAAGGCATAGTTTTCCCACTTCACACCCAAGGCCCTCACTACTAGTTGGAAGCCTATGGTGTTTTGGAAAATGTGCTTGAGGCCATATGACCAACCGGGTACGGGGAACCTCTGGGCGGCTTCCGGAACTGAGACATTACACATTTCTATGAGTGTTCTAACATAGATAATTATATATATACATATTTATAAATACAATTATATATATGCATACATACACATATATATTTACATACACACACATATAAAAATATGTATACATATATACATATATACATATATACATATATATATATATTAATATAAAACTATAAAATATACACAAACATGTATATCTATATATGAACACACCTATAGACACATATATATTTATAACATAAACACACAAGTAGGCACACACATAAAAATATATATAATATAATATAAATATGTAAACCATCATAACATTTAAACATATATATATATATAATAAAACATAAACATATATATATATAAACATAAAATTAAAACACACACAAATATATATTTATTTATATATTCAAACTTAACCATATATATAAAAAACATAATATAAACATATATAGACATCTATAGACAAAAAAAATAAAAAATAAAATATAAGATATAAAATTTAATATATATAATTTAATTTTAAATATTGAAATGTGTGTAACACCCCAAGCTTCCACAGTACGCTTCTCATTGAAGAACACAGTAGTGTGTGTTGTACGCAACTTCGAGTTCTAACACACACCACGATCAATCAAAGTTTCCTTTATGAATAGAAATACCCAATTTTTGAAATTTTATAAATTTTATCTCTCAAAATGGACTTCATTTTTGGATTCAGAATATTGAAATTATCCTAAGGTGAAATTTTGGTACTTTTCGGATAACTTTCATATTCTGATGAATAATGAAAATTACTAAATTTTAATTAAAAACAACTTTTTTAATCGAAATAATTAATAGTGATAAATTATGAATTTGAGTGGTTTTAATTTATATTTATAATATATTTTTACCATTTAATCCAATGTTGGTCATTGGACATAATTTCACACTTAAAATGGACATAAACAAGTTTCAATCTTTTGATAGTTATTATTTCTTAAAAACACGCTTTTTGTTTTACCAACAGGAATTAATTTTAAATTAATAAATGAAACTTCTATGTTTTGAATTTGGTAAAATATACTTCATTATTGAATTCATAATATCAAAATTATCTTAGGGTAATTTTTTGGTATTTTTCTGAAAACATTCAATTTTTGATGAATAGTTAAAAACAATGAGTTACTGTTGAAAAACGACTTTTTATTTAAATAATTATATATATTATTTAAATTTATTTTAGGCCAAATAGATACATAACACCTATATAAATTCAATTTTATTCATTGGAGGCAGTTTATAAGTATTTAAGATATATATAAATTTTATTGAACTTTTTCACCGTCTTTTACCCACCTCCTAGTAGAATTTGTAAATTCACATAAAACATTATTTTACCACTTATGTTAATGGAATTTCAAAAATACAAGAGTAACGGTTAATATCAAGGAGTAAAATGTGGTTCAATAAGATAAAAATAATTTTGGTTAATAGTAACTTTTTATTTTTATTTACCACTGTAAAATGTAAATAGGGTAATTAAGGGTAAAAATGATATTGTTATTACCCTAACACATGTCTTAATTCTATTGGATAAGTTTAATTCGACCAAAAACAACCTTAGGGATAAAATATAACCCTTTAGGTCCACATGGATTAGATTAGGACATTTATTATTATTTAATTCAAAGAAGAGTTAAAAGAGTTAAAATAAATGTTTAATAACTAAAACATTTTTAATATAGGGTTATACATAAGATAAATTCAATTAGGAATATTAATTAGAAATATAAATATATTTCTTAGATAATTTTATTTTAATTATAATTTTTATACATTAAACAATTAAATTTATTTATGACACAATGATGATGCAGTAATTACCTTATTTATGAAAAAAATCAAATAAATGGTAATATAAATATTAAAATAAATATAATTTCAAATTTTTTATGACATCCACCAATTTTCTAAGAGACTATGACCTGTTAGGGATGATTCAATGTATCATGTTATAAGTAATCAAGTTGGGATGACTTTCAAAAAAACAAAATACCAAATAGTTTCAAAATTGACATAAAAGAGTTTTTAAAACAAATATTACATTATTAATTGATATTAAATTCTTAAAAATCTAAGGATCGGCCAAACGAATTGTATCATGATAGGTTTATCATTAATCGACCACATGGGGTCTCTTGTATGTATATAGTATGTTTATTAACCATATAATATAAAAATACAAAGAGACATTGTAAAAGTGAAACTAATTAACTAAGAGTTAATAATTAAATATAAGGATAATATGTTGACCCAAACCTGTCTAAATTATATAAGTTGAAGGGTTTTCAATCCATCCCCAACTTAACCTTTAAATAATCCACTTTAGAGCCATTATAAACAGAATATCAATTTATTATAAATTAATAACTTAAGTTTTTCCTAAAGAGCCCCTCCTCCCCCCTTATAAAATGACCCAACTTCTAACCAATTCTTTACACCTTCAAATCCTTTTGGTTCGGCCAACCCCTGCCAAAATAAACTCTCAACTTCCCTCACATAAACATAGAGGCCTTAGTTCGATCATAAAACCAACCTAAGGAGCCCTTTTGATCAAATCAAAATGAAGGACCCTAAGAAGAGGAGGTTAAACGTACCCTCGACTAAAGGAAAGTGCAAGGTAAGGGGTTTTCCTCTCACTCCTTATTCCCGTGAGATTCATTCCATATTGCCACTATTACCTTCTATGTGGTGTATGTAATGCCCATAATTTTATGCTTTATGTAATACACATTAATTTATGTGTATTTACATATTCATTGTGTGATACCTCTTTCATGGGGTGTTGTTTCGTAAGTTACCAAATTGGTAAGGGTTAATTTCACAATCTCATTGTTATCTGAGGTTGTTGTTTGTACGTTAGTATCTACTGGGAGATTTTTATTATCAATGTACATGTCTAATGAAAGAGTTTTCAAAGGGATTCTTTAAATGGAATTTTTACTAAAACATCATTTCAAATGTTTTAAATATTTATTCTTCTAAAACATTCTCAGTAATGTCCATGTCTTCAAAATGGGTTTTAAGGATTTATTTATATGGAAATGAATGTTTTTAAAATGCTAATTCCTTTCAAAAGTTTCAAAGTGGTATAGGACACTTTTATTTAAAAAAGATTTTAAATGAATTCTTTTCAAAAATGTATGACATTAAAATGTTTTCATGAAAAAAGGGATATTTCTCTCAAAGTGTTTTACAAATCAATCGCATCTATGTAAAAATTATTTAATAGATTTTAAACTTGTTTTGAAGTTGATTTATCATGATACAAATCTTCCATACTGTGTTGAAGGTTTTGTGATATATTTGACTATGGATGTGTTATTTTTATATCATTCATGGTTTGTGGGTAAAGTATTGACATTTCTCATGCTAGTTTTAATATAAATTTTAATGTTATATTTCATCCTCTTCATAAGATGAATGTGTTGGACTAGTATGTTCTGGGTTGGGTACCTGTAAAAGTAAGCGCTCAGGGATGGTGTCCGGTTATTAGAGGCACTCCGGGTTGGTTTCCGGTTATTAGAGGCACTCCGGGTTGGGTTCCGGTTATAGTTATCCCCTAGGCCTTGGCACGATGCCTTGATAAAGAAATTATTGTTCTGCATTATGAATTCCATCATTATGAAAGTGGTTAGTGATATTGCATGTGATTATTCGATTAGTATAATATTTATGTGAATAAGTAAATTGAATTATTTCATATTATTTCTGCCGTATTATGATGGAGTTCAAGTTTTAAAGGCATTTTATTTAGTTTTATACATTTCCTTAAATGTTTATGCTTATTTTTGAAAGTTTCTGTTGTATTGCATACCCTTACTGAGAGTTTGAGATCACCCCTTTTCTATGTTTTATTTTTCCCAGGATTCCAAGAAATTTATTGTGATTGATATGCAGGGTTATGCCAAGAGAATAATTGTGTTCATAAAGGATTATTTATTTTGTTTTGTATGTTATAAAGTGTAAAGTAACATTCATGTATGTAATCTATTTTCCAAGACTGCTATACCGATCGGTCCTTCAGGACTTGGTTCTTTGTAATAATGCCAATGTATTAAAATAATGCATTGACTCTGGGTAACTGGGGTTGGGGCATTACAGTTGGTATCAGAGGAATTTTAGCAATAACCTCAGAACTAGATTTAGATAAACTCTAATTAGAGCACATTGCCCTATGATAGACTTTGAGTATTAGTATATAAGAACTTCCTAGAATTTTGGTATTGTAGAGATTTTTTGAGTTTTCCGAGCAATAAATCCATGTATAGATACGAGCAGGTAGAGGTAGCTCTGGTACAGATGTACATGGGGGTAAAACCCGAAAACACCGCTTTGAGCTAGACTCGAACGAGAACTTGTGCACGAAAAAGGGCCTTGCTGCACTCTTGGCTACGACACTCCTGGGGGATATTCTTAGGATAATTCTCATTTTCTTTACAAACAATTATGAAGGGCTCATGAGTATATACTTACTAAACGATTTTTTTATGATTATCGATTATATCCATAAACTATTCAATTTGTGTTAGGTATTTTACAAAATTGGAATTATTCATTGAAATTCATAAACTGACCTAGTTTAAGCTATTGTATCAAAATGGTGCCCAGTAGAAGGAAGGTGAACTCCAGTAATACGTATGATCCAAAGAGTAAGAAGGATCATATATTTCATGGTCCTAAGCCAGAATTTAGAAGGGAAACAGTCTCCCTCATATTATCATCATATGAATAAATAGTATCATGTGTTCATATAATAAGTAAATAATTCTCAGATTCCTATGGCTTTTAAGGGAATCCAGAGAGAAAAATGATGGTAGAGAGAAGGAAAGATAAAGGGAATATGGTAAAGAAGGGTTTTCCCATATGTGACGACTGTGGAAGGAATCACCTTGGAAAATGATTGAAGGTAATGAGAGTATGTTATAAGTGTGAAAAAAATGACACCAAGTACGTGACTGCAAGTGTAAGAAAAATGTTTTAAATGTATAATGCTTCATCTGCAAGGAGTTTGGACACTACGCGAACCAATGTCCCAGTCATCAGACTACGCCAGAAATGATGTTATTGGATAATAATCAAGTTTTGATACTACCACAGATGAAGAGGAATGACTAGTGTTCTTATATTGTTATTTTCGCATTATTTCATTTAAGTGTTGTATCAATGATGTTTTGGAAATAAATAAGGTTTGTACTGTAGTACTATTTCATTAAGGATATGATATTTTATGGTACTAAGAAAAGTGACTCTACAGTGAGTTAAATTTTTTGTAAATTACATGGTTGCTGGAATGATAAACCTTAATATGGTCCTAATATTGAGGTAGTTATTTTGGAATAAGAGATGTTTGATTTTGGTAATTCAGGATGTTGTGGTGTCATAAAAGAATATATGAGGACGGCGTTCAAATGTTATTTCCGGGAAAAAAGGATCCTCATTATGTTTAACATCCTTGTAAATTTTGGACTTTGATTTTGGATAGTAGTATTTTGGATAAGTTTATAGGTTGGAATCGATTATGTTTGAAAGGTTATTTTTGGATTTTTATAAAAGGACAACACGCAGACTGTGTGACAACCCATCGCGTCGGACAAAGCTGTGGGAATTGAACCCCCAACCATAGTGCGATTGGGATTTATCACCAACCACTAGACTACGTGAAGTCCCTGGATTGTATAATGTAGTTTCTTTTTTTAAAAGGGTCTGATATGTGAATTATAAATTCATTATTTTTGAAACCTTATATGATTTGGATAAATATAGTATTTTTGAGTTGTATTATGTTTTGGAGTGAAAGAAGAGTTTGTGGTAGAAATTTAGTAATGGATAAAACTCTAATTATAAAGTAAATATATCTTTTTATTATTTTAGCCACTCTCATAAATAAATTCCTCAACATTAAGAAAAGGAACTTAGAACAAAAACGTTGTCCTAGATAGTACCTTAGAACATCACAAATTTATGGCTTTGTGATTGTTGGATTTTTCATTGCCATGTCCTCTACCACTCTCCATCAGATATTGATGGTTAGATTTCTCTTTCATATCCAAGTTTTCCTACATGAACCCATGTATTGTTATTTTCAGTAACCTTCCTACTTACCACTCTTTATTTTAAATATAGGCCTCATTAATCCACTTTTCGATGTGGGATTTCAACTAAGATATTTTGAAATATCAACCCCATGTTTCCAATACAGAGCATAAATTGCGAGGACGCAATTTATTGAAGTAGGGGAGAATGTAACACCCCAAGCCTCCATAGTACGCTTCTCTTTGAATAACACAGTTGCATGTGTTGTACGCAACTTCGAGTTCTAACACACACCACGATCAATCAAAATAGCCGTTATGAATAGTAATACCCACTTTTTAAAATTTTATAAATATTATCTCTCAAAATGGACATTATTTTTGGATTCAGAATATCGAAATTATCCTAGGGTGTTATTTTGGTACTTTTCGGATAACATTCATATTTTGATGAATAGTGAAAATTATTAAATTTTAATTAAAAACAACTCTTTTAATCGAAATAATTAATAGTTATAAATTATGAATTTTAGTGGTTTTAAATTATATTTAGAATATATTTTAACCATTTAATCCAATGTTGGTCATTGTACCTAATTTCACACATAAACGAGACATAAACAAGTGTCAATCTTTTGATAGTTATTGTTTCTTAAAAACATGCTTTTTTTAACAACGAGAATTAATTTTAAATTAATAAATGATACTTATTTGTTTTGAATTTGGTAAAATTTACTTCATTATTGAATTTGGTATATCAAAATTATCTTAGGGTAATTTTTTGGTATTTTTCTGAAAACATTCAATTTTTTATGAATAGTGAAAAACACTGAGATACTGTTTAAAACCGGATTTTAATTTAAATAATTATTTATATTATTTAAATTTATATTAGGTCAAAATAGATACATAATTCCTATATAAATTCAATTTAATTCATTGTAGGCAGTTTATAATAATTTTAGATATATAAAAATTTTATTAAACCTTTTCACCATCTTTTACCCACCTCCTAAGAGAATTTGTAAATTCACATAAAGCATAATTTTCCGCTTCTGTGAGTGAAATTTCGAAAATCTGAGAGACACGGTTAATATCATGGAGTAAAATTTTGTTCAATAAGATAAAAATAATTTTTGGCAAATAGTATCTTTTTACTTTTATTTACCACGGTAAAAAGTAAATAGGGTAATTAAGGGTAAAAATGATATTTTTATTACCCTAACACATGTACTAATTCTGTTGGATAAGTTTAATTAGACCAAAAACAACCTGAGTAATAATATATGATCCTTTAGGTCCACTTGGATTAGATTAGGACATTTATTATTATTTTATTTAAAGAATAGTTAAAAGAGTTAAAATCAAAGCTTAATAACTAAAACATTTTTAATATAGGGTTATACATAAGATAAATTCGATTATAAATATTCATTAGAAATCTAAAAATATTTCCTACATATTGGTATTTTAATTATAATTTTTATACATTAAATTGTTAAATTTATTTATGACACAATGATGATGCAGTAATTACCTTATTAATGAAAGAATCAAATAAATGGTAATATAAATATTAAAATAAATATAATTTCAATGTTTTTATGACATCCACGAATTTTCTAGGTGACTATGACATGTTAGGGATGATTCAATGTATCATGTTCTAAGTAATAAAGTTGTGATGACTTTTAAAAAAACGAAATACCAAACATTGTCAAAATTGACAAAAAAGAGTTTTTAAAACAAATATTATATTATTAATTGATATTAAATTCCAAAAACTCTAATGTTCTGCCAAAGGACTTGTATCATGATAGGTGTATCATTAATGGACCACTTGGGGGTCTCTTGGATGTATATAGTAAGTTTATTAACCATATAATATAAAAATACAATGCGACATTGTAAAAGTAAAACTAATTAACTAAGAGTTAATACATAAAGATAAGGTAAATATGGTGAACCAAACCTGTCTAAATTCTATTGGTAGACTGGTTTTAGACCCATCCCCACCTTAACCTTTAAATAATCCACTTTTGAGCCATTTTAAACTGAATATAAATTTATTATAAATTAATACATTAAGTTTTTCCTAAAGAGCTCCTCCTCCCCCCTTATAAAAGGACCCGACTTCTAACCAATTCTTCACACCTTCAAAGCCTTTTGGTTTGGACAACCCCTGAAAAAATGCTCTCTAAACTTCCCTCAATTCAACTTAGAGTCCTTTGTTTCATCATAAATCCAACCCAAGGAGCCCTCTTGATCAAATCAAAAGGAAGAACACGGACAAGAGGAGGTTAAACGTACCCTCGACTAAAGGAAAGTGCAAGGTAAAGGGTTTTCCTCTCACTCCTTATTCCCGTGATATTCATGCCATATTCCCACTATTACCTTTTTTGTTCTGTATGTACTTCCTATAATTATATTAATTATGTAATACACTTTAACTTATGTGTATTTACATATTCATTGTATGGTACCTCTTTCACGGGGTGTATGATTCGTAAGTTACCAAATTGGAAAGGGTTAATTTCCCAATCTCTTTATTATCCGAGGTTGTTGTTTTTATGTTAGTATATAATGGGACACATTTATTATCCATGTACATGTTTTATGAAAGAGTTTTCAAAGTGATTCTTTTAAGGGAATTTTTACTAAAACATCATTTCAAATGTTTTAAATATTTATTATTCTAAATCATTCAAATTAATGTCTATGTCTTCAAAATTGTTTTTAAGGATTTATTTATATGGAAATGAATGTTTTTAAAATTATAATTACTTTCAAATGTTTCAAAGCGGTATGGGACAATTTTATAAAAAAAATTCTTTAAATGACTTTTTTCTAAATTGTGTGACTTTTAAATGTTTTCATGAAAAGGGGTATTTTTCTCAAAGAGTTTCACAAATCAATCTCATATTTGTCAAAATTATATAATGTATTTTAAATTTGTTTTTAAGTTGATTTATCATGATACAACTCTTCCATATTGTGTTGAAGGTTTTGTGACATATTTGACTGTGGATGTGTTATTTTTATACCATTCATGGTTTATGGGTAAAGTACTGACATTTCTCATGCTATTTCTAATACAAATTTGTATTTTATTTTTAATCCACTTCATAAGATGAATGTGTTGGACTAGTATGTTCCGGGTTGGGGACCGCTAAAATTAAGCCCTTCGGGTTGGTTTTCAGTTAATAGAGGCACTCCGGGTTGGTGTCCGGTTATTAGAGGCACTCCGGGTTGGTGTCCCGTTATTAGAGGCACTCCGAGTTGGTGTCCGGTTATTAGAGGCACTCCGGGTTGGTGTCCGGTTATTAGAGGCACTCTGGGTTGGGTTTTGGTAATAGTTAGCCCCTAGTCCTTGGCACGAGGCCTTCATAATGTAATTATAGTTCAACATTATGCATTCCATCATTATGAAAGTGGTTAGTGATATTGCATGTGAGTAGTCAATTAGTAGAATAACCATGTGAATAATTAAATGGCATTATTTGATTTTCTTTCTGCCATATTATGCTGAAGTTAAAGTTTAAAAGGCTTTTGTTTTAGTTTTATACATTGCCTTAAATGTTTATGATTATTTTTGAACGTTTCCATTGTATTGCTTACCCTTACTGAGCGTTTGAGCTCACCCATTTTCTATGTTTTATTTTTCCCAAGATTCCAAGAAGTGTATTGAGATTGATATGCAGGGTTAAGCCAAGGGAATAATGAAGTTCATAAAGGATTATTTATGTTGTTTTGTATGTTATAAAATGTAATGTAACATTCATGTATGTAATCTATTTTCCAAGGATGCTAAACCGATTGGTCCTTCATTACGTGATTCCATGTAATAATGCAAATGTATTAAAATAATGCACCGAATCTGGGTAACTGGGGTCGGGGCGTTACAATGTGTATATATATAATAGAATACAATTAAATATTTTAAATTTAGTCATATTTTAATGAAAAAAGACTATTATATTTACATTTGTACTAGTGTTTTAAAAGTGACTAATTATGTGTGTGTGTGCATGTAGAATACCCGAACTAGGTGCTACTAATCTAGTGCCCTGAGTCTGGTAGTTACCTGACCTCATGTTCTCCTCCGTATGCTAGAACTTGCTGACTAGCAGCGGGGGTCCAATAGGTCATGGGCAGAGACAATACCTTCAATACCACAGTGACTCACAATAGATAATAATTTTAATAGTGTAAATACAGGATAAAAATCCCTAACATACATAATAACCAAATCCCAAAACATGGTACAATCATAACAACAATAAATATTCCATGTCGTGCTACAGTGTCATGTGATCAAAACACAAAAGAATGAAAATTGTAAAATCCAAAAAATGGATCAGTTTCCAAATCTGGAACCTCACTCAAACACGTCCCATGTCCAACTCATCTCCTTAGCATAAGGCTCTTTACCTTGTCCTAATCTACAAGCATCAAATCTGCTCGGGTACTCATGGGCGACCCGAGCAAGGTAGGAGTATAACTCAGTAGGCCACCACCAATGGTGTCAACAAAATATCCATCAAGGTTGATAGTGAATGATAATTATAAATAAAGGAATGTTATGATAAATAATTCTATATGTCATTCTAAACTAAGTTCATTTTATTTATACTACCAATGAATTCATGTTCACTACTCAGGCATTTCATTATTCAATCTCCCTTTTTTATGTTTTCAATGGATTAAGCATATTCAACATATGGAATTACCACCAAGCTCTATCTCACTAGGAATCACAATATAACATTTACCAATATCCTCACCTCGAAGCCTTAGTCTGGGTAGAATGCAACCGTTAGGGGAATGGAACATCATCACCTTCCCTAACCTATGCATTTTTTGGAGGAGCTAGAACCTCGGTCCAACTCGACCCATGGTCGTAGAACCTAAAGTCAATACCCCACTCAACCATTCCATGTGAACATGCTTATTTGTAATTCACCACAAAACACCATATCTCAAAAACATATCCAACATCATATACAATCATCATAATAATCTCAATAAATGGGAATTTACATTTATCTGTAATCCATTAAATTTTTTATTTTTTATTTTACTTAACCCCTTTATCCCCATTCCCATTTCCCATGCCTATCCCTCTAAGCATATTCATGTATAAAGCTAACCACTAGCATTTTCCCATTTATCCATTTAACACTTTTTCGTTCTAACCAAACAACCTCTTGGGTAATTACCCAACCTAGGTGTTTTACTAGATACGAATTTCAATTCGTCTAGTAATATTAACATAATCAGAAAAAGGTATACATTCTTTCACAATGGGATACACTTACATAGCTTACTATAAGTCTGAGAAAATAATATCACACACCTTAGGTGGCCCTAATTCGGTCGAGTCATCCTCCATGAATTTCATGGGGATCAATGGAGGTTTAATTATCCATTTAGAGACCACTACATTAAACTATACCAAGGGAATCAATAACTCTTCAAAAAATGGAAGATCAAAAACCATACAATCAAAAATCTATAAAAATATATGTGATATAATTTTATAGACCACGTACCTCGAATATAATGGAAAACACGCTCCACAATGAATCCTTAGATCATATTTCAACTATCCCTTGACTCATTACCTTAAAACTTTCCAAAAAGATATGTTTTGAAAGATTCATATGGAGCAGGAAAATAATTTGAAACCCTGAACTCAAAAAACAAGAAGGATATTAGCCTCACTCGAATCATTAATCTGCAATTGACGGAACTAAAAACAGACAAGAATCAAAAGAGATGGATCCTTGGGATCTATTTGTCCCATTTCTTCATTCAAAGGGCTACAAAGGAGGAGGGGAGGAAAATCTCATGTCGGTTATAAAATCTCAGAGTGGAATTTTTGTAAATTTTAATGAATTATGGGCTTCACGGTTTTCCTGCATAGTTCTTCAAACCGTGCACAAACCGTGCGGATTCTTATGTCCCAAAAGTGCCCCATCACACAGTTTACTTGCATGATTTTACAAACCGTGCATGAACCATGTGGAGTCTACTTTCTGAAAATAGTTTCTTCTACAGTTTACCAGGGATTCCTACACGGTTAGCACTAACCGTGCGCAGTTAGTGTGGCTAGCCCAAAAAACTCATTTTCCCCCTTTTTCATGTCATCTACCCCCAAAACACCCCCGAGGATCCTTAAGGACATTAGAAAGAACTTAATTGGCCAAAATAAATGGCCTAAACTAAAACATAAATAAAAAATACCTTATAGAGAAATCCATAATCTTACAAACTCCCCACCTTATAATGGCTCGTCCCAGAGCTGCTCTTCTGGAGGATCTTGAGTTTATAAAGGAAATAGTTTGGGCCACTGGACCCACATATCCCATTCCTAGTACCTTGTTTCCTCCGGAAAATTTCCATGTTTCTATCGAACATGAACCAGGGGAACAACCATACCCTACAAAACTATCTCACTATGATCCACAATACGAATCGTGTGCTCCTCATAGGATGCATCTGCCTCAAGGTCGACATCCTTAACGTTTATCACATGAGATGGATCTGGGTGATACTGTCAGAGTTTTGAAACATGGAAAACTTCATGAATACCACTATACGACTGTGGAAGATCCAATCAGTATGCCACCGGTATGATTCTCTCCAAATTCTCAAATGTACCTACATATGTTGGTTCTGACATTCCCTTTTTCCAAATTTGACGGTGACCCAAACATGGAAACATTCAAAGAAACAAACTATCACCCACCACGAACTGAAGTGGACTATGATGATAATCTGCATAAAACTTCTACCTATTATGATCTATCTCCATATACATTTGAGTCAAATGAACCTTCTCTGACATCTTCTGCAGATGAATCGACCCAAATAGCCCAGAATCTCCATCCTCTAATTAACACAATGGTTATCTACAAGGTCCCCAATAAAGTGCCTCAAAAGGTTCCATCTAAACTGTAGCTTGGAAACTAGGGTTATATGAATTTTAAACATGAAACAAGTTCTATTCCCACAAACCACCGAAATCCAAAACACATGCTTTCTACATGTATTGAAATACAAGAATTGTACGCTCTGACTTCCCATCATTCTGTGGGTGGTAATCCGTTCATAGAAACACAAGGGTACCCAGTGCCTTTTGTAGACCCTTAAAAAAGTGAGTAGTGAAAAAAAAATCATGTTCTGAAATAGTGGATCCAGCACACCATGAAACCATACTATTTCCCATACATACGACTCCCCCAACTTGTCGACTGTATAGGTTTCATGAATTGGAAAAAATTGGGCCACATTGGTCAACCGATCTACATCCACCCAAATGACGTCATTATTCTAAGGCATCCCTGGAAGACCCACTACAATGTCCATTGTGACATCATTCCACTTCCACTCTAGAATATAAAATGACTATAAAAACTCACCTCGACATTGATGTTCATCCTTTACTTACTGACGGTAAGGCCTCGTGCCACAAAACTCACCAATTCATTAGTCATTTCCGAACAACAGAACTATCTACAAAGATTTCAATACATCATAGTCTTGTCGGGATGCACTGTCCACTTTGACGCGTGAAACTCACACATTAAATCTTCATATTCAACTTCCAGCACCAAAACACAACCTGGAACATATGAAACTTCATCACTACCAAAAGCCTAACTAGAAGGTGACTCGCCACCTTCAATACATTCATTCATAACAAAGCTCTTCAGATCTACCACCTAACTCGCATTAACTCATCCCAAAAGTGCGGACTGAATATCTATAGATGCAAGGGTTATCTACCAGTGCCCCTCCTACACCACAAAATGCATCTCCGCAAACATGGCCATCATCACCCACTCTGAAATCGATACCTGAACCACTTGATTATGAGACTTCTGACTCATAGCATCTGCATCACTATTCTTTTTCCTTTTGTGTAAACCATTTAAATAACAATAGATTGTATGAACTTTACCCACTATCATTGTCAAAGAGTCAAATCCCACTATGAGAAGATGCAATTGAGACGTTTGTGGTTGATAACCACCATAAAGGGTTCTCCCATCAAATAATTCCTCCATCACTTTAATCCATGAACCACCGCGGCTAGCTCCAGGTCATGTGAAGGATAATATCATTCATGTGGCATCAACTACCTCGACCCACAAACTACAACCCAATCATCATGCATCAACACTAGCCCATGTCCCACACCGAACGCATCACAGAACATGGTATACATTTTACTTGGTTTATGTATGATAAAAATAGGTGTGGTAGTCAACCACTTCATTAGATCGTGGAAAGAATTCTCACAAGCCACTAAACAATCAGACATAACCCCCTTCTTGGTTGGGCATGTGAGCAGTGCTTCCAAATGAGAGAAATCACTAATAAACCGTCGGCAATAACTGGCCAGACCCAAAAAACTCCAAATATCAAATATGTTCTTGTACAATTTCCAAGAAAATACAGCCTTTACCGTTTAGGGATCCACTAACACGCCTGAATTAGATATGATATATCCCAAAAAGTGTATCTCCTAAATAAAAAATTGATATTTTGATAGCTTACTCTAAATCCTATTCTCTTTTTGAGTACTCAAGACAATGTCCTGATGCTTGGAATGATCTTCAAGAGATATGGAGTATACCAAGATTCCATCAACAAATAAAAATACAAATTGATCTAGATACATGTGGAATAACTGGTTCATTATGGCCATAAACACATCTGGTGCATTGGTCAAACCAAACGACATTTCCAAGAATTCATTCAACTCGTACCTACTTTTGAAAACCATCCAAGGTATGTCAGAAGGTCTCAGCCTCAACTGATGGAATCCCTATCTCAAATCACTATTTGAAAACACTAAGGAACCATTGAACTGATCCAACATGTTATCAATTCTGGTAAGAGTGTATCAGTTCTTAATAGATTTATGGTTAAGCTTCCTATAATCAACAAATCGCCTCTGTGATCCACCATCCTTCTTAGCAAACAACATAGCAGATCCTCAAAGAGATGTAATAGGACATATATACCCCATAAAAACTAATTCCTCCAACTAATCCTTCAGTTATTGGAGCTCTGTTGGATTCATTCAGTATCGTAGAATGGAAACTAACTCTGCTCTATGAAATAGTTTGATCGTAAACTCTACATATCTCTCAGGTGGTAACACTGAGAAGTCCATGGGAAACACATCCTGAAACTAGTCCACAACAAAAGGGTTGATTGGATGTCCTTTCTCCACAAAATCTATCATAAGGAATTCCACATGGGATGGGACCTCCCCCATCTTATGGCGTAGCAGCCATGCGTATCCCGCCCGAGTATCCCACTCACAACGAAGGACATGAGTGCTTCCAAAAAGATATGTGAATGTTACCCAATGTTTGTAACATTTGATATGGTATTGATGTGACACCCACCAATCAATTCAAAATATTATGTCAAAACCTGACATATCATGGACAAACAGATCCCACAGAAAAAGATACCCACCATCCTCGAATGCACAACCCTTACACTGCATGATGTCCTCAACACATACTCTTAGTGGAGTATCAAGAGACATTTCCCCACAATTACTATCTATAGTTATTCCCTACACAACTTCAAACAGAGATGAAATAAAGGAATTCCTAGAAACTTTATCAAAAAAAGAACTAGAAAAGGTTGATGATAGAAGAATCATACCTAGAATAGATGACGGTTATGACTCAGCACCTTCAGGTGTAGCCTGAACTGCATGGAGGTGACATACCCCTTTACCCAGGGCTCTGACATGAGTACCCTTCATCATACTTCTCTATTGGTAAGGGTGATCTCTCTCTACAGTTCCACATCCTCCTCCCCTACCTGTACGACCTGTGGAGCTCCAAATTTTTTCCTATGTGGTAACTGATCCCTGACATACACTAGGAATCTTCCTCTAAACACCATTATTCCCCATCAGTCGTGGGTTCCTGTATAATATTTATACATGGCCTAGCCTACCTCATGCTAAGAACTCAATTGGGGGGGGGGGACACAGGTCACTCTTATGCCCCTACATGACACACTAAAAATAAAAGACCTAGTCACCACCCTGAGAGGCTGAATTAATCTTTTGACTGCATTGCGTGCTTCAGCATTCCTAGAATGTTCCAATGTGGTGCTTCCTACTATTAGAATCTATAAAACTTGCTAACCAAATTAGCCCAAATGTTCACTAACTAAAGATCCCATCATGTTTTTATGATATGGGTATGATCCAACACTTCATCAAACATTTTTAGTTGAAATATATTCACCTGAGACCTCATCTCGTGTCTTATCCCATCCAGGAATCATTTCACCACAACTACCTCGTCTCATGTCAATGTCAGAATCAATCATCTCAAATAGGTGAAACAACTAGAATAGTCAATCACTAAAATTATCTTTTGAGTCAACCTCATAAAATTTGCAGCCTTCTCCTACCTCAAGGTTTTTAGATATAGGTTCTTGAGAAATGTCTCCTTAAAATATAACAACATCATTCCCTCAGTATGCTTTGCTTGAACCATAATGTCCCACCAACATTTTTCTTTCCCCCACATGATGTAGGCCACTAACATTACTAGATTTCCGAGAATAGTATCTAGATGTTTTAGAATTTTTTGGATGGAATCTATCCAAAACATTGCTGCTTCTGGCCCACCCTATCCATTAAAGGACAATGGGAGTTGTAGCTAAAACTACTAGGTTAGCTCAAACATGGTTGGCGCAACCTGCCCTAGAACTCGTTCCACCATCTGCATAAAATGGGCAAAGTACTCCTGTAACTTCTCTAGTCTATCCTCTTGGATCACCACATATCTTGATCACTAACTAGAGGATTATTCATGGCAATGTCCTCATGTTTCCCAACCGGCACACGTCTCTGAGGTGGAATATCTCTACTATGCGAAAAATGAGTTTTAAAATACCACTATAATGATTCTATGAGATGGAAGAGGTATAGATAGGCTCATTAGTTGTGATAACCAAACCAGTTCATTTACACTATTCCAATGTTCCCACTCACAACCAGTTCACTTACCTCACCAATCTCCCTATGTTCATATCCTACACGGTATCTAATTATCAGGGTCACAAGTATTATCTTTTACACCTATTTGAAAAATTTTCATATTCCAATTTACCACTACAAAAAATTAATAAAATTTTACTTCATTATCAAAAACCATTTTTTAATTACTACAATGAAATTTAACATCTCCTTTTTACAAATTCATACCACCTTATTATTCATAATTCATTTCTTTTAAAAGAACATATGCATGCTAAAAATTACATCTCGCACGCCCATCACAAGTGTGTTCCTATTATAATACATGTCACATTCCTACATAGGTTCCTAGATTGATGCATGAATGCATAACCTTCTACATTTCTGATCATAAGGGAAATATCACAAAACCATCAAATCACACAACAAGTCCATCACAAAATGGGGAGATATCATCAAATGTAACAACAACAAAAAATAACAACAATCCCTTCCTAGGGTTATGTGGGCTTCCCCGCGTACATTGTTTAGCTACCCGCGAGAACGAGTTAATTACTAAGGACCAACATGTTCTTTATCTCATATATACCATCCCCAAATAGTTATTAATGGAAAAGAACCTCCTATTATACAAAATTTTAAATTTCTTGACCTGGTTTCCACTAAACCGGTACCCCGAGTTAGGTAGTTAAATGATCTCATGCATGCGTACTCGTACGTGAGAGGTTGCTGACTAGATTCGAGGGCAAAATAGGTCATGTGGAGAGACTATACCCTCAATAATAGAGTGAGTCACTACATAAAATAATTGAAATAGGGGAAACAAAAGAGAAAAATCAATAACATGCATGATAACCAAATTCCAAAACTGGGTACAATCATAACAGAAATAAATTTTTAATATCATGCTAAATTTTCATGTGATCAAAACCAAAAAGAAAAAAAACCGTAAATTCCCCAAAATGGTCTCAACTCCATGTATTGAACCACACGCAATCATATCCCATGTCCAACTCATCACCCTAGTATAGGGACCTTTCCCTTTTCCTAACCTGCAATCATGAAATATGCTTGGGTTCCCAATGACAGCCTGAGCAGGGTGTGAGTATAATTGAGTAGGAAACCACCAACAGTGTCTAAAAAATATCCCACAAGGTAGATTGTGCATGAAAAAGATAAATAAATTCATTTTATGATAAAAATCTCAATATTTCATTTTATACTATGTTTGTTTTATTTATGCTGCCAATGAATTCGGGAATACTACATTAGAATTTCATTATTCAATATCCCCTTTGTATGTGTTCAATGGTTTTGGAATATTCAGCATATAGAAATACAGTCAACCTCTATCTCACTATGCATCAAAGTAAAAAAATTCCCAATATCCTCACCCTGAAGCCTAAGTTCGAGTGGAATTCATCCATTAGGGAAATAGAACTCTATCATCTTCTCTAACCCATGAATTTAGGGGAGGAGCTAGAACATTGGTCCTACTCGACCTATGGGCGTAGAACCTCAAGTCAATACCCCACTCATCCAAGCCATGTCAACATGATTATTTATCATTCACCACAAAGCACTGTATCACAACAACCTTGCCGACATAATTTACAATTATCACAATAATATAAATAAATGGGAATTTATAATTTTCCATTCATACATTAACACTTTCATTGTTCATATTACATAACCCATTTAGCCCCATTCCCATTCTCCATTCCCATCTCACTATGAAAATTCATGTATCAACTTAATCCCTAGAATTCATTTAACCCATTTTCATTCCATAAAATCATTCTCTTGGGTGATTACCCAACCATGGTGTATTACTAGAAACCAATATCAATTCTATTATGAATATAAACATAATTATATAGGCCTCTATGTTCATTCACAATGGAATAAACTTATAGAGCTAACTCTAGGTCCGAGGAAATATCACCATGCTTCTCAGGTGGTCCTAATACAGTGTAGTCATTTTCCATGTATTCCATGGGGTTTAAGAGGGGTTCAATTGGCCATTTAGACACCACTACATAACGTCATGTCATGAAAGTCAAGAACTCATCAATAGAGGGCATGTACAAAAACCCTACATGCACAAATCTACACAAAATCTGAGGGATATAATTTTGTAGGCCACCAACCTCTAATCCATTGTCAAACACACTCCCAATAAGAGACAAAGATATTAATTCAACTAAACCATGAATACATACCCTAAAAATCACAAAAAAAAATGTAGGGTTTGAGAGCTTCATATGGAGAGGGAAAAATAATTAGAATCCCTAAAAAATGAAAAATCAAGATGGGGATTTGCCTTACACAGATCATTATTATGAAACTGATAGAAATAAAAATGGCCAAGATTCAAAATTGAGTTATTATTAAGATCCCTTGGTCCACTTGGTTCATTATTACAACTGCAAGGGAGGAGTGGAGGAAAATCCTGAGTGGGATACAAAATTGAGTAGTGGCATTTTGGTAAATTTTAAAGGTATTTGGGCCGCACGGTTTTCCAAACCTTGAACAAACCATGCCGATATTTCTGTCCCGAAAGAGACCCTTCGCTAGGTTACCCACACAGTTTTCTAGACCGTGCTCAAACCGTGTGGAGGCTACTGTCCGAATACCTTTCTCTTGCACAGTTTACTTGGGCTGCATGCACGGTTAGCACTAATTCTGCACAGAAAGTGTAGCTAGCCCAGATAACTCATTTTTCCCTTTTTCATGTCCCGAACCCCTGGAAAACACTTAATCATATTTAAGTACTTTTGAAATCACCAAATGGAACAAAATAAAATGCCTATGTTGAATAATAAATAAAACATACCTTAGGGAGAAATTTGGGATATTACAACCTTCCCACCATATAACGGCTCATCCTAGAGCTGCTCTTCTTGAGCATCATGTGTTTCTATAGGAAAGAGACTAGTCCACTTGAACCACATATCACATTGCCACTTCCATGGTTCCTTTGGAACATTTCCATGTTGCCATAGAACACAAACTAGATGAACAACCTTACCCAGCAAAACATTATCAGTATGATCTAAAAAACGAACTGGGTACTCTTCAAAGGACGTATCAGCCTCAAGCTCAACATCCTCAACATTTATCACACGAGATGGATCTGGGTGATACTATCAAGGATTTGAGACATAGAAAATTTCATGTATCCCACTATAGCATTGTGGAAGAGCTAGTTGGTAAGTCATCAGCCCGATTATCTCCACAATGTCAAATGGGACCATATATATCGGTTCTTACTATCCCATATTCCAAATTTGACTGTGACCCAACCATGGAGACCCCCAAATAAACTCACGGTCACCCACCACAATCTCAAAAGGTCTACGATGTTGATCGACATATGACTTCATCCTACTATGAGTAGTTTCCATATAATTTTGATTAAAAAGAACCTTCTCTGACATCTCCTGCACAAGACACAACCCTAACAACTCAGAATCCTTAGCCACTAACCCACACAATGTTGATCTACATGGTATTCCATAAATTTCTTCAAAAGATTCTATCTATAATATAGCCTGGAAACTATTTTTATAAGAGAAATCAACAAGGGACATGTGATTTTATAATGAACCACCGAAATCCAAAAAAACATTCTCTCAATGTGTTTTTTAATAACTGAATTGTATGCTTAGACTGCCCATCAGTCTGTTGGTGGTTAGCCATACTCAGAAACACCTAGGTACCGTGTGCCTTCTGTTATCACATCTAGAAGAACGATGTGAAATGTAGATCATGATCTGAAACTATGGTTCTCGGCACACCATAAAATCATACTATTTCCCAAACATACCATTCCCCAAACTCGTCAATTGTATAGGTTTACTAAATTGTCATGAAATGGGATTCTTTGGTTAGTTGATCTACTACCACCCAAACAACATCATTTCTCTGAGGCGTCCTCAGAAGACCCACTACTAAGTCCATCATGAAGTCATTCCACTTCCACTCTGGAATTGGAAATGATAGAAAAAACCCACCTAGGCACTGATTTTCTTCCTTAACCTTTTTACTGGTAAGGCATCGTGCCACAAAACTCACCACTTCCTTCTTCATTTTCGACAACCAGAACTGCCTACGATGATTACAGTACATCTTAGTCAACCCCGAATGCACTGCCCACATTAACACTTGGAACATATGCATCAACTCTTCCCTTACATCTATCTACACTACAACATGACCATACACATATGGAACTTCATAGGTACTGGAGGTCCAACCAGATGGTGACTGCCCACCTTTAAGAATTTACATCATAGCTAAGAACTCCATATTTACAAGCCGACTCTCTTTAACTCATCTCAAAAGTTAGGACTCAACTACTATAGATGTAAGGGACATATGCATCTTCCCCTCAAGTACCACCAAATCCATCTCTGAAAACACGGCCATCCTAACCAACTCTGAACTAGATTCTTGAACCACTTGATTCCTAGTCTTCCAGCGAAGAGCATTAACGAAACTATTCCATTTTCAGTGCATAAACCAATTAAAAATCAATGGACAGTAAGTACATGACCTACAATCACTATCAGTGATTCAAATAACTTTTAGAGAATATGTATTAGAGACTTTTGCGGTTGATATACACCATAAAGGGTTCTCCCAACAAATAATTCTTCCAAGACATTAACGTATGAACCATAGCATCTCTCTCCAAGTCATGAGTTTGATAATTTTATTCATGTGGAATGAACTACCACAACACGTAAGCCACAACCCAATCACTCTACATCAACACTGCCCCATTTCCAACACCGGATGCTTCGTAGATGAAGTTACACTTCATAATAGGTTTGGATAAAATAAAAAACAGTGCGGTAGTCAATCGCTTCTTCATCTCTAGTAAATCATTTTCACAAGCCTCTGAACAATCAATCATAACACCATTCTTGTTTAGGCTTGTGTGAAGTTCTACCAAATGATAGAAATCTCTAGAAAACCTTAAATAATAACTAGCACAACCCTAAAAACACCAAATATCAGAGACGTTCTTAAGATGTTCCAAAGACACCACATCCTATATCTTTTCTGGATCCATCGAAATGCCTGACTCAGATATGATATATCCAAATAAGTGAACCTCATCAATACAACACTGACATTTTGATAGGTTAGCGTAAATCCTATTCCATTTATTGTAATCAAGATGATGTCAACATGTTTGGAATGATCTTCATGAGTTCTGGAGTACACCTATAAGTCATCAATGAAATTAATTAAAAACGGATCGAGATATGGGTGGAATATCTGGTTTATCAAGGCCACAAAAACAGCCCGTGCAATGGTCAAACCAAACATTATTACCATGAATTCATACAACCCGTACCTACTTTGGAAAGCCATCTAGGGTATGTCAGAAGGTCTCAACCTCAACTGATGGTATCCTGATCTCAAATAAATAATCTAAAACACTAAGGAACCTCTAAGCAGATAAAATAGGTGATAAATTCAAGGAAGATGGTATCAGTTCATAACAGTCATCTAGTTCAACTTCCAATAATTGACACCTATCCTTAGTGATCCATCAACCATGTTATAAAACAAGACATGAGATCCCTAAGGTGATGTTCTAGGACGTATAAACATCTTACACAATAACTCCTCTAACTGAACCTTCAGTTCATGGAGCTCTACATGAACCATTACATAAGATGGAATGGGAACTACCCCAACTCTATAAAAGAATTAGATCGTAAACTCAACATCTCTCTCAGGTGGTAACCCCAAGAAGTCCTCAGAAAACACATCCTAAAATTGTTCCACAACTAAATGGAAAACTAGCTATCCTTTCTCCCCATCATCTATCATAGGGAATTCCATATAGGCTAAGAGCTCCCCCATCTGATGGCGTATCGCCCCTGCATGGTCCGACCGAGTATCACACTCACCACAACAGACATTATTACTCCCATAGAGAGATGTGAATGTTACCTAACATCGGTAACAGATTATATGGGATTGATATAACACCAATCAATCCATTACAATGATTGTATCAAAAACCTGACATATTTAGGACAAACTGATCCCACCAAAAATGCTACCCACCAAACCCCAAGGAAAACCCCTTACACGGTCTGATGTCCTTGACACATACTCCTAGAATATTATTAATTAAAATTACCCACATTATGTCTCTACAGTTAAGCCCAAAGAAACTACAAAATAAGAAAAAATAAATTAATGTGTAACACCTGTAAAGAATAAAGAATTAGAATATTTGGAAGCTACATGAATCATACCTCGAATAGTGGAAGGTCCTGCCTTAGAACCTTCAGGTGTAGCCTGGACTGCATAGAGGTGACCTACCCTTTACAAAGGCCTCCAACCTGAGTACCCTGAACTGAACTGCTCTGTTGCTATGGCTGTTCTCAACCAATAGTTCGATGTCCATCGCCCCTACCAGTATGGCCCGTTGAGGTCCAATTGCCTGCCTACTGGTAACCGACCCCCTTCCAACCCCCAAAATCTTCCTATGACCCCCATCATTCCCAGACTGCTATGGGTTCCTCTTGAATCTATGCATGTGGCCTATTATACTGCATGCTCAGCACTCAACTAGTGGGCGGGGACACTGGTCACACTTTTTCCCTGTCCCACCAAACTAAAAACATAAAACCTGGTCACCACCCTGAGAATATGACCCCCACTTTTGACTACCCTTCATACTTCACCATTGGAGGAAGGTTCCAATTTGGTGCTTCCTACTATCAGAAGCCGCACCACTTGGTCACCCAGCTAGTGCCACAAGTTCACTGTCGGAAGCTCCCTTCTGGTTTCCTTTTGAGATTAGGGATTGATCCACCACATCAAGGAACATTTTTAGTCTGAATATATTAACCTAATTCATGATCTTGTGTCTCTTACCATCATTGAAAGCATTTCTCCATTGCTTCTTCATCTCCCGTCAACATTTGGAAGAAGCATCTCAAATATGTGAAACGACTAGCATAGTCCATCACCGACATTGTACCATGTGTCAAACTAATAAAATTTATATCCTTCTCCTTCCTAATGGTTTCTAGATAGATGTTCTGAAGAAACTTATCCTGAAAATATTTCCACACCATCACCTCATTCTACTCTGTCTGAATTATAATGTCCCACCAAAATTTTTCTTCCCCCTTAAACATATAGGCCTCTAAATTGACATTCTTATCGAGAGGAATATCTTGATGGTCGAGAATAGTTCGAATGGAATCTATACACAACTCTACCGCTTCTAGACTACCCTACCCGGTAATGGTCGGAGGGTGTTGTAGCTGAAACTACATGGAAAGCTCAAACATTCTCGGTGCATCCCTCCCTAGGTCTCATTCCATCATCTGCATAAAATTATAAAAATTCCCATTGAACGTCTCTTCTATATCCCCTTGGATAACCACATTATCGTTATCAACTATGAGAGGAGTTTTTTTGGTATTGTCCTCATGTAACCCATTCATCACACGTCTTTGAGGTGGAATTTCTCTACAATTCCAAACACATGCTTTAGAATACAACCATAATGAATTTATGAGAAGGAATATGTATAGATTGGATTGTCACTTGTTATAACCAAACTAGCTAGTTTACACTTATAAAAAATCCCACTCGCAACTTATTCACTACCCTCATCCACCTCCCGATGTTCATGAACAAGATGATATCTAATTATCACGGTTAAAAGCCTTATCTTTTAAACATTTTTGGACCATTTTCATAGTACAATTTACCCCTACAAATAATTATTCCACTTTTACTTCTTTATCAAAAATAATTTTCTAATTACTAGTAGACATTTTTACTCCCCATTTTTACTCATTAATACCAACTTATTAGGAATAATTCATTATATTAAAAAGAAGATATGCATCCTAACATTTGCAGCTTATACACCCATCCCGTGTGTGTGCCTATCAGGATGCATGTCACTTTACTACAAACGTTCTTAGAATTATGCATGAATGAAAAAACTCATACCATTCCATCCCTAAGAGAAATATCACAAAACCATCAAAGCACAAAACATGTGCATCGCCCAATGGTGAGATATCATCATATTTAACAACACACAACAAGAAAAAGAATCCATTCCCATGGTGACATGGGTTTCCCCCACACATGGGTTAGCTACTCATATGAATGAGATCATTACCAAGGCTTGAAATATTCTTAATCTCTAGTCTACCATCCAGAAATAGTACGAAAGGGGAAAGAACCGCCTATGATAACACTTTATTACATCCCCGATCCAAGTTCCACTAAAATGGTACATCGAGCAGAGTAGTTACATGACCTCAAGCATGCCTCCCTATATTCCAGAGGTTTCCAACTAGCAGGGAGGATCAAATTGGTCAGGTGGGGAGACTATACCCACAATAACAGAGTGAGTAACAGTAGATTATAAATGAGATAACGGAA
Organism: Viscum album; assembly: GCA_963277665.1. Taxonomy (NCBI): domain Eukaryota; kingdom Viridiplantae; phylum Streptophyta; class Magnoliopsida; order Santalales; family Viscaceae; genus Viscum; species Viscum album. The sequence goes on from OY728142.1 coordinate 560,180,095, forward strand.
AATTAATAGAAAAATCCATAACATGCATAATAACCAAATCCCAAAACTGTGTACAATCATAAATATAATAAGTATGACATGTCGTGCTATATTGTCAAGTGATGCAAACCCAACAGAAATAAAATGGAAGAATACAGAAACCGTTATAGACTCCATTTATATAACCTCACCCAATCATGTCCCATTTCCAACTCATCTCCCTAGAATAGGTCCCTTTCCCTTGTCCTGGCCTGTAAGTATGAAATCTGCATGGGTACCCAATGACAGCTCGAGTAGGGTGTGAGTATAACTCTGTAGTCCACCACCAACAACGTTTATCAAATATACAGAAAGGGAGATAGTGCATGAAAATGATAAATAATGGAACGTTATGGAAAATAGTTCAATAGTTCGTTCTAAACTACGTTCATTTTATTTATTCTACCAATGAATTCAGGTTCACTACATAGGCATTAAATTATTCAATCTCCCCCGTTTACATTTTCAATGGATTAAGAATATTCATAATATGGATATACAATAAATATCTATAACATAAATGACATATTTTAAAGGTAAATTTAATTTAATTTTCATTCATTCATTGCTTTAGGTGTTTCCCAAACTTTTATGGAGGAATGGGTGAGTTTTGATGAATTGGGCCAAACCGTAATCCCAATTCCAGATTTAAAAATAAATTTTGATTTCATTATAACTCCTTCATTTTTCAACATTTTTCATCTATTATTATTTCAAATTTTCATCACCTGATCTATTTACCCGCACTATTAATTTGAATTATTTAGGAATCCATAATCATGGTGGATATGCGTTTATATTTAAGGGATTGATACTGGATGAAAGCCCATTTCCTGCATTGAAAGTATTTTTTAATTATTTAATATTTAATTCGATATTTACGTTTTTTCAGAGATTCCAACTCTCCCCAGATACCACATACCCAAGGCGTGGCCCCATGATCTCATACCCCTATTTGGATCTTGGTTTCATCTCGAATAAGGATGAAACTTCTCTGAATTTCATAAATCTCCCAGATTTAAAAAGGTAAATTTATTATTTCATAACTCCTTCATTTATAACTCTTTTTTCCAAAATTACAGTTCCTAAAAGATATCTTCATCCTTTTTAGAATATCCCTTGAATGGTTGGCTGTTTTAATATTCTGATACTAGTGTATTTGGGGTGATTTATTCAGTAATTTTAAAGGTATGTGATTTGTTCTTGGTTTTTTTCCTTTTCCCTTAGGGTTTCCTCCATCTTTCATTATGATTTGAAATGTACAGAAGCTAGGGTTTGAAAAAAGTGTTTTATTTGGTGTCATTTTGGTCAAATATTATGGTTTAGGGAGGAATTTAGCTTCATTGTGGTGTAGAGGTGGTGCGGTTGATGTTTTGCACCATGTTTTGAGGGATTCGACACATTTGGTAGGTGATTCCTTGTTAAACTATTCCTTGATGAGTTAGTTTTCTTGTTTACTAGATTTTCATGTTCCCCATATTATTTTTGTGGTGTGAAACCCATTTTTTAGGGATTTGGTTAAGGATTTAATTTTATAATTTTATTTTTATTGATGTTGTGAACTTTTCGAATGCAACACATTTGGTATCTTTTGTGGTAGTTTTATAAAATATGAAATTGATTTATTAGTTGTTGAAAGGGGATGAAAAACCAGATTTTTTAATCCCTTAGTGACATGTGGGCCTTGGAAAGGGTTTTTTAATTGGTTTGTTGTGTATATCATTGTTATTCTTCTTGATACCATTTTATGAAACTAGGTGTTTTCATTTGTATCTTCTATGGTATTACCCAAGGTGATTTTATAACACTTAAATGGGGTTTTATAAATATATATAGGTCCTACAATTCTAGTTTGGTAGTGTTTTGGTGTGGTTTTGTCCTTGAAATATGGTTTGGAAATTGGTTTTATGAGCAAATATTGGGTATACTCTTTGAAATTGTTTTATGAATGATTTGAATGATTTAATGATTTATGTAAGTGGTAAAGCCATATTGGAAAAACGTATTGGATTGTGTATAGTATGAAATGGTACACTTTAAATGAGATAGGGACTGTTTTTTGATGTGTTCCATCTTGTAAATGTTTTACAAAAATTATTGAAGGTTTTACGAATGTGTCTAAGAGATGTGAAAGTAATGTGGGATGTTTTGTGTGACTGTGATGTTCAAAATGGATTTTGGTTATGGAAAAGGGTATTATGTAACATGTGAGTGGGATATTATGTGAGTTTTAATATATTTTAATTATTTTATAAAATATATTAACACATTTGTGGAAGTGTTAAAGAAATATGAAAAGTGTTTTTGGGGTATTTTGGTGTGAGTCGGAATTCAAATCAATTTGAATGAAAAGTTGAATTTTGTGACTTTTTTGGCCTACATGTGGCCTTTTTGGTAAATATTTGACGAGGAAATGATATTTTCATTTGAGTATTATATTTCTTGACTTGTTGAACATGTTTGAGCACAAAGGGAAAACCCGTGTATCAAGGTGGGTGGACGTGTACTAGTGTGCTAGTGAATCCGTGGGATTTGGCCCGAGTTTCACATAGCAAGAGTGATGCATAAAACTCAAACTAAACTATGATAATGATGTTTTGGAAAGACTAGGATATGGGTATGTTACCTACTAGTGTCTTGGGCACGAGAACCGATTTTCTTGATGGTTACTCTCTACGAGATATGAGGTACTTGGGACCCACAACGACCTAGTTCCTCGGGGTTATTTTCTATTGCTTGTGCTCATTATATCTTTTATAATTACAATCAGAATACAATATATTTGGCTGGAAAATCATGTTTCTTTTGAATTGATTTTAAAGGTGTTGATTTTTTAAATTATCCCTATATAAAAAGGGTTTTTTAGTTGCATATTTTAGAAATTGTAACTAGAAATTACTTGTTTTTGAAAACATGCTTGATTTTATTCATTGAATGTTTATCACATGGGATCTCTTAGTGGTGGTATCTGAATGGAAATTGGATCCCACCCTACTTACACCCTTGGGTGTAAGTATAATTGGTTATTTTTGTTGTCACATGTTGGGTTCAATTCTTAGTTTTAGTAGTTCGGTTTTCTAGCTGGTCCTTGAAGGTGAAGTCTTTTGGAGTTGTGTTGAGAGTAGTTCCCCTTTCAATGAGTGTTCTTGGGATGTTTTATTTGGGGTTTTTTACCTTTGTTATAGTCTTTTTGAGTTGTTTTAAAATATGTAATTTATTTATGAAATTTTGTAAAAGATTGTTTGGTTTGAAAAACCTAGATTCATTTTATTGGATTATTTTGTTCACATATGTTTATAAACTCTGGAAAATAATTCCCTAATCACACTCTATGATACCCAGTCACCTGTGCTAGTCCATGGGGATTGGGAATGCCATTCAAGCCATGTTTTAGGCCAGGATTGGTGCCGGTTTTGGTTGCGACTAGATCTGGTTCAGGACAAAAAGGTATCAGAGGACGTTCTCTCTTTTAGGGTAATATTATTTGGGGAAAAGTCAGGATAGTATGGATTTAGGATTGTTGGGACATGGAATTCTTATTAGTAGTAGTGTGGACAATCACCACACCTCATGAAAGGATTCATGTCTCCAAGGGAAGTTGATACTTTTTTGAGTCCATTGGTTTTCTTTGGTTGATGATGATTAGTGGAAAATGAAAAGTGAGTTGGGTGAATGGTCTTAATGCGCTCGTAGAGTCTGGAAAGCCATATGGAACACGAGATATATCCCTAGCACACTCACTGTGATAGTGAGGTGATTGAAATATGGCCACCAACCATATGTCCAAGTCACCCACTGAAACTAGTTTCCTCTCTCAATTTCTTGTCTTCTATAGTTTTAAAATCTTGGAACATTGGTTTTAAATTTACTAGGTTTTCAGTTGCATAATGTTTTGGTGAAATGATTATCTAAAAAGAGGTAATGGTTAGATTTTTGAAAATGGAGAACTGAGTTTTCAGAATTGTATTGAAATGGGTAATAGTATGTTTGTCCCTCTTTTGGAAGCATGAAATATTTCAAGGTTGGTTTGAAAAGTTGTTTCCAAAAGAGTATTCTAAACTATTGAAAATAGTTTTAATGGGATGAGATTTTTTGAAATTGATGTGAATTACTTGAAAGTGATGTTTCATTGGAATTATTGTGCCTTTATGAAAGTATATTTTAATGCGGTTATTTGGGTTCGATTTCATGGTTAACGGTCTTGAGAAAAAGAATTTATTGGTTGATTGTTTTGGTTTTGAAAATTGGAATGAGTTTTTGTACTATCGTTTGGTAATTTCGTGAGTGACCACATGAATGGGGTTATATGAGATGATGTATGGTTAATTGCATGACTGGATGAGTTTCATGATGAATATGAGGAGGGTGCCCGGTGTGGCACAGAAACATGCCTGTGTGAGGTCCATGGGGTACCATCGGTGGATATGGTAACCCCTGAACCTGTAATTTTAAAAAATATGATTTTTAAGGAAAAACATGATGTCTTGATGAATAGTTTTGGATGGTCTGTATTATGTTTTTTATGAAAATTTTTATTTTGTGGGATGTTTTGAGTCCAAGAACCCTTCCAGATTGAACTGTGATTTGGGTCTGTGTTTGGTCAGTAAGCTTTGTTTAAGGGAAAATTAGTGGTCTCTTCAAAGAAATGTTTTGTGATGACTTTGTGGGGGTTCCCTTAAACTTTTTGGCTCTGGCTTGTGGACTATATTGAACAATAGACCATCTTGGTTTGGTCCTTTGGTTCAATCGTTGGATAAGTTACTCGCCATTATGGGTTTGTGCTCAACTAAAGTGAACCCTAGATTGTATCACCATTTGAAGGCCCTCCATTTGATCAATATAAGGAATATTTTTCTTGAGCTTTTTAGATTGAGTCTACACCCATTCCATTCTTGGTTTGTTGTGTCCTCTTATAGCTGGAGAGTGATCATGGATGGTTGAAAGAGACTTTAGCTTCTTAAGTTTTCTGATTTTCTGAAGGTGGAATTTGTCTGATGTTGTTAGCATGGATGAGTATATGGATGGTGTCTAAGAGGTCCTCTCAGTCATTCATAGCCTCTTAGAAGAAGGAATTCACTTTAAACTACCATTGTGGGAAATATGGTCATGAGAGGATATTGTGGCCACTTTCTAGAATTTTGTGTTTTTTTGGAATTTTGTATAAGGTCCCTCTCCATGCATTGTCATATCAGTCGCAATTGTCATGTTCAGTGTCGCCTTGCGAATCGAGTGCACGATTGATTGTAAAGTTGAAAGTCATGAAATCCTCTGAGAGTCTCTGTTATGTTGGGGGAATTTCTCCCTTGGGAAAACTTCAAAATCATTCATTTTAGAGGAAGATGAGTATAGGTGTTCTTTACTTCTATTATTTCTCTCCCGAAGAAACAAGTTGTGAAGTGTGTGCATCTTCTGGTTAGGGTAATGTGAGTTTAGAATGTTTTATGTCTTGGAAATATTATCAGGGATTGCAGTGTAGTTGTTGGTGGCACCGAGAAAAGAATTCTTGTTCAGGGGGTTTCCAATTCCTAACTGTGAGGCCGAAGATGCTTCAATCATTTGAGCTCTAGCTGTAGGTCTCGAAGAGAAGCTAGAACATAGTCAGGTGAAATCCCAGGGTCATTTAAACACGTATACAATGTCCAATCATTAGCATTAAAGATAGGAAGAGTTTAAACATCTGGTGGAATCATCTTTCTTCTGTTGTTCTAGTTTGGTGGAAATATGTGGAGGGCCTTGTACCCATGTTATCACATAATGTCATTATTTCTCCATTTGGTTTCCATTGAGTCATTATATAATGGTTTTATATTTGGATAGGCATGCTGAGGACACAGTTTGTGCATGATTATTATTGACAGTGTGCCAGGACACCATATTGAAAGAATGATCTGCTTAGTTAGTTCACAGTTTCACAAACCACGGGGACTCGCCCTACACCCTTCCCAAATCTTTAATTTTTTGGATATTTTTGGTTTTTCCCATGAAGGTTTGTTATGATGGTTGGTTCTTATTGCGGGGTGACCCAATATGATTCTCATGTACTTTCCTTCATAAAAACTGAATGTAATTCTACCCTTTTTACTTGGGAGTCCGTTTAGGCCTCCCCTGTTAGTGTCTTGATTCTGTGTCAGAAAAATATAGGTTGTCTTTTATGATGGGGAGCCTGTTTGTATCCGTCAACAACAATAACGTGGATATATTTATGTTCTTTTCTTAGTAGTAGGCTGTCTCCTTTGGAAATATCTACATACCAAAATCTTCTTTGAGATAAATTTGGGATTGGAGAGCGCCCAACGGTTTAGTTAAAGTAAGGTAAGTGTAACCTTGTTCAAAGTTGTTGTTACTTTGGGTGAATTACTTGAGACTTGTTCAGATAGTGTTTATGAGTTTTCTTTTGGGATAAAGTATTAATGTGGTTGATCATTTCAGGCAAGTGGTGTATGTTTTATCTGGGAGAGTAATCCTTCATTAATTGAACAGTATAGGTGTTTTGGCCCTTGGAGATGAATCTTGTAAAAGAAGTACATCTTGGTTTATCGGTTGGGATTGATTATTGTGTTTGGCAATGCTATGGGTTTCTGGGGATGGAAAGATTTCATTTTGGGGAGAATTGTTACATACATGACTTATTTTAAATTATAATTTCATTTAATTCCCATTCATTCTTTTTTTGGTTGTTTCCAAAGCTTTTATGGAGGAATGGGTGAGTTTTGATGAATTGGGCCAAACCGTGAGACCAATTCCATATTTAAAAATAAATTTGGATTTATTTATAACTCCTTCATATTTCAAATTTTTCTATCCATTCCAATTTCTACTTGTCATCCTCTGACCTATTAACCAACTCTATTAATTTGGAACATTTAGGAATCCATAATCAAGGTTGATATGGGTTTTTATTTAAGGGATTGGGCTTGCCCGAACGACCATTTCCCGTATTAAAAATATTTCTTACTTATTTAATATATCCATCAATATTTATGTTTTTTTAGTGATTCTAAGTCTACCACAAGACCACCATACCCAATTCCCACCCACATTCTCTCCTCCCCCTATTTAGAGAACAGTTTCATCACGAATATGGATGAAACGTCTCTGAAATTCTCAAATCGGCCAAATTTGAATAGGTAAATAGATTGTTTCATAAATCCTTATTTTATAACACTTTTCTCCCATTCCACTTCCTAAATAATATCTTTATCCTTGTTCGAATCTCCCATGAATGGTTATCTATTTTCATATTCAGATACTAGTATATCTGGTGTGATTTATTCAATATTTTTCAAGGTAAGTGATTCCTTCTTGGTTTTTTCCTTTTCCCTTAGGGGAGTCATTAGGTTATTAAAATTTCAAAAAGCTTTTGTTCGAACTTGGGGTTTGATTTAGTGTCCTTTTGATCAAATATTGTGGTTTATAGCTGGATTTATCTTCTATGTGGTGAAACAGTGGTGCGGTTGATGTTTTTCACTATGTTTAGAGGGATTAGACACTTTTAGTAAGTGATTCCACGGTTAAGAATTCCATGATGATTTTGTTTTATTGTTTTACTGGATTTTCATGTTCCCCATATGCTATGTGTAGTGTGAAAACCATTTTTGAGGGATTTGGCTAAGCATTTAATTTTATAATTTCATTTTTGTTGAAGTTGTGAACATTTCAAATAGAACACATGTTATATCTTTTGTGGTTGTTTTATAAAATATGAAATTGATTTATTAGTTGTTTAAAGATGCGGAAAAATCTATTTTGTTATTGCCTTTGTGACATGTGGGCCTTGAACGGGGGTTGTTGGAATAGTGTAGTTTTGTAAATATTTGTTATACTTCTTGAGATCATTTTATGAAAATGGGTGTTTTCATTTGTATCTTCCATGGTATTATCCGAGGTGATTTTATAACACTTTAAAGTGGTTTTATAAATGTCTATAGGGCTGCCAATTATACATTTCTAGTGTTTTGGTGTGGTCTTGTTCTTGAAATATGGGTTTTCAATGGGTTTTATGAACAAATATTTGGTATAATCTTTTGAATTGTTTTATGAATGATTTGAAAGATTTAATGATTTATGTAAGTGGTGAAACCATATTAGAAAAATGAATTGGAGTGCGTATTTTCAAAAATGGTAAATTGTAAATGTGATAGGGACTATTTTTGTGATGTGTTCCTTCTTGAAAATGTTTTACATAAGTGTTTGACAGATTTACTAAAGTGTGTAAGAGATGTGAAAGTGATGTGGGATATTTTGTGTGAGTGTGATGTGAAAAATGGATTTTGGTTATGAAAAGGGTATTATGTAACAGGTGAGTGGGTTGTTAAGTGAGTTGTAATATATTTAAATGGTTTTATAAATTTTTTTAATGGATTTTTAGAAGTTTTAAAGAAATGTGAAACGTGTTGTGGGCTATTTTTGTGTGAGCCATATTTCAAATAAATTTGAATGAAAAATGGAGTTTTGTGACTTGTTTGGTATACATGTGGGATGTTTGGTAAATTTTTGATGAGTAAATGATATTTTCATGTGAAAATTATATTTCTTGACTTCTTGAACTTGTTTTTGCCTAAAGGGAAAACCCGGGTATCTAGGTGGGTGGATGTGAACTAGTATGAAAGTGAATTTGTGGGGTTTGACCTCCGTTTCACTAAGAAAGATTGATGCATAGAACTCTCACTAAACTATAATGATGATGATTGGGGACTACTAGATTATTTTTATGTTCATTACTAGTGTGTCATGCACAAGAATAGTTATTTTTGATGGTTACTCTCACCGAGATATGAGGTACATGGGACCCACAACAAGCTAGTGCCTAAGGGTTATTTCCTTTTTCTTGTGCTCATTATATCCTTTATAAATACAATCGACATACAATATATTTGGTTGGAAAATTCATTTGATTTTTAATTTATTTTAAAATTGTTGATTTTTAATTTAGCGCACTTGAAAACTGATTTTTTAGTTGCATCTTTTGGAAATTGTAACTAGAAATTACATGTTTTTTAATACTTGGATGCTTTTCACAATTAAATATTCATCACATGGAATATATTAGTGGTGGTATCCTACTAGGAATTGTATCACACTCTACATATACTCTTCGGTGTAATTAGACTTGGTTATTTTTGTTGTCACAGGTTGGGTATAGTTTTTAGTTCCAGTGGTTCGTGTTTCTAGCAGGTCCTTCGTGGTGAAGTCTTGTGGATATTGCTTGTGTGAAGTGACCCATTCCATGATGGTTCTTGGGATGTATCCTTTTGGTTTTGTAGCTTTTTTATAGTCTTGCTGAGTTGTTTTAAAATATTTAATTTCGTTCTGAAATTTTGTAAAAGATTTTTTGGTTTGGAAAATGCAGATTCATTTTATTGGAATCTTTTTTTTGTTTTAAGTTTATAAACTCATGAAAATCAATCCCAAATCTCATTTTATGATACCCGGACACATGTTCTAGCCAGTGGGGATTTGGAACTCCCTTTAGGATATGTCGTGGGCTGGGTTTGGTGCTAGTTTTGGTTACGACCAGAACTAGTTCATGACAAGCTCTATATAACTATTATTCAAAAAATGAGAGTTCCCTATATCCTCTCTTTGAAGCATCAGTCCAGGTGGAATGCAACCGTTATAGGAATAGAAATCTATCCCATTATCTAACCAATCCATTTAGGGGAGGACCTAGAACCTAGATCCAACTCGACCCATGGTAATAGAACCTCAAGCCAATACCCCCCTCATCCATGCCATGTGCACATACTTATATGTTATGCACCACAAAACACCATATTAAAACAATAGAGACAACATCATTGACATTTATCACAAAAATATCAATAAATGGAAATTTGCATTTTTTTCTCAATCCATTGACACTATAATTGTTCATATTAATTAAACCTATTATCCCCATTACCATTTTACATGCCTATCTCAGTAAGCATATTCGAGTATAAAGCTAATCCCTTTCATTTTCCCATTTATCCATTTAACACTTTTTTGTGCCAACCAAAAAACCTCTTTTGTAATTACCCAAACAAGGTGTATTACTAGACCCAAATTGTAATTTCTATTAATTATATTAACATAATAATTAAGGGCTCTACATTCTTGCACAATGACATACACTTACTTTGCTAACTCTATGTCCTAGGAAATATCGGCATGCCCCCCGGGTGGCCCATATTTGGTTGAGTCAATCTCCTTGCATACTCTTGGGGTCACTATGGGTTCAATTTGCCATTTGGACACCACTACATCACATCATGTGAATGGAATAAATAAATATTTAAAATATGGAAATAAAAAAACCCTACATGCAAAAATCTACACAAAATTAACGGGATATAATTTTGTAGACAACCTACCTCGAATCCATTGGTAAACATACTCCCAAACGAAGACATAGGTCTCGATTCAACCAAAACTTGAAGCTTTAACCTAAATATAAAAAAATCTAGGGGTTGAGAGATTTTGATGGAGATGGAAAAGATTTAGAAACCCTAATATTAAGAGATAAAAAAAATGGGAGATTAGCCTTACCTGGATCTTCAATCAGCAACTAACATCACTCCAAATGGCCTAGAATCGAAAGAGATAGATCCTTGAGAGCTCTTGGTCCCTTTAGTTCATTCATAGGGTGTAAAGGGAGGTGGGGGAGGAGAATCCCGAGTGGGTTTTAATATCCTAGAATATCATTTTAGTAATTTTTTTAAAGATTCCAGTCCGCACACTTTCCCAACATGGTTTGCCAAACTGTGTGCAAACCGACCAGATTTTTAGGTGCCAAAAGAGCCCCTTCGCATGGTTTACCCACATGGTCTTCCAAAACATGCACAAACCAAGCAGAAAATACTATCTGAAAACTTTTCTTCTTGTATGGTTTACCTAGGCTACTGCACAGTTAGCACCAACTGTGCATAGACAATCTGGCTGACCCAAAAAAACTCATTTTACCCCAATTTCTTATCATGAACCCCCAAAACATGCCCTATATTTCTTAAGGGCTTTTGAAAGCACTTAATTAACCAAAATAAAGGGCCTAAAATTAAATGTAAATAAAACATACCTTACATAGAAATCTTGTATCTTACATTACACATAAACATACACATATATAAACATATATTTATAAATATAAACATATATTTTAATATAAAAATAATGTATATATATAATACCAACACAAATATATATAAAACATAATATAAAAAAGATATAAAAAGATATATATTTATATTTATATTATTTTTGTAAATAGAAAATATATATATATATATATATATATATATATATATAGTTATATACCATTAGTTAAAATAGGTTAGTTGGAGGGATTATATCTCGATAGAATGGAGGCCACACATCTGATCCCTTCCAGAATCAATTTTTTCTTGGTGGGGGAGCATTGTTGTAGGATACAGGAGGGACCTTCGGGCACAAAAGGGGACAAGGGCATCGAGATGGGTGTAGGGGGACTGGGGGTGATGTGGATTCTATGGTAGAATGAGATATTGAGGTCGGTACTATAGGGGAGATGAGAGTGGATGGTACTGTATACTAGAGAGGGATAAGATGGTGAGGCATTTACTCGAGGGGTGATGGTGGGGCTTGTAGTTTTTATAATTATAACAAATCCCAATAAAATATGAATTTTTATAAAATGAAAAAACCATGATATTTCCATAAAATGTTAGTAAATGACATGTTATTTCACAATGTTTACTTACCAGAATTTCTAGAAAACATAAAAATGAGGTGTTTCTAATTAAGGAAACATTAAAATGATGTTAATTTAGTGATTTTTATTTACATACATTTATAGTATATATAAAAAATGAGGTGTTAGTAATTACAAACCTTTAAAATTTTGTGAATATATCAATTTTTTAATGTATCACTAAATTACTGACATTTAAATGCATCAGTAAATTAGTGAAACCTCGTTTATCAAATTTGGGAGAAATGACGGTAAATGAATGAACATTGTTTTGAAACATCACCAACTAAAAAAACTCTCTAATTAGCATTTTATTATTGGTATAGGGCCCCACATGTGACTTACTATGTCTGATTGATTCCTAATATGAAAAGATAATCAACATAATCATTCATATGGAAAAACAAACATGTGAAATGTGAATATCTTAACCATAAACAATGAAAGGTATCAAAATAAAACATCCATAGTAAAACTGATCATAAAACAATCAATAAAATTTGGGGGATGGGATCATAAGAGATAATCCACCATTATGAAAATATTCCACAATGTATGTTTACATAGATGATGATACTTTTAAATGATACCATTGAAAAATTCTTCTATAAGATAATATTTAATCATATCAAAGTGTCCCATACCTATTTGAAGAATTTACATCATGATACCTTTGATGGAATAAAATTAGTTGAATCAAAGAATGTCATTACAATAAGTATATTCATTTTATGATATATCAAAGCGTATTACAGACACCACACATAATAAATTTTAAACAAGGCATATATCTCATAGAAGTAAATTTGAGACAAGAAAACCCTTACTGCACACTTGCTTTTTAGTTTTACTTAATTTAACATCCACCAAAATGGTTCAGAACATGTAATTAATTAAAATAAAATACTTTTATCAGGTTAAACATGTAATATATTATGTTTTTAAATTATTTTATAACCCATTAAAAGTTTAAATTATTTTCATTTTACGGGTGTTAATTTCCTAGTTTATAGAGTAAGTTTTAACTTATTCTTTATACATACTATTACTTATATCATGATTTGATCATCTCCAGAATGTAAAACATGGAAAAATGATTATGTATTTTCATTATATAATTATTTATTTTAATCCATTAAATATTGAGATATGAAATGAAATGAACTATTTATGGAGATGGTAGGATCTATATACGCATGAACACTGCATTAATTTCTTTTCCATATTCAACGATTGAAAACAAAATGATTTATATGAATATAATAATTTCATTATATTATAAATGACATATATGTTACATATGATTATTAAAACCATTCATTATACATTCCATGTATATCACGAATGAAACACATCACTTTGAGTAGGTGATAGTCTACACTTTCACAAATGATGTTATCTTATTTACAAAAAATTGAACGAATAAGTGTACGTGTTATTAAATAATTAAATAAGAATAAGGAAATTATAAATATCATATCTAAAATATATTAATAGATTTTATATCATAATAACAATCGATAAAATATGGAAATGAAAAAAAAATATTTCTTGAGTCGGTAGTTCACCGTACAAATAAAAAATATGTTATTTATCCATTACATGGAATTGCGTTTAATTCTAGGTTGAAACCTTATCATAAAATATCTCAGTAAATTTATGAAAATGTTTTGTTATATATGACTAAAATAAGGAGGTTTTATGCTGTTCAGACTAGAAATAAAGCCAAAGAGCCTAAGTAAATATGTTACCTCATATTTGGGTAACTCCGTTTGGTTTGCAACAAAGTGAATATATGGATAGATTTATGATAAAAGGGGGGATTATATGATGAATTGAGGGATGTGGGGAGATTATTTGGTTAGTTATTTTTGATGTATAATTCCCAATGTTTTGTGAGGATGTGAGGGAAAAAGTTCCTTTTTATAATTGAGGTGAGGCGTACTTTTGGGATCTTTCAAAATATTAAATTAATATAAATTTATTTCCATTTTATAATTTCACCAAAGTGTGTTATTTTTTATATACGAATATTATGGGTGGAAATTATATCAAAATAAATTTTAAATATGTTTAGGTTAAATTACGACCCTTACCATTTGGGGATAACCCTTAGTTAAACCCTCTAACTCTTTCCATGACTATTTGGTTTTTTTACACTTTAACGGTTCATATAGTTACTCTATAATTCCAAAAATTCCATAAATGTTCTATTTAGAACATAGATAACATCATTCCAATAATGTTGTCTAATTTTATATTATTTTGAATATTATATCTTTTAATAAAATAATATTTATTTTATATTATCATTAGGGGTAATTTTTAAATATTCATTACTTATGTTTTTAAAAATATCGTAACAAAATGAAATATTCGAAACAGAACTTTTATGTAATCAATTATATTTCAAATAAATAAATAAATATTTTTATGAAATTAATTTTATTAATTTATATTTATATTAATAATTTTAATATAATTTATTTTATTATTCCTTTAATTATTATTATATGTTTATTGTTCTATCATTAAATTTAATTATATCATTCCCAAAAATTACAAATAATGTATGATAATCAATATAAACATTTAATATTTCAAATTCCAATTTATTATCATAGGTATCCTAAAATGAAAATATATTAAAAATGTAACACCTCCAGATCTTAGAATATTTTCTTTCTCGATTTAATATTATATTTTTCTTGAAATTCATTATATACAATGTTAAAATTATGCTATATACGAGAGTGAAATTTCTTATGTAACACGCAAGACCTAGATTTACACCCTTTTAATAGTAAACCATTTTTAAAACTAAATTTTGACATGTATATAATTTTTTTTATAAAAATAGAATCATTTCTTAATTCCAAATGAAGAAATTAGATTATTGTGAAATTTTTGTCTTCTTTCTTAGAAGCATCATTTTTTTACTGGTAGTGGAAATTACTGTAATTTATATTAAAATAACATTTTAGTTTAAATAAATATTAGTGATAAATTAAATTTTGGTTTTATTTTAGAGCCACATTAGATAATTTTTATGTTAATTTATTCAATTATTCTCTTTAGAAATATCTTTTCATTCTAAATGAATATAAAAACATAATAAAAATTTTAATTTTTTTCAACTATAAAAACCCGTTATTACGCCCTGTCTGTGGGATTAGCTGTAATCATAGTTTTTCCACTTATATGAATTCAGTTTTAAAAATATGACATACACATATGTTATTAGTGTTATATTATTTTTCTATTAAGATGAATTTAATTTTTTTGACCAAAATGATTAGTGAATGTGATTATGATTAATTACATTTATAGAAGTTTGATTAAGAATAATAAGAGACTAACCCATAATATTTATGTTTAAAATGACTTGGAAACTATTTAAACAATAATTAGATACCAATAATTGTACCATGTCTCCACTTCTTTCAAAATAAATGGTTATCAAGATATTATTAAATGATAGTTCCATATATAAATAGTTATGTAAGGAAAAAAGACTAAAAACAGACATTCTTTAACATTAACATTTATAAAATCATGAAATATGTACAAAATGTCATATTTTATTTTATACATTTCCTATTTTATGATAAAAGTTTTTATCATAACAACTTATCAGTTATATTTTGACATGATTAAGTTTCTAAAAATTCATAAAAGATTCCAACATAGTGATTATTTAATTAATAATTAACTAAGAGAAATGGTACTATAAATAATAAAAGTGATGTTAATTAATCAAATTATTGTATTTATTTATTTTTCAAGATGAAGATATCTTGTTTCAAATCCATAAATATAATATTATTGAATTAAAATATTATATTTATATATGAAAATTAAAATTAAATAAATAATGTCAAAATTGAAATTATTGTTATTTTAAAATAAATGAATCTTGAAGAATGATTTAAAATTAATAAAAATTAAATATTCTTACAAGTGATTTTAAAGTGTTGATTTATATTTAATATTGTGTAAAACTTGACCAACTAGTCTTTTATAATTAACAAGTAGTCCCATATACTTTAAAAACGTTGTTAACATGGTCTTGGTTTAAGCATCATTTTAGCGCATCACATTCACATATTATAAAATTAATTTTCCAAAAAAAGTATTTTATTTTATAAATTATATATAATAATAAAAATTTAGTGGCTATATATTTTCTAATAAATTTAACATTTATTTATTCATAATGGGTAAATTAATTTGATTACAAAAATAGATGCTTTAAAAAAACCCAAAATGAATTTTTTTTGGAATCATAGATGTCAAGGAAACAAATTTATATAATGCCCATATTTATGTGTGGAAGAGGTTTTTATAGACCACTATTCTATTATAATCCATTATTTTTCAATTTTGGTGTCTCTTTAGGTAATATATACCACCCATTATTTAATTCCATTTGATATTTAAAAAAGTGCCACTCCCCCATCCTTATAAAAGGCCACCAACTCTCCCCAATCCTAACACCTCTAAAAGCACCTAAGATCAGACAAGACTAGCCCAAATAGTATTTAAAAATCCCTAAACTCGACCTAGAAGAATATATTTAGGAATAAAACATTCCATTAAATCCTTTTGGTATAAACCAAAAGAAGTTACCCGATTAAGTGGAGGCTAAGGACCATATACAACAAAAAAGAAAGGATATGGTAATGGATTCCGTCTCAAAATACATACCATTGTGACTTATGTTTGGGATGCCCCAATTAACTACTATTTGGTGTATATAAATCACATATACTATTTATACCATGAATATAATTATTCACATAATGTTATATGTTTCATTTAATTAATGAGGAATTATGATTTAAATGTTTCAATGTGGTTTCAGACATATTGTAATGCTTAAATATTATTTTTCTTCCAGATTCTTTTAATGTCAAAAACCAATGTTGTTAATTGTCCTTCTCTAGTGAATTATTATTAATTGGTATCTTTTATTAAATATGGATACATTTGTATGTCACGTCGTTCATGAACATGAAATATTATTTCCACTGGTACGACACGTGTGGTGTCTGGTTATAAATGACCCCTCAATGCATTAGTAATCATATGAGATGAATCAATTTTCTAATCAGATGGTATTTTACCCTAAATTATAAAAATTTTCTTGTGAAAGTTGATGGCGGTAAAGGTAACAAGTACATAGGAAACATGGTATCAAATTATTAAGCATTACCCTCATTTATATTTAGTTTTTAATCATCCATGACATTTTACGTCGACATATATATGGATGCATTTCATTTCCATGATTAATATGTTATTCATCCAAGAGATATTGTGTCGACATTTCTATGGATATATTTCATTCTCAGTTCATTGATTAAATTCAATGTGTTTCATTTTCCTAAATTTCCATATTTATATTTCCTTATTCTGTTATTTGAATAGAATGTGTTATCAGTTATTCAACATTCTATGTTAATTTATTCATATTGATTCATTTTTTATTCTACATTTGATACCCTTACAGAGAATTTGAGATCACCTTTATTAAGTTCCATTACCCATGTTATGAAGAAGAGATATTTGAATAAACATTTATGGATGCGGTTTATTTCAGATATTTTATATCATGCTTTAATTGTTTTCCCAATGAATTAATGGTGTTATTTATGTAATATGGACTTCCACGTCTTATAAAATGAAAGTTCATTTGGGAATTTTTTCCTTGTAATCAAGAGAAATTAATGAAATAATTATCTAGCTTAATGATTATTGGGTTGGGGCGTTACAAATGGATTTAAAAGAATGTTTAGAAGAAACATTAGAAACAAGATTTTGAAAACTGAGATTAGGGAGCACAACCCTAAGATAGACATTGAGGAGAAGTGCAGATGAACATCCATGAATTTTGATAGCATAAATATTATATGGTAATTCCTTGTAATACATCCATATTAGGGTAGTACAAGTTTTCCTGGTTCTTCCATAGATGTACATAAGATTAATAACTCCGAAAAGGTGTTATAGGCTTGACTCTAGCTAACATGGTACAAAACAAAAAGGCTTACTACGCACCTAGATTTACACTCTCTGGGGATATTCTTAAGATATTTCACATTTAAGTTGTCTATAATTATGAAGGATTTAGATGTAATGATTTCCACATAGTACAAGAAGTTTATGGTTCCAAGATTAATAATGCATGAACTTATGTAATAGGGTATTTGATATTTGGAATTATATATTTTGAGCTAATCAAGTGCATTCTATTATTTAGAAATGGAAACTGGATGGAGGAATGGTATCAATTCACCTAACCAATGTAGTGGCTTCCCTACTGAAAATTTTGATAAAGCCAGTTTTAGAATAGAGGAAGCTATTGATATTTTAGGGAAGCCTTTTTAGGTTATAAAAAAAACCATCCCTAAATGGAGAAACATATTCCATGTAGAGAATATTTAATGATAAATTGTTTTATTTGACATAATCCCCCTATTTTAGTGGGACTACAAATATAATTGTAGAAGAAAAAAATATTAAGTCTTTTGAGATGATATTTACATCCTTGGAACGTAGTGAATAAGAAAAGGTCACACTTGCAATCTATTGTCTTCAGGGTGATACAGATCAGTGGTAGACATTAATCCAAAACACAAGAGGAAGAAGAAATTGATCTCATAGAATGGATTAAATTTAAGGAGACATTATTTTATAAATACTTCCCTCATAATCAAAAAACTTAAATGGAGATAATGTTTCTTATATAAAATAAGAAGGATATATATAGTGTTTCAAATAATGAATCAATATTTATATGGAATGAAAGTTATCCTACAGATTACATACATACACGGAGCACAATATGATCAATTAATTGATGGTCTTAATACAAATGATGTAAGGGAAATGGTGTCTCAGACATTCTCATCATATGATGAGATATTTTTATGTACCATTGATATGGATAAGGAAATCTAAAGATCATATGTATTAAAGGTAAAAAAAGATAAGAAGAGTTCGTCTAAAAACCATGAAAATGGGAATAATTAAATGAAGGTGAATGGAAAGAATGATTTTCCAACTTGTGATAACTATTGAAAAAATCAACCTTGTATATTTTTGAAAGGATAGAAATTCTATTATAATTGTGGAGAAACTGACCACCAGGAAAAAGACTGGAATGGGAAGAATAAAAATGATATTATTTAGTGTTTCAAATTCAAGGATATGGGTCCCTATGAAAATTAATTCCCCAAACATCAAGGGAACATAATCCCTAAGAAGCTAAGGGATCAACATCATTCATATGTGACTGAAACAATCGAATTGGAATGATTAATGTGCATCTATATTTGGATCTGAGAAATATATTATAAATGTATTTTTTTATGTTTATATAATATTCTTATGTATTATAAATGATTGGATTTTACTATAATACATTTTCAGAAATATTTGAGACTATCTATGGAATGGTACTAAGAAAATTAATTGAGTAGAATATTAATTTTTTTGAAAAAACATGATTAAGGGATCAAGAACCCTAAATTTGTTCCTGATGTTAAGAAATGATGAAGACATGATTTATTGGATGAGTTATATTTAACATGCGACTAGTTAATTCATTCACAACAAGTTCTCTATGATATCATTTTTTGTGTTTACAACACTTTTGGTTTTAATGAATGTATCTCATAACATGAGTATTTCTTTTGGAATAAAGAATAATGTATGTTTCAAATAATGTTTTATGATAATTTGAGTTATTACCATAATTTAAAAGGATACATGATGAAGTTATTCACATGTTTGGAATGTGAAGATTAAAAGATAATTCATGTTGATTAAAGGATAATAATAAGTTATCTTAGGATGTTCAGTGAGTTTCATTCAGAAGTGATGAGATCATAATCAGCTAAAAAAGATAATCATTTATAAAATGTTTTATAATTATCATTCGATAATATTTTAGAGGGTAATGTATTACATATCTATATTTTCTATCATGTACGATGAGATGAAGTATAAATAGTTTAATGCATAATCAAAACAAAAATATTATATATATGGAAACATATGTTAAATTATATTCTTATAGAGTCAAAGATCCCATAACTATAGAAAATATGGTTTTGAAACAAATAATTTTTCCTCTTAAAATAATTTTTGATGATATAAATGACCTTTTCACACTAATGGATTATGTTCAATAACTTTCATCTAAACATGTTTTTTATGACTCTCCATCATAACATGATGGTTGGATTTTTCTTCTATATCCATGTTTTTATTTCATCATATGTTCTCCTACTAGGGGACAATGATTCAGGACCATTATTCTTTCCTTTCTCCTGTATTATAAAAATAAGATATTGACCCTTTTTATGATGTGGGTCATTCAAAAATATTTTATTTTTAATCCCAAGATTACTGAGGTCATGTTTAAACTATGATGACGTAATTTAATTACGGTGAGGGAATTTGAAACACCAAGACATTAAAATATTTTACTTGTATATTAAATATAATATGGTAATTGTAATTATTTATATAACATGTATAAATTATGCAACGTACCATAATGAATTATCTTTCGTTACACAAATGAATGTGATTTTACATATTTTAGAAGTGAGCCTATTATAAAACAAAATTATGACAGTTTATGATTTTTAGTTTTAAAATTTAAAATTAATTTTGAACTCATAATTTTTAAATTTTTTGGTGGGAAATTTCTTTTATTTTTCTAATAAACACTATTTTTCTGATGAATAGAGAAAAATCCTACATTTTTGTTAAAAATAACCTTTCCATTTAAATTATTATTCCTTGTAAATTATATTTTATATTTGTTTTAGATTCACATTAGATCATTTATAAATCAATTAATATAATTATTTTCGTTATAATTAATTTTAGATTCAAATATAATATAAAATCATCACAAATGTTTGAACATCTCAGTACAATAAAAACCGTTATTTCACCATGTCCGCAAGATTAGCGTTAATCACAATTATCCTATTTTTGTGATTTGAGTTTTGAAAATACAATATCAATATTTGTAATTAGTATGATATTATTGTTCTAATATGATCATCTTAATTTTTTGAACAAAATCATTAGTGAATTTGATTAAGATCAAGTGCGTTGATTAAGGTATGATAAAGATTAATAAGGGACTAAAACAAAATATTAAGGTCAAAAATGACATTGAAACTTGTCCAAAAGAAATTTTATACCATTAATTTTTCCATGTCACCACTTAGTTCTAAATATATGTTTATCAAGATATTATTATATTAAGGTTACCCATATATATGGTAAAGTAAGGAAAATGAAAAAATAATAACTATCCTTACCTTTATATTATATACAATTTTGAGATTTTTAAAAACCATGATATTTTCATTTATATATACCCTTTTTAAGATATATATTTTTCTATTATCATAATAATTAATCAATAAAATTTATAGATGATTTAGTTCCTTAAAATGCTTATCAAATCCTTATATGGTGATTATTTAATTAATACCTACCTAAAATAAATGATACTATAAATATTAAAGTGAAGTTAATTTATTGTATTATTACATTTATTTAATTTTTAAGATTAAAATATCATGTTAATAATCTATAAACCTAATATATTTTAATTACAATATTAGATTGATATTTTAAATCTTTTATTAAATAAATAATTTAATAATTGATATGATTGTTATTTTACAATAAACTAATCTTATTAAATTATTTAAAATTAATAGAAATCATATATTATTCATATTTATTTTAATGTATTAATAAATATTAAATATGGTGTATTAATGAAAAAATTAGTCTTTCATAATTATCATATTGACCCATATACTGTAAAAACGGTGTTAACATTGTCTAGGTTCATGTGGTGTTTTAGCAGGTCACATAAACTTTTGTGAAAATTATTTTCCAAAATACAGGTGAATTGTATTTTATAAATTTGATTTAATATTAATAATTTAGTGTCTCTATATTTTTAAGTAAATCTCACTTTAATGTATTTTTAATTGTTTAATTAATTTAATTAGAAAACTAGATGATTAATAATAACCTAAATGATAAAATTTTCTAATCATAGAATTTATGGAACCAAATTATTAAAATGAACCTATTTTTTTAAAAGAGGTTTCCTTGACCACAATTATCCCTTAAAACATTACCTTTCCATTTATGATTATTTTATGTAAGACATACCACCCATTATTATAAACCATTTGGTTTTTACAAAAGTACCACTCCCCCTTCCCAATAAAAGGACACTACCTTTCCTCATTCCTAACACCTCTAAAACCAACTAGGTTTGGATAAGCCTTAACCAAATAGTCTCTCAACATTCATACACTTGAACTAGAGGAATATGTTTGGGAATAATTCTTTCTATAAAATCTTCATGGTATCATCCAAAAGAAGTTATATGATTAAGAGGAGGCTATGGACCACACAACTAAAAGAAAGAATAAGGTATGAAAGTTCATCTCAACATACATACCATTGAGACTTATGTATTTAGGCACCAATTAACACTTATTTTGAGTATATACTTCCCCCTTAAATGTTATAACATTAATCTAACTATTCTCATTATTTTATAATTTTCTTTTACATGAGGATTAATTATGAATTAAATACTTCAATGTGGTATGGGACACATTAGAATCGTTAAATATTATTTTTCATCAAGTCTATTTTAATGTCCACAACCAGTGTTGTTAATTATTCTTCAATTAGGTATTATTGATAATTTTTTATCATCTATTCAACATGGATATTTTTTTAATGGAAAATTGTTTATGAATGTGAGAAATGCTTGGGATTGGTATGACACGAGTGGGGTCTAATTATGGATATCCCCTTGATCTGTAAATAGCCTCATGGGATGAATTATTTGGACAATGAGATGGGTTTTTACCCTATATTTATTAATTCATCAATTGGTTGGTATTTATGGTAATGGTACCATGTACCTAGAAAACATATAGTCCAACAATTAAGAATTACCCTATTATATATTCAGTTGTTATTCATCCACGAGATTTTCTCTCAACATATATATGGATGCGTTTTATATTCATATTCATATATAATTTAACAATGATATATTATTTCGAAATAGTTATGGAAAAATTTAATTCTTTTTCATTGATTAAACTTCATGTTTTCACGTTCTTAACTTAACATATTGATATTTTCGTATCTAGATATTCGAATGAAACATGTTATTGGTTATTCACCTTTCCATGTCAATTTATTCGTGTAATTTTATTATTTATTCTATATTTATTACCCTTAATAATAATTTCAAATCATCCTTATTAATTTTCTTTTCCCATATTATGAGTAAGTGATATTTGAATAATATTTTATGGATTCAGTTTATTTCCGTTATTGTGTAGCATGTTTTATTTTTTCCCAATTTATTATGGATGTCATGTACATAATCTGTATTTTCGATACTTTTAAAATGGATGGTCCTTTAAGATTTGTTTCATTGTAATAATTTCAATGAAATGTAATAATGCCCCGGCTCTGGGATTCTAGGGTTGGGGCGTTGCAACAAAATAATACATATTAAAACATGAGTCTGACATATTGGAATTCCCTTAGATTAAAATTTATAAAACACTTAATGTCATAAATGTGGCACCAAAAGGCCAATAAATTGGCTTATAATGATTTTTTTCCTAAAATATCTCATAAAATACAATTATGACACATACATGGGTTATTTTTTTATATTGTGGTTACTCATAATTATGTAATTATTCTTAACCCTGAAATTTAAAATATTACTAAATTTAGAATTAATATAGAAAAAATAAAAGCATAATATTTACATAATTTGGTCCCTTTAATTACAAATATAAAATTCATTTTTATATATTCAAAATAATTAATTTCTAGTAATATTTCTATAATTAATTATATTAATGGAATGAGAAACTGAGTTTTAATAGTGAAAATGTTCAAAAAATTTAAACATTTTTATATCAAAATTCAATGTGAAATAGATTCCATTGATATAAATTAGAAAAACAGCTAAAAGATAATCAAATTATAAATTAATACTAATTAAAATTATAATTTAACAAAATAATTTATTTCAATGAAAAAAGTCCTTCAAAATTAAAATGTAGTATTTTAAATATTCATCAAAATATGAATGTTTTCATAAAAATAATAATAAAATTATAATTTTTTTATTTCTATTTAAATGAAGAAGTTTATTTTTTTCAAATATAATTTATCAATGTTTCGTAAATTTTATTCAAAATAGGTTATCCATTAATAGGTGGTTAGAAGACCCTTCGAGAGATATAGGGTTTTTTGTACAAAATTGGACTGGTTCATATATTATGCCTATAAAATATGTTGGACGAATAACGAAAATATTTTATTGAATATATAAAATATAAATTTCCTTAATATGATTTATTAATTGAAATTAATATAATTTATTATTAAAATACGATATTGTAGGCTGAAAATTAAAAAATTTCCCTTTTATTCAATAGGTTTAATTTTATTCTAATTAATGTGTAACCATTGAATTTATATTATATTTTTTTAATCCATTAATTTTCATAAGTTTTTTATACTACTAATAACTTGTAATTCAATGACAATTTTATAATGGTAAAATTTAAATTATAATTTTCTTTAAGATTACTTTTGCATGTAATGAAAATTATGAAGAAAATTTAATTAAAAAAATTAGAAAAAAAAAATCATGGTTAATTACATTATCCCGTAATAATAGAATTTTAATCATTGAAATATTTGAATTTGAGATCGATAATGATGGTTTGACAATTCAATATACATTAATTGATATCTTACATCAGAACAAGGGTCGATAAAAAGTCCACTATAAATAATGAAAGGGAAGTATAAAGGTCACCAAAGGAAACAAAACATAATATCCAATTAGGAAAAAGATGACGTGGATGTGAAATATAACAGTAAATTTATGATGGAGTGTGATTGAGAAAATGATTCTGAGAAACTAACAATCACAAAGCTATAATTCTATCATGATCTAAGGGACCATTTCATTCATAAAAATGGTACGAGGATAACATTCTTGATTTCAAGAATATATCCCTAGTGACAAAAAATTTATTTACATCATAAAATGATTTAATAATCAATGATAATTACTTGAGAAATAGATCTTCATCATAAATTCATCTTTCACACCAAAAGATAAAAAAATTACGAAATCTTCTTTTTATCTTAATCGTATTGGGTTCAAAAATATAACTTATAATTCATCTTTCACACAGTTTGAATAAACGAAACTTCTTTACAATAACCAGGACATCACATAGGATAGTGGTAGGTGATTAAACCTTATCACCATTTAGCTGCAAGTTTAAGCCTCATAGGCTTGCATGATGTGACGAGTTGTTTCCCGACATACTGGTAGTCCATTTTCTGAAACTATATTATCATAACACTCAAAACAATGTTGATATATTAAACATTAATGAAATTTTTTAATGTAAAACAATAATATCTATTGTTATAAATAATCCATTCCAACATTTATAGGAATGAAAAATACTTCTATTGAAATTTACAGTCAATAAATTATCTATATTTCCAAAATCAGTCTTCACCAAAAATTCACCAAACAATGTAATGATGCTATTATTATCACATACCCAATATTTTACCACCTTAGAAACCTTAACAAAAATATACATTATTTAAAATCATTATATAAAAAGTATTTTAGTACAATAATAATTTATTTCCATAATTCATAAAACTGTTATATAATTTTTTAAGTACCCCAATGAAATAATTATTCAATCTAGTTATCATTTTTGTTCATTTGTGGAAGGATAAAAAATTAAAATGATCTATTATTTTTTTAGGATTATTCCTTTGACAATTGTGGAATTATCTTGCATAGTTCCCCATATCCTAAATATGTAATCATTTAAGATTAGTAAATTATTTCTTTCACTTACAATAATGATCCTAGTGGCCTTTTTCTATGCACATGAAGTAAACTCCTTTTCCTCGGAATAATATTACAAGTTATATCCTTCAACAATTATCACATGTGGGAAATTCCTTCATTACCTTATTCTAATCATCCATCATTTTTTCATGATCCTGTTATTCTTATACTTCCTTCTATTGGAATAATAATTATAAATTGATTGTCAACATTAGTAGTATATGATATTATTTACTCTTATGACGAGAATGTTTGGGGGACTAGTTCAGAACAAAATATTGGATGATGATGGGAAATGATGGTATCAAACTTATTATTTAGATCACATGAGTTGGTGAAGTTTGAATTCTTCTACTATGTTCCATTTATTGATAACTACATACACTAGATTATAGCATTAATGATAATGCATAATTTATATCTAGTGAAACAATTAACATAAATTAAAAAATTATTCATTTCTAAACATAGAATCCAAAAAATGATTTTTGGGGGGACATATTTCACTCTAAATCCTTCATAATGGTTTTAATGATAATTTGAATTATCCAATAAATATCCCTCATGAGGTTTTAACTGGGTAGGTATGAAGGATTGTTTCTATGTACTACATTAAACAAATTTAGGCCTGACACATCATGTCCGAGTTGTTACCCCTATGTGAATTTGTGCCAGAAACACATCCACTTATAGTATCCTTAGAAGGATGTATTTCTATGAAGAACCACATAATATCTACATTACAAAAATTATAGTATGTTCTTATATGGTTATCCTAAAATTCTATCTTACATTTATGTACCCTAATATCTATTTTCTAAACATAGTTTCTATGGTTTATACAAAACAACCTCATATACCAACTGAAATGACCCCAACTCCAGTAGCCCATAGATGATTCCTTACATTAATAAAATGACACATGATTGGAGGAATCACATCCCAAGGTACTGAATACAATTGTATTCTTGGTGAACTGGATACATACATGAAATCCACAATTTCTTTTGAAATATAAAATAAACAATGAATTTCATTGAGTCTTACAATAGTCCCCCTTTGTGTAACCATGCATATTAGTTATCACATACATCTTGGAATGCTTGGGAATGTTAAAACATAAAAAATGGGTGATCTCAAATGCACTATATGGGTAAGAATACAATGAAATATATAAGTAAATATGGAATAAACAATATATCAATGTTCATAACTTGTACAAATTCCATTTAAATACTCACATGAGTTGGGAAACATAACCATGAATATTCTAACTAATAAAATGATCCCATTGAATAATAATAATGTTGGAATGCATAAATCTTGACATCTAAAAAATCATGATCTATCTGCAAGATTGTTACTATCAAGATCCATCAAAATGATAGATTAAGTCTATAGGTGGAAATCTATCTGATCTATGTTAACATCTATCCTTCATAAAATTTAAAACTGCTTAGAAAACAAATGTGAAGGGTGCATCGACAATTGATTTCGTCTCATGATACCTAATGATGTAAATAGGGACTATTTATGGCATTTAATGTCACCTAATACATATAATGAATTTCTAACAATAAAACAAAAACAAAATGAACATTCATATTGAAAAAATAGCTTATGAAACATTAATACTTCAACCATAAACCCTTAATGGTATCAAAATAACACATGCACTGTCAATGTGATCATAAAACCATCAACAAAATATTGTAAATTTTATTATACGAGATAATCCTTAATTAATTAAATGATTTAATAAATTATTTTGACATAGATAAAGATAATTTTAATGGAAACCATTGAATTTTTTTGACCAAAATAATGGTTCAACATACCAAAGTGTCTCATACTACTTTGAAACATTTTAATCATAATACATATAATGGAATAACATTAAATAATACATAAAATATAATGAGAATAATGAGATTCATGATATTATTTATCAAATGGTAGTATATACAAAATAGATATGGAACGGGTGGTAAAAAATTCATATATCTCATTTAAGTAAATGTGTGACGAGAAAAACCATACCTAACAACCCCTTTTCAATTTTAAATTCCTTAACCACATGTATAATTTATTGAATAATGTTTTTAATTTAAATGAAAACATTATGATTTTTTTGATATCATATATTATATTCTTATTTTATTTTAACACCCATTAATTGTCTTTCATTATTTTCAATATTTCGTTTGTAAATTTCCTTATTTATCTAGTAGGGTTTGACATGTTAATTGTCCTTCCTATTACATATATCACAATTTCATATTCACTATGATGTAAAAAATGTTTTAATAATCATATATATTAATTATATATGTATTTATCAAAACACGTAATATTTTTATATAATAAATAAAATGTACAGTTCATTGAGATTGTAAGAAGTACATACACATTAATACTAATTTTAAATACTATTCATATTAAAAAATGAAAATAAAATTATTTATATGTTTATAATAATTAAATAATAATATTTATGTTATATAAGATATATATTATTATTAAAACAATACTTTATATATTCCATGTATAACTTGAATGAATCATGTAGTTTTGAGGAGGCAGTAGTCTACACTTCCACAACTAATGTTATCATATTTATACAAACTAGAATGAAGAAGGATATGTGTTATAAAATAATTAAATATGAATAAATTAATAATAAATATTATTTATAAAAAATATAAAAATAGTTTCCATCATAATTCACAACAATTAATGGTGTTAAAGGAAAAAAACGAACAATCATCATTTCGTGAGGTGGTAGTTTTCCGTACACTAAAACAATATATTCATTACACATTAGATCGAATTTTGTGAAATTATAAGTAAAAAAATTAATATAAAACCATATTAGTATATTGATGAGTCTTTTGTTGTCATATAATAATGAAATAATATTATTTTATGGGATAGATAAAGGAAATAAAACTAATGAGATCGAGGAAAGATATTGCCTCTTATTTGGGGACCTCCTTTTGGATTACACCAATGAGATTCTATAGATGGATTCATGCAAAAAATTTTGGATTATTGGATGATGATATGGAGTTCTACATCATATATGGGAAGGATTTGGTCAAGAATTAAGGCGCGGTGTTTTGTGAGGAAGTGAGGTAGAATGTTCTGCTTTATAATTGAGGTGGTGGGTACTTTATAAAACTCTAAAATTATTAAATTAATAAAAATTATCCTTCAATTAAAAATGAAAAGTAGTGAGTTATTTCTAAGATAAGATTTGTATTTATTGAAATACCCTAAAATAATAATTTTTATAAATTTTTATTTCACCTCATTACCCTCATCTTTTGGATTAATCCCTTAGTAAAACACTTTAACCCTTACCAGGACAACTTGAGTTTTGACTTTTTACTGTTACTAAAGTTACTATAAAATCCCATTTGAGAAATAAATGGATAATTTATCACATATTTAACATAATACCAATATTTTGGACTAATTTTAAATTTTTCTGTATTTTATATCATTTAATAAAATATTATTTTTTTGAAAATATCATTAGATTTAATTTTGACGATATTCATTACATGACTTCGTATAAATATCATAAAAACATGGTATCCTCTACAAACATTTTCTTATATGTCCCTAATAAGTAAAATCAATCTGTTAAATTAGTGTATTAAATTAATTAACCAAATAAATTTATTTTATGATTGTTAATATTATTTATTTAAATATTCAATTAATTAAACAATTACTCCATCGTTATTATGTCATCATTTAATTTAATTATTTATTTCATTAATTTATAAAAAATTACCATAATTAAGAGAAAATGTTTTTTATATATTTAAACATTATAGTTTAGGTCATCCTCTATATAACCAAAAATAATATTTTTAACACTTATTAAATAAATATTGGGACATATTAGACTTACCATAGATTAAAATACCAAAAAGACATAAATTCATCCAAGTGGCTTCAAAAAAGATATAAAATACTCATAAGGCTTCTTTAGGTAAAAGGTATCTCGTCCAATAAATTTAGTACATGTGTTAGCTTAATTTTATAATATTTTTTCCCATAATTACCTAATTTAAGCTTATATGTTGTAATAAATATCTTACGAAATTTACTATTCATATTGAAAAAAATAAAAGTTTCATATTTATATAATTTTGAAACACTAATTAAAAATATGAAATATATTTTTCAAAATTCAAAATAAAAAAAATTACCATATTAAATCTAAAATTAATCCAATTGATGGAATAAGAAAACAAGCTTTAAAATCAGAAACATTCAAAAGAATGAAATTGTAACCACCCAAACTTTGGTTAATGAAAATCCATATTGATCTAGGTAAATTCCATAGTACGTGAAATGGTCATACAACATATGCACTTGATTTGTTTTAGGATTTTGGATTTTAATATACCATTACATATTTTGGTTGTTTCTAATATAGCCATTGAACAGTGATCACATGATTATTATAAATATGGTATTTAACAATCTAATTTACTCAGAAAAAGGAAGCGATGGCCTCATCCATTATAATTCCTCTATATGAAGCCCATTTGTTGGAGATCCGAAAGGAGTTGGCGTCATTGGGCTTAACTCTTGACCAAGCCCAAGCCGAGCTTCAATAGGTTAAGCGCGAATGGAACTGTCTACGGGAGAAGTAGAAGTTGATAGAGATCACCACGCGTGCAACGTTATCCGAGCCAAACCAAGAGTCTATCACCATCGCACACCTAACCCTTCGGTCTTATGCAAGTGTTTAAAGGGGTTATTTAAAAAGACCCTAGTACTATGTCTAAGAACATTATTTTCTTTTATAATAATGAATATACTTTCATTTTATTATTGTAACCTTGTAAATAGTTTTTAAAGCACAAATTGTATATTTAGTTAATGTTATACTAAGAAATATATTTTGAGGAATTAATGGATTTTATGAATTAAATAATTGTTTAATAAAATATTATTATTATTATTATTAAATTAATTTGTATTAAATATAAGTGATCGTGTAATTTTATAAATGCAATTGTAATTTTTATTAAGGTTTCAAAGCCATTTTTGTCAAAACCCATGAATTTTCGATAAATTTTGGTTTTTATTTTAAAAGTGAAAATGAATATATTAAAAAAATATTTACATAAAAAGAATATTATTTCGGGAATCTGAACGTCGAAATTATCCAACGTTAAATTTTTCATAATTTTATGAGACAGTCAATATTTTGGGTAAAATTTAAATACTATTTAAATATATAATATGTTTTATCTCAATATAATGACCCAATAGTGATGTAATAAAATAATATAATCCTTATTTTCGTCCAATATATGTTATAACACTAAAATAATGTAATTTTGGGTTTTTTTGACTTATTTTAGAAAGCATTAATGAACCCTTCAAGACATATTAAACATCTTTTCTTTTTAAATTGTTTCCCTTGGGAGTGTGGCTCATCTCCACATAAGTTGCCTCATTATTTTAATAAGTTAGGACATTGGCCTTATAATTTTTTTCCACTTTCCATTTCCGAAAACCATGGGAAAAAACAATGGGATGGTTTGCAGTTTGGATTAGTTTAATGTGAGCGTCCAAAACCTAAATAATTAATTATTCCCTCATCATTCCTATGTAAACCCACCCAAGCTCCCACATCCTCCTCACTCAAAGCCATTGGAGTTCATCCAACCTCATCCCTACTCTTTCTATAATCCTCCCAATGTTCCCCAAGCTTCCAAGAAGCCTCTCTCAAGCCTCTCTCAATCCTTTGGAAGCAAATTTCCAAGTAAAGGTTTTTTCTATCTCCTTTTTGTCCAATTTTATTTATGTTGTTATTACTATTTAATTTAAGGTATAAATTTTTGGGTATGCTTTCAATCCTCCCATATACGTCCCTTTTTATGTTTGAATGATAGTATACCCCTTTCTCTCCCATTAAATTCCCCCCATGTACACCTGTTACTATGCCAAAATTCTAAAAGGAATTTTCCTCTCCTCATTTAGATTCAATCTATTCTTTTGTATCATTAATATAAATTACATTACATTGGTTGTAAATGTATCTAAATTACCCGTACTCTCCATGTCATTTAGATATGGTGCGAAACCCATTTATCTCTCATAAACCATTTTTATGAGTTTTTATGTCATGATGTTATGATTCCGATATTGCACCGCATTTTTTCAAGACAAAGTCATTATGTTATGAATACCATGTCCATTTCTCTATCAAGGGTATTCCCCATTATGCACATTTTGGTATTGTTTATAGCATTTCATGTATGAATTCCACATTCTTTTATCATAGAATATATAATTATTTTGAATGATTCAATTTTTTATGATCCATGTCACAAATTTATGCATTTAATGAAATGAATAAGAAGGGTACGCCCTGATAGCGTGCCAATTAATTGGGATAAGTATAGTATCATGATACGTTATGTGCAATGGGTATTTACTCATGCTAATACAATTGAAACAAGGGTTTACTCATACTTCATGTGAAATGAGGGTTTACTCATGCTCTATGTCCAATGAGCCTTGGTTCATACTAATTTCATGTTAAGTGTTGTTGCCACATTTCCATGTTATGATTATCATTCTTTATCATGACTTTATTTTTATTCTTACCTTGTGCTCTATTGATATTCCTATTGTCTAAAATGTATTTTATTTATCTTGTTATTCAATGTTTATTCCCTTACTACGCTTTATAGCTCACCCTTTTCATATGCATGCCCTCAAGTTATCCCATACAATACTAAGTATGAGGGAATGTAGTGTTCATGTAAAGGAAGTCATAAATAAGGATATTTTATTTCATGTTTAAAGTTGTTGTGATATTATTCTAATCCCCAAAGACACTAATCCTGTCGATCTTCTATATTTGAATCATGTGATGTTTATGTAATAAATCATGTTTAAGTTTATAATAAAAAAGAAGCGATGTCATAGTTTCTATCAGAGGATAGGTTTAGTTATTTTTGGGATTATGATTAGAAAACCCTAGGGAAGCCTTAGAGACAAGACAAATAAAAACATCCCTTTGTTTTGGTGAGTATTTTGTAAGTGGTTTATTGAGAAAATACATCCATGTCTAGATACAATCAAGTAGAGGCAGCTCTGGCATAGATGTATCATAGGGGTAAAACTGAAAAACCGCATTGAGCTAGACTCAAATGATAATTGGTGCATGACAATGAGCCTTGCTTTACTCTTGGTCACTAAACTCCCAAGGGATATGCTTTGGTAGATTCACAATCTCAGTACAAACTGTTATTGAGGGATTAAAAAAATCCCATAAGAATATATGTTATGAAATAGATTAAGGATAACCTAGATCACAAGATAGGATATACTTATTCTTTATAAGTTTATACATTTATGTTCAAAGTTGATTTTTTCTAAGTACTCAAGACCTCTAATTATAATCCCTTTTTCTTAGAAAATGGCAGGAAGTATAAGGACACGTTCCAACAACCAATGTGATAGGAAATTTGAAGATTGCCTTAATGATATTCCTAATCTGATTGGAGCAGGTGCCCAAAATATCATTATCATAAATGCGTAGATAACACGAGTTATAAATAATAACATGAATGAGGAAGATCTCCTTCCTCCTCCATGTAATGAGCAAGTTGTCATATAATCCTTCATGCGGCAAAGGCATCCCATGTTTAGCAGATCTTCTGATCCCCTCATTGCGGAACAATGTATTAACTCCATTGA
This sequence comes from Viscum album, assembly GCA_963277665.1. NCBI lineage: Eukaryota > Viridiplantae > Streptophyta > Magnoliopsida > Santalales > Viscaceae > Viscum > Viscum album. The sequence continues at coordinate 560,213,553 of OY728142.1, forward strand.
GAATATATTTTCCATCCTCAAGTGCTCTGAAGAGGAAACAGTTGTATTGGAGGTCTATCATTTTGATGGGGAAGTTGATCAGTGGTGGACATTGGTCATGAATACAAAGTCCCTAGATCAAATTGATGCAATGAATTGGGAGGAATTCATGAGGATGTTTTTCAACAAATATTTTCCTCCAACCCACCTTTTCATGTTGGAAAGAGAGTTTCTCGGACTTAAGAAGAAGGAAGATGAGTCCATTAGGGCGTATGAAGTAAACATTACAAGGTTTGCAGGGTACGTCTATGGCTTTGACATGAACACCAAGAGCAAGGTTGATCTCTTCTTTAGAGGACTAAATCTGAGTCAACAAAAAGCATTGGAAATTCGAGACTTCGACAGTTATGATGATATTGTTTGTTGTGCCCTCATGGTTGAAATGGAGATTGGAAACTCTTAGTGGTCTCGTGGACCCAGTGACAAGAATCAGAAAATAGAGAACAACATGGGTGGTTCATCAAACAAATCCCATTATAGAAAAAATGCTAACTTTTCCCTTGCAAAAATTGTGGGAAAACATCCTAGTAACTGTCTCAAGGGAACCAATAATTTCTTCAAATGAAGAAATTTTGGTCATCTGTCCAAGAATTTCTAAAGGGATTTGAAAAATCCAAATAATTTTGAATAAGAAAGGAAGTTTCAGGTCAACACTCAGACTAAAGTGCAGTGATTCAACTACAGGGACCTTGAGCATTTTGAAAACAGTTTCCCAAAGCTGAGGGTTATCGGAGGCAACCAACCACAACCTCCAATGAAACAAGGAAGGGCTTGTGTTATCACTACTGCTGACGTGGATCCATAAAACGATGTGGTGATAGGTAGTCGTGTAATTCATTCAAGAATAGTGAACGTACTTTTTGATTCAGGTTTTACGAATTCTTTTATATCACTAATGTTTAGTAGAACAATCCCATCATCACCACAAATCATCGAAGTGAAGATGTTGGTGAGTACGAAAAATGGGGAAATTATTTCATCCCATTAATATAACTCCTCCGCTATCATAATCTGTGGATTGAACTTCCCAAAGAACCTCTTCATACTTCTAATGGTGGAATTTTATTCAATTCTTGGCATGGATTGGATTTCCTTATATAAGGCCAAAATAAATTTTCGGGAGAGGGAGATCACTCTCCATGTGGAGAATCAACCCCCAATTCATTACAAGTGAAAGGAGGAAGATGAATATTCTTTAGCTCCATCATCTCAAGTGTGGATATTAATGCCCTATGAGCATGCGTATCTGGCTCAGATGATTGAGTCTAAGGAGGAAACCATCCTAGAGGACATTCCTATTGTGAGGGAATTCGCTGAAGTGTTTCCTGAGGAATTGCATGGTCTTCCTCCTAGAAGAGATGTTGAATTCTCAATTGATCTTATACCAGGGGTGTTGCCAATATCGAAGACTCTATATAGAATGGCTGTTGTGGAGCATGAGGAGCGGATTAAAAAACTATTGGAGAATCTAGATAAAGGGTTTATACACCCAAGTACTTCTCCATGCGGTACACCAGTCCTCTTCGTCAAGAATAAGGATGGGTCAATGCACCTTTGCATCGATTATCGTGAGCTCAACAAAATAACAATAAAGAACAAGTATCCTCACCCAAAAATTAATGACTAGTTCAATTAGCTGTGTGGAGAAAAATACTTCTCCAAGGTGGATTTGTGGTTAGGATATTATCAAGTAAGGTTAATGAAAAAAGATATCCCTGAGACTACTTTTCGTACAAGATACGGGCACTATGAGTTCAACTTAATGCCTTTCGGACTCATTAATTCTTGAGTAATCTTCATGGACTTGATGAATAGTGTCTTTATAGATTACCTCGACAAATTTTTGGTAGTCATTATAGATGATATTCTGAAATTCTCCAAAACCAAGGAGGATCATGAGGAGCATCTAAGAACTATACTAGAGACCTTGAAAAAGGAGAAGCTCTATGAAAAGTACAAAAAGTGTGAGTTCTAGTTTAAGGAGGTCTCATTTTTGGGCCATATCATCACAAGTAATGGGATATTTGTGGATCCATCAAAGGCAGCTGCAATAGAGGGACGGACGAGGCCAACATCGGTAACAGATATCCATAGATTCTTGTGGTTAGCTGGATATTATCGACGATTTGTGAAAAAACTTCTCATGATTGTCCAACCCTCTTACCAAGCTATCTAGGAAGACAGTAAAGTTTTCTTGTAGTGATGAATGTGAAGAAAGATTCAAGGAGTTAAAAATGAGGCTTATCACTGCACCTGTGCTCACATTACCCACAAGTGGAGAACATTTTGTGGTATTTAGTGACTCTTCAAAGAAGGGCCTGAGATGTTTGTTAATGAAAAATGAAAATGTCATTGCCTATGCTTCAAGGAAATTGAATGATCATGAACAGAACTATCCAACACATGACATCGAGTTGGCTGTAATGATCTTCTCTTTGAAAATCTGGTGGCATTATATCTTTAGGGAGAAGTGTGAAATATATATGCACCACAAAAGCCTCAAGTATATATTTACACAGAAAGAGTTGAACATGGACCAACAAAGATGGTTAGAGCTGATCATAGACTATGAATTCTCAATCAACTACCTCTCCGGAGAGAAAAACAAGGTGGTGGATGCTCTAAGTAGAAAGGATCCTGCATGTTAATCAATGATGAAAATTGAAAAGGATCTGATCATCTATGAATTTAAAAGGATGGACATGGGAATCATTACGGGAGGAACATTATATATCCTTCATCAAATGATTGCCCAACCATCCCTCTTGTAGAGAATAAAGGATTATCAAAGAAAAGATGTGGAAATTTAGAAAAGGGTGGGAGCTGTTTGAAATGGGAAATCCATTGATTTCAATGTTTCTGAGGAAGGAATTGTAAGATTTGGGATGTGATTATGTGTACCATACAATCTAGAGTTAATTAAGGAGCTATTGAATGTTGCACATAGCACAGATTTTTATATCCACCCAGGGAGCACAAAGATGTATTGAGATCTCTGAGAAAGCTTTTGGTTGGACAATATGAAATGAGAGATTACCGAATATACATCAAAGTGTCAGGTGTGTTAGCAAGTGAAGGTAGAGAGGAAGAAGCCTAAGGGGATGATTTAACCGTTGACCATACTAGAATGGAATTGGGAGAACATCACCATGGAATTTGTCATTGGACTTTCGAAGATATCCAAGGAAACAATGCAATATGGGTTGCTGTGGATCATCTTACAAAATCTACACACTTCATTGCTATTCGGGAGGATTTATCATTGGGTCATCTGGAACGGATATATATCATGGAAATGGTAAACATGAATGAAGTACCACTATCTATCGTATCCGATCGGGATCCACGATTCACCTATATGTTTTGAAAGAGTCTTAAACATGCTCTGAGTACTGAACTGAACTTCAGTATGACATATCATCCTCAAACTGATGGCCAACTTGAGAGGACCATCTAAACACTTGAGGACATGTTGAGAGCATTCTCAATGGGAAACAAAGGAGAATGTTATCAATATATTCCTCTAGTTGAGTTCTAATATAACAACATTTTCCACTCGAGCATCCAAATGGCACCATAAAAACCCCTTTATGGGAAAAGGTGTAGAACACCGGCGTGTTGGGATGAGGTCGGTGAGCGTAAGTTGCTTGGAGAAGAAATAGATGAAGAAATGGTGGAGAAGGTGAAAACCATTCAGCAACATATCAAGGAATTCTATAGTCGAAAAAATAGTAATACAGATAACCGTCGATGAGACCTTGAGTTTAAAGTTCAATACATGGTATTTCTATTCATATCTCTGTGGAAAAAGTTCATGAGGTTTGGAAAGAAATGGAAGTTAAGTCCAAATTACATCGACCCCTTCGATATTCAGTATCATGTTGGGGTTGTTTCCTATCTACTTGCACTTCCACCTACCATGGAAAATGTACATGATGTATTTCATTTATCCCTCTTAATAAAGTACAGACCAGACCCTTCACATGTACTCTCTTCTGAGGTGGTACATTTAGAGGATGATCTTTCTTATGAGGAGCAGCCAGTGATGATCATGGATCGTAGAGACAAATTTCTACATAACAATACTACTCATCTGGTCAACGTACATTGGAAAAACCATAAGTACGAAGAAGCAACATGGGAACTGGAGGAAGTAACGATGGAAAAGTAACCGCATCAGTTTTTGGACTAGAATGTATAATGAAATTTCGACAGCGAAATTTCTTAAGGGGGGAAGATTGTAACACCCCACACTTTGGTTAATGAAAATCCCTCTTGATCTAATTAAATGCCTTAGTATGTCAAATATTCATACAACATATTCACTTATTGTGTATTATATTATTGGATTTTAAAATACTATTAAGAATTTTTATTATTGCTAAAATAGAAATTGAACAGTGATCACTTAATTATTATAAATATGAGCTTTAACAATCTAATTTACTCAGACAAAGGAAGTGATGGCCTCATCGAGTAGAATTTCTCTATATGAAGCCCATTTGTTGGAGCTCTCAAAGGATGTGGAATAATTGGGCTTTTCTCATGACCCATCCCAAGCCAATCTTCAATAGGTTAAGCTTGAACGGAACCATCTACGGGAGAAGTAGAAGTTGATAGAGATCACCATGCTTGCAATTTTATCTTAACCACCCTAAGAGTATGTTAGAATCACGCACCTCATCCTTCGGTCATATGCAGGTGTTTTAAGGGGTTATTTAACAAGACCATAGTACTATGTCTATGTACATTAATATTTTATATAATAATGAATATACATTCATTTTATTATTTTTACCTTGTAAATATTTTTTAAAGCACAAATAATATTTTTAGTTAATGTTCTACTAATAAATCTATTTTGATGAATTAATGGATATTTTGAATTAAATAATTGTTTTTTAAATTATTATTATTATTATTAAATTAATTTATACTAAATATAATTTTATTTCATTTTTTGAATGCACTTTTAATTTTAATTATTGTTTGAAAGCCTTTTTGGTCAAAACCCATGAATTTTAGATAAATGTTGGTTTTTATTATAAAAGTGAAAATGAACATATTTTGAAAATTATTTAGATAAAATGAATATTATTTCATAAATTAGGATGTTGAAATTATCCAACGGTGAATTTTTCATAATTTTCTGAGACAGTCAAATTTTTGTGTAAAAACTAAATACCGTTTAAATATATATTATGTTTTATGACATCATAATGACCCAATAGTGATTTAATAGAATACTATATTCCTTATGATCGGCATATATATGTTCTTCCATTAAAATAATGTGAATTTGGGTTTGTTTGACATATTTTACAAAGAATTAATGGACCCTTGAAGGCTTATTAAACATCTGGTCTTTTTAAATTGTTTTCCTTGGGAGTGTGACTCACCTCCACACAAAAAACACCATTATTTTATAAACATAGGACTTTGGCCTTATAAATTTTTTTACACTTTTATTTCCCAAAAAACATGGACAAGAACCATAGAATGATTTTTGGTTTGGATTATTATAATGTGAGGGTCCCAAACCTAAATAATTAAGAATTCCCCCACCTTTCTTATATAAACCCTCCCAGGCTCCCACTTCCTCCTCACTCAAAGCCTTTGGAGTTCATTAAACCTCTACCATCCCCTCTCTAAAATCCTCCCAAGGTTCCCCAATCTTCCATGAACCTTCTCTCAAGACTTTCTTAAGCCTTTGGAACCATACTTCCAAGTAAGGGTTTTTTTCCTTTCTCATTTTTGTCCAATTTTCTTTAAGTTGGTTTCCCTTTTAACTTCAATTATAAATTTTGGGATATTTATTTTCACCACCCCTATAATACCCAGTATATGTTTGAATTATGGGATACCCATTTCTCTCTTATTAAGTGCCTCCCATGTACACCGGTTACTATGCCGAAATTCTGAAAGGAATTTCCCTCTCCTCATTTACATTCAAGATATGATTTTGTATCATGAATCTAAATTCCATTACATTTTTTGGACATGTATCTAAATGAACCCTTACTGTCCATGTGATGTAAATATTATGAGACACCCATTTCTCTCTCGTAAATCGTTTTTATTAGTTCTTATGTCACGTTGTTATGCTGTCGAAATTACACCGCGTTTTTCCTAGCCAATGTAATTTTGAAGTGAATACTATGTCCATTTCTCTATCAAGTGTATTCACCTATATGAAAATTTAAGTATTTTTTAAAGAGTTTCAAGTAATTATCCCATATTCTTTATTTGTGGAATAAATAATTATGTTGAATTATTGAATGTTTTATGATCCATGTGGCACACTTAACCATGAAATTAAATGTTTAAGAATGGTGCGCCCTGATAGCGCTTTAATGCATGGGGTAACGTATAGTATCATGATACGTTATGTGAAATGGGATTTTAATCATTCTAATACATGTTAAACTAGGTTTTACTCATTCTTCAAGTGCAATGAGGGTTTACTCATGCTCTATGTGCAATGATCCTTGGCTCATACTAATTCCATGTTAAGTGTTGTTGCTAAATTTTCATGTTATGATTATCTTTCTTTATCATTTCCTTGAGATTATGCCTCCCTTGTGCTATATTGAGATTCATATCTTCTAACATTTATTTTATTTCTCATGTTATTCCATGTTTATTCCCTTACTATGATTTATAGCTCACCCTTTTCTTATGCATGTCCTCAGGTTATCCCATGCAATGCAAAGTATGAGGGTATGTAGTGGTCATGTAAAGGATGTTTTAAATAAGTATGTTGTATTACATGTTTTAAGTTGTTATGTAATGATCCTAAGACCCAAAGGCATAAATCTCTCGATCGTCTATGTTTTACGACGTGATTTTTATGGAATAAATCATGTTTATGTTTGTAATAAAAAAACAGAGTTATCATATAAATGTTTTTGTATAAGAATTAAATGTAAAATTTATTCCAATGAAATAAATTGGATTTACTTACAGAAAATATATAATTATACTTTATTTCCAATCATTAAAATAATTTAATATTATAAATTATATCAATGGAAAATGTTTTTTAATTAAAATGTAGTATTTTCACAATACATCAAAACATGCAACTTATCATAAAAATAAAAAAATTAATGAATGTAAATTTTAATCTTACACATTTAAAGAGGATATTTTTTACTTCAAATAAAATATAGTTATGTTTCAAAAATTTGATTAAATATATGTTTTTTTATTAAAAGGTGGTAAAACCACAATTAAATAAATATTGATTTTTAAACCTAAAATTGGGTTTCATCATATATTATTCCTATAAAATATATTTAATAAAGATGAAAATATTTTATTGAATATAATATATATATATATCATTAATAAAAATTACCAATTTCAATTACTTAATTTTATTATGAAAAAACACCTTTAAAATCATAAAATGAAAAACTATTCCCCTTATATTTAGATTTTTTATCATTTGTGTTTCAAATTTATTGGTAACCAATGAATTAATATTATATATTTAAAAACAATATATTTTCATTAGATATTTAATAATATTTATAACTTTTAATTTAATGGCTACGTTATAATGGTATTTTTTAAATAAAAATATGTAGTCATTTTCTTAATATCAATATTTCAAGAAACATAAGCTATCATGGAAATTTAATTTTAAAAAAAGTGAAAAATTATAAATTATCATGGGGTGTTACAAAAATATTGAGATATATGATATCATTTCTATGACATGAAGGATTTTATAATAGATTTATAAATTATTTTCAACAGATAGATTTTACCGTATCTAAATTTCACCAAAAGGAGTTACATATTTTATATAAATGTTGGTAACAAGTCATCGAGGATATAAAACCGAACATGGAATCCCAACCCATTTTTTATAAACCCAAATAGAACTTTTCCTTTTAATTGGTTATTGATGAAACAAATTTTTTTCCTTGGGTAGTTGAGAGTAAACTGTTGGAATAAACATACTTTGTTATAGCTTAGGAATCTAAAACATTAACTATTGTTAAATATTACCACAAAACATCTTATAAAGAGTAATTGGGTATTTTTTTTATAAGATTTTTCATATTACCCACCTATGTTGACTCTCTTAGAGATATGCTTAAGATATTTCACATTTTAGTTGCCTATAATTATGAAGGATTTAGATGTAATGATTTCTACATGGTGCATGAAGTTTATGGTTGTATTATTTATAATGCATAAATTTATGTTATGGGAAATTACATTTTTGTAATTATATATTATGAGCTAATCAAGTTCATTCCATTATTTAGAAATGGAACCTGAATGGAAGAATGGAATCAATTCACCTAACAAATGTAGAGGCTTCCCTACAGAGATATTCAATAAATCTTGTTCTAGAACTGAGCAATCTGTGGATATAATAGGGAAGCATAGTCAGGTAATGATATAAAACCATCCCCAAATGGAGAAACATATTCCATATAGATAATATCTTATGATAAATCAATTTATGTGACATAATCCCCCTATTTTAGTGCGACTACGTATACAATTGTAGAAGAACAAAATATTAAGTCTCTGGAGATGATATATACTTCCTTGGAATGTAGTGAATAGGAAAAGGTCACACATGTGTTCTACTGTCTTCAGGGTGAAACAAATAAGTGTTAGAAATTAATCCAAAAATTCAAGAGAGGAAAAATAAATTGAACTCAGGGAATGGATTAATTTTATAGAGGAATTATTTTATAAATACTTCCCTCAAAATAAAAAACTTGAAATTGAGGGAAATTTCCTTAGATAAAATAAGAAGGATGTAAAAAGTGTTGCAAATTATGAATCTAAATTTTCATGGATTGAAAGTTATTCTATATACTACATACGTAGTATGAATTTCAATATAATAAATTCATTGAAGGACTTAATCCAAATCATATAAAGGCAATGGTGTCTGAAACATTGTCTTCATATTATGTGATATTTTTATGGGCCATTTATTCGGAGAAGGACTTATAAAGTTCTTATGTATTAATGCTAAAAAAGAATAAGAATTGTTCTTCTGAACACCTTGAAAAAGGGAATGAGTCAATGAAGGTGAATAGATAGAATGATTTTCCAACTAGTGATATCTATGGAAGGAATCACCCTGGTAAAATTCTGAAAGAATTGAGAGTAAATTATTTGTGTGGAGAAAAAGGCTACCAGGAAAAAAATGAAATGGGAAGAATAAAAAGGATATTATTCAGTGTTTCAAATTCAAGCAGATGGGTCACTATGAAAAGGAATTCCCCAAACATCAATGGAACAAAGCTCTTAAAAGCTAATGGATCAATGTCAAGCATATGTGACTCACACAATCAAATTGGAATGATTTATGTTCATCTATATTTGGATCTAAGAAATATATTTTTAAATGTATTTTATTTATGTTTATCTAATATTTTTATGTATTAAAATTGTTTGGATTACACTGAAATACATTTTCTATAAGGATTTGTGACCATACGTGGAATGGTACTAGGAAAATTTATTGACTAGAATATTAGATTTTCTGAAGAAAAAAAATGATTGAGGGAACAAGAACCATAAATTTGTTCCTGATTTTATGAAAATGATGTAGAAATGATTTACTGGATGAGTTCTAATTAACATGGGACCGGTTAATGCATTGACAGAAAGTATTTTAGGATATCATTGTTAGTGTTTACAACCCTTTTGGTTTTAAGGAATATATCTCATAACATGTGTATTTATTTTTGAATAAGGAATAATTTATGTTTCAAATAAGGTTTTATAGTAATTTTAGTTATTACCATAATTCAAAAAGATACATGATGAAGTTATTCACATGTATAGAATGTGAAAATTAAAATCCAATCCATGTTGATTAAAGGCTAATGATAAGTTATTTTAGGATGTTCAGTGAGTTTAATTAAGAAGTGATGAGATCATAATCAACTAAAAATATAATCATTAATAAAATGGTTTATAATTATCATTTGATAAGATTTTGGAGGGTAATTTGTTACTTAACTATATTTTGTATCATGTTCTTTGAGATGAAGTATAATAGTTCAATGCAAAATCAAAAGAAAAAAGATTGTATTTATAGAAACATATTTTAACTAATATAATTATAGAGTTAAAGAATTCCATAACTATAGAAAATATTGTTTTGAAACAAATACTTTTTCCTCTTAAAATCATTTTTGATGATATCAATGACCTTTTCACACATATGGATTATTTTCATTAACATTCATCTGAACATGTTCTCTAAGACTCTCCATTAGAACATGATGGTTGGATTTTTCTTTCATATCCATGTTTCCATTTTCATCTTATTATATTCTTCTAGGGGCATTTAAACATGACCTTTGTGCTTTAATTTCTCCTGTATTATGAAAATATAATATTGACCGTGTTTATGATGCGAGTGATTCAAAAATAATTTATTTTCAATCCCAAGATTACTGAGGTCATGTTTAAATTGTGATGACGTAATTTAATTAAGGTGGGGGAATGTGATACCCCAAGACATTAAAATATTTTTTTGTATATTAAATATAATTTGGTAATTGGAATGATTTATATATGATATAAAATTTACAAAACGTACCACAATGAATTAGGTTGCGTTACAAAAAAAGAATGATTTTTCTATCTTTTAATAGTGAGTCTATTTTAAAACTAAACGCTGAAACCTTAATTAATTTTATTTTTAAAATTAATAATAATTTCTGAATTCAGAATGTGAAACATTTCTTTTGGTTAAATTAAATTATTTTTTTGATAAACATTATTTTTCTAATGAATAGTGAAAAATCCTACATTTTAGTTAAAAATAGCATTTCCATTTAAATAATTATTTATGGAAAATTATATTTTACATTTGTTTTAGATTTACATTAGATAAATTATAAATCAGTTTATATAATTAATTTAATTATAATTATTTGTAGATTCAAATTTATATAAAAATATTAACAATCTTTTGAACATGATAGTACTATAAAAACCGTTATTTCGCCATGCCCATAAGATTAGCGCTAATCATAATATTCCTATTTATGTGATTTCAATTTTAAAAATACAACATACATATATGTAATTAGTATGATATTATTGATCTAATATGATCATCTTAATTTTTTGAATAAAATTATTAGTGAAAGTGATTAAGATCCATTACATAGATTACGATATGATTATGATTTATAAGAGACTAAAACAAAATATAAAGGTCCAAAATGACATAGACACTTGTCCAAATGAAATTTAATACAAATAACTTTTCCATGTCACCACTTGGTTATAAATATATGTTTATTAGGATATTATTAAATTAACTTTCCTTATTTAGAAGGTTGTGTAAGAAAAATGACAAAAAAAGATATTTTCATTACCTTTAAAATTTATAAAATTTTGTGATTTGTAAAAAACATAATATTTTCATTTATACATACCCTTTTTTAAGATATATATATTTTTTATCATAATAATATTTCAATAAAATTTATAGATGATTTAGTTCCTCAAAATATTTATTAAATTCCAATATAGTGATTATTTAATTAATAGCTACCTAAAATTAATGATACTATAAATAATAAAAGTGATGTTAATTTATTGTATTATTTCCTTTATTTATTTTTGAATATTAAAATGAAATGTTAAAAATCTATAAACTTAATATATTTGAATTACAATATTAGATTGATATTTTAAAATTGACATTAATAAAATAATTTCAAAATTGACATGACTGTTATTTTACAATATACTAATCTTATTAAATGATTTAAAATTAATAAAAATTATTTATTCTACAATGTGATTTTAATGTATTAATAAATATAAAATAGGGTCTATTAATAAAACAATTATTCTTTCATAGTTATCATATTGACCCATATATTGTCAAAAAGTTGTTAAAAAAGTCTGGGTTCAAGTGGCGTCTTAGCGTGTCACATAAACTTTTGTTAAAATTCATTACCAAAATACAGGGGAAATTTATTTTATAAATTAGATATGATATTAATAATTCAGTGGATCTAGATTTCCAAATAAAAATCACTTTTAAGTATTCTTAATGGTTTAATTAATTTTATTAGAAAACTAAACGATTTATAATAACCATAATGATAAAATTTGCTAATCGTAGAATTTAAGGAAAAAAATTATTAAAATGAACCTAATTTTTGTAGATGAGGTTTTATTATCCATGTTTATCTCTTACACCATTATATTTCCAATTAGGATTATCTTAAGGTAAGACATACCACCCATTATTAAATACAACTTGGTTTTTACAAATGTGCCGCCACCCCCCTTCCCAATAAAAGGACACCACCTTTCCCCATTACTAACACCACTATAACCTACTATGTTTTGATAATCCCTAACCAAATAGTCTATCAACATTATTACCCTCGAACTATAATAATATTCTTGGGAATAATGCTTTATATGAAATCTTCTTGGTATAATCCAAAACAAGTTACCTGATTAAGAGGAGGCAAAGGGCCACACAACCAAAAGAAAGGATAAGGTAAATGATTTCATCTCAACATACATACCATTGAGACTTGTGTTTTTAGGCTCTAATTCACTCTTATTTTGTGTATATAATTCCCCATTACATGTTATACCATGAATCTACTTATTCTCATTAGGTTATAAGTTTAATTTATATCATGAAGAATTATGAATTAAATGTTTCAATGTGGAATGAGACACATTGGAATAGTTATATATTATTTTTCATCATGTCTATTTTAGTGTCAACATCCTATGTTTTTAATTATCCTTCTATTAGGTATTATTTATAATTATGTATCTTCTATTCAACATGGATATATTGTTTATGGAAAATTGTTTATGAATCTGATAAATTCTTTGGTTGGTACAACACGAGTGGGGTGAGATTATAGATATCCCCTCGATCCATTAATAGACTCATGAGATGAATATTTTGAACAATGATATGGGTTTTTACCCTACATTTTTTATACCTTCCAGTGAATGGTATTTATGGTAATGGTACCATGTACCTAGGATACTTGGAGTCCAATAATCAAGAATTAACCTATTTTATATTCAGATTTTATTCATCCACGAGATTTTCCATCGACATATCTATGGATTCATTTCATATTCATTATTCATATATTATTCATCCAAGATATATTATGATGACATATTTATGGATAAATTTAATTTTTTTTCATTGATTAAACGTCATGTTTTTATGTTTCCTAAAATAACATATTGATATTTCCTTATCTAGATATTTGAATGGAATGTGTTTTTTGTTATTCACCTTTTCATGTTTATTTATTCATATAAATTTATTATTTCATCCATATTTCTTACCCTTAATAATCATTTCAAATCATCCTTATTATTTTTACTTTCCCATGTTATGAGTAATAGTTATTTGAATAATCATTTATGGATTCATTTTATTTCAGCTATTGTGTAGCATGTTTTATTTTTCCCAAAATTTATTATGGATATCATGTACATAATCTGTATTTCCAATATTTCTAAAATGGATGGTGCTTCAGGATTTGATTCATTGAACTAATTTCAATGAAATATAATAATGCCTTGGATCTGAGCTTCTAGGGTTAGGGTGTTGCAAAAAAATAATACATATTAAAACAAGATTAAAGAATATTGGCCTTCACTTAGATTATAATTTATAAAAAACTTATTGTCATCCAAGTGGCACCAAAAGGCCAAAAAATTGGAATATAAACAATTTTTTTTCCTAAAATATCGCATATGGTAAAATAATGACACATACTTTGGTTATTATTTTATATTATAATTACCCTTTATTATGTGATTTTCCCTTAAATGTGGAATTTATTATATTACTAAATTTAGAATTAATATATAAAAAATAAAAGAATAATATTTAAATAATTTGGTCCCACTAATTCCAAATATAAAAATTATTTTTATATATTCGAAATATTTAATTCTAGTAATAATTCTATAATTAATCTTGTTAACATAATGAGAAAATGAGTTTTAACAGTGAAAATGTTCAAAAAAATTGAATCATTTTTATATCAAAATTCAATGTGAAATGGATTCCATTGATATAAATTATAATAACTGATAACAAATAATCAAATTATACATTAATACTAATCAAAATTATAATTTACCACTATAACTTATTTCAAATAAAAAATTCCTTCCAAATTAAAATGTAATGTTTTCAATATTCATCAAAATATAAAATTTGTCATAAAAAATAATGAAATTATATTTTTTATAATTATACTTAAATGAAGAAGTTTATTTTTCAAATATAATTTATCACTGTTTCGCAAATTTGACTCAAAATAGGTTATTCATTAAAAGGTGGTTAGACTTCATTTAGAGAAATATAGGTTGTTTTGTACAAAATTGTGTCGGTTCATATATTTTTCCTATAAAATATGTTGGTTGAATACCAAAAATATTATATTTAATATATAAAATATAAATGTCATTAATATCATTTAATAATTGAAATTAAATTAATTTATTATTAAAATATGTTATTGGATGCTTAAAATTAAAAATATTAACCTTAAATTCAATAGGATTATTTTTTTTATAATTAATTTGTAACTAGTGAATTTATATTATATTTTTATAATCCATTAATTTTCATAAGTTAGTTTATACAATTAACAACCGGTAATTTATTGACAGTGTGGTAATGGTAAAATTTAAATTATAATTTTCTTCAATATCATTATTTCATGAAATATAAACTATGAAAAAAATTTAATTAAAAAAATAATTACCATAAAAATGATGGGTTATTACATTATCCCATAATAATATAATTTTAATCTTTGAAATTTCCAAATTTGAGATCGGTAATGAAGGTTTGACTATACAAAATACTCTAATTGAAATCCCACATCAAAACAAGTGTCGCTAAAAAGTCCCCTATAAATAATAAAAGGGAGGTATAATGGTCACTAGAGGTAACAAAAACGTAATATCCTAGTATGAAAAAGTGGATGTGTATTTGAAATATAATAATAAATTTATGATGGACAGTGATTGAGAACATGATTCAGAGAAATTTAACAATCACAAAGCTATAAATATATGGTAATCTAAGGGACCATTTCATTCATAAAAAAAGGAACAAGGATAAAAAAATTTATTTCAATATTCTGTCCCTAGAGTCGGAAAATTCATTTACATCCTAAAATTAGAGAATAAGGAATCATACTTACTTGATAAATATAGTGTCATCATAAATTCATCTTTCTCTGAAAAAGATAAAAAAATTACAAAATATTCTTTTTATCATTATCGTATAGGGTTCAAAAAATTATCTTATAATTCATCTATGACACTCTTTGAATAAAGGAATCTATTTTATACAAACCTGGATATCACATAGGCCAGTGGTAGGTGATGCAACATTATCACCATTTATCTCCGATTTCAAGCCTCATAGGCTTGCAAGATGTGACATGTTGTTTCCCGACATACAGGTTGTCCATTTTCTGAAACTATATTATTATAACATTCAAAGAACCATGACATAATAAACATTAATTAAAATTTTAACGTAAAACAACAATATCCATTATTATAAATAATCCATTGCAACATTGTGACTGATGAAAAATACTTCTATCCAAATTTATAGTCAATAAATTATTAAAATTTCTAAAATCAGTCTTCACCAAAAATTCACAAAAAAATCAAATGATGATATTATTATCACATATCTAATATTTTACCACCTTAAAATCCTTAACAAAGATATTCATGTTTTAAATTTATTATATAAAAAGTACTAAAGTACAATCAGTATTTATTTCCATAATTCATAAAAGCAGGGAATAATTTATTAAATACCCCAATGAAATAATTATTTAATCAAGATATCATTTTTGTTAATCTGTGGAATGATAAAAACATTTAACATGATCGATTATTTTGTTAGGATTATTCCATTGACACTTGTGGAATTCTCTTGCATAGTTCCACATGTCCTTAATATTGAAGCATTAAGGATAAGTAAATTATTTCTTTCCCTTGAAAAAATTATCCCAGTGTCCTTTTTCACTACACATAAAGTATACTCATTTTCCTCTTAATAATATAACTTGATATATCCATCCACAATTTTCACATTTCGGAAATTCATCCATTCCCTTATTATAATAATCCATCATTTTCTACTTCATCCTCCTATTTTCATACTTCCTTCTAATGGAATAAAAATTAAAAATAAATTCTCTATATTATTAGTATATGATATTATTTACTCTTATGACGATAATGTTTGTGGGACTAGTTCTGAACAAAAAATTGGATTATGATCGGAAATTATGGTATTATACTTATTATTTAGATCACATGATTTGATGAGGGTTACATTCTTCCACTATGTTCTATTTATTGATAAAAATATATACTAGATTATGGTATAAAGGATAATGCATAATTTATAGATAGTAAACCAATTAACATAAATTAAAAAATTATGCGTAGCTAAACGTAGAATCCTAAAAATGGTTTTTTGCGTTATATTTCACTCTAAATCCTTCATAATGGTTTAAATGAAAAATTGAATTATCCAAAGATTATCCCTCATGAGGGTCAAAATATGTATGCAGTAAGGTTTGTTTCCATGTACTAGGTTACACAGAGTTAGGCTTAACACATCTTGTCAGAGTTGTTACCCCTAGGTAAATTTGTGCGAGAAACACATCCACTTATAGTATCCATAGAAGGATATATTTATATGAAGACCCACATAATATAAATATTACCAAAATTATAGGTTGGTCTTCTATGGTTATCCTCAAATTCTTTCTTAGGTTTATGTTCCCTAAATACTTATTTTCTATGTATAGTTTACAAGGATTCTACTAAAAAACCTCAGATAAAAACTGAAACGACCCCAACTCTAGTAGCCCGGAGCTGATCCCATACATTAATAAAATGACACACGATGTAAGGAATCACATACCATGGTACTGAATACTATTGTATTATTGGTATACTAGATACATACATGAAATCAACACTAAATTTTTAATCATAAAATACACAAATAATTTCATTTAGACTTCCATTAGTCTCCCATTATGAAACCATGCATATTAGTCATCACATACTTATTGGAATCCTTGGGAATGTGGAAACATAAAAAATGGGTGAGCTCAAATGATCTGTATTGGTAAGAATAAAATGAAATATATAAGTAAATATATAATAAACAATATATCAACGTTAATAACTTGTACAAATTCCATTTAAATACTCACATGAGTTAGGAAATATTACCATGGATATTCTAACTAATAAAATGACCACTTTGAATAATAATAATGATGGAATGCATAATATTTGACATCTAAAATATCATGATCTATCCACAAGATGGTCACTATCATGGTCCATCAACATGATAGTTTATGCCTATTGGTACCTAAAAAAATTTAAAACTTCATGGAAAACAAATGTGAAGGGTTTATCGACAATTGATTGCATCTTATGATACCTAATGATGTAAATTGGGACTATTTTAGGCATTGAATTTTAAATACTACGTAAAATTCATTTCTAATAAGAAGTCAAAAACAAAATGAACATTCATATTGAAAAACTAGCATATGAAACATGAATACTTTAACCATAAACCATTAATGTTATCAAAATAACCCATGCACTGTCAAAGTTATTATAAAACCTTAAACAAAATATTGTATATTATATCATAATAGTTAATCCTTAATTAATTAAACAATTTAATAAATGTTGTTGACATAGATAAAGATACTTTTATTGGAAACCCATGAAATTGTTTTGATGAGAATAATTGTTCATCATTCCAATGTGTATCATACCACTTTGAAACATTTTAATTATAATCTATATAATGCTATAAGATTAAATATTTTTTTTAATATAATGATAATAATGAGATTTAGGATGTTATTTATCAAATTGTAGTATATACACCATTGACATGTAATAAGTGGTAAAAAAGTCATATATCTCATTGAAGTAAATGTGAGATGAGAAAAACCTTACCTCACAACTCCTTTTCAATTGTAAATTCCTTAACCACCTGTATAATTTATTAAATATTTTTTTAATTTAAATGAAAACCTTATGAATGTTTTTGATATCATAAATTATATTATTATGTTATTTTATCACCCATTAATAATATTTCATTAGATTCGCTATTTCGAGTGTAAATTTCAGTATTTATCTAGTAGGTTTTGACATGTTACTCATCATTCCAATTACATATATCAAGATTTTATCATCACAATGATGTAAAACATGTTTTAATAATCATATATATTCATTATATATGTATTTATCATAATATATAATATTTGGATATATTAAATAAAATGCAAGTTCATTGAGATTGTAATCCATACATACACATTGATGCTACTTTCAAATATTTTTTCATGTTAAAAAATGAAAATAAAAGTATTTATATGATTATAATAATAAAATTATCATATTTATGTCATATAATCTATACCTTATTATTAAAATAGTACTTTATATATTCTATGAATAGTGTGAATAAATCACGTCGTTTTGAGGAGGCTGTAGTCCACACTTCCACAAATGATGTTATCATATTTATACAAACTAGAATGAATAAGGATATGTGTTATAAAATAATTAAATAATAATAAATGAAAAATAAATATGATTTATAAAAAATATAAAAATATTTTACATCATAATTCACAAAAATTAATGGTGTTAAACGAAAAAATGAACAATCATTATGTAGTGAGGTGGTAGTACGTCGTACACAAAAATAGTATGTTCATTACACATTGGATAGAATTCTATGAAATTATAATTAAAACAATTAGTATTAACCATATTATTATTCTAATGATACTGTTGTTGTCATATAATAATGAAATAATTTTATTTTTGGCGGTAGAGAAAGGAAATAAAACTAATGAGAGCGATAAAAGATATTAACTCTTGTTTGGGTAACTCCTTTTGGATTACACCAATGAGATTCCATGGATGGATTAATGCCAAAAATTAGGATCATTGGATGATGATATAGAAGTTTATATTTTATATGGGAAATATTTGGTCAATCTTGAAAGCTCGATGTTGTGTGAGGAAGTGAGGTATAAGGTTTCCCTTTATAATTGAGGTGAGGTGTACTTTTTGAAACTCTAAATGTATTAAATTAATATAAATTATCACTAAATTTAAAATGAAAAAGTGAGTTATTACTATGATAAGATGTATATGGGTTGAAATACCCCAAAACAATAATTTTTATAAATCTTTATTTCACCTCATTGACCTCATCTTTTGGAATAATCCCATAGTAAAACCCTTTAACTCTTACCGGGACAACATGAGTTTTTACTTTTTACTGTTAATATATTATATCTATAATCCCAATTGAGAAATAAATGGAAAATTTATCACTTATTTAACATAATACCAATATTTTGGACTAATTTTTAATTTTTATATATTTTATACCATTTAATAAAATATTTGTTTTAAATATCATTATAGTCAATCTTGACAATATTCAATACATGACTTCTTAAAAATATCATAAAAACACGATATCACCTACAAAACTCTTTTTATATATCCCTAATAAGTGAAATTAATATATTAAATTAGTGTATTAAATTAATTAACCATTAATATTTATTTTAAGATTATAAATATCATTTATGTCAATCTTTCATTAATTAAAAAATTACTACACCATCATTATGTCATCATTTAATTTAATTATTTATTTAATAAATTTAAAAATTATCATAATTAATAAAAAAATGTTTTTTATACATTCCATTTATAGTTTAGGTCATCCTCCATATAACAAAAAATAAACATTGTAATACAGTTTTTTTTATTAAAAACAGAAATCATAAATTTCGAATATCAGCAGAAGTACAAGTGCAAACCCATGAAGGGAAATTGTCCAACCAGAGTAGTTTGGGGTCGAATGGGCCTGAGGCTGCAAGATTATGGTCTGCGTTGTTTCCCTTCCTTTTTGTAAAGGAGAAGGTGTAAAAAGAAAAGCAATGGAAGTGTGAGAGAATTCTCCTAATGATGATGCCAAAAGGATGGAGCCCACCATCGTTGTGGTTAATAGCAACAATTATGGTAAGGCTATGAGACTCAATAATAATATCACTCCATCCACATTACAAGGTGAGGAAAAAAACAGCAAGGATGGAAATGGCCTCAGCAACAGCCGGTTCCTAGAAATCCTGATGTGGTTCATATTTTGAAACAATGATTTTCCCCAGATGATTACGGGCTAAGAGGCTGAGGGAAACAATCCCATACTTTGGAAAAGACGTGTCCACGTTAATCTTAATAATCCCTTCCATTGGGGGATTCCAAAGAGAGGGTAACACCTGGCATAAAATGATCATTATGGTATTTCCAACACTCAATCTAAGATGTGGCTCGCTCAATCCAGAATGGGGGGGGGTGTGAGCTTGATGAAAAATGACATCATTATGCCCGACCCAAATAATCTAGGACAAAGTACAAAGGGAACCTAAAAGAGCCAAGGAAAGAGAGGAGCACCAACGCGTCAGAAGATCAGGATGGTCAGAGGCCGATGTCAGTGAAGCTGTAGAATTTGGCCCCCATTTACTCCAAATTTGCTTAGCTCCAGGGCAGTGAATGATGATGTGCAAAAGAGTTTTAATATTGTCCGGGCAGAATGGGAAAAAAGAATTAATGGCCATATGTCGATAAGAAAGAAGGATCATAGTTAGGAGAGTACCCGTGCAAACCTGCCAAAAGAACTGGCATTTTTAGGGGGAATGTTGAGCGTCCAAATCGATTTCTGTGGTCCCTCATCCAGGATGATTGAATGGTTTCCAAGGGTCAGTCTTTAGCCGGATCTCACCACATATTTTCCCGAGATGTCATTGGTCCAAAAAATATTATCGAGGCTCGCGTCAGGGACCAAGGGAATGCTTAGGATGATTCATTGGTCTGTTTCGTTAAACCAATCAAGGATCTTTTCCTAACACCACCCCTATGCACAATCGGAAATGAGGGAGCTGACAGTGGTGTCTTCAAGACCTGGTTGGACGAGGGATGTAGCCCACATACCTTTCTTATCGATAATCCAAAGGATTAGTCCAGATATTGATTGATAAGAAAGACCCAATCCTCCAGACCAGTCCATTATCAAGAATTTTTTAGCCCCCAAGTGCTTTTCCAGAGGAATCCGGGGCGGGGACCAAGGGAGGAAGCATGAAAGTCCGTGTGGGGAATGTACTTAGCTCGGAGAACCCAAGAACATAGTGATGATGTAAGGTTATCAAGGTTCCATCCTTGCTGGGCCAACTGTGCATCATTAAAGTGAATAAGTTTTCGGAATCCCATCCCTCACTCTGATCTGGGTTTGCAGTGTTTCTCCAAGGATATCCAGTGGGGTGGATTCCTTCCATCATGCTTCCCCCACATAAAATTGGAAGTGCGTGTGTGGATATGGTTGACGATGATTGATGGGAGCTTAAACAGGGACATAAAATAGCTGAGGATGGACTGGATGACAGCTTTGATGTGGGTCTTTTTTCCATCATTTTAAATTCCATTAGGGGACCAGCCACAAATTTTTTGATCGATCCTGCCCATAAGAGATGCAAATATTTCTTTTTTGATTAGCTGATCTCTATGGGAATCCCAAGATACATCTGATGTTTCACAACCATATGAATACCATATGAAGCACATAACTCATCCCTCTTAGAGAGAGGCACCACTGTACTAAAATGAATTTCAGATTTTCCATGATTGATTGACTGGCCGGGCGCCCTTTTGGTAAAAATTATCTCATCCAATAAATTTAGTACATGTTTTAGCTTAATTTTATAATATTATTTTTACCCATAATTACATAATTTATCCTTAACTGTGGTAATTAATATCATACTAAATTCACTATTCATATAGAAAAAAATAAAAGTATAATATTTATATAATTTTGAACCACTAATTACAAAAATGAAATATATTTTTCAAAATTCAAAATCAAAGTGTTAAAGTATTAAATCTAAGATTAATCTCATTGATGGAAAAAGATAATAATTTTTAAATGTAGAAACATTCAAACGATTGAAATATTTTTATATAATAATTCAATGTCAAATTTAATCCAATAAAATAAATTATATTTACTTACAAAAAATATATAATTATCCCTTAATTCCAATCATTAATATAATTTAATATTATAAATAATATCAGAGGAAAAAGTTTCTTTTAATTAAAATGAAGTATTTTAAAAATTCATCAAAACATGTAACTTATCATAAAAATAAGAATACATTAATCAAAGTAACTTTTAATCATACACTTATAAAGAGGATTTATTTTATTTAAAATAGAATATAGATATGTTTCAAAAATTGGATTAAATATAGGTTTCTGATTAAAAGGAGGTAATACTACCATTAGAGAAATATTGATTTTTATACATAAAATTGTATATCATCGTATATTATTCCTATAAAATATAAAGACTAAATATAAATATATTTTATTGAATATATAATATATATATTTCATTAATAATAATTACCAATTATAATTACATTAATTTTTTAAGGAAAAAACACCTTTAGAATCATAAAACAAAAACATATTTCCATTATATTATGTTGGTTTACATTCGTGTTTGTAATTAATTGGTAACCAATGAATTCATCATATATATTTATAAACAATATATTTTCATTATATATTTAATACTATTTATAACTCATAATTTAATGGATAGGTTATGATAGTAAACTTTAATTAAAAATAGGTAGTTGTTTTCTTAATCTCACTGTTGCGTAAAACATAAGCTATCATAGAAATTTAATTGAATAAAATAATAAAATAATAGAATGTCATGGGGTGTTACAAAAATATTGAGATATATGTTATCATTTCGAGGACATTATGGATTTTATAAGAGAGTTATAAATTATTTTCAAATGATAGATTTTACACTATCAAACATTCATAAAAAAGAGTAACAATTTTTTTTATTAATGTTGATAATTAGACTTTCAGGAGAAAATAGAACATGGAATCACCACACATTACATAAGAACCCAAATGGAGCTTTCCCTTTGAATTGGTTATTTATGAAACTAATTTTTTCCTTGGGTAGTTGAGAGTAAAAAGTTGTAATAAAAGTCTTTTGTAATAGCTTATGCATCTAAAACATTAATTATTGTTAAATATTAATAAAAGAAATCTAATAAAGAGTAATTGGGAATTATATTTCTATAAAAGTTTGTATATTACTATTTATTCTCTAAATTGATGGCTTTTATATAAAATTATACTATCAAATTTTAATAAAGAAACTTGATTCAATATCAAGGTAACTGAGATTCTTTTTGTTACAAGAGTTTTTTCATAAAAAAAATAATGGAATACAATATTAAAACTTTTTAGATAGACATTTGAGAATATTACCTACTATTTTGGGTGTGAAACATTATATTTTTCTACACATTCACCAAATATTTCTTATTGATGAATTTCATATTGTTAAGATTGAATGACCATGGATTTCTAATCATTTTATTTGATTTGATACCAATGATGTTCTCTATTTATTTTATATGAAAAAAAATTTATATGTTAGTGGGTTAAGAAAGAAAATACATCTAGGATTATCCATTGTTATTAATTTTTATAGTGATAAAATTAATAAGAGATGTATAACATATTCTAAATTACAATAAGTATGTTATCATTTCCACACTTTATATTATAGAGGCAACTTAGCACCCCAAGTAAAATCTATAAAAGTTATTAACATAGGTTTATATTTTACAACCATTTTAATATAAACATTTTAATTTATATATCATATAATAATTTTCAATTTCAAGTAATAATTTTCAAGAGTAATAAAATGAATCTAGAAAAAACATTTATGCGTTTCATGTCTACGGTATAGATTTCTTGGGAATATATCCATGTTTTTTGGGAAACCATACAAATTACATTTTTTGATTATGTGTATATGTGGGAAGAAGTTATTTCATCTATAGTCGATGAAATAGATGTTTTAATAAGTTTATAGGGGGAAATATTTTTTCCTAAATTTATTTTTTCAAATTTTATTTTCATTTATAATGTTGTCTATTTTTTTAAACGGAATTTGGATTCAGTATTTTGAATATAAGGAGTTCATAATCAGTTTTCTACACTATATCACATATTATAAAATTTAATGATTGAGTATTAAAATAAATAGATAAAAATTATTTTAGATAAAATCATTCTCCCAAGTAGAAAAATATTATATTTTAGAATTGGATGATATTACTTTGTCATAGAGTAATAATTTTAAAACCCCAACTATAATGTCACATTTTATAAATTTTTATATATAATAAATTCACATAATTGTTGAGTTATAACAATAATCATTCATCAGTTGTTAAAACTTTTCACATGTGTATTTTTGAGCCTCGAAAATTTATAATATTTGATTTGTTAGAGTTTTAATAGATTAGAAATAAATTATAAGAAATATTACAGAAATATGATTAGAAAAAAATATATTAATAATGGAATAATCCTTAAAAAATATTTCTAAGAGAGAGACAATGTGATACTCTTTTATTCTAAAATATATCTATTTCTATGAAAATATTATTTCAAATGTTGTAGACCCTTTATTATTACACATTTTTACCCCTTTAGTGCATTGAATATTAACAAAATAATGAAATTATAACCATTTATACATAATATTCTTAGGCTATGGTTATTATGAATGAGTTTTCAAGAGACTCTCATAGAGAGGTTCACCATTAAGGGGATGAATATAAATGAACACCAAATTATGTCCATCTTTTATAAATTTTTTTATATCATCCATAATGAATTTTTTTCCTGTTAAATTTTTTTTCACCATATAAACATCACAAATTACATTTAGTGGAAATAATCTTAATATTTTATATGAGTATTTTTTATTTTTTTTATTTTTTGTTTTACCTTTCTCAATAATGTTTATTTTCATTCATTTTTATGTGTTTTTTTTTCAATTTTAGAATTTTTTTAAAACATGTCTTTATTTAATATATACCTTTATACATATAAATCCTATATAGATGACTGACATTATTTAGCTCATGGAACTAAATTAAAATGAATTTTAACATTAAATTAATTAAACATTCAATGTTTTGGGTTAATCATGAAACTATATATGAAATTTGAATCATATACCACAAATCCATTTCATGTTATTTAAATAATTTATTTATGAGGACTCTAAACCCTTTTGAAATATTATTCAGTAAATCCTCATTTCCTATGTACACCCAAAAAATAAATGTTTTAAATATGATTTGATTTGTTTTTGTCAAAAACATATAGTTTTGATGTTTTTTTATTAATGATGATTGGGAAATTCATTTGAGTGTAAATGACTTTTTTCATGAAAATGAATTATTATTTGGTCCAAGCTATACATCTAACCCTTTTGATCCCTTAATTTACAAGAATAACCTTTTATATAGTTATATTAAAATATTTAAAATTATGGATGACCTACTCTAAAATTAAAATTCCTTAAATAGTTGATCTCAATTATGGTATTTATTATCAATTGATTTTTTACATGTTTTTTAAATTTATTGGGGTGGAAATAATATAATGATATGTTTTGTTTAAATTTGATTCATACTAAATAAAATTAGATGAATAATTCATGAATTAAAATGGAAATGGATGATTTTGTTGGAATGTTTTTGTGAACAATAAAGAGATGTAAATTTTGAAAGATAAAAAGTACATTAATCATTAAAATAAGGATTTGGGAATTCATAATACTATTTATTGATTCATTTCACCCTCGTATCCTTTAAAAATAATTTTTTAATTTTTAAACATTACATACAATGATTCAATTCTACTAACGGTAGTTTAATGGATTAAAATTTCATTCGGAAATATTGAAGGTTTTTTCTATCCTCAAAAGAATTAATGAGGTTGAGAACTAGTTGATACCTGATTTATTTCAAAGACAAGTGGGGATATGATAATTCTTGAGTTGAAATTAAAATCATTGATTTTTTTCATTAAAAACATGAAAACCTATATATTCTTCCACATTATTTTTCTCCCTTGAATCCTATCAACCCGTATTCACTAATGATCCCTAAAAATTACCCATGATAAAAAATTTCATGAATCAACTATTTTCGAACTTGTGAATATTTCTAGATGAAGACAAAATTCAAAAATAAAACAATTTTTCTTAGTTAGAGAAAAATATGGTGAATTTGTTGTTTTATTATAATGAGAGTACAAATAAAATGGTAATAGAGTGAATAAAAATAATAAATAATTTTAATTATAGGATATTAATATGTAATTAAAATTTAGGGGTCGATATTAATATAATTTTATAATACTCTTGGACACGTATTTTAAATTTACATTGGGGGTTTTTAGGCCCACTTATGAAAAAGTATATGTTTTATGTGTGGGGGAATTCATAAGGATGATGTTATTAATGATTATTAAATGAATTTAAACAAAAATATCAACCCCATTATGTATTTTGATGTTATTTTCATCATCGTTATTCTTTTTTAGCTTTTTTTATTTAAGACTGCGAATAGAAAATTTTCATGGGTTTGAATTGTTTCTAATTTTTAAAAAAATTAATCAAGCTAAATTTCTCTTAGAGTTTTGGGAAATGTTCTTTTTAAAGGTAAAATGGGACGAATATATTATATGATTTGTTTTGTATTTATTTTATCTATGTTTTTTATATATTGTGTATCAACTATATATAATACTTTATTGAACCCATTATATATTAGACATCATAATTTTTTTATGTAAAATTATTTACAAATTTCACCTTAAATGTCGTTATAAGTATTTTGATGGGACGATTTAAATATAGTTAAATTTTTTTTCATAAACTGAATAAATATTATTAAAAGAACACCAACATCACATGCAAATAAATAATTACATCTTCAACATCTTCTATACGAAGAAATAATTTGGAGTATATTTTCATTTCGGAAGAAGTTTCCCTCATTAACAATATTAATATTATTTTTACTTAAAAATATTTTTTCCGTTAAATATAAAAAGAATTCTACTACAGGGGAAATGGAGGATCATCCATCCACTATAATCCAGAGGAATGTACACACAAGATTACTAAATTTGAGGATTTTTATTGGAAAATTAATAGTAAAAATATATTTTAGATATTTTTTCCATGTGGGGTTAAACAATTATTTATCTATAGATAGATGTGGTTTGGGGATACCTCTTCTGAGTATTGGATTTCATATCAAATATCCAGTAATTTTTTACTATAAAATTGAATTATTAATTAATGTTGATTTATTTTTTTGGGAATTATTTTTCTTTTATTCCATTTTGATGTTTTCCAATATATTCTATAAAATGATTAATTTCATTGGTTAAATTTTTCAGATGAAGTATTTACTATGAGTATGATAATTTCAATAAGGTTTAGTATCTTACATGTCTTTAATTAGTTGAATCAATTCTATATAAGTAAAAAAAATCATATAAAGGTAATGGTATGGTATTAAAGTATAATTAGGTGTTAACTCAATGGGTATTTAGGTAAATATTTAGAAATAAAATTATGTAAAATAGATGATTAACCTATAAATATAATGGATGATCAGGTGGGATAAGATGTAATTAACATAAAATGGTTTTTAGGTAGAAAATGGTTTCTATTACAGATTATAATTAGAATATTGGTGAAATTTTAAAAAATTATCTACCATGTGCAAGGATTGAATGAATATGTGAAACATTCAAATAAGAATGAAAAGAATTAAGGTTTCTTAGTGGATGGTTAGAATAGTTGGAAAGAAATTCAATTTCATCTCTGGGAAAAAAGTTTATAAAGTTGTGATTTTGAATTGAACAAAGTTATTATAGGAATGTTGAGTTCATAAATGGATCCAACATCACTAAAATATTGGTAGTAGTATATTTGATTTTTTTAGACTAGGGAAAAAATTTATTTAGACATGTTTAGATTATTAAATTGGATGTTTTGTGGTATAATTTTTTCTATATGAATTATTTATAAAAATTGGGTTTAATGTTGTTTTTCATATAGTTATATATTCTTGAATTTGAATTTTATCCCTATATATTGTATATATAGGTTTTTTAATAAATATTTTCTTCACTTTTTGGTGGAAACTGAAAGAAAATGTTTCACCTTGATGGAAGGAGCTACACTATGGCCATTTTTTATTGAATGGGGATGAAAGAGGGTCACACTATTATTAATAAAGCACTAAGGATTGTCCTATGACACCTTTCCTTTAGTAAATACACATTTGAAGAATGTGTAGTTAACAAGTGCTGAATTATTTCACTAGTTATTTATGAAGGGTATTGATCATTATATCGTTTTTAGATATTGGGTTGAATAAGGTATGTTTCGGTGTGGTGGTAACTATTTTACCATTGTTTTGTTACAACATTGTTGAATTGCACGGTAATAATTTTTGTTATTCCATGATTAGGCCACCCAAAATTTCCATCATGAATATCAGTTTAACACTCACTCTCTTGAAATAATTTCTCACACAATCGATATCCTATACCTTGGGGGTAAAACTACCAATCAACCATTTGTAATCATGTGGTGATCCCTTGTTGCATTTAGAGACTAAATTTGTACAATAAAAATGATAGTTTTCCAAGGTAGGAATCATTATGTTTCTTATGTTCTATTAATTTTTATTATCATAATTACCCTTTATATCATATCATTAGACTCTCTTTGTTTCATTATTTATGACTTCATATATATGAGAATTTCTATAGATTCCGGAAAAAAAATATTTCCTTATTTTTAAATAAAGAATCAGTAGATTCATTAGTGCAGAAATTTTTTTTACAGCAGTTATTTTTTAATTATTACATCGTCTTTTGGATGACATTGTTACATGAAAAATTATAAATGTTGTTTTTATAGTGGTTATTCTAAACCCGATATAAAAACCAATAATATAATGAGTTTTTCGCGTTAGTTCATCAAAAACTGACTTGGAAAATGCTTCAGAGTCGTGATTTATTACTTCGGTTTTAAAATAACCAATTTGGTATCTACTTTTTCACTTCTGTTTTAGAATAACCGACTTAATAAAATACACCTATGAAGAGATTATCACATCGGTTATGTTAATAACCAACGTTATAAACCAGTCTTCCAAGAGTATTTCACGTCAGTTAAATAATAAGTGGTGGGAGAAAATATATACTAGATCAATTAGTAAATAACCGATGCAAAAACCTATTTCATTCCATTTATTATGTTTCCTATCAAATAAATAATTTTAAAACCTATTTTCATTCCATTTATTATGTTGGTTATTTAATAACTGATGTAAAAACACATTATCATGCATTTGTTACGTTGGTTTTCAAATAACTGATGTTAAAACCCAAAAACATGCATTTTTTACATCAGTAATAAAATAACCAATGTAAAAACAATTTTTATTATAAAATCATTCAACCAAAACTATGCCCTGCAAAAGAAAACATGAAATAGAACAAAAATAGAACAACACCAGACTTAAACCAGAATAAAAGCAGCCCACCCCAATAGACATCCCTCCCACACCCCTGAAACCCCCCCCCCCACTGGACACCCCCACCCCATACCCCTGGACAACCCCCCCCCCTCTATCCTCTCAGACCGCCCTCACCCTCATGGACACCATCCCAGCCCCATAGATACCCAATACACCCCCATCTCACTCCCATGGACATCCCTCCAACCCTCCTGGACACCCTCCCACCCCCATGGACACCGTGGACACCCCACCCCACTAGAAATCCCCCACCAAACTAGAAATCCCTTATCCCACAGGAAACCCACAGACACCCCTTGTCACCCCCTAGATAGGCCGCCACCCTCTTGGACAACTCCCCACCCTTCTAGAAACCCTCCCACCCCCATGGACACCATAAACACCCCCACCCCCACTAGACACCCCCACACCACTGGATACCCCCTAGACACCCCACCCCTCATGAACAGCACCCCACTCCCCTTGACATCCTTCCACCCTCCTGGACACCCACCCAACCCCATAGACACTCTGGACACCACCCACCCCACTACACAGCCCTAACACAACCCTGGAAACCCCCCCACCGCACTGGACAACCCCTCACTCCCCTGGACATCCCTCCCACCATCCCGGACACCCTCCCACCCCCTTGGCCACCATGTACACCCCCACCCCATAGGACATCTCCCACTCCCCTAGAACCCCCCCCCCCCCCCAGCCAACTGGACACCCCCACACCTCTAAACACCTCCTGGAAAACCCCCACCCTACAGGACAACCCCCACCATCCTAAACACCATCACATCCCCATAGAAACCCCGAACACCCCCACCCCTCTAGAAAACCCTCCCACATCCCTGACCCCCCCCCCACCACTGGACACCCCACACACCCCTTGATACCCCTGCATAGCCCCCCCTCTTGGACACCCTCTCACCCCCATGGACAGCCTGGAAACCCCCACCCCACAGGACAACCCTCCCCATCCCCACCCCAGCTCTGTTGGACAGGCCCCACACCCCAGGATAGCCCTCCCACCCTCTTTGACACCCTACCAGCCCCATGGACACCCTGGACAACCCAAACTCATGGAAAACCTCCCACTACTCTGACACCCCCCCCCCCCGCGCCCACCCCAAACCCACCCCACTGGATACCCCCACACCCCTACACACCCATGTACACCCCATAGATAGCCCCACCCTCCTGCATATCCCCCAACCTCCCGGATAGCCTCCCTCCCCCATGGACACCCCTTACACCCCCACAGCACTGGAAAACCCTCCCACACCCTTGAACCCCCCCCCCATTGGACACCCCCCCACACCCCACTAGATAGCCCACTACCCTCCCGGACACCCTCCCACCCCCATGCACACCCCTAACACCCCACCCCACTGGAAAAACCTCCCACACCCATGAACCTCCACCCTATAGACACCCGCAAACCCCAATTGACACCCCCACACCCCTAGATACCCTCTAGACAGCCCCTAACCCGTCCTGGCCAGCCCCCAGCCCCTAGACAGCCTTTTACCCTCTTAGACACCCTCCCACCCCTATGGACACCCTGAACACCCCCACCCCGCTGGACAGCCCTCCCACACCCTTGAAAACCCCCCAGCCCACTGACGACCCCCCACCCCTCTTTTACAACCACCCACTCCCCTGCACAGCCCTTTTACCCTCATGGACACCCTCCCACCCCCATGGACACAATGGACCCCCCATCCCCCTATAAATCCCCCCATTCCTTTGAAACACCCCCAACTGGACACCCCCACCCCCTTACACACCCACTAGATTGCAACCCGCCCTCTTGGATAGCCCCCACCCACCTGGACACCCTCCCAAACCTTTGGACTCCCCGGACACCCACACCCCACTGGACAACCCTCCCACACCACTGGAACACCTCCCCCCAATCCCCTTCTAGATATCCCCCACTCCCTTGGACAACCCTCCCACCCTCTTGGACACCCTCCCACCCCCACAGACACTATGGACAACACTCCCAACCCCTTCCCACCCCCACCCCACTGGACAGCCACCCAAACCCTTCTGAATGACCCCACTCCCCTGGACATCCCTCCCACCCTCTTGGACACCCCCTCACCCCATAGACTCCATGGACACCGCTCGCAGCCCTGGATAGCCCCCCACCCCCCTTGAACCCCCACCCTACTAGACACCCCCACACCCTTGGACGCCCCCTGGACCACCCCCACCGTCCTGGATAGCCCCGACCCTCTTGGACGCCCTCCCACCCCCATAGACACCCCGGACAACCTCCACCCCACAAGAAAACCAACCGACACCACTGGAAGCCCCCCCCCCCCCCCGGACACACCCACACACCCACACCCCTAGATACCCCCTTGATCTCACCCACCCCTCCTTGAAATCCCTCACTGCCCTGGACAACCCCATCCTCCTTGACACCCTCCCACCCATATGGATACCCTCGACACACCCCAACCCACGGGACATCCCTCCCACACCCCTAGAACCCACTGACTGGACACCCCCTCTTGGACAGCCCCCTCTCTCCTGAACATCACTCTCACCCTCCTAGAAACCCCCACACCCCAATGGACTCCTTGGAAACCCCCACACCTGTAGACAGCCCACACTCCCCTAGAAACCCCCACCCCACAAGAAACCACCCCACACCCCTAAACACCCCCTAGACACCCCAACCCTTCTAGACATCCACCCACCTTTATAGTCACCCTCCCACCCACATAGACATCCCCACACCCCAAGACAACTCTCCCACACCCCTGAACCCCCCCCCCCCCAGACAACCCCCAGTCCCTTAGATAACCCTCCACCCTCCCACCCACATAGACATCCCCACACCCCATGAACACCCCCACTCCACTAGACAGCCCACCCACACCCCTGGAACACCCTCATCCCACCAGAAAGTCCCCCACCCTCATGGACATCACCCACAACCCTATACAGCCATCCCACCATCCTAGACCCCCTCCCACCCTCATGGACCCCCTGAAGACCCCCACCTCACTAGACAACCCCCCACACCCCTGGACAACCCCCACCCTTAGGGACAACCCCCACCCTCCTGGACACCCTCCCACCCCCATGGACACCCCAAACACCCCCAATCCCTTGTATAGCCCTCCCACCCTCCTGAACACCCTCCCTCCCCCATGAACACCTTGGACACCCCCACGCCACTCGACATACCCCCACTCCCCTGAACCCCCCACCCCCCCCCCCCCCACCCCACTGGACACCCCCACACCCCTAGACACACCCTGAACACCCCCTGTATAGCTCCTCCACCCTCTTGGACAGACCCCACCATCATGGACAGACTCACACCCCATGGACACCCCTGACACCCCCACCCCACTGGACAACCCTCCCACACCCCTGAAACCTCCACTCGATTGGAAAACTCTCCGACACCCTTGAATCCCCCACCCCACTAAACACCCCCCCCCCCCACACACACACACACCTAGACACCCCCTCGATAGCCCCCACCTTCTTGGATACCCCCCCCCCCCCCCGACACAAACACCCTTGGACACCCCCTAGACAGCCCCCAGCCCAATGGACATCCTCCCACCCCCATTGATTCCCAAGACACCCCCACCCCACTGGACAACTCTCCCACACCCCTGGACCCCCCCCCCCCCACCACTAGACACCCCACACCCCCAGAGACACCCCGGAAAGCCCCCCCGCCCCTCCTGAATAACCCCCACTCCCCTAGATTTCCCTCCCATCTTCTTGGACACCCTCCCACCCCCGTGGACACCCTAGAAACCCCCACCCACTAGACATCCCTCCCACACCCCTAGAAACCCACCCACCCAACTAGACACCCCAAACCCCTAGACACCCCTTGGATAGCCCCTACACCCCTAGAAAACCCTCCCACCCTACTGAACACCCTCTCACCCCCATGGAAACCATGACCCCCCCCCCCAAAGTCCAGAATCTATACCATAATAACCATCAGAATAAGACTAAAATAAGAAGTAGGCCAAAATTAAACATTCACATATATAACATTCAAAACATACAATGTCAACTAAAAAACCTAAATCCAACCTAAACGACTACCAGATGAACAATTATAATGACAATATTTAAAAATACATTTTACACTATAAACAAACAAAAATCCAATCAAACTTGTAAAATAATTTAACCATTCCACTTATTAGTGTTTGAAATATTGAGCACTACAGGGTTGAAGGTCCTAAAATATATACAAATTAAAAGGATAGTAGTTGACATGTATAATGAATAAATCTAATGCAATAATTTAGAAAAGTTTAAATTGAATGCTTACCAGGTCAAAGTGCACAACTGTCCTAGTTGTAATTATTTCATACATTAATCTAATCATATAATATCTTCATTCAACAATTTCTTGTGTTTCACGAGGATTATTATTAAATTAGTGTAAATTAAAAATATTATTTTTATGTAAAACATCAAAAAGTATAAATTATAATTGGATATTTAGCTTTACTTTTACATATTTGATCGTGCCACTCCTTTTGGTTGTTTTTTTTTCGAATATAGACCCATACCATGTTATAAAATAATATCAGTCAGATAAATTTAAAATTGATTATAATATATAAAAATATTAAAAAGTTGAAAATTACTTTTCCATCATATTTTCAAAACATTCCCACACATCGCCATGGACAGAGAATATCCAATAAAGTGTTTTTCCATTGGGAAAAAAACACCTAACATCCAATGATCACTAATGAATGAAAATTTAAAGTTAGTAGTTTTTTATGATAAAGATAATGAACTTGTTGCTAGAGATATGTTTCATACCTCTCAAAAAAATGGATTCATCCAAAACTGTGTGATTATATTCTGTTCAAATCATTTATCAATATAAAGAATTAATTCTCCTCATCCAATGCATGTGCTTCAGGGGAAATCAATTGTAGGTCTATGAATCTATATACCTATGTACACTCATTATTCTCACAAATGTTATAAAGATACCTAATATCAAACAGGCATAAGTATACATTTTTAATAAATATAATGCAGGGAAAAGGTGTTAAGACTAACATGGAAAAAAATTGCACCATGTTGATGCCCAAATTATCTCCAGTAACAAGTTCCATGATGTATTTTTTCAGAATCCCCACAATTATTTCACATCCACAAACATGATATTCTATTGGAAACTCATAAGAATCCACCAAAAAATTTGAATATCTTGAAAATCTTTCAAGACTACTAGAATCTGTCTCTGATGTCAGAGCCATTTTTATTTATTGTTGTATAAACAATATTTCATTACCATTGATGTATTCAAGTAAAAATAAATAGAAAAATATAACATTTTTCAAATTTAAAAACAACATTAATAAAAAAAATAAGATATAACATACATAACTCTATTGTAATGAGTCACAGAAGAATGGACGGCAAAATCAAAAAATGGTCGATATTATGTCAAACTGTCGTCACCTAATCTGTAGGTAATGGTACTGAAGATGATCTATATTTAATATCTTGTATAGTGACCCTATGATGATCTACCTCTAAATTTTGATGATGAAATGTATCTCCTATACAATATACCAGGACATATGAATCTATATGATGGTGAGGATCATCAACATTCAACATGCAATAAGTAGGAAGTTGCAGTGAAGGATTAGGAAAAAAATGGGGTCCGCAGGTTGAGGTGGGGGAGTGGGAGATACTGGTAGTGGTGGAGGATAAATAATGGGGTCTTCAGGGGGAGTTGGAGGAGTGGGAGCTACTATCTGAAATTGATTCTGAATCAATGAAAACATAGACTGTACCGGTGCTCTAATATTTTCCTCCATCGTCGCATTAATATTATGAACATCAGCCTCCACGGATTCTATTTTATTATAAAGAACCTAAATGGAATAAGTTGAAGAATGTGGACACACATTTATTTATGATACACCCATCAAATATACTCATACATGGCCAGGATGTTTGGGCTTTCCCAATGATGAAAATAAAATATCATGCCTCCCAGCAGCTGGAAATGCCTCATGTGTGATCTGGTCCTCAAGATAATCATATATTAATTAATTAAATATTTTTGTAATGAAACAAATTATTTAAAAAATATAGTTAACTTAAATAAATAAAATAAATATCTTATAATCCTCTCAGCTACGGTTCTAGAATATTTGGAAAGATATTTCCCCTTTTTTCCCTTCCGAGCTCTCTTCCATTTTTCATGTCTATATGGAGTGGATGGAGGGGAAACCTATCTAGATCATGAATAATCAGCTCTAAATTTTTGTAATTCTTCCACCCTAAACTGTTCTTCAAATAATGTATACCCTCCCTAAGATAAACTATGAGGTTTTAAATTTTTGGATTGGATCTCTTGATGTGATTTCCTTGTTTTCGATAAAATAAGAATAAGAAATCATTAACAAAACACTAATAAGATCATTTATATTAAAAGATAAATAAAGTATAAATTTCCCTTACAAAAAATGAATCATTTATTCTACATTCAAAAAACTGTGTCCATGTATCTTCACATATGAAAGTATATATATTACATTTATTTTTAGGACTCCTATGACTAAAAATGAAATCAGATGTGAGGGTTGATTTGGAATCCCTCCATCTCCTAGCATCCATCAATAAGACTTTCGTAATGACTCTTCTAGTTTCAGGAATATCAAATTTCATTTAATGAAGATGAGGTTAAACATATTAATCAAGAAACATTTAATGAATTTTAAATCAATAGAAATTGATCTTACCAAAATCATCTCCCTCAACTGAGATATTATCTCTTTTTCCACATTTATCAAATCATCATACAAAATTATTACTTTTATCTTAACATGATTTGATACAAACTCTTAAAAACATTTTCATTTGTACCTCTAGGAATATAATTTTCATTAAACTCAATGAATATCCTCTTGTCCTACGTATGGGCAAGTGAAAATTTTGGTATACATGTGCAACCACATTTACCAACTCTTGAACTCTTCTTTGTCATTATGGGAGGGCATGAGAAATATTATGGAACATCAATTGGGGAATATGAATGTTCATCCCCAGAGTTAGGATCATTATTCTCATCTCCATAATCATTTCGTTGATCAACTGGATAATCTATCATTATCCTTAAAATAATAAAAAAACAAAAATTAGTTCACATATATACAAATTCAAATACTACTATACTAAAATAAACATAAAATGAAAAATTGAACTATGTTACATATTAGTTAACATGGTTAATATGGTAAGCATGTTAAACAACGGTGAACATTGTTGACATGATAGTGTAATTTTCATTCAATAAAATCAATAAATATATAAGTTACGTAAAGGTAAACTACGATAAACTATGGTAAACCTGGTAAATATGGTAGACATAGTAAACATGGTAAACTTGGTAAACTTGGTAATGTAATTGTAATTCAACAAAAATAATAGATATATAATTTATGTAATGGTAAACATGATAAACTAAACTAAACAAAATTAATTTTAATACAAACTTCTACTTATTTTCTTAATATGCGTTTTAATAATGAAAAAAATTACAATATCTAACATTTTGTGAAAATAATAAATGTAAACAAAAAAATGAACATATGTTACCTGTAATATAATGAATGTACAAATAGACTGTTTTCTCATATTACTTCGTCATGATCATTCCTTATGGCACAAACCATGTCTTCAACGTACTCATCATTATGTTCTGCCAATCATTCCATGTAAGTAGTGATCTCAGAAAAATCAACATCTTCATCAAGTTGATCATCACCAACATATTTTTTATTCCAATATAAAACAACAGACCACTATGTATCTGATTGATCAAATACACAGAAAATCTATTTTTAATGTGTTTCCATTATAAAATAATCTGATGTCTCTTCCAATCTATTCATATTAACAACTATCACTCCAAATTCATCGTGTCTGATACTATTATTACCGATAATCTATTTGTAGTTAAAAATAGGATCATTAATTTTAATGTAATCAACCTCCCATATTTCTTCAATGACTCTATAATATGCAGTTGATGGAGAAATTGGATTTTTGTCTTTAGAACTCAAAAAATGCATTGCTTTTACCAACACCAATACACCACAATTTTGAACTAAACATTTGTTGTCCTAATCTTTGGTATGAAATGTATAGCCATTAATTTCATAACTGGACCATGTTATCACATGTAAGCACCGACCACCCACTAATAATCTTTATGTCTCTTATAAATATGATCTACCAAGTAATGACTTTTTAATCAATGGAAAAAATAATTTGTTGTTCTCATTCAAAGCCTGCTTTTCATTCTTCTTTTGATGAATTTGTTTCAACTCAATAATATACAATGTGATATATGGTGGAGAATCAACTATGTTATTCAAGATGTATAATTCTAACATCTTCATCTGTTCAAATGGAAACTATTTGACTTTCAGGACAAGAATCCTCTTTACCTCATTATTAACTCATTCATGGAATGATATAGGGAAACCTATGTGCTCCACTATAGCCAAGTATCTCTTACAAAACTCTGCAACCTCCTCAGAAATATAATTTTCAATAATGGAGGCTTCATGATGATATGGATTCTTAACATAAACCTTCAATATTTTAATATACCTTTCAAAATGATACTTCCAACAAAGATATACATGTCCATAACGTATTATTTCTTGAACTTGATGAATAATTAAACAAACAATTATATCAAAAAATATAGAGGAAAATACATTTCCAATTGTCTAAGTATAGAAATTGTGTCTTTTTCTAAAATTTTCAAAGCATTCAAATAAATAACCTTATTACAATTTGAATTACAAAAATAACACATATTCATTACAGTCTTTCTGATAGTGATGGGAAATATTCCATGCAATGTAACTGGTAGATGTTGTTGCGTCATGATGTTACAATCGTGAGATTTCATACCTATGTACTTCATATCCTTTAAAGAGAAATTTTTTTAACATTTGATGAATAAACATGAGGCACATTGATATCATGAAGACAATGACAAAAGATAATTTTCTCCCTCTTAGATATTGTATGAAAAGTTGGGGGAAGAAATGTCGGTCTTCCATTAAGAGTCAGATCTTACTCTAAATGTATTACCATTGAGAGTAAGCCTTATCTTTCATTTAACCCATCTTTTTTCTATCCTTTAATATATTGAAATTTTCCAATCAAAATGTTTCATATATTCTTCTCCACATTCATGACATTAATATTATGTTACACTTCATGATATCTGAAATATGGTAGCTCAAAAAATGTTGACCTCTTCTTCAAAATTTGTCTATCATTACAATATTTTTCTGTCTTTCCCAATTCCACATCATTGTTTTCCACCCTCTCAAAACACTCATTAGGGGAGAAAGGTTTTATGAAAAATATCAAATTCTTGTGATCCATTGAATGCCATTTTTAGTCTTCTATAAGACTGATCCATGGGTATATACATTTGATGACCCATGTACACTATTTTCCTCTCAGGATGAAATTGATAAAATGATGTCTATTGTTCAAAAATTGGACATGATTTATGCCCCTTAACACTATATCCTATAAAATTTCCATATATTTGGAAGTCATTTATAGTAAACATAAATACTACATGCAACTGAAAATATTCCTTTTAATAATAATCATACACCATAATACCATCATTCCAAATAAGTTTCAAATCATCAATCAATGGTGAAAAGAAAACATAAATATCATTTCTGTGTTTCTTCAGATTAGATATCATTATACTCAACATTAAATATTGGTGCTTCATAAAAACATCAGGAGAGTGGTTATAAATTACCAATAAAACAATCCATGAACCATGTGTGATACTGAGTGTTTGTTAATGATTCATTCCATCTATGCACAACCCTAGTATGAGATTTCTAATTTCATTTCCAAATGTATGAAACTGCTCATCAATTTTCATCCATTGTGGAAAATCAGATGGATGACATATTTTTCCATCACATATCCACTCATAAATATCACATCATATCCTTTTTGCATCATGTGAATTAGAAAATAAACATTTCAAATGATGAATTATAGTAAGATA
Source organism: Viscum album (assembly GCA_963277665.1). Lineage (NCBI taxonomy): Eukaryota > Viridiplantae > Streptophyta > Magnoliopsida > Santalales > Viscaceae > Viscum > Viscum album. The sequence goes on from OY728142.1 coordinate 560,253,330, forward strand.
CCAAAATACCTTCGAAGGGTTCTTTGTAATCTCTACAACAACCTATGATTTCCTTTCCACTTATACCGTGATGACCCACATATAGGACACTCGGACAGAAATTCACATTCCTTCCTATATGTCATATAGTCATTCAGAAAGGCATGTATTTTCTTGTATCCCAATCCCACAGGGCGTAATATTTTCAAGGCCTTATAATGTGAATCTGGAAGATCATTGTGTTTTGGAAGAATGTATTTCAACAATTATTGCAACTCTATAAAACTTCTGTCACTCCATCCATGTTTCTCCTTCAGGTTAATCAATATTAACACCACCAAAAAAACCATAAAATCCCTAGAACCAGGATACAATGGTTTTTCAGCATCACCATATAGATGCACAACTATTAGTTCTATCTCAATTTGATCTACTAAAATATCACATATCATTTCTTCAATTCCATAAGAGTTACCATCTTCCAAATCATCATCATCAGTAGATCTGACATTCTGTCTAGTTTCACCATGACAAATCCAAGGGTAGTAAGTCAGATTAAAACCATGACTAATCAAATGTTCTTTGATCTCACTACTTTTCAAATTCTTCATATTCTAACATTTCAGAAATAAACAGAAAAAAATTTCATTTATTGGAACATTTTATTTAGAAAATTCTAAAAATTCATCAACACCTTCCTCATATTCATTACCCATTCGATGTGTTGTAATCAAAATTCAAATCATTATTACCTATAACAAATAACAATATTATACATCTTTGTTAAGATAAGAAAAATATATATTTATATGAAAAATATCATAATTTGAATGTAAAAAAATTTTGAAATACAAAAGAAAATCTATGCGTATTTTAAAAAATTTTGTTTGTAAATGATTTCAAAAAGAAAATACAGTTAGATATAACAGTTTTAAATTCATCTTGGACATTTTCTTCCTTAGTTATACTAAGAATACATCCTGATTCACCTAGATACCAAATCCACCCATCTGTAAAAAAGAAATATGAAGTATAAATATTAAAATACGTATATATTAACTACTGGAAATTTCACATATCCCAAAATTTGGACCAATTGGTATAGACCCTGAAACCATTGGGATAGAATACCCCAATAGTTTCACACTCCAATGAAATGATCGTCGTTGCAATAGCCCTAAACCAATGATTCTACATGAACTGTTGGTATAGACTACCTAAAGTTAAAATATTCCAATGGATTCAATGAAACTGTTAGGATATATATACCAAGGGGTTGTCCAAGGGGGTAGGGGGATGTCTAGGGGGTGGTTGGGGATGTCCAAGAGGGTATGTACTATCCACGGGGGTAGGGGATGTCCAGGTGTCCTAGGGGGTAGGGGGTGTCCAGGGGTAGGGGCTGTCCTTAAGCATTTCATTTAAATAAAAGATTTAATTTACTGCTAGTTTTAAATATAGGAAAATAAACATAGTTTGTCTGAAAATAATCTTGCTGAAAACATTTAAAATAAAACATTCAATTTTTCCAAAGAGACACACCAAAATTAGGGTGCATAATCAATTATGACATAATAAGGGAAATGGGTTAGTAGTATTCAAGTAACCATACCAGATAAGGCACCTAGATTATCCTACATGAATAAAAAAGTGTTAGAGAACATTGTAATACAGAGATGATAATAGAAAAATCTAGAACATATTGTAACTTAATCCATCCTTTTGGTGTGCCTCATGAAATGAAACATCCCTAACCGGTGAGGGGAACCACCCCCAAAGCAGAGCATATTTTTACAATGGGTCAATTAGCCATAACACAATCTTAAACTAGTGCAGCAATAATTCTCGAATAATTCACTACCAGTTTTAGGTTACCATTTTATTTCTAAAATGGGGGTGATCAGAGGAGTATCAAATAATCTACCATATATAATAAATAATCACAACACACACATAAGCCACAATCCAATAAAAACCACCCCACAACACCACTCAAAGGAAGTCCCCTTGCCATAGGGCTATATACGCACAATGTAAGTTCCATACCACAGACATTCCCATTCATTTTAATAAGGATAAGGAAAGAGACATATTCTAATGAAAGTTTTTCAACGAAAACCCAGTTTTTAAAAGGGCTGACTAGTCCACACCCATTATTTTAAAAGAAAAACGTTTCCAAAAGTATCCAAAGACACCATTTATGAATCCATGAAATATTTAAACCAAATTTGAAAAGGCACAACGTTTCTTTGGAAATTGTAAACTGCTTATAAGGACAACCAGGCTTTTAATTAATCACTAGATGTGTAAGGCAATGAAAAATAATTCCACAAAATTTAATTCAATAGGAATGTAACTTGATTTAATTAATGTAATCTTTGAAAAAATTAATTATTTTTAACAAGATTCAAATCTAGGTATAAACATCAAGAAATCAATGATTCATTAATTTAATGTCCAATACATAGGGAAACCTACATCAATCCAAGACGAATTCATTGATGACCCCCAATAATGGAATCAAGAAAGTCCAAATGAGCAAGGAATATGATGAAGAAATCTAACAAGAAAAAACCCTAAATTTAGAAACAATGAATCAATAACCCAAGACCAAATGAACCATTAATAAAGAAGAACAACTAAGAAGAAAAAGGAAGAAGGAATATGAGGGAGAATGGGGATATTATACAGAAAAATCACCACCAAACATGTAGAAATCACGTCAAATCACCATTTGAAGGAGGTGAGAGGCTTGTAAAATAGTAGGAGGCTACTCTTGGGAATTCCTCTTCCAAATGGGAGAGGAAGAGGTGTTCTGGTGTTAAAATTCGATAGGGGAAATTGAAAAAATAAATTTTTAAAGAACTCAAGAACTACGCACTATTAGGCCACACCCCCTGGACACCCCCACCCCTAGATACCCCCAACCCATTGGACACCCCACACACACCCATGGATAGCACCCCCACCCCCTTGGACACCCCCACCCCCTGGACACCCCCACCTACCCATTTAGACACCAACATGGACCCCACCCCTGGACATCCCACACACCCCCTGGACACCACCCCCGCCCCCCGGACACCATTACCACATTGGAAAGCCCCCTCGACCCCTGGAAACCACCCCCACCCCATACACCATTGGACACCCCTAGAAACCCCCACCCCTAGACACCCCCATCACCCCACTGGACACCCCCACCCCCCTGGTCACCACCCCCACCCCTACCCCCATGGACACCCCTCACCCCCTGGACAACCCCCTCACACCCCTCTAGACAACCCCCCCCCCCCCACTCCCCCCATGGACTCCCCCACCCCATGGACACCACAACCCCCTTGGACTACCCACTCACCCCTGGAAACCACCCACCACACCCCTAGACACCCCTACCCCCTTCGATATCCCCCTCACCCCTGGATAGCCTCCACCCCCTTGGACACCCCCAAACCGCTTGGAAATCCCCCACACCCCCCTAGACACCACCCCACCCCCTTAGACACCCCCTTGACACCCCACCCCCTAGATAGACACCCAACCATGCACAACCACACCCACACCCACAACCCCACAACCCCTTGGAAACCCCCTGTACACGCCTGTTCACATGATAAAACACAAAACAATTGTGAACATTCATGATATCACATTCAAGCGTTTATTTTACCAGAAAATAATTTAGCATCTTATAAATGAATTCTATGAAACATACCATGATAGAAAGAACAATGAAAAATAACATCAACAAAAATTTTTTTAGGGCACAGCTTTGAAGAATTATTTCTAGGTTTTCCATGTGAGAGATATGATTCGTAGGTCACCCGATCAAATAAAATAGAATGACTAAATACGGTGTGTGATAAGTCATTTAAAAGCTTTATCACATCAGTTATTTAATAACTGAAATGATAAATTATTTTTTATGTTTATATCATCATTTATTTAATAACTGATGTTATAAACAATTTATCATGTCTTTTATTTTATAACCAACTATATAAATAGATCGTTATAACATCTGTTTTTTTGAAAAATGACATGATAAATTGCCAAGATTACCTTTAGCAGATCGGTTATTTTATAACAGAAATGATAAAGAGAAGATATTTGATATATCATTTCAGTTATAAAGTAATATATTTGATAAATCTAATATTAGTATTTTTTACTTCGTTTATTATAATCATCGTGATAAATCGATATTTACAGCTTTTGACATCAGTTATATTGAACTGACATGAAAAATACTGACGTGTTAAACATTTTTTCCACTAGTGACTATTATAATATCGTGATAAGAACTTTTTATGCTAATCCTTTCCTTTAATTATCTAGTTTTTATATTTGGGTTAAATCATATTGAGGACTAAAAATTAATTATAAAGTATATAAGTGAATATGCATCATAATGGAAATGTGATATGGTTTCAACTACATTAGGTTGTTTTAGTGATATCAGCTATATTTCTCTATAGATTCATGATTCCTTGTGGAATGGAATGCCATGCTACAACCTACATCCCAAGGAAAGTTTTATATTATTTTCATGGGAGGACCACATAAAAACATTTTTTATTCTTATGATCACCCAATCCCTATAACACTTAAGAATAGTTTATGGGACCATGAAACTAATGTTCAGTTGTGATTTGACCCTAGTTTCTGATGACTTCAATGTGTGATAGGTAAGCAGCATGATAGTGTTGAATGTCATATAAATAAGAATACAATGTCATAGTATGTTGTATCAATGAATAATTAATTATGAAATGGGTTTATTTATTGAGGCATGTGGTTAATGTGTTTAGTATTTTGGATAAATTATATGATAATTATTATAAATAAGTTGAATTCCCAAAGGTGAATTGTCTTGGCCCCCTTCAACCGGTTCCCCTCTTATGTTGGAAATACAGGGAGTGAGTGGATCACAAATACCACCACTAATGGGGTATGTATTGGTGACTATCACATAGGGTATAAAAAACCCATAATGGGAGACATTACACTTAATAAATAAAAATAAGGACAATAGAAAATATAAGAACCACCATTCAATATAACATCAAATAAACAAAAACATATATCTCATAAAAATGAAATACCACAATGCATGAAATTAAAAACAAGTTGTTTTGAAAAATAATGTGACTAAAAAATAATAAGAAGTTTCACAGACTGAAACTCATCACTCTGAGCTATATTGGGTTTTCTTAGTCACCAATTATTTCATAATTTCAAAAAAAAATACATATAGTGCGAATAAAATGAACACTTAGTAGGATCCTCCTTGGGACCACTTATGAAAATGTTAGATGAGTTCCTAAAAATCCACCAAATATGTAATGTAGCAACCCCATTTACCCAGATTCAGTGCATTATTACATAACATTGACATGATCAGAAGGAAATAATGTCTCCAAAGACTGATCAGTTTAGTATTATTGGAAACAAGATTCATACATAAGTTCAACTTTATAAATTGAAAAGAAATACAAAATTAATTTATTCAATTAGAAACATCCAAGACTCCTGATTATGCATGTAAATCACTCATAACTAACATCTTAATATCCTAGGAAAATGAAACATAAGAAAGGGGAGAGCTCAAACGCTCAGTAAGGGTATGCAATATAGTGGAAGATAACATTAATATTAGGCAAGGTGAATAATTGAAAACACATGCCTTTAAAAATAATACCCATGAACACTTTTATCACAGGAATATGGGTAGAGTAAAAAATTCCATAATAAAATATAGTCATGGGTATTCTATTAGTCGAATAACAACTTGAACTATCAATAACATTTTCATAATGAGGGAATTTATAATACCAGACATTCTGAATCATTTTGTCAAGGCCTAGGACAAGACGTCTAAAAATGATTAAGGTCTCAGCCGAAACCATATATTGAATTGGGAATGGCATCGGACAATTCCACATCTAGTTGTCTCATGAGACCTACCTATGCAACAATGAGCTATAGCGGGATCCACCCATCACATACTATGTAACACCCTGATATTTTATGAGAAGTATATTTTTTTCTGTCTTATGTTATATGAAACATCAAAAGAATCTATCATTACACTCAACACTATCTTGGTTTGCGTTATACGCTAGATCAACCTTCCTCGATAGCGTGTGTTGTATTCAATATCGAGTTTCACTAAACAACTATATGTTATTAAAATTTTATATAAACTAGCAGTTAGGAATAGTAATACCCACTTTTTGAAATTTTATAAATTTTATCTTTCAAAATGGACTTCATTTTTGGATTCAGAATATCAAAATTTTCCTAGGATAAAATTTTGGTATTTTTCTGAAATCTTTCAATTTTTGATGAATAGTGAAAACACTGGGTTACTATTTAAAAACTGAAATTTTATTTAAATAATTATTTATTTTATTTAAATTCATTTTTGGTCAAAAGTGATACATAATACCTATATAAGTTCAACGTAATTAATTACATTCATTTTATAATAATTTTATATATATATATAAATTTTATTGAACTTTTCACCGTCTTTTACCCACTTCATAGGAGAATTTTCAAATGTATATAAAACGTAATTTTACAGCTTCTGTGAGTGGAATTTCGAAAATCCGAGAGACATGGGTAATATCAAGAAGTAAAATGTGTTTCAGTAAGATAAAAATAATTTTTAGTGAATAGTAACTATTTACTTTTATTTACCACGATTAAAAGTAAATAGGGTAATTAAGGGTAAATGTGATATTATTATTACCCTAACACAAGCCATAATTCTATTGGATAAGTTTAATTCGTCCTAAAAAACCTTAGGAATAAAATATTACCCTTTTGGTCCATTTGGATTAGATTAGGACATTTATTATTATTTTATTTAAATAAGTGATAATATAGTAAAAATATAAGTTTAATAACTAAAAACATTTTTAATATAGGGATATAAATAAGATAAATTAGACTATAAATATTCATTAGGAAGCTCAAAAGATTTCCTACATAATGGTATTTTATTTATAAATTTTATAAATTAAATAATTTAATTTATTTATGACACAACGATGTTGTAGTAATTACCTTATTTATGAAATATTAACATAATTTATATTATAAATACCAAAATAAATATAATTTGAGAATTTTTATGAGTTAAAAAAAATATAGATTAATATGACATGTTAGTACTGATCTAATTAACTTTGTTCGAACTAATAATTCTGTTATGATTTTCACAAAAAAAATCAATTAACAAATAGTGTGAAAACTGACATAAAATAGTTTTTAGAACAAATTTTATATTATTAATTGTTATTATATTCCTAAAAATATAAGGTTTGGCCAAATGACTTAGATATGGTTATATATATTAACAATTAACCACTTGGGATTCGTTTGACTTGTTATAGTATGTTTATTAACCATATAGTGTAAGAAAAAAAGATGACATGGTAAAAGTTAAAATATTTAACATATAGTTAAATCCAAATGATAAGGTCAAAATAGTATCCTAAACTTGTATTAAAACATATTGGTTGAGAGGATTTCAAATCATCCCCACTTTAGCGTCGAAATAAATCAATTTGGATCAATTATAAAATGAATATGACTTTATTATCAAATAATATTTTATGTTTTTCCTAAGTTTCCACTCTCCAACCTTATAAAAGGGCACCCCATCCCTCTCCTCCTCACACCTGTTTGAGCCTTCATGCTCGGCCAAACCCTGCCCATTTACCTTCTCAACTTCTCCAGAAACATACTAGAGGTCCTGGTCTTCTTCAAACTCCAATTGTACTGCCGTAAGAGGAGGTTTCAAAGAGGCGTGTCGAAGAAGAGGTAATATTTGTTACTGATTCATTCAAATTTATTTCTTCATCTAACTCCACTTCTATAGTTGTTCAATTATGAAGTAATATCATCAGTATAACTCATATACATTTATTTTATTATAAATATGAAACAACCATATTTCACCTTCAAACCATCCTACGGAAAACGAAATCACCGCGCGTGCGTACGTACAGAATTCCATCTCTACGCCATGGTGTAATCTGTCTTCCACCACCACCTTACATGGATTCTTATAATGATGTGAATATTAACTATATATGATTATTTTTATGTGATATTGATTCTGAAATATTATACATACACTTCAATACAATTCCATGATCATGGGAAAGATATCATCGCTTGTGCGTACGTACGGCCTACCGTCTCCACGATGTGATGCGACTCGGTCTACATGATCTTCATCGAATAATGATTATATCTATGAATTTAATGAATAAATATGATATATATTACAATAATACCATTCTAGAAATGAGGTATCTATAACCTAAAAATAGGAATAATAATTTATTTGACAAAACATGCATAAGAACATAAAGCAATGAACACCTGAATAACAAGTAACAATGAAATATTACTAATTAGAAGATATGAATATGACCATATATGATATCATAACAATAAATATGATTCTATAATAAGTCAATGACATTATTTAAATCATTATACAGGAGGTTCAGATACGTACGAAGCAAATCGGACTAAGGTTAGGGAAAATATCACAATCTCATTTTTATCTGAGATTGTTTATACTTCAGAATTTACCAAGAATATTTATCATCCACATCCATGTTACCTAAATATGTAATATTATTTCTATCCTCCTAAAATTTTTTAAATACAATTTTACCCATTTGTGAGTTTTTAGTAAAAGATATGAAAGTAATCTTTTGTCGTATTTAATACGAGGTACATTATGACTTTTCCGGCCAAAGTGCGAGAAGAATGTTTTTTTAAATTATACGGCATGAATGGATTTTTATGATTTCATAGAACATTATTTCCATGAAGCTCCCTTTACATGTTTTCAAGTTTATTTTTAATCAACTTCTTTTAGTTTAAAATTGTATGACATGTTATGAAAGGAAAAATATTTTTGAAGTAGAAAGGATATTTTCCACAAGAATGGAGTTCAAGTGTTTTATCAAAATTATTTTCCATAAAAGATAATATAGGGTTCTTTTTATATCCCTATTTTTACATTAATTTGATCATGTTATGATGGAATTTATTTTATGATGTCCTTTTATCTTATATGGATTAATTTATGATTGCATGATGTTTAAGAATCCCATTTTTATTACAAGGTTTATGTTATAATATATGATTTATGATATTGTGGCACACATAAGAATGGTTTCATTATGAGATGGGTGGGACCTATATCTCCCTCCAATGCATTATGTAATGATTTATATCTCATGAGATGGACCTGGCTGGAATGACAAGTTAATCTGGTTTAGTGATAAAGGAATGGAACGAGGAGTGAACTCGGTTCAGTAATGGAAGTTGTCCGCTATGATGGTCTTGAAAATGAGCCTTGACTAATATGAAATGATTTTCTATGATTATGTGTGTATACCACAAAGTTTCATGGTTTATGTTATGATTACTGGAATTACATTTCACTACTATGATTTATCCCATGTTATGATATTATGATCTCCATTGTAGGTTAATATTTTCAAAATGTTATGTTCTTATGAATATTATATGATTGAAATTTCTTTTGTTTAACATTACTGAGAATTTCAACTCACCCTTTTGTATGTTTTCTTTTCCCCAAGTCAGGATGAATGGTATTAAGTAGGATATTCCAAATGGGACTATAGATATGATGAAATAAATGGGAGAAAATGTAGATGATTTATGAACTAGTTGTTTATGTATCCCAGTTTCTAAAGACACTATACCTATACGGTCCTATAATGGTTTTGTTATATGTTGTAATAAGTATGCTTCAATTCAGAAGTAATAACCATGTTTGTAAATTTTTTGTCGTTATAGTTGGTATCATAGGAAGGGTATAGCCAACCTTTGGAAACAAGGATGTGAAATCCTTAGTACGAACTCTAAGGATATGTCTAAAAATAGACCACAATATTAGTGTTTTAGAAATGGTCATGAACAACCTATGATAAGACATTAAGTGTGAAATTTTATTCTTGATTATGTGGCTTTTCTTTTATGATTATTTTTTCTCACACTATGCTTCTTGGTTTTAGTCAATGGATGGAACACAAAGGAACCGTGTTAATGCTGAATGTGGAGGGAAATTCCATGATTGTCCCCATGAGCAACCAAACATTTTGCGAGATGGAATTCAAAATCATGTATCCATGCTCACACAACTTTATCAATCTATGAATCATGATGGCCTTCCAAATGAGCAAAGGAAGAAGAAACATTTTGCTTAATCCTTCATGATGCATCATCCACTTTCATTCAGCGGGTCTTCTGATCCATTAGTTGCTGAACAATGGATCAGTACAACTGAAAAGATATTTTCAGATCTACACAGTTCTGAACATGATAAAGTCATCTTAGTAGTATATTCTTTGGAAGGTGAATCTGATCAATGGTGGAATCTTATTAAGAATATGAGGCAAAGGGATGACATTTAGTCCATGGAATGGGACGAGTTCAAGAACTTATTTTTCAATTATTAATTCCCTCGTATTCTTCATAAAAATATAGAGAAGTAGTTTCTTTAACTGAAGGAAAAGGATGATGAATCTCTTGGTACCTACGAAGAAAATTTTACCAGACTTGTAAGCTACGCTTCTGGAATTATTTTTCATCCTATGTGTAAAATCAATCGATTCATTTGTGGCTTAAAACCAAGTCTTGGAAGGGTTTTATCCATAAGGGACGTCAATAGCTATGAGGAAATTGTTCGATGTGCTCTCACGGTTGAGATGGAGAGTGAAGTAACCCATCAATCATATGGGTTTGATAAGAAGAGTAAAATGGAAATAAAAGGAAAATATAAAGACCACACTGAAAAGAATATGAGTTTTCCCTTATGCTCAATGTGTTGAAAAAACATAGAGGGAATTTTCTTAAAGGGATAAGTAAATGTTTTAAGTTTGGAAAAGATGGTCATCAAGAAGTTGAATGTCGAAATAATGGGAAGAAGATGTCTAATGATGAAAAAAAAAGAAAGGGATGCATAGAATGCACTTCCTACACTTCAATGTTTCAAGTGAATGGAAATGAGGCATTATTCCAATCAATTCCCTAATCCAAGGGTTGTTGATGATTATCGACGTCAACAAACTTCTAAGGCCAAAGGCAAAAGAAAGTCACATGAAATTTCTAGCAGCGATGTGGAGTATGATAACGAAGTGGTGAAAGGTACACTTATCATCCACACTAAAGTAGAAAATGTTTCATTTGATTCTGGATCCACCCAATCTTTTATTTATGAATAATTTTCTAAATGTATCACCATATTACCTTAGCAGTTAGATATTGAATTAACTATGAGAACCTATAATGGCACAACATTCACATCAAAAGTTTACAATTCTTCTCCTATTGATGTTTGTGGGAAAGAACTTCCTACAAATCTTGTGATCCTTCCTATTGTGGAATTTTATGTGATTCCTAGCATGGATTGGCTTTCATCATACGAAGCTCATATCAATTTTCAATGAAGGGAAATCACATTTAATATTCTCGATCAATCTATTATCATATATCAATGTAAGGTTGAATATAACCTTCCAGTGGAAATATCTTCCATATTATGGGTCTTGATTCTAATAAATGATGTTTATTTATCTCAAATGGTTAGAGAGAAATATACGATTACAAATATTCCCATTGTACGGGAGTTTGATAATGTATTTTCGGAAGAATTTCAAGGTCATCCACCAAATCGTGAAGTTGATTTTTCAATAGAACTCATACCGGGTGCTATACCTATTTCAAAGACACCATATAGAATGGCCCCAATTGATTTGCAGTAATTGAAAAAGCAACTCCAAGGGAATCTTGATAAAGGATTCATACGCCCTAGTGCATCACCTTTGGGAGCACCTGTTCTGTTTGTTAAGAAGAATGATGGATCAATGAGACGTTGCATTAATTATCGAGAACTTAACAAGATCAGTATCAAGAAAAAATATCATCTACCACACATTGATGACTTAATTGACCAAATACGCGGAGATCAATACATTTCCAAGATTGATCTTCATTCAGGGTATCATCAATTAATGGTCAAAAAGGAGGATATACCAAAGACGACTTTTCGTACAAGGTATGGACACTATGAATTTATAGTGATGCCATTTGGTCTTACTAACACCCCTTCTATCTTCATGGATATGATGAATAGAGTCTTTAGAGACTATCTTGATCAGTTTGTGGTAGTCTTTATAGACGATATTATTGTCTAGTCAATGAGCAACGAAGAACATGAAGATCATTGGATAATTGTATTAAAGAACCTAAGAAATGAGAAGCTTTATGACAAATTTACCATGTGTGAATTTTGGTTTCAAAAAGTTTCATTTTTGGGCCACATAATCTCAAAAGAGGGGATATCTGTGGATCCAGCAAAAACATATGTTATTGAAAGATGGTCGAGACCAACAACAGTAACTGAGATTCGATGTTTTCTTGGTCTGGCATGATATTATCGACTTTTTGTGATAGATTTTTCACGATTATCTAACCCACTCACCTGGTTAACTTGAAAATGAGTTAAGTTCATGTGGATATTGTAGTGTGAAGAGAATTTCAAGGAATTAAAAAGAAGGTTATCCAGTACACCTGTGCTCACACTGCCTTGTAGTGGAGAAAGGTTTGTGATCTATAGTGATGGATCCATGAAGGGATTTTGGTGTGTTCTCATGCAAAATGATATGGTGATAGCTTATACCTCATGATAGTTTAAAATCCATGAGCAAAATTACCCAACTCATGATTTGGAGTTACTTGCGGTAGTCTTTGAATTAAAAATATAGAGGAATTATCTTTATGGTGAGAGGTGTGATATTTATAGTAATCATAAACGTTTAATAAATATTTTCACACAAATGGATCTAAATATGCACCAAATAAGATGATTGGAGTAGATTAAGGACTACAACTGCTCAATTTATTACCACCCTGGGAAAGCAAACAAGGTGGAAGATGAATTAAGTCGACAAGACCATGCTAGCATATCCATGATGAGGATCACAAAAGATCCATTATTTATGGATTTACAAAGGATGGATCTAGGAATTATAATGGAAGGGGAAAATAGAATATTTCTCTAATAAATGTTCAACTATCTATACATGTGAAGATTAAAGAGGCACAAAAAAGATGATGTAGAGTTAAAAAGAAGGTGAGAAATGTTCGCCAATTCAACCATGATTGTGATGGGAAAATAAGGTTCGGGAATTGGGTTTGTGTTCCTCCCATCCTAGAATTAAAAAAGGAGCTGCTGGATGAGGCTCATAGTTCTTCATTCTCTGTTCATCCTGGAAGCATGAAGATTTATAGGGACCTGAAAGAGTACTTCTTGTGGGATGGCATGAAAAGAGATGTTGCGGAATATGTCCCTCGATGCTTGGTTTGTTAGCAAGTTAAAGCTGAGAGATAGAAGTATAAGGGGACGTTACAACCATTACCCATACCCGAATGGAAATGTGAAAACAACACTATGGACTTTGTCACCGGAGTTCCTAATACATCAAAAGGAAATAATGCTATCTGGGTCATAGTTGATCATCTTACGAAGTCGGCACACTTCATTTCTATTAGAGAAGATTTCCCTCTGGATCAGCTTTCCAGGATATATTTAAAGGAAGTGGTAAGATTGAATGGAGTACCACTTTCCATTATAACTGATTGGGATTTGAGGTTTACCTCAATGTTTTGGCGAAGTCTTCAGCATACTATAGATCCAGAGATGTGTTTCAGCACTGCTTATCATCCTCAGACAGACAGTCAGTCTGAGAGGACAATTCAAACTCTAGAAGACATGTTGAGATCTTTCTCTATGTATTTCAATGATTGTTGGGATCAACACTTACTTTTGGTGGAATTTTCTTATAATAATGGATTTAACTCTAGTATTCAGATGGCTCCTTATGAAGCTCTCTATGGAAATAAATGTAGCACTCCAACTTGATGGGATGGAGTTAGGGAAAGAAAGCTATTAGGGCCAGATCTGGTTGATGAGATGGCAGAAAAGGTCAGATCTATTCAACAACACATAACAATAGCACAGAGTCGACAAAAAATTTATGCTGACAACCGAAGAAAAGACCTAGAGTTTGAAGTTGGTGATAAAGTGTTCTTACGAATATCTCCTTGGAAGAGAGTAATGAGATTTGGAAAGAATGGAAAGCTGATCCCTAGGTATATCGGTCCATTCGAAATACTGGATCGTGTTGGGAATATAGATTATCGATTGGAGCTTCCACCGAATCTCTCTCAATTTCACAATGTGTTCCATGTATCCCTCTTGAGAAAGTACATACTCGATCCTTCACATGTACTAAGCTCAGAAGTTGTACCATTGGAGAAAGATCTTTCCTATGAAGAACAACCGATAGAGATTCTAGATTATAGCAAAAAAGATATACGGAACAATACCACTCACTTGATGAATGTTTTATGGAAGAACCACAAATTAGAAAAGGCGACATTGGAGCTTGAGGATATGATGATAGAGAAGTATCCTCATCTGTTTGTTGGGAAGTGATGAATTTTGATGGAGAAATTCATTTTAAGGGGGGTAGAATGTAACACCCTGATATTTTATGAGAAGTATATTATTTTCAGTCTTATGTTATACACAACATCAAAAGAATATTTCATTACACACAACACTAGCTTGGCTTGCGTTAAACAAAAGAGAAACCTTCTTCAATAACATGTGTTGTACGCAATATCGAGTTTCACTAAATAACGACATGTTATTAAAATATTATATAAACTAGCCATTATGAATAGCAATACCCACTTTTTAAAATTTTATAAATTTTATCTTTTAAAATGGACTTCATTTTTGGATTTGGAATTTCAAAATTAGACTAGGGTGAAATTTTGTTATTTTTCAAAAAACTTTCAATTCTTGATTAATAGTGGAAACACTGGGTTACTATTTAAAAACTGTCTTTTTATTTAAATAATTAATTGTTTTATTTAAATTTATTTAGGGTCAAAATTGATACATAATACCTATAAAAGTTCAATGTAATTCATTGGATTCATTTTATAATAATTTTATATATATAAAAATTTTATTGAACTCTTCACCTTCTTTTACCAACCTCCTAGGAGAATTTTAAAATGTATATAAAATGTAATTTTACTGCTTATGTGAGTGGAATTTCGAAAATATGAGAGACATAGTTAATATCAAGGAGTATAATGTGGTTCAATAAGATAAAAATAATATTTGGTGAATAGTAACTTTTCACTTTTATTTACCACAGAGAAAAGTAAATAGGTTAATTTTGGGTAAAAATGATATTATTATTACCCTAAAACATGTTATAATTCTATTGGATAAGTGTAATTAGACCAAAAACAACCTCAGGAATAAAATATTACCCTTTAGGTTCATTTGGATTAGATTAAGACATTTATTATTAATTTATTTAAAGAAGTGATAAAATAGTAAAAATAAAATTTTAATAACTAAAAACATTTTTAATATAGGGTTATACATAAGATAATCTCAACTATAAATATTCATTAGAGATATAAAATGATTTCCTAAATAATTTTATTTTATTAATAATTTTTAGACATTATATAATTTATTTTATTTATGACACAATGATGATGTAGTAATTACCTTATTTATGAAATATTAACATAATTGATATTATAAATACCCAAATAAATGTAATTTGATACTTTTTATGAATTAAAATAATTTTATAAGTTAATATGACAAGTTAGTACTGATATAATTAACTTTTTTCGAACTAATCATGCCGTAATTATTTTCACAAAAAAAATGAATTACCAAATAGTGTCATAATTGACATAAAATAGTTTTAAAAACAAATATTATATTATTAATTGTTATTATATTATTAAAAATATATGGTTCAGAAAAATTACTTATATAAGGTTATATATATTAATAATTAACCACATGGGATTCGTTTGGCTTGTTATATTTTGTTTATTAACCATATAGTGTAAGAAAACAAGAAGACATAGTAAAACTTAAAATATTTAACATAGAGTTAAATCTAAATGATAAGGATAAAATAGTAATCTAAACTTGTCTAAAACCTATTGGTTGACATGATTTCTACCCTTACCCACTTAAAATTATAAATAAATCAATTTTGAGCTATTATTAAACAAATATGACTTTATTATAAAATAATACTTTATGTTTTTCCAAAGGTGTCCATCTCCTCCCTTATAAAAGGGAACCTCCTCCCTCTCCTCCACACACCCTTTTGAGCCTTCATGCTCGAACAAAACTTGCCCATTTCCCTTCTAAACATCCCTAGAAACAAACAAGATATCCTGGTCTTCTTCAAAGACCAATTTTAGTGCCCTAAGAGGAGGTTTCAATGAGGCGTGTCGAAGAAGAGGAAATATCTGTTACAGATTCTTTCAAGATAATTTCTTCTTCTACTTACTCTTCTTAGTTGTTTAATTATGAAGTTATAACATCAATATCAGTCATATACTGATATGTTATTATAAATATGAAACAACCACATTTCACCTTCTAACAATCCTACGGAAAAGGAAATCACCGCGCATCCGTACGTACGGAATACCATCTCCACGCCATGGTGTAATCTGTTTTCCACCACCACCATACTTGGATGGGTATAATGGTGTAAATAATAACTTTATATGATTATTTTAAAGTGATATTGATTCTAAAACATTATACATACACTGTAATACAATTCCATGATCATGGGAACGATATCATCGCTCGTGCGTACGTACGGACCACCGTCTCCACGATGTGATGCGACTCGTTCTACATGATCTTCATTGAATAATGATTATATCAATGAATTGAATTAATAAATATGATAAATATTACACTAATACCATTCTGTGAATGAGGTATCTATAACCTGAAAATAAAAATAAAAATTTATTCGAAATTACATTCATAAGATCATAGAGCAATGAACACCCGAATAACAAGTAGCAATGAAATATTACTAATAAGAAGATAATAATACGACCATATATGATATCATAACAACAAATATAATTCAGTAATAAGCCAATGAAATGATTTAAATCATTATACAAGTGGTTCAGATACGTATGAAGAAAATCGAAACTAAGGTAAGGGAAAATCTCGCAATCTCATTTTTATCCGAGATTGTTTATAATTCAGCATTTACTGGGGAATATTTATTATTCACATCCATGTTTCCTCAATATGTAATATTATTTATATCCTCCTACAATTTTTTAAATCAAATTTTACCCATTTTTTAGTTTTTAGTAAAATATATGAAATGAATCATTTGTCGTATTTATTACGAGGTACATTTTGAATTTTCCAGCCAATGTACGAGAAGAATGTTTTTTATCTTATACAACACGAATATATTTTTATGATTTCATAGAACAATATTTCAATGAAGCTCCTTTTAAAAGTTTTCATGTTTATTTTTAATAAACTTCTTTTAGTTTAAAATTTAATGAAATGTTAAGAATGGAAAAATATTTTTTCCAGTAGAAAATATATTTTCCTCAAGAATGGAGTTCAAGTGTTTTATCAAAATTATTTTCCATCTAAAATATTATAGGGTTAGATTTTTATCCCAATTTTTACATTTATTTAACTATGTTATGATGTAATTAATTTGATTATGTCCTTTTATCTTATATGGATTATGTTATGATGGCATGCTGTTTAAGAATCCAATTTTTATTACATGGGTTACGTTATGATACATGATTTATTATTTTGTGGAAGACATAAGAATGGTTTCATTATGTGATGGGTGGGAAATATATCTCCCTCCAATGCATTGGGTAAAGATTTATATCTCATGAGATTGACATGGATGGAACGGAAAGTTAATCTGGTTCCGTGATACAGGACTGGAATGAGGAGTGAACTCGGTTACGTAATGGACTTTGTACACTATGATGGTCATAGAAATGATCCTTGACTAATATGAAATGAATTTATATGATTATGTATGTATGACACTATGTTTCATGTTTTATGTTATGATTATTTGGATTACATTTCACTACTATGATTTATCCCACGTTGTGATATTACGATCTCTTTTGCAGGTTATGATTTTCAAAATGTTATGTTCTCATGAATATGATATGATATATATTTCTTTTGTTTACCCTTACTTATCATTTCAGGTCACCCTTTTGTATTTTTTCTTTTACTTAGCCCAGGAAGAAGGCTATTAAGTAGGATATGCCAAAAGGGACTCTAGATATGATGAAATAAATGGGAGACAATGTGGATGATTTATGAACCAGTTGTTTATGTTTCCCAGTTTCTAAAGACACTATACCTATATGGTCCTATAATGGATTTGTTATATGTTGTAATAAGTATGATTAAATTATGAAGTAATAACCAGGTAATGTAAAGTATGGGTCGTTATATACTATGTCCAATACATTCCTCATATAAAAAGTTTGAAACATAACATAAACATTCCTATTAAAAATAGCATACGAAATGTCACTACATTAACCATAAATCATGAATGGTATAAAAATAACACATCCATAGTCAAACATATAAAAAAACTTCAATAAAATATGTATTATTTGTATCATAATTAGTCGACTTCAAATAAGTATAAAATCCATTAAAAGATGTTGACATATATGAAATCAAAACTATTTTACCAAAATATCTCTTTCATTTTGAAATATTTTAAAGTTACATAATTTTAAATGAAAAAATTTCTTTTGAAAATATTATTATAATCTTGTAAGGGTAGCTTAAACGATGTTATAATGGAGGAGAATAACCGCTCCCACCATATATATTAAAAAACATTCTTACCATAATATTTTCAAAAGGGGTCGTAAAGTACATTGTTTGGAAAAAGACAAAAAGATTCCTTTCAAAACAAATAAGGTTATATAAGGGTATAAATGACTTTAACCCATTTTCGATTAAATAGGGAAAATGTTTTGAAACACATTTTTATGAAACATGGAAGTGGATGATAAAGAGGTCCCAATAGATACTTACTTAAAAACAACCTCATATAATAAAGAGATTGTGAAATTAACCCTTACCGATTGGGTATGTTATGAATCATAATCCCCATGAAATAAGGATCATACAATGAAGATATAAATACCCATATTTTAATGTATACTACAAAAAAAATACAATCATGGTTAGTTCATACACTACAAAAAAGGAAATAGTGGTAATTATAGCATGGATCTCACATGAATGAGATGTAAGATGAAAACCCATTACCTAGTTCTTTTCCTTGGTTTAGCATAGTTTAACCTTCTATATAATGGTGAAATCATTGTTATTAAATTATAAAATAACCATATACATTAATATGATATCATATATGATGTTCTAATATTGCATTGATAATGATATTTTAGTAGTATCATTGTTTTGGGTGTTAACTGATTTGATTTCATTTATATGTTTTGATTCATAAGACATATTTTTTATGGATAGAATTTATTTTATTCATATCCCGAATTATATTATGTTATTAACCATTATTTTTAATAACAAAATGAAAATTATTCTTGAATGGTTACTATGGGGAAATGAATCTTATCGCATTCGTGGAGACGGTAATCCGCACGTACGCACGAATGGAAATATCAATATTTTTATTTAAAATTTTATGTAAATAGATGGTATATCATATTTACAGAATCATTAACATGTTAAATTTATTATTTACATCAATTATACATCATTATTATACCCATCCAAATAATAGTGTACTTGAATAACAACTACACCACGATGGGGAGACGGTAAGTCGTACGTACGCACGTTTGGTGACATGTCATTCATAGGATGGATAGAATAATGAATATTATTGTACCAAAATTATAATAACATAAAATTATATAAAATATACTGGATTTATTATTTTAGAATTGAAACAACAATGAATGTGTAAGCGGAAGCAGAAAAGAACTTGAAAGAGGATGGGGAAATTATTACATCTTCTTCAGGTTCTTCCTTTACATTCGATCAAAAGGGCTCCTTAGGTTGGATTTATGACTAAAGTAAGGCATCTAGAATGATGTGAGGGATGTTGGAAGGATATATGGTCAGGGGTTGTTTGAGCCAAAGGCTTGAGAAGTTTGAGAAATGGGTAAGAAGTTAGAGCTTTTTATAAGGGAGAGGAGGGGCTCTTTAGGAACGTTTAAAACAATTATTTTATTATAACATCATCTTCATTTTAAAAAGGTCAATTATTCATTAATAACAAAGTTAAGATGACTCATGGTCGAAATAAAATAATCCAATAATAATTGGATACGGTTTTTATCTTTTTTTAATATTTTTAGTCTTATTTATTTAAATCATTTATTAATGAGGTAAATATTGCATCATTATTGTCTCATAAATAATTTACTTTATTTGATTTCAAAAAATTAAAAAATAAACCATGATGTATGATATTTTTCTAACATTCCAAAGAACATTTATAGTGGAAAATATATCTTATATAACCCCATGTAAAAATTTATTTACTTAAAGATATTTTTTTATGTCATTTTGGTCTTTACATTAAATTAATTAATATAAAACATCATTATTACTCCCATGTTGCTCCATGGGGTCCCATGTTCAACCCAAGGATGCCCATGGTCAAATATATATTATAAAATAGGAATAATTCACATTTTAGGGTAATTAAATATTGTTATAAAATTATATTGTACCATTATTTATTATATTTACTCTTTAATCATGGTAAATAAAATATTTATTGAAGTAAATATTTAAAGTGTCAAAAATTAAAATTTACCTATTCACACAATTTAGACCTAGTGATTCATAATATGGAATCCATTTTTTCAAATACAAAACACAAAAGTGGTAGAAATTAATATAAAATTAATTTCGACTGTCAAAACAAAAACTGTGTTTTTAAGATATAATTACTATCAAAAGATTGACACTTGTTTCTGTATAGTATAAATGTGAAATTACATATAATTAACAACATTAGATTAAATTGTAAAAATAAAATCTAGTTATACTTTAAAATGACTAAAAATTATAATTTAACACTATAAATTATTTTTATTAAAAAAGTTGTTTTAATTAAAATTTAGTATTTTTCACTATTAATAAAAATATGCAAGTTATCAAAAAAGTGCCAAAAATATATCAAAACTGAATTTTTATATCCCGATTATAAATTAGAATTACATTTTTTCCAATTTAATATATAAAATTGTTAAATATTGGATTTAAAAAGGGTTCTCCATTAAAAAGTTGTAAAATTAATTTTTTTAAAATACTGCTTTTATCTGAAAAAAATAAATTTGTTATTATATTATTTCTAAAAAACACATAATATGGATTCTAAATTTTTATGGAGTGTATAAAATTCAAAATTCAGTTTACACTATTCATAACAACTTCTGGAATGGCTTGTTTGGTAAGTTGTGGTGCGCTCAAACTTGATGTTGTGTGTTGTGCATGTTATTGAAATACATTGAAGAGATAATGTACTACGAAATCCTGGGGATTTAAATTCTACCACCTATAATAAATTTCTTCATCCCAATTTTAAATTGTTCTTCGATAAAAAAATGTTAAAAACAGAAAATAACTTTGTGGAAAACACACATTGGAAATAGGGGTAATAAAATTTAGACTTAATAATATTAAAGAGAAATGAAAAGTTCACCACCTAATTATGATCTTGAAAAAGAGAAAATTGGTGGAAATTACAGACATATAATTGGAGGAAGTACAAAATATTTATAGGGAGTGATTGAGGTCATCAATCACAAACAAGTGTACACTTGAGAGCCTCAAATCCATCGATCAATGATGATATAAAGTATCATCAGTTCAACAAAACATATAGTATTAGGATACACACGTTTTTGTTTTTAATATCCCTTCCCTAAAGTTTTAGAATTAATTTCTTCATATAATAAGAAATATATATATATATATATATATATATATACATGACAAGTAGAGTATCATCCTTAAACTAATTTCTATCACAAACTCGTCTTTTAATACAAAAGATAATAGAACTCAAAAATATAAAATTTATCCTAATCGTATAAGGATCCATATATTAACACATACCATTTAAATGAAGAAAAATATTTTGTAATAACTAAGGACTTCCTCTAGGCTAGTGGTATGTACTAAAGGCTTGTCGCACTATGATTGTGGGTTCAATTCCTACAGTTTTTTCCGACGTGATGGGTTATCGCCCGACATACAAATTGCTCTTTTACTAAAACTATAGTATTATAATATATTCCCAAAAAAAATCATAATAAATGTATTAACTTTAAACAATACTATCCAGAGTTAAAATTAATCCATTCCAACCTTTATAGTTATCCAAAATACCTCTTTCCAAACTTACTGTCCAAAATTTATAAGGAAGGTAAACACAATGAAGATTTTTTTAATGTAATAACATGTGAATACCTTTATTATGTATTATTTTAAAACATGGTAACACTCAGAATTACCATAAAACCTTATTGATTATATTAATGATCCCATATTCCTTATAGAATACTAGATATACTCCTCATATCCAAAAAATTTGGAATACTCCAACAATGATCAAATAAACAAACCATTAACCAGTTTCAAGGTAGTCAATAATATCTAATATAATTTCTCCAAATCAACCATCTCTTATTCCACAATTACTACCTCAGTATAAATACCATATTATGTTTTATCATTCCTTGAAGTATGTATTTTCTAAAAAAGATTACCTTGCTATTAAGTCAATTTTCATAGAACCATATAATCACAAATCCTCAATGAAATAGTGTTGCAGTACAATTCCTTATTTATTTCCATAAATCATATAACCAGTAAATCATTGATACAATAATCCAATGAAAAAATTATTTAATAAAAACATAAAAAACTATTCAGTCCTCTTCATCTGTGGTAGTATCAAAACATGATTATTATCCAATAGCATCATTTGTGGTATACTCTGATGACTGGGACATTGATTCGCGTAGTGTACCAAATCCGTCCAGATGATGATTTGAACATTTGAAACCATTTTCTTTCCCTTGAAATCATGTACATGGTGTCCTTTTTCACCACACTTATAACTCACTCCCACTCCCTTCAATCATTTTCCAAGTTGATTCTTTCAACAGTTATCACAAATGAGAAAATATTTCTTTCCCTTCTTCCCTTTATCCATCTTTCTCTCTTCTATCCTTTGCTTATCTTGCTTCCCTTCAAAGCCATAGTACTCAAAAAATTCTTTACTTATCTTATTAACAAATGATATTATTTCTTCATATGATAAGAATTAGTGGGAGAATATTTCCCTTTAAAATGCTGTCTTAATACAATGGAAGATATGATCCTTCTTACTATTTAGATCATACGTATTGTTGGAGTTTTCATTCCTTACATTGGGCACCATTTCTGAACAATAGAATACATTAGGTTAGTTTATGAATCACAATTGATATTTACAAACTTGTAATATACCTATCATAAATTGTACAGTTTATAGATATAATCCATAATCATAAAAATGTTATCTTTAAAAAAGTATTTACTCCTAAATTCTTCATATTGGATATTAATGAAAATATCAATTATCATAAGCATATTCCCCGGGAGTGTCGCAACCAAGAGTACAGAAAGGACCATTATTGTGAACCAGTTCCCGTTCGAGTCTAGCTCAAAGCAACATTTTCAGGTTTTAACCCTATGTACATCTGTGCTAGAGCCGCCTCTACCTGCTCGTATGCAGACATGGATGTATCTTTTGGAAAACTCACAAAATCTCTACATTACCAAAAATCAAGGAGGATATTCTATACAAATCCTCAATGTCAGTCTTAGGGTAATGATATCTAATTAGAGTTTATCTAAATATAGTTTCCAATGTTTTTCCTAAACTTCCTATGATTCCAACTGTAATGCCCTTACCCCAATTACCCAAGTCGGTGCATTATTTCAAAACATGGGCATGATCACAACGAAATCATATCCCGAAAGACCGATTAGTTTAGTATTATTGGAAACATGATTCATACATAAGTTCAACTTTACAACTTGAAAAGAAATACAACACTAATTTATTTCATTAAAAATATCCAAGCATCCTAGATTATTCCTGCAAGTCATTCCTAACTATATTTTTCATGTATTGGGAAAATAAAACATAAGAAAGGGATGATCTCAAAAGTTCAGTAAGGATATGCAATACAACAGAAGATGACATAAATATTAGGCATTGTGAATAATTGAAAAAACATTCCTTTACAAATTATAATAATGAACACTTTTATGGAATGAATATGAGATGACTAAATAAAGCCACAATAAAACATAGTCATGGGTATTCTACTAGTCTAATGACTACATGAAAAATAAATATTATTTTCAAAATGAGAGAATTTTTAATAATGAGCATTTTAAAACATTTTTTCAAGGCCTCGGCCTAGACGTCTAAAAATTATTAAGGCATCGGGAAAAAAACATATATCAACTTGAGAAAAGCCACATCCAATTCCACGTGCAGTTGTCTCATTAGACGTACCGATGCACCGAGGAGCTATAGCTGGCTACACCTATCATATACTAAGTCCAATACATTCCTCATATGAAAAATTTAAAACATAACATAATCATTCGTATTAAAACTAGCATAGGAAATGTCAATACATTATCCATAAACCATGAAGGATATAAAAAATAAAACATCTACAGTCAAACAAATCACAAAATCATCAATAAAATATGGAATATTGGTATCATAATTAATCAACTTTAGAAAAGTATAAAATCCATCTAATGATGTTGTCATAGATGAAATCAAAACTCTTTGACAGAAATATCTCTTTCTTTTTGAGATTATTTAATGTAACATAATTATAAAAGAAAACATTTATTTTTAAAATATTCTTATTAGCCTGTAAGGGAAGCTTCGACGATGTTATAACACAGGATAATAACCACACCCGCCATATATGTTTATAAAAACATTCTTACCTTAATTTTGTCGAAATGGGTCATAAAGTACCTTATTAGGAAAACGACCGAAAAATCCATTTCAAAACATCAAAGGTTATATAAGGGTATAAATTAATTTAACCCATTTTTGATTGAATAGTAAAAAAATTTTGAAATAAATTTTTAAGAAAAACGGATGTGGATCATAAAGAGGTCCCCGTAGATATATACGTATAAACAACCTCAAATAATAAAGGGATTGTGAAATTAACCCTTACTGATTGGGTATCTCACGAATGATACACCCCATGAAAGAAGGATCATAGAATGAAGATGTATATAAACATAAGTTAATGTATATAACACAAATAATACAATCATGGGAAGTACATAAACCACACAAAAGGAAATAATGGTAATTATAGCTTGGATCTCATGTGAATGAGAAGTGAGATGAAAACCCCTTACCTTGTTCATTTCCATGGTAGAGAGTTTGTTAACCTCCTGTATAATGGTAAAATTATTGTTATTAAATTATACAATAACCATATACATTAATATGATATCAGATATGATCTTCTAATATTGCTTTGATAATTATATTTCAGAAGTATCATCGTTTCAGGTGTTAACTGATTCATTTTCCTTTATATGTTTTGATACGTAAGCCTTATTTTTTATGTATAGGATGTATTTGATTTATATATAGAATGATATTATGTTGTTAATCATTATTTTTAATAAACAAATGAAAATTATTCATGAATTGTTACGATATGGAAATAAATCTCATCGCTTTCATGGAGACAGTAATCTGTACGTACACACGAGAGACAATATCATTATTTTGATTTAAAAACATATGTAAATAGAGGGTATATTATATATACCGAATAATTAACATGTTACATTTATTATTTATATCAATTATACATAATTATTTTAACCATCCAAATAATAGTGTACTTGAATAAAAATTACACCATGACATGGAGACAGAAAGCCGTACGTACGCACGTATAGTGACATGTCTTTCATAGGATGGATAGAATAATGAAGATGGTTATACCATATTTATAATAACATCACAGTATATAGAAGATACAGGTTTTATTATTTTAGAATGGAAACAACAAAGAAAGAGGAAGTGGAAGATGAAAAGTACTTGATAGAGGGTGGTGAAATTATTACCTCTTCTTCGGGTTCATCCTTGTGATTTGATCAAAAGGGCTCCTTAGGTTGGCTTTATGACTAAATTAAGGCCTCTAGAAATAAGTGATGGATGTTGGGAGTATATTTGGGAAGGGGTTGTATGATTAAAAGGCTTGAAAAGTGTCATAAATGGGTACGAATTTACGTTTTTTTATAAGGAAGAGGAGGGGCTCTTTTCGAAAGTTTGAAACAATTATTTTATTATAACCTCATATTCAGTTTCAAAAGGTCAGATATTAGTTAACAACAAATTTAAGATGACTCATGGTCTAAAAAAATAATCCAATAAGAATTGGACAGGTTTTGGATATTGTTTTAATATTTATATTCTTATTTATTTAAATTATTTATTAATGAGGTAAATATTTCATCACAATTGTGTCATAAATAATTTAATTTATTTGATGTACAAATTTTATAAAAAAAACAAATATTTTTATATTTATATACAATATTTATAGTCTAAACAATAACTTAGATATCCCCATTTAAAAATTTATTTACTAAAAAATATTTGTTTATGTCATTTTTGTCTTTACATTAAATTATTTAATATAAAATGTCATTATTACTCCCATGTGGCTCCATGGATTCCCAAATTCATCCCAAGGATGCCCATGGTCGGCTATGTATTAGAAAATAGGATTATGACACATGTCAGTGTAATTTAATATTATTATAATATTATATTTTACCCTTATTTATTATATTTACACTCTAATCAAGTTAAATAAAATATTTACAAAAGTAAATATCTAAAATTTTTAAAAATAAGAGTTACCAATTTACACAATTTGGACATTATTATTCCAAATATGGAATCCATTTTTTAAAATTCAAAACATAGAATTGGATAAAATTAATTTAAAATAATTCCCACTGTCAAAACAAAAAGCTTGTTTTTCAGAAATAATAACTATCAAAATATTGACACATGTTTTTGTACAGTTTAAATGTGAAATTACATTTAATGACCCAAATTATATTAAATGGTAAAAATATAATATAATTTTACATTAAAACCTCTCAAAATTATAATTTTACACTATAAACTATTTTGAATAAAAAATTTGTTTTTAATTAAAATATAGTATTTTTCGCTATTCATAAAAATATGAAAGTTATCAGAAAAGTGGAAAAAAAAATTCAAACTAAATTTATATGTCCCATTTCTAGAGAAGAATTATAATTTTTCAAATTTATTATATAAAATTTTCAAATGTTGGATTTAAAATGGTTCTCCATTAAAAGGTGGTAAAATTGATTTTTTTTTTAAAAATACTTCTTTTATCTGAAAAAAATGATTTTGTTCTTATATTATGTATATGAAAAACATAATATGGAATATAAAATTTTATAGAGTATATAAAATTCACAATTAAATTTACAATATTCATAACCACTTTTTGAATGGCTAGTTTGGTATGTTGTGGTGCGTTCAGACTTGATGTTGCGAGTTGCGCAAATTATTGAATTACATTGAAGAGATAGTGTACAATGAAATTTTGGGGTGCTTCAAAATTGGAAATAGATCCAATAAAAACATATTAGGTCATAAAAAAAATTTCAACACCACTAAGTATCACTCCACAAGTACGGTACATAATTTAAGAAAATTCGATCATAAAAGTATATCCATAGGTTCCCCATAACCACATCCCCACTATTTTTAACTCCCACACCACAATTTTGAACATCCAAAGCCATTGATTTTATCTATATCATTTTTAAACAATTAGTAGAGAATAGTCGTCTATCCTGAAAATTATGTACGTCAACCACTTTCCCCCATCCTGCCATATATGATACATACTAAATAATACAACCTCCAAAATTTGTAACTAATTGTTCCATCAGATTAAGTACTCACAAAGAACAATTACACCATCATCGAGCATCCCCACTAACTATTCCATCATCATAGTCTAATGAAGAGAATGATGGGAAGATAGTGTATCCATCCATCATACCCCATAATCACGGATTTTTGGGGGAATACACATAGAACCCATACCCTTTGGTTCAATAAGGTTATGCAACAAAGGTGGGGTATATATAGAAATCAAAATGAAAATATAAGAATAGATAGTCCCACATTAAACCCATCCAAGGGTGCACACAAACCACCACATAACTATAAATATATCCCATAATTTCATTAACACTACCCATAAAAAATTATAAATTCATATACAAAAAAACCAACCATATTACACATAAAACATCTAACTAACCAACCATAAATTCTAATTTCATCATTTATAAATCAGATTTCTACATTTCCATTAATATTCTACATTTTTCTCACTATTTCAACCATTTTACATCTATAATAAAATACCTAATCATAATATAATTCCCATATTTATTCCCAATGTATTTAACATTTTAAGTTAGAAATTACATGTCAATTTTCATTTAGTGTCTATTTAATTCCATCCCATTCAATATGTGAGATTTATTTATTCTACTCTTAACCATACTATTATGTATTTCTGACAAATACATTCAATACATAATTTGACCCTACCATGCATACCATTCCAAACATATACTAAAACAAACCTATTATATTATCAAAAACCATATCACTGTTACCAAAACACACCAAGCCATATGCGCATCACATATCACAAATACTCATCCACAACATCAAAAATATGAGATCTACTAGAACACAATAAACAAATACCAATTGCCTCCCATTTATTCTAGATTAACAAAAAAATATTTCAATTATGTGATTTGATTCAAAAGAAATTTACAAGGATAAAAATGATTTCATAGAAATAATATTATTGTAGTAAAGGGATCAAGACAACAAGAAAACATGCAATTGTTATTGAATTTAAGCAGTTTAGTTTCCATGAAATAAAAAATTTCACACTACACCTCATTCTAATAGTTTATCTATATCATTATCATAATTTTTAGGGTTATTTATCAATTAATTAATTTAATAAACATATTACAGGAATAATAACACATGAAGAAAAGAAGAAGTAACTGGAGGACATTATTAGATGATAACACATTAATCTAAGTATTCAAAATGTTAGTAAACCATGCAAATTATTCTCACTAAAGGGGTGGTTGGTGAATTTTTAGAGAACTAGGAGTAAACTAGATTGAATAAAAGATAATAAAAATATAACCAAGGGGAGTTCAACCCTCTGTTTATAGAGTGATTCCAATGACCTTCCACTATATTATAGTGATTTCCCTCAATGTCATAGTGCCACTTAGACACCAAAATATATTATTATTGTACTATTTTAATCCCTAAAGATAACATTACATAAATCATATGTAGATTTATTTTGACCTACATCACACCCAAGGAAACAATATGGTATAATTTTATTATCATTTTAGAACATCCACACAAATGATCATGGAATAGAAAACTCTTGGTCAACATTTTCTCCACATCCCCACTCAGATATTCAATGTGTTGTACCTTTCCTCCTTTCACACCACACAAAATACATATAGAATATAAAAATTAATTTTTCATTTTACTTCATTTTTATATAAAAATATGTTTTGTTCATACCCCACTCAACATTCCACACAGGTATACTACGCCAGGATCTTTCACACCACTAATACAAACACTAAATGTGGTTATCTTTATATAGACCATTACCTATGAGGTAAAAATGAGATTCTATTCATTTGACTTCCACTACAACATCTCCCTATGATGTGGAAAACACACCATTTTCATCTTACCTTTCTTGTGTTCCTATCCTTCCTCAACATCACATGATAAAATTCCAAATGTCAGGGAATATATAGGGTTTCACCAACCACCTTTTTCCTATAGGTGACAACCCTCATAAAGGAAAATCATAGAAATGTCCACCCTAATCATTTCACTCAATGTGGTGGATCACAACACCATGTGTCCACCTTTATTATTCTTAATAGAGTACCATGCCTCTCAAAAAATGGAATCTCCTTGACCAAAGCTCCAAAAAATATAAAAATCGCTAGAACCACAACCCTAACTATGATGTGGATACCTTCTAAACAAATATAACAAAACTTCAACCAGCTGAAATGCCTTAGAAAATCCTATCACCACCTCCAGTACATGGGAAAAAACAAAATAAGTGATTAGAAATTATGGTCCATAACATCGAATACCTCTAAAAAATTCACATCCTCATGAATTTAAACCATACTAGTTAAATAATTATGGGATTCAAAAAAAAAACTACTCAAAGGAATAACTCTCAAGGATATTCCCAAATTATAACATATCCAATAGAACAAAATTTATGTGTTTATAAAAATGGAACAATAAAAAATATCTCCAAAAACATGTGACGGGTCTTAAAAAAATATCAAAACAAATAAAAAACATCTAAAAACGGATAAAAAAAATATATTAAATAATAGTTTTAGTCTCACGTATATGACTCCCACTCTCATGTTACTCCCTTCATGTAACTATTCCACCATTGGAAAAGAACCAAAGTAAAATATGTCCATGAAGCACCTTCTCTCATTAGTACTAAACCACTACATGCCACTTCTAAAAGGTTATGTCATATTCTAAATCTATCTCACCTCAATCAATGATTTTAGAATCCTCTTAATTGTATTGATGAATCTATGACACATCTAAAACAACTTGTATTTGGATCATCTATATGGGAAGTGAAAACTGATAGTCTATACCTCTATTATGCATCAACACCTTGAATGGTCTAATAAATCACATATAAGTCTTACTCCCATGAATGAAATTTCCATTTCTAATAGTGAGATGATACCATTAATAACACATTATACCCAGCATGAAACTATAAATATCTCCTCATCAGATCATTATAATTCTAATTTTGATGACCTTCCTCTATCCATTCTTGTATCAGATGGACCTATTTAGTCATTATCTTCACTAAATATAGTCCAATGATAATCATATGTAAAATAATGGTATAAAATAATGGGGATCTACATGTTAATTAATTCAAATATGTTTTATAGGAAATTCAACTGCAAGGGTGTGAGTGTTTTTTTTAAAAACTATTCCAATGAAATGTGATTCACTCAAAACATTGTGAAACATAATTTAATATCCCACAAAATAACTTTCAAGTAATGTTATTTTTATTATATATTCTCATTCATCTATAGGTGGAATGTTTTTTAAAAATTAATTGTGGTCAAAAAATGTGTTTAACACTACCCCTAACTCGTGACATAAAATGGTAATCCATATATTATATGAAATTCCATGGTAACCCATACAGCCACACAATATTATCCACATATAATATAATGTGATCAGCTATGAAACCTATTTCATTAATCACCACGATATGGGATCATTTCATTCATTATCACATGAAAACCCAAATAGCATCACACCCTACTTGATATTATGGAAGAATAATGATGAAATCCATTGAGTTTTCCTCCCACATCCATTCGAGAAAATATATTGAAAACACCAAACCCTAAAATATATAATTTTATGTCATCACCTAATGAAAGTTTATATATCATGATATGAAAAATAATTATTACATCATAATTCTAGGCCATGAACCCTTCACCATTAAATCATGATACATCATGGAGGTTTCCATATGCACTTTTAGAGGTGTTCCACGAAAAAAAAACCACCAACTCTCGCATTAATAAATGAGAAAAAAATATCTCATGTGCCAAAAAATGATATTTATCATCCTCCAATCAATCTTCTGGGGTGTCACTTTATGTAATAAACTCTCACATCCACTCCGCCTTGGAGTCACTACTTAGACTACTCTACCAACTACAATGAGAATGACTCTACTAATAGTTTATACAAAAATACACTATCATAAAACTCCTCTAAAAACTGGTTAATAACCACTATATCCCTCTTTCATATCAAGTAATCCTTAAAGTCATAAAAAAAAAATTCAATTGAATAATGTCATGGTACTTTAGAAACGAAATTTTCTTTTTCTAGAGAGTAAAATATATCAAAGTCATAGTATTGTAGAAACTCCTTCCACCTACATTAACACTAGATCTGATTCTATAGAGATATGACAAACCTCAAGATCTTATGTTCATTGAAAAACATAAATTTATCGTCAATTAGATAATATTTAAATTAAATCATAGATAATAACGTGGATTATAACTCATGTTAATGTTTTTTATAGTTACACTTAAGGGAGAGTACCTTCTACGACCTATAGGAGCTCACATCCCTCTTCTTCATCATAACACACCCCAAAACTACATAGCAGGAATCAAATAAAACCTTAAACATTACTCCTTCTATAGATATATAGAGAATAGGGGCACAAATAAACTACTAATATAGGTAGTCTAATGTCAATTGACACATATCAATATTTTTGAACACATGGCCAATCCAATTCAAGATAATTAGTTGAATAACATCTAGAGAGAAGTCAGACGTGAATCCTTGATAATTTTACCCGACATCGAAAAAACTATGGGAATATTCTATGTTCATGTGATTCTCAATATAAAAAATTGTCACCTAATTCGAGAGATCCAATACTACTACTCACTAAAAAAACACATGTACAATTATGTTCCCCTCCAATATCAAAGACATACACTTGGACGTCCTCCAATAGAGCGGGCGGTGTTTCAGATTCGGTAAGATAGCTCTCAGGTGTCTTACATGATGTTATTCTAATGTCAATTATATGATAACGCCATAGATCAATACAACCCTAAACTAGTTTGAGTACTCATGGAATGTTAAGTTCATGAGTCCCATGAACACTATATGTGAATTCATGACATCAAATGGAATAATTATGAACATAAAGAGTCTCTTCCACCAGTAAAAATTGGTCTATTAAATTTCCTCATATTCGACCTCATAGGGTTTTACATCAAATACAAATATATCCCTAAAAAAGATATGGACACTTTTATCTAAATAAATAAACAATTTATCGCTGATAGGGGATAGTAATTTTCAATTATCATGTAGTACAACAAATATTAATCCATCCACAACCTCAAACAATCATCTCCCTTTATAAAAAACAACAGTGTATCTCCCCAAGATGATACACGAGTTCAATGAAATCCATTATTTATCAAATAATCTACATGTATTCTCAATTTCCACATTATAGAGGGTTCCATCTGAAATTAATTCATAATAACCAGTGGAGTACCATGTTATAATGTTATCTTTAACTCTATGTCACATAATTGTGGACAAGTCCAAACATCCTCATGGAATATGTATGCATACTCCTCAAATGTATGTAACGACACTACCTAATACCTAATTATATCCAAGGTTAAATCATATAGTTCTGAAAAAAAAAATATGAACACTTATTTCCCATTCAATGATCTTTATTTCCATAAACCACCACATGATATACCTCCATAATTCATATTGAGATCCCCCATATAGAATAAATCTATAAACTTACATATTTAACCATATATCCCTATTACAACTATGATATAGTATGGTTTCATTTATACTAGTAATAAGTTCATAGATGAAAAATTCTATATTAACATCAATTCATAGTCCTGTACTGCATCAAAAAATCTTCATTGACCTCCTAATGTTATCATTAACTCTAGGGGAACTAAATGAATCTTCACCTTTAGACCCAGAATGTGGACAAAAGTTGTAATGATGAAAGTAAATTATTCTCTTAAATTCAAAAATGAATAATGACATACATGTTAAGATAGAAGTCAATAGATTACTGATGATTCCTTTACATAAATTTATATCCCCAACACAGATCAAATAAACTAGAATGACCTATGACTAGCTTAGTCACCACTAGGGGCACATTAAGACTATCCACATTCATTCCCCCAACATGGAATAATAATGAAATGTTGAAGAAATGTTATTCTCCCAAATAAAACAAGGAATAATAAAATATAGATGATCAGAAAATTTTACCATGAATGATTTATAACCCCTCTACCACTAGAAGTCTGATGGCATGTATCTACCCATTCCCAGCCCTTTTTCTTATATGTTAGTAATCATATCTTAAAAAATTCTATATTCTATGTCCATATAGGTGGGTGAAAATATGTGGAAGAAACCCAATTTCATCTTCATCCATTAGAGGAATATAATTTTATTTTTTCTTTAGATGAAGATATATCGATGTTCATTGATGATGATATGACATTTCAAAAAAGATACTATTGAAGTCGATATAAGAATCAGCCTCCCTAGAAAAAGTAAATCCACTATATTTTTGTTCATAGCCTTTTATAATGAACATAGCCAATATAACTGTAATACACGAATGGTAGGATTTTCATCGAGGTGAGAAATAATAACTCTACGAAAGAGGTAAGTAAAACACTAGGATCAAATCCATATTAAATATAACCTAAACTCTTCCAACAACCGAGACCATCCATCTCAAAATTTTCCTCTAAAATTGATCTACTATCCTCCCAAATAATGAATCCTCTCAATCACCTCATCTTACTTTTTTACTTCCGGGTATATAGAAATCATTAATATAGTGACCATATATATGACAAGTGGGTATTATGTTACCCCCAATGAATTATACTATATACTCCTCATTGGTAAAGATAATATGGTAAAACCGAATAAGGACCTTGAACCCAATCCCCATATTTCACATAGATAATGACCCCTTTAGAATTGAAATAAACTCATGTTGTAATGTTTCCATTATCATGGATAATAAAAACTCCAAACACAACACCTTCTAAAAATCAGTCCAGAATTCATTTTAATCCATCCACTCTCTTTGATACATCATCCACCAATAATCACCTACTACTCTCATTTGATTAAATAACAGTATTATATGGTACTCCACGTGGTAATGGATTATATAGAACATTATATCTTTCTCCTATAACTAATTCACTATTAATAAATCAGAGATGCACCCTCCAACAATTATAAGCTCTCCAAAGAAAATTGAAATTTCTTTTTCCCCAATTAATCCTTCTCTATGGGATTGAACCTATAAATTTAAAATAAATCATCCTATAAAGCCTCAATGACATAAACTATGTGAGGATGATAACTATCTAACATCTATAAAATTGTAGATGAACACTAAATTTTGATTGTATGTGGTAAATTTAAATACATTCATTTAGATAAATTTTAATTTTTCCAAAAAAACCCAGTTCAACCCCATGTTCATCCAAGCATGGTCTATATACCTCTGGTATATATCCACATTTTCCAAAAGCATCACTTTACATAGTATGTTTTGTATGCTTAATTTTCTTTTATTGGGTAATTGGGGAGGGGGTTATGTCTAGCCAAGTATCCCATATATAGGTCATGTACTCTGTTAAAGTGATATTTTTACCCTACCATCTAATGAAGTCATCACAATTTCATATTGACCAAGATTCATCATATCTCTCAACAATCAACTCTAATACATCATTTCATAACCCCCACACTTGTAAACATTTTCTATGGGAAATTTAGAGGGTGATTTACTATCAACACCTGGCTTAAATAGAAAATGGGTTTGAAACTATCATTGTGTGTTTAAAACATAGAACTAGAGAAATTGCCTTCTCTATATTAAGAGACGTATAGTAGACAAGATATGGAACACTAATTTAAAATTTATCATAAAAATTTAATTAAATACTATAACAATAAAATCCCACAATTCAAGTAATGAAATACATTCTCTTTCCCAAAAAATGTACAAAAATAATCATGGAATCAACTCCAAAAAAAATTCTACTCTAGGCTTGTTCAATCAATCTTAATCCCCAAAAACTCAATGAATATCTAAAAATATAGCCTCCATACACATAGTATGATAATATAATGTATAAATTTGTGGATACTAATCAATACCAATTTTAAAAATGTCGGTAGAGCATACTAATGCTCTAAAAAAAATTTATAGAACCAAGAAGCACCTATAGGGTCAACCTCCCATTCCCAGCCTCGATAAGGCTCATTCCACAATTATCTAAAACAATTTATGAATATATCATCTTAATAATATAGTATTGGAACCCTACTACTTCATACCATCTATTTTTATTATCTTACACTCCAACATTGAATATACAAAGATATGGATCCCTTATATTACATTATCACAACATTATTCTTGTATAGAATGGAATCATGAATATCATGAAAATCAACTTCATCAACTCCTTTTATCTTAAATTACCCCTATTAAATAATACCAACCACAATCATACCCATCAAAAACTATATAATGGTTCAACATATCCATAAAATATGCCATAATCATCGATAATGACCCCCAAATGTGACATCATCACTAAGAATTATGACAAATAATTCTATCATCACCTACTACCAAAGGGGGGGGGGTAAGGTATATAGGGTAGTCATCCATCCATAATCACCAATATATATATTTTGGAAATACACCTATAAATAAAACACTATGGGTATTGATAAGGTTACACAACCTATGTTGGGTGTGTATAGAAATCATGTGGAATTATCAGTATAGAAACTCATAAAAAATCCCAACCTAGGGTGCACATAAAAATCCTAATAAAATATCATTTATACAAATATTTTATCACCATCACCTATCAAAACCCACTAATGAATTAAAAATACTACCATCCATATACCATACGAGAAAACTATCTAACCTGCAACAAATTATCATTTAATAATTTATTAATACAATATTCATATTGCCCCAAATATTCTATATAATGTTCATTATGATAATTATATTCTTTATTTAATGAAAAATAACTCATAATAAAATTCCAATATTTATTCCCCATTTGATACCCATTTATTACACACATTTAAATTTGATTTTTATTCCTCGGTCTATATAATTTCAACCAACCCCAAATTTCGTATTTCTGTATTCCGTTTAATCACATGACATCACAAATCACTAACAAAGACTCTCATTGAATATTATGGATCTTCCACATGTACTAATGAAACTAGGAACCTACCACATCCCTATAATATCTTTACTAATCCCGTCACCACATTCATAACACTCTTAGTTATATGAACACTACATATCACAATAACTCATGAACAACATCAGGAACACTTATTCTCCAAGAATATACAAAATAATTTATTGCACTATCAATTTAGTTACATATTAATGAAAACCCCACTTTTAGTTATCATCCTTGATTATCATTCAATTAGGTTAGGTGATTCTAAAATTTTATCCCAATAATAAGAAATTCATTAATGGAAATAAATTCCCATCTATAAAGGGATCTAATCAACAATAAAACATGAAATGATTCATTAATTTTAGGTGTTTAGTTTCCATGTAGTTTAAATGTTCACACCATATCTCATTATAATATATTATATATCTATATATCATGAATTTAATTCATAGTTACCAATTATTTCAAGTACTAAATATTTACAAACACCCATAAGACATGAAATATCATAAATATACATATAAATATATTAGATACCTTTTTATTTGTTTTATTTCTCATTTATTCAATTATTTATCATCTTATGTTAATTTATACTAGTCACAAAATGAAAAGTAATCTCAAAATTTCAAAAATAATAAAGGAGATAGTATTGTATACCCTTTCATTAATCGTATCTTTATTGTGGAATAGTCAAGGAATTAAATACCCCCAATACAAAAGGCATGCTCATTAAAATCTAAGAGTAGTAAATAAAACTCAATAATAACTCGATTCTCATCAAAAAATATTATGGTTTCACAAAAACAAACATCCCGTATGCAATGAAAAAATAAAAATAGTATAGGAGGATATAAAAATATCTTGATTAAATAAGGAATTTTTTTAATGAACCATGATATTTTAAGTCTCCAAAGGGGTTGTAGAAAATTTTACGAGGCCTAGGATTTTAATTGGGTTTGAGAGAAGAGAAGATGAAGAGAACCCAGGAAAAGATAACCCTATCTTTAGATAGGTATCCTAAAGGCCCCCACCATAGCATAGTGATATCACTCTATTATATTGTGGATCTTAGTCAAAACAGTATAATATTCTTCCATAATTTATATCCCTGAAGATCATATACCTTAAAACCCATGACCAAATGTTTCGGCTTCCACAGTAACAAGAGACGTTGTTTGGTTGAACATCCTAAATTGTTTTAAATTTTTCATTCAAATTTACATGGCGTGTAGACCCCCCCATATCCCCATTTTACCATGTTAATCAATACAGTTATTAGTTAACTCAACCTCACCTTGTTTCCATACCACACTCAATAGTTACATCATAATAAAAAGTCCTTCATTATTTCAACTCACTATATCCAAACACTAGAGCATGTTGAGACCTCACACATAATT
Source organism: Viscum album (assembly GCA_963277665.1). Lineage (NCBI taxonomy): Eukaryota > Viridiplantae > Streptophyta > Magnoliopsida > Santalales > Viscaceae > Viscum > Viscum album. The sequence goes on from OY728142.1 coordinate 560,291,853, forward strand.
TCACATTGGTTTAACATCTGAAGACCATTCATTTCACCATGCCCATATCTAAGGAATGATGGTCTCAAAACATCTGGGTTTGCACAACAAAATCATTTATCCCATCTTTATCATTGTTGGACTACATCCCCTTCCTACAACATAGCGTATAGAGCATTTTTTACCTCCCATTCATTCTTGGCCCCTCATGACTATTAAAACCCAAACACCAGTATCCATAGGTTATTCTAATAATTTTCCCCCTAACCCATTTTGCAAAATGGGGACCCCTAAAACAAAACACACATCGAAAAAGACACTGACGCCCTATCACACAACATGGTGCACCTCAGTACAAAATAAATACCCTTAAATTCCTAAGGGGTTAGCAAACCTAGAAAAAAAGAATCAAACCATGAATTTTTCTAAAAAATATATACCAAATTTATATAATGAAACCCTTAGATATAGTTTGGTGAACCTATAATCATCTTGAACATAACCTCATATTCCTAGAACACATTAAAACATTATCCCAACACATATAAGTATGAGGATAAATACAAAGTGAGGTATATTAATATCCAAGATATTATTGGACAATTATGATATATTATCTTCCTAGATGGATCCTAATATATTTTTATATATATTAGTTATATGAAAATAAATTGGATATTCGATGCATATTTTATTAAATAAGGAGATAAAAAATCCCACGTAATCATTAAATTTGAGACTAGATGAGACATCGTAAGTTTAGTACTATTAGCTTCATTGGTCCTTTGATGGAGATTGATCATAATTATTAGAATGAACATGAGAATAGAAATTCCCTTAGTGAAATAGTTAAGAAAGGGAATCAGACTCCCACATTCTTCTTAGAGTTCAGTCCTACCATAGTTAATTAAGAGTGGGTTCTCTAGATCATGCATATGGTTAGTACTCCCTTGGCCCAAGTAATTTTCAAGTCCCACACCCATAAATTCATGATACATTATATAGAAACCCAATCCTTTTATAAACATTATTATATTATTTTTAGAATAATAATCAATTAAATATAGTCAATTTATTGAAAATCGTAGTGTATTTTGAAGACTAGGTACATAAATAGAAAACATGAAATAAGAATAAAAATGTTTTTATTAAAATCTATAACAAGATCATAAGTACTTTTTAGATCCTATAATTTCATAATATTAGATTGGTAATACATATACAAAAGAGATGATCTAGAAATCCTAGTATGAGAATAAACCTGGAAAATAGGCAAAACCGATGAGTGAAAAGTCAAAACATGAAAACACAAAATTCATGACTCATGGATGAAAATATAAAGGCACAATATATAAAACATGAGATCATATGATCATAGAAATAATTTAATATTGAAGAAACATATAACTTTTCATAAAAAAGGTTGAAGGCTATCTTCCAATATGATATCACGTGGTTTAAAAAAATACCATAATGGAATAGGTTTACTCTACTCAAATCAAATACATAATGTCTCAAGAGACAAAACATTACCCAATTATTTTGATAACTATATAGGAACACCCATAATGTCATTTACTTGAATATGTGCACCACATAAATAAATCAAACATAAGGAATAATCATAGGTGTGGTTCATGGAAACAAATGGGTTTCCAAATCATGTCATAAGGTAAATAAAAAAGGTGAATCATAAGAGTATCAATGAATTAATGAATCAAATAATTTTATGATAATAATAAATTAAAAAATAATAATATATCATGTATAATGATTTAAAACTGATGTCAAAATATGATAAAGTGTTTTTAGGAAACATTATAAATGTGACACTTTGGAGGGGTTTAAGCGAAAATATTGAACAATCATTGAAGATTATAAAGTAAATTTTATTTCAATAAAACCAGAAATGAATTAAATAATATTACATGATAAAATTAATGAATTTATATAAAATTGTTTGATTAAATAATTTTATAGAGCATACCAGAATATGGATAACAAGGTGAGAGTATCCCTTTTATCAGGTTTTCTTATCTAGAGGAATTGAGAAGGGGGCCTTTTTAAACGTGTTTTCCCCATAAAAGAATGATGAATTGACCTAGAGTTACAGGTTTACAACATTAATATATAATATTATAGAATTTTATAATATATATCGTCAAATAAAATGATGTAAAAAGATAGAAAATGTAATCCACATAAAATATAGAGGTATGGAGAGATCTTTAACATTTTGTCCAAATTTGTTACACACATGTATTTAATGTCTTCTTGAATCTATCCTCCTTTATGTACCAATTAAAGAAAATGGATCTGGTCTTCTAGTTATACCATAAACACTTTGAATATGGGAGATTGTGGGGGATATGTTTTGGTTATTAATTTGATGGCTTTGAGGAATAAAAGATTATAGGAGAATGGGTTGTGAGGGGTGGTATTAATAATGTGAGAATATGGAAGTTTTTATTTATTGTATCCATTTGATTATAATTTTTCCTAATGAATATGAATATATTGATTCTTGTGACTATATATAGTATTTGGTTCATTTGAGTTAAAAATAAGAGGATCTTACATCCTTCATGACTCAAAATTCATGCATTTTTCTTATAACGTTAAAAAAATTAAATAACTGTATTTCACAATTCACAAAAATTAAACTATTTTACAAAAATACCAAAAACTTATAATTATAATATTTTAATTTATAGGTTTCCAAAATGGAATCCATTTTATAAATAAAGTTCTTATTTTATAAATTTATTTTGTTTAAATAACCTCATTTATTTGGAAAATACAAATTTTAATATAATAATTGATTTTATGACCGATTGAAAATACTATTTATGGTGTCGTATATTTTTATTATTATTTTATTAAAATTAATATTAATTTATAAATTCATTTTACATAATTAAAATTATTTTAAATAATTATATTTTTAATAAAAATGTTAATAATATATTTATATTTTGTAGAAGTACAAACACTTAATTTATCATTTTTTAAAATATTTATTTTCCATTAACCTTTTTAAAAAATATTATATTTTCATCTATTTGATACCTAAATATTATTTTTCATTTTCATAGGTGAGTTTACTATTCAAATTTTTATATTAGTATTCCTAACAGTCATAAAATTATTCTAATGATAAGATTAATATTCAAAATATCATAATATTATTCTAATGGTGAAATTTACAACATTCATCTACATTTACTTCATCCATTGAATACTTATTATTCCATTAATTAATCATTAAATTGTACTTTGTATCAATATTATATATAATTTTTTCTTCTGTATGAATATTTTATTATTTACAATATGTTTTATTTCTACATCATTGTTTTTGAGTGTGGTCATTCTGGTGGATCAAGCATATCCAAATTATCCAATTAATATTTTATTAGATTCTACTTATTATCAACCTTTAGTATTTTGAATTCTCATAGGATTGGATTCTAACTAATGTATCATTATTAATTTATATGAATAACAATTTTTCCTTTATGTGATGTATGTAATTTATTAGAAGAATGGAAATTATACTAAAAAAATTATAGGATATTAAATTCTTATCCCAAAAAAAATTTCCCCCTCAAAATCTCATTTTACATATTAATGTAGAAATTGGTAATGATACTTTTCCTTCATTATTTTATATGGTACTCATGTCACCAATTTATATTTATGGTTATTCCATAACACTTTGAAAAATGTAGTAGCCTTGTTATATAGAAGTATATCTCTATGGTACAAGTTCTTCACTAAATTCTCCTCAAAAGAGATTTAATTTTGATATTGTAACACCTAAAAACTTGTTACTTGTGAGGTATATGATATGTACTCGCCTAAAAGGTATATGTAGAATACATCACATAATGAGACATTGTTGGTATAAGTGCTAGTTGATAGTCCATAACATAGTCATAATCAATAATCTTAAAAGGACTGATATACATGGGACTTATATTTACCTTTTTCCCAAATATCTTGATACTCTTACTTGAATATTTATAGGGGAATATATTATCTATAACATTAAACTCCTTGTTTCATCGTGGATTGTTTTCATATGTTACCATATAACTTTGTCCTGGCCTGATATGTTTCTAAATGATCATTATGTTTTCTACCATTTCATCAACCATTTCAGGTATCATCTACAATAGTTAAAGAACATCATCATAGAATGTTTGTTTTTTTCATCTTTCACCATAGTGGGATTCCTATTGATAAATTTAGGTTTCTTTGTTGAAACTATTGTTGCCACAAAAATCAACTTGTAGGAGATTCTGAGACCATCCTCTTTTAAAGTTCATCGAAACATATCTCAAATTATTTTCCAATTTTTGAATAACCCACTCATTCCTTACAACAATATATGGGTGGTAAACTATATAAAAGTTTAACATAGTGTTTATAGAATGATGGATACATCCCTCTAACTTGGTGGTGAACCTAAAATTTAATTGAATACTATTTACATTGTTACTCCATGTATCCTCATGACTTATTTGATGTATATCAGTAAATTTTTATCATTTCATAATTCCATTAGAATTATAATAAAGTGGGAAAAAATTAAAATATTATCTAAAACATCCTATATAGAAATAATTTCCCCAGATGAATCCATATGTCTAGTGCCAATGTCTATGGATATTATTTACAATTTACACATAGGTATGGATTATAGTTTCATCATCCCATTATTTTTACACTTTTATCCTTAACTTTCAGACATAATAATAAATTTTATGTGTATTCAACAATCTCTGTCTTTATATTGTCCCACTAATTGTGCTATTGAAATTATAGTGGCATCATTGTGTTGCCTAGTTAGACGTAGAAGGTAGATTAATGTAAATAATTAAAAAAAATTCCACATTATATTATTATTTTTTGCTAGAAATTGTTGTGAACTAAATTTATGACTCGTACTAAATAAATTTTGAACACTGAGGATTTCCCATTTCTTATATCTACCACCTTCATCTAAAATTTTACATCTTGTCTCTAAGAATTCTTATCATATTTAAAAGGGATGGACAATTAATAATTTAATAGATTATCTTTGATGTTACATCATCTATGACTATCATGTTCATCATTTTGAATTCATTGAGATTCTTATTAATTATCATCCTGGATTATATTCTAGGATCCATTATACTTTGAGAATCTTGTAGTTTCTTTTGTTTACCCATAGGGTAGTGGATATACCGGTCAAGATATTTAATGATATATGAATGAATCTATTTTTTTATATTAACATTCTTCTATGTGAATATATATTTCGAGATATTGTGATCAACATATATCTCAAACATTCGCTCATAGAGATAGGGAGACTATAAATTCAATGAGAAGATCAGAGCCTCCAACTCTTAACAATGTGTGGGATAGTTTTTCTCATTATCCTTATTCTACATTGAGTTATAAGATATCACATTTTCATTTTTCATTAGTACACAGCCTATTCGACTATTTAAAGCATCACTATATAACATGAAGAGTTCCCCACGTTTGGCTTGTGAAAGTACTAATGTGTGATAATACTCTTTCTCAACTCCTTAAAAAAGTATTCACATCCAGAAGTCTAGAAAAACTTCGCTCCATTTTGGGCTATCATGGTTTATGGGATTGAAAATCATGAGGAGTTCCATAGAAATAATATGTAATGCATAGATAGAACATGAAAACCATGGTTCTCTATTACAAAATCTATTATGGTCCAACCCTCAATTTATATTTCCTTATAAGGGTTAATATATATCCTCTTTGTGGTGAGATCATTCCCCAAGAATGATACATCCTCCATCAAAATCATACATTTACTAAACATTACAAATAATTTTCCTCTATCCAAGTCAATATCATAGTATTCAAATTCTCCTCACACTCCTCCTTTCACAAGGAGAATATGTGAATATAATATATAAAGACTACCACAATTTTAGTGAGGTAATATATAAATAAAATATTTATTATGTTTATGGAAAATGATGCAGAATTTGTATTTTTTTAGGAATCACTATGAACACATATTTACAATACATCATTTGAAATGAATTAGTACAAATATAATATTTTTCACATATAATTGGTGATATCATGACTAAATTTCCACCTTAGAGAAATACATTACACCATGTAGTCAATGGGACTAATCATCTATCCCTGGAAGGGGATATTTTTTCATTATCATGAATTTTTGAAATCCCAATAATAATTGAAGATATAGATTAATCCATCTTTATTCATGATAATGTGGACCAGTGCACCCCATAGTGATGTACTCAGGAATATTAAATTTTTTTATAGATTATCTTGTAAATTATTGTTCAGTTCTTCTAACTCAAGGGAGTCCATACTATAAGATGTCTTTGATATGGGTAGATATCTAGGTATATGTAAAATTTATAATTCTACCTCTTAGATAAGATAAGACTGCAAAATTCACAAGGTAACAGATCCGTTTTTCCTTAGAATGGGTATGTCATCATGCATTATCCACCCCTTTTTTCAATCATGGGAGATAGATATAATATATCATATATATATTGTGGTCATACTTGAAAATAAGATTCCTATGGGTATTCATCCTCCTCCTTATATTATTATAGAATTGAAGGATGCCTTGGGATGTGAATAGTGATCATAGTTTCCTAATAGTAAATATTAGATTTAGATAAATATAGCCATTCCATGACCAATATAACATCAAAATCCACAAACAATTGAAGAAGATATTTTAATGGTGGTTTTGGTTATGAAATTTGACTCAGGAGGGATTATATACTTTATATGAAATAATTTATCCATTCTTTGATCTCCTGGATAACTCAAACTCCATATTTTTAAATTGTGTTTGAATAGATCTACTAAAATTTCCAGATGTGAAATAATGTATAGAACCTGAAACCTTAGGGGTTTTTTATAGTGATTTTCTCCAAAAACACTTGGATTAGGGTATTGGCTCGCATAATGCTCGACTTACATATGTTTGAATCTAAGTAATATAGATCGAGTGTTGATCTAAACCTTTATTTATCTTTCATAATTATTTTATATCTTCATATCCTTCTAAAAATGATTATCAATATTCTATTTTTTTCAAATGTTGAAACATATCATGTTTCCATTTAGAAAAATCTTTGGATGCTTCATCAAACACTTCTGACATGTGAGATGTTGGATATACATTACATCATGTGATATATATTATTAACTTACCATATTAAGGTCAATTTTAATATTTTTATATCGGATCCCAAAAGACTACATAGAGTCACCAATTTCTATCTTATATATCAGGGCCCAATGAAAAATCATCTCATAACTATCAATGTTTCTATTCAGAAATAATATTTGTATACTCATATTTGATCGACATAAGAAATGATCCATATTACATTTAGTGTTCATGATAAATCCATAGGATTATCTTAAATTCCTTGTGATGTTTTCCTTATAATCCCTGATCGACTGATGTTCCTTTTAGAAAAGTCTGAGGAAACACCTCTCTATATTTAGATGGATATTTTGGGGAAAATATTTTTTTATTTTTTTTCTAACACTTCCCATTTCATGGAATAAATTTTCCCTTTATATTTTTTTGTTTAGTTTAACCAAATGATAAATATTTTCATCAAAATAATAGGTCTACAATACATATTACTTCTGTTATGATCACTAGAGAATAGATAATATATTCTCAATTGAGTGTATCTGTTGTTTAGTAACCAGAGGATCAGATGATTGACTAAACATATGAATAATTGTGTACATAAATTATTTGAAAAAATCTTAATTAATAATATGATAATGAGGGAGTTACACATGATTTAAGTTGTTATTTATAACATGTAACGGTTGATATGGTAATATTATGAATAATTGAGCTATCATACCAATCATCTTTTCCATATTATTAAGAAAATCATGAAATTTCCTATCACATTTGTTGTTAACATGAGTTCTCCAATATCCATCCATTGAATAATAAAAATAAACAAAATAAAATTATTGGGGCTTCGATGCTTAGATAATTATCATATAAAAATGGAATAATGAACATATAAATATAAAAATATAAATGTATTGTATATCTAATCTTATGATTCTCTAGGTTTCAATCGTGGGTTTTAATGGCGATATACATCTCGATAGGATTAATAACAAATTCTATAAGTCCCAATCATTAAAAATAACTAGACTATCCTCTGATACCAACTATAGTGGACCAATCCTTTTAAACATATTATTACATGATTTTATGTATAATAATCCATTAAATTATATCCAAGGACATACAATACTTGTGTTTTTAAAATACATGTTATGTCTTTTTAAAACATTAATATAGAATAAACATATTTTTATTTATCACTATAATGAGTGCCTAACTCCCTTTGAGCTTCAATAGGTATATATGATAAACTAGTGAATACAGAGAAAAAAGGGATGAGAAAAAAGGACTATTAATGGAATAAACATGAAAACACTTCATAGAACATAAGACATAAGTCATAAAATGGTTACATCAAAGGAATGGATCATAATTAAACATATAAAGACATAACATACAAGAAATGTAATCATATGATCATGGAAAAAATGGTACATAGAAGAAATAGAAAACATGACATAAACATGATTTTAGAATAACTTTTAATATGATGTCAAATGGTTGGCAAGGTCCCATAATGGATTTGGTTTACTCCCCAATCTTATACCTAACGTCTCATGAGAATAAAAATTACCCAATGCATTAAATGTAAATTTGGTTGAACATAGAATAACATGTACATGCATATGTGTTCCACATAAGGAAATAAAACATTACGATTAATCATAGGGTTACTCATGGAAAGAAATGTGTTTCATAATCATGTCTTAAGGAAAAAACATAGTGTCATATCATAATGGTATCCATGAAAGAAGGTATTAAATCATTATTGAACAATCATAAATAAAAAATATTAATAATTCACAAATAAGGATTTAAAAATGCATTTAAGATAAGAAAAATGTTAATTAGTAAAAAAAATTAATGTCCCAATTTATTCAGGTTTATGGGAAATAATTAATGTTACCTTAAATATAAAACTATATAATTACATTCATAAAAAATGAAATGATATATTTTTTCATGATATAATGAATTATTTAATGAAATATGGATAGAATGAAACATTTAATAGTGTACACATGAATATGTAAAAAACTAATCTGTTCTGGTAAATTGAGTTATCTTATCAAGAGGAATTGAGAAGGGGTATTTTATTACTTGTTATTCCCATATAAGAAATTAGAATTGAGCTAGAAATACTTGTTGGGAAAAGTTTTACAGAAAATCAAAGATTTATATTAGAATTATGAACAGATAAATATGTTGAGGTAGATATCGAGAAAACATTACCAACAGGGAATATGAAGGTTTTGAGATACGACTTACCTTATTTATGAATGTTTTATGCACTTATGATTAATTTCCTCTTGAATACCACCTCATAGAAGGACCAAATAAAAAACATAGAATGAGTATTTTGGTAAGACTAGAATCACATTAACATGAGGATAGTGCAAGGTTATGGAATTATAGAGATTTGGAATGATTCATGGTTTATAAAGTGTGAGGAGAAGGGTTTATGAGGGTTGTTATTTATAATGGGAGGGGAGGGGTGTTTTGATTATTATAGTCATTTTATTATTATATTGGATCAATATTTTCAATATTATTGATTTTTCTTACTATATAAAATAATTAGTTCTTTTCATTTTTAAATTATGGGTTTTAATATCAATCATTAATAAACGATCCATGAATTTTTTTGTAATGTTTAATTCTATAAGTTACTGTAATTCACTATTCATAAAAATTAATTTTTTTTGAAAAACATCAAAAATCACCCATGAAATTATTTTGATGCGTATATTTGAAAAATAGAAATATGTTTTTTAATTTTTTTTTCTATATTTATGAAATTTAAGTTTTTTTAATAAATTCCTCATTTATCATAAATATATTGATTTTAATATTATAAGTGATCTTATGACTCTGTTAGAAAATTATTTATGAACTCAAAAAACTATATTCTCACAATAATAAAAATAATATTATATTATAATTCAATTATATTTACATATAATTTATTTTAAATAATTATATTTATTTTAAAACTATTATTGAAACATTTATGTTTGATAAAAATATAAACACTTAATTTATCAATTTTTTTAAAATATTTATTTTCTTGTGCCATAGTTTCAATACATTAAAATTTAATTTTTCATTATACCTAAATATAATTGTAAATTTCTATTAGTGAGATCACTATTTTAAAGATTAGATTTCTATTCCAAAAAGATGGATTACTATTCCAATGGTCATGTTACAAATCTAAGGGCCAGATTACTATTAAAATGGTTAGACTTATAACGTCCATATATGTTTCATTCTTCCTATAAATACCTCATATTACTTTCAATCTTCATTAACTTCTTCATTCTCTAATGTTTATTTAAACATGTATATTCCAAATAAATATTTTTTATTTAAAAAATGTTTTATTTCTACCACTTTGTCCATGTGTGTGGTCATTCATTTCAATATAATAGATCCAAATTATCTTATTATTAATGTATTATTATTTATCAATTATACCACTATAATATTTTGAATTATTTTTGTTTTATTTTATTACTAATATATCATTATTCAATAATTATAATAATTTAATTTTTGTTTTTCTAGTTTGATGTCTATAACTTATTATAAAAAAGGGAAATTCCATTGATAAAATTATAGGTCGTTACATTATCCTAATTTATGAAATTTATCCCTTAAAATATATTTTTATATAATAAGGTGTAAAATAGTAATGAAACATATCTTTCATCACTTCCGCTTGTTCACATATAACATCTCAATATTTTGGGATATTCAATTATAATTTTACTAGGTGAGTAGTATTATTGCATAAAAATTTATCTTTATTATCCAAGATGTTCATTGGATTGTTCTTATTAGAGAGTTTGATTAATTGTTGTATCACATAATCATTCATAACTTGTGAATGATCTATTATTTGTATCCTCAATAGGGATACAAGGAATACATCATATACTTGAGTCATTGTTGGTTGAAGGGATAATTAATAAGACAATACACCAACATGATGGTGAATATCAAAGGGGATGATTTACCTAGGTCTTAGCTTTACCTTCTTCCTAAATCTCATGACTCTTATCCATGGAGAAATGTAGTGGAATAATTATTTCCAATTTTAATCTAATGGTCTAGTTGATGATTATATGTATAGATCTTCTACCGATATTTGACTTTCATGATGTGTTGTTTAAGTACCTTTATTTTTCTTCCATTTATTCATCCATTTACAGTCCCAAATGCTTATGTTCACCAACTTCATCCAATCATGTAGTTGTACTACATATTTTCCCATAAGGGGCTTCATGGGGAGCCAATTAGATGCTTGAGTATAAATCACTATTTTAAGAGAACTCGACTAGATGAAGAAGTTTATCCATCCTTATTTGAAATCAATTGATAATTATCTCATCATTTCTTATAATGTATGAAAAGTACACTTTCTCTAGAAAACATTTTGGGGTTGTTAATCCTAACTAAGGATTAACTCAATGATTAACGCATGATGAATAAATTTCCACAACATTTTGATGAATATCAGATCTCAATCAGATAAAATTGATAAATGTAACTCTATGTCGAATCCCTACATATCTTATATATATATACAAATTTATCGAATGAGAAGTCCTATAAAATAGAAATTAAGTTTCAAGTCATAGAAATGTAATCCACAATAATCAATAGAACCTTATTTTCTAAGAATTTATTCCAATGTCCTGTGACAGATTCTATTTTATTTTTTCGCAATTCATTATAGGTATAGATAATGGTTACATAATACCATTTTACTTTATCCTTATATCCAATGCTTTTTTTAAATATCCGGATCATGGATGTTTATTCAGAAATCTCCTTCACCATATTGTCCCACCAATTGTGCTCTCGAATATCTCGATATATCTTTTTTCCCAAGGTGGATACAAAAGTTTGATATGGAAGCATCATTCAACATATACATCTTAATCTAAAGATTTTATCGTACACATAATTTTCAATAAAGTCATTTTAATCATACCTTATCGATTTTTTACGTTGATGATTTTCCATTTCTGATAGCTTCCACCATGTTTTGAATTTCCCCATCACCTTTTTGAGAATGTATTATCTTCTCAAAAAGGGGTGGTAGAGAAATAATTTCTAAAAATAATGATAATTTTTCTTTTTTTATGAGTTCCACATCCATCCATTTCATGTAAAATAAAATTTTATCTTTCTAAACACTCATCATTGATAATGTTGTATATTTATTTCTACATTTAGAATCCAAAACATTATTTCTATTGCTAAGATGGTGGTGGATTGAGAATTTTTAATACTGGATGATCTCTAACCATCTTTTTTTATTCATATAATGATCCATATCTATTAATATATATTTTTGTATCTTGTGATCAATATATATCTCACACTTCTCCCCAAAGAGATTGTTGCGACATATTTTCAACAGTAATATTACAACTCTATATTATGAATGGGGTAACTTTTCCCAAGAATGTTCAACTTCATTTAGGAATATGATATAACATTATAATTTTGAATCAGTACATATCCTAATCCCTTAATTGAAGCATCACTATATACCAAGAATAGTTACCCAATTATAGTTATTGTGTGTAATGGTTTAATGATAATCATTTTTTTCATGTCTCTGCTATAGTCTTGACATTCACTGGTTTAAAAATGCATTCATCCCTTCTTTGTCAGCTTGGATAGAGGACTTGAAAATCCTGAGATACTCCTCCAAAATATTTTCAAACACACAAACACTCCCTGTAAAAAATGTATCTCAATTGTAGATACTCGTATAGGATATTCTCTAAGTTCAATTATCGTAAAAGGATCCAAATATATTATTTTTCAGGGGATAAAATTCTTCAATAATGATACTTCCTTTATGAAAAAATCACATTTACTATACTTTTCATATAGCCTCCACCCATGGAATTTATTTAAAAATGTATTAAAATGATCATCATATTCCTCCCTTTTTAGAGTATATCTGAATATCATTTATAAAGTCTTCGAAAAATTATTCGTAGTAATATCTAAATAAATAATTCATTTAGTCCATGAAAATTTTAAAATGACTTGTTAGTTGGGAGGGAATCACAATGAACTCGTATTGTCCATACCTAATTTGAAAGGCTATCTTTGGAATATTTTTCTTCTACACATTTAATTATTGAAATCCTTACTAATGGACCTCCTTAGAGAAATACATGGCCCAACATTGTTGATAGAACCATTAAATTATCCACAAAAGGGGATACATGTTCTTTATCCGGATTTTACTAAGATCATGATATTTAATGAAGAGGTTCATTGATCAATCCTTCTTCATGGCATGGTGGACTAGCTCACCCTATGTTAAATCTCATCAGTGTATAAAAACCATTTCATGATTTTCTTATAAAAGATTCTTTAGTTCATCAATCTTGATGGTGTCCATCTAATAAGGAGTATTTGATATGGGTATAGATCTTTGTATGTTTTCAATTGAGAACTCAAATTCTCATTCAACAGCAGGGAAAAGAAATTATTCATGGAACACATTAGCGTAGTTCCTCACAAGAGGAATGTCCTCAAGCATGATCCTTTCATTTTACACAATAATTTGAGCTAGATATGCTTTCCCATAAAGTAATAGTATCCAAAATTTGGATAAACATTCCAAAGGATATTAATAATTTCTCAAATATTTATATAGAATTATAGGATGCATCAGGATGTGAAGAGTGGAATCCAATTTTTTGTGGTGGATATTTTCTTTATATTTATTTATCCAATACATTCCCAGTATAGTATAACAATCTACTAAAGATTAAGATGAGATTTTATGGATGTTAAATTCAATTGAAATGTACTTGAGAGGAGTCATATACTTGAAATTAAATAATTTCCACATTATCTATTCTCAATAATATATCAAATTCCTTATTTTGAGATGGTTTTTAAATATATATACAAATATGGATTTATATGTGTGAATTTATAGATCTGGGATATTTGTTTCAATTCTTTAAAGAATAATTGATATACCTATCACAACATTATCGATAGGATCCACCAATGAAGTACTGATCACACATTCCATTATTTCCACATCAAATGTTGTATTTCTTGATTATCTCAATTAGCACTTGAATAAGGTAATTTTATCTCATAATATCATCTATCCATACATTTGAAACACTATATTGTGGTATGAGTGTTGATTTGAACATTATTGTATTCTTCCTCATTAGAGGGCTTCTTCATTTCCCTTCATAAATTATTATCCTAATTATCTTTATTTGAACATCTGAAATGTCTCCATATTCCATTTAGAAAGTTCATAGAACTCTTCTTCCCATTCCTTTTACATGTGGGTTGTTGGGATTTATTTCCTCTTTGATATTTATCTGATTATCCTCCCTTATTAACCTCTATTTTATTATTTTTTTCTTTCATCCCACGAGGTCATTGTGATTCTCTTATATCTACCTCATCTTTAATCGAACAATGGAAAATAATATGATTTTTTGTAAAGTATTGAATCTCTAAATATTTTGGTAGACTCATGTATAATAAATTAAATAAACAATCCATATTTCGTTCAATGTTCCTGAAAAATGTAGAGGCATATCATGAAGTCCTTGTGATGTTTTACTTGTATGGACCGATAGATTCATGTTATTGTTTTTCTCTAAGGAACTCCCTCTCCATCATAAGACAGAGAGTTAAGGAAAAATATATATTGAAAAATAATTTAATAAATCCTTCTCATTCCAAGAAATTAGTATCCTATTTAGACTTCATGTTGTCTATTTTTGTCCACCACTGATAATCTTCCACATTAAATCGAAAGGGAACTGGTAAAACATTATCATCTGTTGTGAATTGGAGGATAGAGAATATTTTTCTAATAAGTTTAATAAATTTTTCAATGATGAATGGATTAGAAGATCCAATAAAGATGGGTAGAAATTTTCATATTATGTGTTTTACCCCATCATGATCACTTATTGGATTAGATAAATGTTCCACACAATTCATGTTTTTATTCATAACATGATTCAGTTGTTCTATTTTTATCAATAATTTATGAGTTATGATTCTCTTAATGATTATCATTAAATTAGAGAAATCATCACATTACTCATAAAATTATTTTTTAGAAAGAGTTACCATATTTTATTAAATTATATAAAAAATAAAAAATTAAATTAGGTGGTCTTGAATAAATAGACAATGAGAATAGAAAAATTAAAAAACAAACCTAGAAAGGAAAACATATAAAGGAATAGTATATCCTAACCTATGATTCCCTAAGATTCAACATAGTTTATCTATGGTGGTATAAATATCCCTTGGGTTCTTTTAAAATATTTCTATTCTTAACCCTAAAAAATAACTACGCCTCCCTCTAATAACAAAAATTTCAAACCAATCCTTTTACAAATATTACTACATGGTTTTATGAATAATTATCCACTAAATTATAATAAAGGTTTGAATAGAGTAGTTTCTTTTAAAGACAAGGTACATAATTAAACAAATTAATCATTAATAAAACATATTTTTATTTATTTTCATAATGATATCTTAAATCCTCCAATGGCTTGTTGAACTTAATTTTTATTGATTTTGATAATCCACCTTTAAAGGGGTGAGGTAGAACCCTTACAAGGACCGTAGGCATAATTATTACATGGTACATAGGTCTTAGAGGAATTCATTTCTTGTAGGCATCAAAAATTACATAAAACCCCGACTAACTACTTGGAACTACTGCTCCCCAACATCATCATCGTGAACTAAGCTCTCCACCATCGCATGGCTGTTCAGCTAGGCTTTCTCATTCATGCACAGACTTTTCCTGATGGAAAGTGTTGTACCCTCTCATTCTTGCAATCCATTTAGCTTCTGATATTGTGAAATCTCCTTGATCCTCCTTCTGATGTTTTTTCCTTTGTAGGTTGTCTGGTTTTCATCTACACTTAAGGTGGCCCGAAGGCCTTGTTGACCTGAAGGCCCGGGTGGCCCGAAAGCCTTAAAGGACTCGAGGAACAAATTATTGGCCCAAAGGCCCAAATGAGGGAATATTCCCAGCTGCTACAGTGCCAAACCATGACTGGTACAGTTCTTAGTACAGTACCAGCTACAGTTCTGCACAGTACCTATTACAATACTGCAAATATACTGCTACAGTACTGCTACAGAACCCCGAAAATTAGCCTCCGCCTGGATTTGATCTCAGATCTCATATATGCACTTAAAAAGTCCTCACCCACTGGGCTCAGGCTCATGTTCTAATGACCGCATAAACCCATTTGATATCATACAAAAAAATACAAAACCATAGAGAATACATATACAAATGAGATGAGCTAAAATTTTAGTATGATAATAAACATGAGAAAGATGCCTAATACATTAGTCAGAGGGATTAAAATGATAACATACATGTAATGGATCATAAATAGACATATAGAGGCATAAAATTTTGAACATAAAATCATATGATCAGGGAAATAATGTAATGCGTAACCAATAGATAAGTTGTTATAAACATGTTTTGTGGCTCACTGCCAAGATAATATCACATGGTGTATAAAGTCATACAATGGATTTGGTTTACTCCCTAATCCCACAAAAATATCACGAGACAAAACATTCCCCAATACATTATATCACGATCAAATTTAACCCATTCTAACATGTACACACACAATTGTTCAGTAAAAATAAATCAAACATAAGGAATAACCAAAACAGCTTCCTATAGAATGAAATAGGTTTTAAAAAAAATGTAATAACGGAAAAACCAAATTGTATTTCAAGATGTTATCCATTAAATAATGAATTAAATTATTCATAGACAATAATAAAGTAAAAAAACCATTTTAAATAATGAATATTGATGTCTATCTAAGGTGAATAGAAAAAAAGTATTGTTTAAAAAACATTATAAATATGCCACATTATTGAAGTTTAATGAAAAAGATTAAAGTTTCCTTAAAAGGGATAAAGTGAAAAATATTTACCTAAAACAATAAATTAACTAATATAAATTTTCATGATAAAATGATTAATTTTATATAATATTGTGTAGATTAAAACATTTTATAGAATTTACTTTAATACAGATAAGTAACATAGAATATCCATTTAATCGGGATTTCTTATCGAGAGGAATCGAGAGGGGGACCTTTTATAACATTTATTTCCCATAAAAGAAATATGAATTGATAAATATATACATGTTTGAAACATTTATAAATAATATAAGAGAATATTATAAGATGTATGGATAGATAAATTTGGAAAAGGAGAGATAAAACATAACCCATAATAAATAATGAGGTTTGGAGGGATTCATTATCATATGTCTGATTGTGTTATGAAATTTCAATTAATGTAAAATTTATTATTATCAACCTGATGTAATCCTTATGGAACATGGAATTAGTAATTTGGTGAGACTATAAGAACTTGGGCATGGGGAGATTGAGGAGGATTTTTGAGCAGATATTTGGAAATCATTAAGAGTAAAAAAGTGAGAGGTGAAGAGGTTGCCAGTGGTGGTGTTTAAAATGGGAGGATATGTATATTTTGTATTATTATATTCAACTGTTGTGTATTTTCAATCAATAATATAGATATTTTTTCTTCATATGTATTTATATAGTAATTAGTGCATGTGTTTTTGAAGTAATGGATTCTTACATCATTCTTGACTCAAAAATTCATGTATTTGTCTCCTAATTTTAAATATTATTATATGTATATATCTATATTAAGAAAAAATTAAACTACATTTGAAAAAGAAAAATATTCAAGGTAATTTGTTTTTTCAAAATTTGGATTATAAAAATGGAATCCGTTTTTTGAAAATAATTTTCTAAATATGTGAAAATTATTTTAAAAATAAAAAACAAATTTATTTAAAAAATACTGATTTTAAAAATTTAAATTATTTTATAGACCTTAAAAATCATTATGGTATAATAAAATTATATTATTGTAATAATGAAATATAATATTAATATATATATATATTATATATATTAAATTTATTTTAAGTCATTATATTTCTAATAAAATTGTGATTAAATCATATAGGTTTTATAAATTACAAACAATTAATTTATCATTTTTAAAATGTTTATATTCTTATTCCATGGTTTCAATATATTACATTTATTATTTATATGATTACTAAATATTGTTTCAAATTTTCATATATTAGCTTACTATTCTTATTTTCAAATTACTATTCTTAATAGTCATATTACTAGTCCAATTGTAATGTTAATATTTAAAAATGTTATATTACAAATCTAATGACCAGTTTTATAATGATGATATGGGTATCATAATTCCAATGAATATTTAATATTATATGCATTATTAAATAAATTATAATTTCTCACAATTATATATATACATTCATCTTCATATTTAATATTTTATTATTAATAGACATTTTATTTCTATAGATTTGTTCACGAGGGTTATCATTATGGTAGATCAGATAGTTATAAATTATCATTGTCTTATTCTAATGTTTTCAATTTTTTATCCCGTTGTATTATTTGGAATTATTGTTAATTTATTTCCTAACTAAAGTATCATTATTCATATGTGAGAGTACTCTTTTGGTTTCTCTATGGGACGTAGGTGCTTCATTATATGAAATGAAATTCCATTGATAAATTTATTGGTCATTACAATGTAACACCCTCACATATGAATGGTGTGGTATCATTATCCATGGAGTTAGAGACTCTCTTATATGGCTGGGAAAAATATCATGAATCAAACTAAATAGAAAATCGAACTGATCGATGTCAAAATATCAATTTTTTCTTATAGTGTAGATTAAATATATCCATATGAATTGTGTTTTTGTTTATATGATTGACCAAACTTCAGTTATTAGACAAAATAGCACCGATTTTTGATGGAACATATTTTTTTAATATTCTATATACCCAACCCATGAATTCATTCACTTACCCTAACCCACTTTCATGTTTTTTTTTCATCTCAATAATGGTATCATGTTTTCGTTTTATTGATTATTTATAAATTAAAATAAATTTATTATCCATAAATTATAAAATATTGTGGATCAATATCTGGGAGTTAATATTACTAATAGGTTAATATGAAATCAGCGGTATATCAATAAAAAAATGTTTACTTTTTAAAAAAAATTATGAACAGAAATTAGGTTAAATGGATTGGTTTTATTTTTAAAAATATTATTGAATACGTTTTTGGTATTTTTTTAAATTCATATCCAATCAATCTATAACTATCCCATCTTTTTATGTGTGCTACTCAATGAGAAATGGGTCCTCTAAAAGGGTTGGTTACTCCTTTGATGAAAACTTACCTTATCATAGTGTGATTCCTCTATTTGAATTTTATAATAGTTGAATGGGGTTATAATGAATTTATATACACCATTTATTTATTGGGGAATATTATTTTATTGGTGGGAAATTTAATGTGAGACTCTCTATTAATTATTAGTTACTTTGAAATAAAACAATGAATCAGTTTTTTTAATTTTTCCATCTATGTTTTTGTTTTGATTTGTGTTCTTATTTGTCTTATATTGTTTTAGGGTCTCCCACCCGTAACAATATATAATCACTAATTTATGGGTGATTTACCCACACATGTCATGTATTATGTATAAGATTTATTGTTTGGAGGTGATCTCAATGGACATAGTTTTCGTGAAGTGGGATCTTTGTAGTGCCCATAGGTGATTGGAACATATAGGGTTTATTTTCACATTTTTTCAATAAGGAATCATTTTCAAATTACTATTGTGATAGGTTGATTTCACCTTTGGGATATTTGACCTATTTTTCACCACTTCACTTTATGTCGCCTCACTATTTCATACAATATGAATGATGAGTACATGTTAAATTAATTTTATATATTTTAGTTGATTTTATTATATATAATGTATTATTATATCTAATGTGGATTAGTATCTTTATATATAGGTACATTATGATAATTTACCCCATGTTGTGTGATATGATGAATCAGGGCTAGTCACCAAATCCTGGCCTATTAAAATGAGTCATTGATTGGAACACATGGATCACTATTGGGCTAGGTGGGGTCCCGGTGGGTTGGGGGAAGATAGGGTTGTATTAAAGTAGGTATTTCCTATGAATATAATTTATAATGAATATTATTTGATAGAGTTTTTGGGATCTTTGAGAAATAGTATCAAGGGTTCATGAGCATAGATTATTTACTAGAGAACTCAATCTTTGTGTATTAGAAATGTATTCATTCAGCAAGACTCAAATAACCTAATTTGAACATCGAATATCTAAGGCTCTAATTTTAGGGGAAAGAAAAATCGTTCGTGCATAATATATTAATTGGACATCCATTTTCATATCCTTATTAGGTCAGAACCCAAAAATATAATATAATTACCATGGTTTATCTTCTCACATATAGGATGTTTCCACATAGATATCCATATAGAGTCTTATGGTAGGGTCATGACATGCCTATGTTAATGATTATGCCTAATTTTATTGACCAGCTGAGTGATGAAGATTTTATTCAAGAAACAGAATGTGAGATAACCCCATTTATAATATTAGGAGTTTTACCACCACCCATCATGTAGTTATCAGACCCAAAACCCATGGTGTATATGGAATTTATTCCACCAGTTGGGTAGTGGATAATTCCATTTTAACATGATGATGATGTATGTGGTATTTATGAACATCATGAGTTTTATAAGCAGTTAACACTCTCATTTCAATGTGTCTCTGATGCATAGGTAGTTAAGGAATAGATTGAGTCAGTGAATAGATTTCTGTTTTTAGTTTGGAACCCTTCCGATTATATAGTGATGATATAATCCATCCTACATCATGATATAGTGAGTCATTGGTGGAGATTTACAATACGTACACATGATGATGTGAAACAGTTATGGATAAATTTTGAATTCATATTTCATAAATTGTGTTACCTTAATAAATTTTGGAATTTATGAATTTAAGAGTTTTTAGATTCATTTCATGGTAGTATTATTGTCAAGGAGAACAGATTTAGGTTACCTAACATTACAAATTAGTCTCCCAACATGATTCATAATGGATTCCATCAAGTGAAATATGATAATATGATACTATAATTGGTGTTTCATCATATATTTTTAAAAATTATAATTTTTTAAAAAATAATATCATATATTGAGTTTATTTTTGTATAACATGTTATCATGAATCTATCTTTTGACAGAGATTTAATACATGAGTTAATTTAAAAAATTTAGGTTCCTTAGTTTTATAGTTTTAATGAAATGTATTAGGAATGATTATTAGATTGCACTTAGGGTAAATAAATAATGATGTGGAATACTAGAGATAAGGAATTAGTCCCATAGAATATATTACGTATCCACATAATCGAAGCATAGGTCTTACACACCGGTCTTGGGTTCTGTACTCCCATGGACCTAATATTTTCAGGGTCCCCCCAATATGACTAATAGAGTAATGAAAACATTAACATTTTCAATCCATGAGTTTTATATCAATTTCACCAAGAGATCCCTTTTTGTAGTTCTCCTATTTTATAAGGAATGGGTCATCATTGAATGTTGGGTTGTAATGTTGTAGACCCAGATGCCACCCGAAATGGTGCCCTGATACTGGTTGGTCACAAGGCCTCAAGTGCATATCCACAAACGATAGAGGTTTCCGACTTTGAGTGAGGGTCCAGGAGAGTCATTAAGGATACTATTACCTCTTTACTAGAGTATCACATTAGAAGTCAAATATATATATAATAGCGTAGGCAATATAAATAGAAGACTAACAAAAGTAAGATAAGAAAACAGGATTTCGTAACAATAACCAAAAGTATTTCATATATAAAAATGATATTGATGGATCAAGTATATTTAAAACATCCAAAATAGTTCATGGAAGTAAAATCCATGTATCCCAAAATAAAAAAATTCCAAAAAGGTATCCCATAATCCTAAGAATCATCTTGTTCCTATACTCCCCTGCTCCATAGCCACAATAAAAAACCTATACTAGGGAACATTCCCCATCATCACTTGCAATAATATAATATGTTTATATCCCCAAGGAGTCCCAATTAGGGTGTGTGATAAACATCCCTATAGAAATCCACTCAGGTCTATACAGTTCTATCAACAATTCTACAATAGTTGTTGTATGTGAAAACAACGGGTGAGTGTGTACAGTATCATGTAAAATGGAACATCCCATAATGCTACCATCAAAAGAGATTAAACTATTAATAATGAAACAATAAAAAGTAAACCAAAAAGTCACATGACACTTCCCTACATCCATTTGTATCAACAAACCCACATCCACACTGTACAATGAAATTATGTATTCCACAGCCACACCGTATAGTGAATGTAGCATCCCACAACCCTCCCGTATAGTGAAGTAGTAGAACTCATGATCTAGATCTAATGTACCAGTAGGCCATGGAATCCATGTAGTAAATATCTAGACCACGGAGGGCCGAATCTAACAATCATGTCTAAGGCATCACATCTAGTCCCATGGGATCTCGTGTGGAAACATGGTTAGGCACTGGTTATGGTAGGTCCTATGTGATACTAAGAAATCAAGATCCTATGAGGTTGAAAGGCCCATGGATTCACACTAAATCAAGACCTCAGGGGAAGAGTCAACCCAAGGTGTCCAATAACGAATTCTAGATCCACGAAGAGTAGTCCAAGGAATATATCAAATCATTCATTCACGAATTCGAATTAAACATACATAGACATGCGTGTTTTCCCACTCACATCAATGAAAAAAATCCATGTTTATAACCACCCATGCAAAACATTTGTCATTTACCATGAATATGGGCCTACCATCCCACATAATCCATTTAAAATTCCATTTGTCATTTACACATAGGTATACCCACCCATAATAACATATTTCATTTAAGAAGAGCTATCAAAATTTGTATGGTGCCACAAGATATCTATATGTGAGAAAGAATTACATATCCTAAGGTATTTATACATGATATAAAGGCATCTAAGGGATTCCTATAACAAGGATAGAACAAGAAAACACCCCTTGGGTTTTTTAAACAGGAATAAACAGGTTAAATCCAAAAGGCACACCACATGGGTGACCTTAAAACGAGTTACGGGTGCCCACATACCTAAAAAACCACATGTTCAACCTCACTAGGTCCAACTCCAACTACTAGAAGCCACTGAACAAAAAACAATACCTCTTCAGAATGATTGAGAAAATGAATATCGACCGAATGCCCGAGAATCACCCTAAAAAGCTGATGGAAAGTAAGGACCACCTACCTCGCCTATGAAATAGACCACTCATCTAGTATCATGTCATGATTCATACCAATTTTGAAGAAAACTAAATAATTTATGGAAAATATTATAGTAGTGAATATGGTCCTGAATCAAAATAGTGCATTTGTTGTTCCAAATAATCAAGAATGACTAAAAAGTAATTGAGGAATTACCGTTACAGATCTGTAGAGATGATCAGCGATCAAAACGGATGTTGGACAGATGAACATTCTCAAAGCCTATATTAGGTGCCAAAGGGGATCTCCACAAAGGTCTCCAATGTATGCAAGAATAAAAACCATTTGGGATTAAAAATAAAAAATTATTTTAATATTAATTTTTTTTAAAAACACATAGTTGCGGTCGCATGGTTTACTCGTCTGGTTTTCCAAACTATGAATAAACAGTGCACCCCTCTCTACCTAATAGGGTCACATAACATGATTACCATGTACTGTTTGACTAACCATTTGGTAACTATGAGGAATCAGAATTTTCAAAACCTGTAAATTTTTAGTCCCCTTTCATGGTTCAATGAAACTGTGCACATGCCATGCGTAGGTTGTACGCAAGCCGTGCACCATGTCATTTCAGTCCCAAAACGTGGTTCCAGCCTCCAAACAAGCCACAAACACCTCCAAAACACCCTTGATAAAGATAATCATTCCCTTAAGTCCAAAAAAACATTTTAACTAAATATTAATAGATATATAGATCATAAAAAACACAGGTTCTTACAATCTTCCCCATTATAACAATTCGTCCCTGAATTCTTCTCTAAAGGGTGCTTAAAATTCATCTAAGAACACCTCTAGCCACTGATCACATATGATAGCCTCTCTATCTAATGTCTCATCATATAAAAGGTAATGCTACTATAGAACCAATACAAGAGGAACTGACCGACCACGAAGAACCATTATACTCCTATCAAAAAAACAAATCAGATGCTCTACAATGGTGGAATCAACTTGAATCTCATCCTACTGTGGCTAAAAAACATGATATTGTTCTGAGTGATAGTGGTGCAGTTGAGATACATGGAAGAACTCTTTCATGGATCAGTTCCTATGAGGTAACTACAACTGATAGGCAATAGACCCGTCTCTATCTAGAAACTCAAACAAACTAACATATCTCGGTGAATGTTTACCCTATCATCTGATCTTTTTGTGCCCCAACATCTATGAAACACACAAGAGAACCTGATCCCTGACCTCAAACTATAGAGGTCATCTGTGGCAATTAGAGTATGATTTATAAGGAGACTGTGTATTATCTGTCCACTTTCGAATCAACTAGACCTGCTCAGAAGTCTCCGGCATGAGATTCGGTCCTAGTAAAGCCACCTCTATTGCCTCTGACCATCACTGGGGAGAACGCCATGGTCTACAATATAAATCCTTGTTAGTTTCTATCTCTATCTTCTCCCAATATCTATTATTTTAGGCTAACTAAAATATGGTAATGCGCCTCTCCCATGATCTCCCAAAATATAGGATTCATGATCAGAGAATGTCCACTAGCACTAGTATCGTACACTCTGACTGGTCATCAGTTTGAGGGTGGTATGATGTGCTCAGAAGAACCTGTGTACCAAACACCCTCAGAAAACACTACAAAAAAGGATATTAAAGGTGAGTTTCCCTATCTGAAATGATAGTTTTTGGGACATCAGGAAGTTGTACCTCCACTCAGATGTACACAATTCCAATATCATCGACACTGAAGGTCTTCTAGATCGTTAAGAAATGTGAGACCTTTGTAAGCCCGTCGACAACAACCCACACAACATCATTACCTTGAGGTGACCATGGAAAACCAGTCATGAAATCCATAGTGACATCATGCCATTTCCTCTTTGGGATAGGTAACCGCTGTAATATCCCCACTGGTTACTGATGTTCTTCCTTCAACTACTAATAGGTGGAACACCTAGTAACACAACTGGATACCTACTTATTTATTACCGACCACCAGTATTGATGTCTCAAGTCACAGTACATCTTCGTCACCCAGGGATGACCATCCCATGTTAAATAATGAAACACCCACATCATCTCCTCACATATATCCACTGGAACCCATACACATCCACGGACATGTAGGATCTCATCATTTCATACATTATAAATAGGAGGCCGGTCCTCACCTGCAACACCTTTCGATAGATCTAGGCGTTCTGAATCTGATATCTTTCTCATCCTAACTCCTTCCAGTAGGATATAGATAATATCTCATGATGATAGAAAATTCCACCCCAGTATATCATGAACCTCCAGATTCATGTAACAGAATAACACTATAAGATGCCACTCACTACTGGCCTGTTGCACTACCTATATTTGAGTCCCCCCTGCTCAGTGCATCAGCTACTACATTGCCCTTACCATGTGTGTAGGAAAGCACAATGTCATTATATTATAGGTACTCCACCCAGCTTTTCAGCCTCAAATTTATATCACTCTACGTAAATATATAATTGAGACTTTTTTTGTCCATGGACACCAAAAACTGCTCTCTAGGAAAATAGTGCATCCAATAGTGAATCACATGAACAAATGCATCAAACTCATGATCATGTGTAGGGTAATTTTTTTCATGAGGTATCAACTATTGAGACCCATTTTCCACCACATGATCTACATTCATAAGCACTACCTCCACCCAATAACTATAAAATAATAGTACACAGTGTAACATAGGCTCTGCTCTGGCAGTATCAGTATTGGTGCTAATGTCAACCTCCATTTCAGATCCTGAAAGGCTATCTCACATAATTCAAACCACAACACATCATACCCTACTTAGTCAAGACTATTAGTAGTACTTCTATGCATGAGAGGTCATATATAAAATGATTGTAGTATCCATTTATCCCCAAGAAACTTCATATTTCCATAATGTTTTTGGGATGTTCCCAAGAAAATACAGCTCTCACCTTCTCAAGTTCCACTAATATTCTTGTCTCTGAGAAGATGTGACCTAGGAAGTGAATATAATCAATCCAAAAGAGGTACATTGTGATCATATAATATAACTGATTCTCTCTCAATGTATTCAAAATCATCTCAAGATGGTTGTCTTGGTTGTGTAGATTGTGAGAATACAGTATGATATCATCCACGACAATCACCACAAAAGAATCAATGTAAGGATGAAACACTTTGTTCATCTGCTCTATGAAAACTACTGGCCCATTTATTTGACCGAACGGCATAACCAGACTATCCTATAACCCATAACTTCTATGACAAAATTTAAAATTTTAGCCTATAGTTTGAACACACACCAGGTGATATCCTGACCGAAAGTCAATATTTGATAACACTCGAGCTCCTCAAAGCTGATAAAACAGGTCATATATCATTGGATAATGCTATCAGTTTATAACTATTAGCTGGTTCTGTTTATGATAATATACACATAGACTAAGATTTTTGTACTCTTTTTTTGAAAATGGATTGTCGAACCACATAGAGAAGTATTGGGTCTGATAAACCCCTTCACATATAAATCCTCAAATTGCCTCTTGAGCACCTGGAACCCTTGTCATAGCCATCGTAAAAGGAGAAATGGAGACCGGCAGAGCTCCGAGCACTATATCTATGGAAAAATCCACCTCTCTCTTTGTAAGTAAATAAGAAAAGTCACTGGGAAAGACATCCCTGAAGCACTACGAAATTTGAGGAAAGTCCCCCTGGACTCACTCCCTGATCATCCTAAAAAATACTATCAATTTGTGTAATCATCCCACCCAACCCATGATGCTCAGGTCGACATCATCTCACCTAAACATCCCATTTACCCCTGTGAATAAACACCACACCCTCTGGTGATGTAAAATATACCCTCTAGAAATTGCAATCAATGTACTCCCAATAAGCTACCCGCTACTCCATTTTTAGAATAACGCTAAACCCTGTCATCTCAAAGACATAAAGATCCAAGATAACATGACACCATATGACCTCAAGGAGACAATCCATACATTGATGCACATCATCCGTTCTAACTCATAATGGTGTGTCCAACATCAATACTCCCTCAGAATGAAAAACAAAAATCCCAAGGCTTTTAACCACTTGTGAGGTGTTAAAACTGTGGGAGGCACCTATATCGAAAAGATAAGATGCAATAATAGAAGCTACTATGATTGTACATTTCACGATAGATGGTTTTGGATCCTGCACTTGTGGGGCATGTTGCACCCCATATGTCGGGCCTTTAACATGGTTGAAAAGTTTTAATTTTACATTACCACCTTAAATTCTTGTAATTAAATAATTATAATGATTGATGAATATTCAAAAATATAATTTATTACATTTTTTTGTTTCTGGTAATAACATATATTCGTAATAATAAATAATTAAACAATATGAGTTTGTTGTGTTATATAACATCCAAAATTAATCTAAACGGATATCATTAACTTTTAATCCAATGAATCAACCTCAATTATAGAGAATAATTATATATAAGGCCATTTAAGATACTATACATTCATTAATAACCTAAAATTTAAATTTTGCATGATTATTTCCAATTTACACGATCTTCATTATATGTATACAAGTGAAGTGATCATGAAAACCAAGAAAAACTCACCCAAAATTTTAAATTGAATAGTATTACTCAAAAAAATGGCCATCAATAATTGTAATATATTTATAATAAATCATATAAATTCATAATAGCTTATATATTTATAAATCAATTACACTAATGAAATTATCCATGATATTAATGTATAGAAATAATTCAGACATAGAGTAAGGGGATCATCAACCCCATTCTCTTTCTTTGGGTTATTATATCTTCTATGGAAATAATGTTCATATGATGTTCATGAAATGTGGTTTACCTTTTCTTTTCACGGATATAAATTTCTAAAATATTAATTTAATTCAAATGAATTTTTATTTTCAAAATGAATATTTTCTCTAAAAACAAATCTTTGGCTTCCTTGAAGATTATTTCTTCTTCACTCAAGATTGATGATTCTTATACAAATTATGTTATTACCTTTTTATTTTTGGAACACAAAATTTTATGCCTGAATATATGATTTATGATTTCTCATGAAACCCAAGTTGTTTCCAAGGGATTTTTTCCACATATTTTTATGTGTTCTATATGGAATGTATTGTTAGTTAAATGTTATAATGTGATAGGTGAACCCAAAATAACACAGAGCTTCCATGAATTAGGTAATATTATGTATCTCATGAGATAAGGTTATATATGCATGAAAATTATTTAATAATTTTTCAAAATTATGGTAATTTTATGATTGTTCCCATATATTATGCTTGAAACAAATTCTATCTTTTTTGACATCTATGTGAGGTATTTACCTATAAGACATGTTGTTTCATCATTATGAATTTCCCCATTACATGATATTATCTAATGATTCCAATCAAGATTACGATGATGATCCTATTATTATATTTTTTATGAATTTTATTCTCCCCATATGTTATATTTATTCGTGTTATTATCTATCCTATTAGTGGGATTTTAGGTCACACCATTCACTAATGTTTATTATAAGGTTATTAACAGTATTAAGGAGAAAATCAGGGCCACTAGGAAGCTAGAGAAGATGGAAATAAAATGTTTATTTTTTATTATGAAAATGTTATGTTATGTTTTAATTTTCCCAAGACACTATACCAGTGGATCATGGTTTTTGACCACTATTATATTTTTTATATTTAAAATCAATTAAAAGTACGGTATAATAATGGGGTTGATATAGGCCACACCTACCCAAGAAGCACTTTACCCATGTACCATATTTTGGCAACCATTCACCCATACATCCCATACCTTTATGTAACCCTTATCAGGACCCCATATCAGAGTGTCCCTTTACCCAAACAACTCATACCTAGGTGAAACATTTAATAGTTCAGAACCCTAGTTACATCTCCATCCATGTCCCATACATAGTACCCATTTAACCCTTGTCCCACATATGGGACTCAAATCTGGTGTATGCGAGAATAATATTCCCACTGGTGACCAAATATCGAATCTAATAAATGATGAACCAAACTATTTGTAGGACTCATAAAAGGTGTAATAACTAACAATATCTTCATTTTTTTGTTAGGAATAAGGTTTAATGACCCTTAAATCATATCTTAAGTATAATTCCATCACTTACCAAATACTAGACTCCATTAACCTATAAGTCTAATAAAAATTAAATTAAATGCCTTAGAAGAATTCAATGGTGGACATCATATAAATGAATAACTATAATATTATTTATATGATAATTAATGATATGTTGTAACACATTATGTATAAATGAACTACAGGGGATTTGTTTCTTTTCTTGGGGATATATAGGAATCCCCTTTTATGGGAATCCTATCAACTCCAATACACCTCATGCATCTTTTCATCGGATCCCCAGGCATACCTAAATGATGATGAACTACAGATTTCCAACCTATATGGTTTCAATATATATAGTGACAATATATTTGATTGAAAAATGAAATTATATAAATCACATGTATAATGTCATCCTATGTTAATATTTTTATTCAATAAATTTGTTAAATGTAATTTTTATTATAACTATGCTAGATTCATTATCACGTGTTAAATATATAAGTGGGTATTGTAATATGAACCCAAACCCTAAATGGCTGAGCTTACCACACATCTTATCATCCATTGCACAATACAATGTGATTCTATTATGTCCCAATGACCCACTAAATTTGGAATAATGGCTTTCACCAACATAATATTGGTAGGCACAAGTGTCACATCAGAAAAAGAATTGAAATAGTTTATATTTCTCTATAATTGGGATAACCTAAATTTTAATTATAAATACATGAAAAATCCTCTCATTCAAGGATTTTGTTCATCCAGTTAAGCTTCCAGCCATTGGTGATATTATTAAAGATAAAAGTGTGTCAAAAATTTCCCTTCAATCATTGATGTCTATGTTTTCATCTCTTTATAAAAAAATGTGATTTATTGGGGGTTTTCTAAGATTTAACAATAATTTAAACCACATATAAAGGATATGATATGTTTTTTATAAGTTAAATTTATTAAATTTTCTAAAATCATTACACATTGGTTTTTTATTTATAGGTAGTATTTTAATTTTTTTAACGTTATTATTTTGTTGTGATTTTTAATATATTATTTTATTATTTCATTACCTCAGTCCCACCTTCTCTAGTTCAAGGCCCATAAAGCCTAGGCTAGTTCCATTAAGCCCATCCTTGGCCAACTCATCATGATCATACAATATCCAAGGTTATGTCCTACCCTATCCCTAGCCCAACACACCCTAACCTTCCCTACAACATTTAGTATGTGTATATGTATGGTGATATATGAATATTTTAACCCATGGATATTTTTAAAATTCATTACCATTATAGTAATTCATTCATATAAAGAACATTAAATATTTAATATACTATATATATATGTGTGTGTAAATTCATTTATATATACTTACATATATAATAATAATTTATATAGTTATAAAAATTAAATTAAAAATAAATATTAATTCATATAAATATATAAATATCTATTAAGAAATCATAAATATAAATGAATTTATAAAAAATTCATATATATATACATATAAAGATACAAATATTCAAGTGTGTGTGTGTCTATATATATTTACCCACATAATATATATAAATACACATAAATACATATAAAAATCTACAAATATATATAAATATAAATAATTTTTCATTGATATGTAAAATAGGTTGAGTTTTAGAGGCCTCATTGATAATGAAAATGAAATTACTGATAAAGGGAGGGACAATGAAGATAAAAGGTTCATATAATAAAAATAATACTACATAGAATTATAGGTTAGATTGATTGAAATTGAGTACCCATATTTTGATGAGAAGGTCTCCCACCTTGAACATAATGATTTATTATCATCCTTCATCTATTGGTTCATTTCCACATGTCACCTAAATCATCTGAAGGATCATCATAAAAAGCCAACTTTTCATATTTTTAGTCAATATCATAAACACTCATATAACATTTATCTTCATTTTGAATCCCTCTATGTAATAGGTATGCCTTAGTTGAGCCTTGATCATTCTCTATCAGTGTTGATAAATATTTTCGGGAATAAAAGTTCATTAATTTTTATTTCCTAAGAAACATGAATGGTGCATGGTTAATGACTATTTTTAGTTTAATAGTGTGATAACTATGTGGGATTCCTCTATGAAGTTCTAGTGGCATTATCCATGGTTTGGGCAAGGTTATCCAAACTGAGTGATGTGCACCGGGAACCATGAAGGATTTTTGGTGATTTTCCAATTGTTTAAAATGGTTTTAGAATAGTTTTACCAAACAATGAAGACCACACATAAAAATCATGCACTTGTATATAGAATTGAAAATAGGGGTTCACGATTATTATATCCATATGACCTACCTTAGAAAACTATGTAAAACCATTCAAAATCCTGTAATTTTTGACATTATAATTATCCCGTAGTTTTTTAAATCCTTATCCATCATAATATCAAATTAGATCATTAAAATCCTTCCCAATTTATTTCTAGTCCTCTCCCCTTTTATTTTATTCGGATTTATTTTATTTTTGATAGATCACATCATGGTATATTGAATTTTTATAGGGTTTACACTCTTATTTTTTTCTCTACGATAGATCACTAATCCTCCCATATTTTTTGATCCCAATTGGGTTATGATTTTTTATTTAATGGGTTTAACAGATTATTGATGTTGTTTCTTTAAATATTAGACCATAAGGACTTGATCTACTCTTACGTAGTCGCTATTTTCAAAAGTAGTTAAATCTACCTCTATTCTTGATATATGTGTTTATATACAAAATCTTAAATATATGAATTATTTAACAATATTTTAAATTAATTTCAGTTATTAAATTAATTAAATTAATTTATGATTTCAATGGTTGTTTCGGTGTTAGGTCACATTTTTCAGGTTTTTGTCTTTATTAATGGGTTTTCACCCCTTGTGTTTGATTAAATAATTGAATGGTGATTTTCGGTTTGGAAATGGGTTTCGAAATACAAAATCCGATATGATAGTATTTAAAAATGTTTGAAAATTTTTTTACAGTGTTTTGAAATTGATTAGAAATAAAAGAGAACATTAGTAACATTGGGTGTGTCATGAATAATCATGTCACTCATACTGTGTGCAATGCCCCTTGAGGTTATATTTCAATTTTGAGTAAATAATGATACTAGATGTTATACCAGTTTATTAAACTATATTCCTGATAGGTTTTTTATTTTTATGTCTATTTTCTATACCCATATTCTAGAACCCCAATGGTTTTCTTCATTTATGAAAGGATTTTCACAAGATGGAGTGTTCATGGCTATTTGACCTCTTTATTTCACATGATTAATTGGTAATAACTGTATTATTACATGTTTACCTTATGAAATATTCATGGATGATTTTTATTTTTCTATAATTAATTTTCAATTATACATTAAATATTCCTTGTTATGATAAAATGAAATTATTTTATGAAAAACCACTGTATGATTTTAAACTGGATTTTATTTATTAAAATTCATTATAAAACTATATTTGTTTTAATGATGGAATATCAACATTCATGATATTATAATTTTTATAGTCTTCATTGTTATATTCTACATGTTTTTTTTCTCACCATTTACATTGAAATTGGGTGGTTGTAGACATTTTCTAATTATTCTTATAAAGGGAATGCCATTATGTTGCATTTTGGATTCTCTTTTAATTTATTCATTCATATCAGTATGGTTTGGATTTAATGTTTGGGATCATGAGGACATATTTGTCTAGTATTTCTATATGTTGTGGTTTATCTGGTTTTTATTTGATTGTATGAATATTGGATGTTTCATTTTATTCATGTTTTATTCAGTTTTTATGCCATTATTTCATTTATATGAGACTTTGTTTCCACTATCATATTGTGCCGATAATATAATGGGTTGTCCCAGGTTTCTTGTCTTGATTAATAATGTTGGTTCATTATAAAATGGTATCTTTGGGATGATAATCTAGGTTTGTTTAATTGTACCTAAATATATTTTTTTGTCTTTGGTAGAAAGGATTTAGAACAATCATAATTCATGTAGTAAGTATGAGAGATTTTTCTCAATCTCACATCTATGTTTGAACATGAGGTACCAAGGGTGGTTGATTTTTTACCACGTTTGAGTCATGGTGTTTGAGGGAATTTGAATGAACTGAATGGGAAGTTTATTAAAATGGACCTAAACCATATTAATGGATTTTTTTCAATAATAGAATACATATTTTTTATAATTTATAAATTATTTAAATAATTTATGTCAATTCATGAAGTTGTTCTTAATATTTTTTATTATTCTTTAAAGATGAGTGGACATTTCCTTATTATTAATAGAAAATTACACTATAAATATATCTTTCAACTGTGATAGAAGAATCTATGATACTACATCCATAGGAAAATCTTATAGTGGACCATTCCCCTGTTGAAACTATAATCCATATAATTTAGACACCAGTTCAATTAAGGGTTAAGAACACTGGACATGTGGTGCATAATGGCCCTGAATTCACTAAGAAGCATATAAAAATCTTTCATATTGATAAAAGGATACAGAAATATGAGTATTTGATTGAGAGGATCATAAAATTTTCTAAAACTCTGAATTATTCTAATGTGGATTTTCCACATACATGATCGAAGGGCCAGGATGTAGATGGTGTGATAATATTGTTTAATCAATGTGTCTTGAGGAACATACCTAGACTTATATTAAATATATAAAATTAGTAGTTTATTCTAAAAAAATTCACACCAAAAAAAACCAGAGTGTTTCTATCATTAGAAAGAGGGGATAGTTCTATTTTTTATTATTCTACCCACATTGTTGACTTGGTGAATCTGGAAAGGAATATTTTCGCCTATGAGTACCTATAGACATAGGGGTTAGAGTTGAGATTGTGGCTGAATAGTCAGTCGAATTTTATTTCCATATTTCATCAAACAAGCATATTGGATGTAAAAAAAGAATCAATCGTGAAGGTGGATATATCTGAAAATTATTTTTTGGATAAGATTTAGTAAGTGCAGCCGGGGGATTTTTCCAGTGTATGTCTTCATTATATAAAAGGATGTTTATGGGTGGTCTGTTTTATTTTCAAGACATGATTTAGGGTATTTTTATGGAAAACATCAGTTTTTATACTATCATTATGGATGTAGTGTTCATAATAAGGCCAACTATATGGAGGATCCAATGCCTTATCATCATTAAGGATATTCTATTCACACAAAGAATTTTTATGAAAGGATATCCCAAGAATGTAAAACTGGATACAATTTCTCCATGGGTCTGATGGTTCATACTGATTCTTATAAATGTTATTGGTCTATTACTTTTGATAAGGGGGATTTTTATGTGGCTTTGACCGAAAATATTTATGTGGAAGATTGTGAACCATAAGAATCTAAAACCTTGTGAATTACTATTAGAGGTACGATGTATATTTTATCTTCTTACAATGATACCATGTTTTGATACCTGTTATACCAATTTTATAATATATTTAATGTTAGTTTATTTTTGGGACTATTTTCAGAACATGTAAATCTATTTATTTATCTGGACATGCCGTTGAGAATGAGGTCTGAATATGGTTTAAAGTGTCTCATGTGTTAGATAGTGATAACAGACTATGTGGTGAGATGGGAATTTTTAGTTCTTGAAATTTAAATCATCAACCAAAGACATATAATTGATTTGATCATTATTGTTAATGCTCAAATAAAATATATTCATTTTTGGGTTTGGTTTTTATCTAATGATTGGTTGATCATATTTTTTATTGTTATTGGGACTCTATGTTTGGAACGGCATGGCATGTTGTTTCTTTGGATAGTGTAAAATAATGAAAATTTTACGGTTTTCAGTTGATGTAGTTGAACATTTTTTTATAGTTCTCTTCCATCAAAGGTTTTTTCTTACTCTTAGGTGTTTCTGTATTAATTTTCTAGTATACCACCATAGAGGGAGGTCTATTTTACTATTCTACAGATCCTAGATATTATTCCAATTTCAAAATAATATAATCTAATGGATCGTACTATGTTGATAGATTATAAATCCATGATTGAGGACCTAGACGCTAGGGTATATATTCATCCTACAATGACACAACGAGCTTCACCTTTCCTCACCTCTAATATGGTACATTGATGTCTCATACATTGTGTGGATTATCAAAAGTGAAATTGGAGGACTATTAAGAAAAAAATTATCCGATTACTAAGATTAATGATCTCCGTGAGAGGATTAGAGGGGTATGTTGGCTTTTAGAGATTGATCATTAGTTAGCATACCACTATTTGAGAGTTCAAGAAGTTCAAACACATAATACAGAGCTTCGAAACAATTATGGGAATTTTCAGTTTCTAGTTATTCCATTAGGTATCACTAATTATTATTTAGTTTTACAACTTTGATGTGCTCAATATTTCATTGATTATGGGAATAATTTTTTTCTTTGTTATCGGATTATATTTTGGTGTACACGAAGTCAAAAGAGGATCAAATAGTTCATTAAAATATTTTCATTGAACATTAAAAGAACATCCATTATTCGAAAATTATTCTAAATGATTTTATTAGATCCATGAAGTAAAAATTGCATAGGCATGTCATATATGGGACATGATTCTTAGAGGATCTTAAGAAAATATTTGTAGATTTAAATTTGGATAATCCCAAGAAAAATTTTTGAGATTTGAAGATTCTTGGGTTCGGCTGGTCAGTATGGATGGGTTTTTCTATATTTATCCATGATCTCATCCTTGAAAATAAATTTAACCCATAAGGGTGTGATGTTTGAATGGAATGAAAAATGTTAGCGATATTTTTTGTAGATAATGGTGTTTATTAATTTAGGACTAGTTTTGATTCTTCGGAAATCATATTCATTTTATGATGTTTTCTGTGATGCATCTGGTGAATGTTTGGGATGTGTCTTAGTATATGGGAAAATGTCACAGACCATGTATATCATAGGTTTCCTACCACATGTGATGATCTAAACTACCCTTGATCTTGAGTTAGTAGATGTAATGAATGTACTAAAAATGTTGTGTCACAAACACTTTAGGAAGTAGTTTTTGTGTTTTCTTGTCATCAGAGACTGAAATATATTTTTTACTCAGAGGGATCTGAACAAGAACGAGAGACTTTGGGTTGATTAACATTATAGTTTTTATTTTTTCATTTCATAAACTCATTTAAATGGTAATATTCTTATCGATTCATTGATTGGTAAATTTAAGCAACAATACATTATGTAAATGGTCAAGGGGTGGACTTTGATGAGTTTGATTGATATGATGATCATTGTAGTGGAAGATGATGGTGGATAGGTGATAATGAATTCAATAAAAATATAACATGTATTTTTATGAATGAGTTTTTCATAAGAAAGTGAGAGAAATAAATTTACAATGCTTTGGTAAAATCTATTATGGTGGGGAGACTTTGGTTGAGTGGTATCACTATCCTAGACGATCATTGTGCATTCATAGCTGGTTGCTTCTTCTGATTTCTCTAAGGCAGGAGTTGATGGACAATAGAAAACAGTCATGTTGGTCTATAAACCCTAGGGATACCATGAAATATCATGAATTGGAAATTGAATTGGTTTCGAGGTATGCGGTAGTCAATTTTAAATATTGTTTCATAGTATCTCCCTTGTTAAATAATTATATAGGGACACTATGTACCTACTAGTATGTTTCAATATTTAAACATTCCAATATGGAAGATGGATGAGATTTCCTTTGAATTATAAACTGGTTTTACATAGAAAACGAGGGTGAAGGGTATTATTTTCATGATCCTAGATTGACTTATGAAATCATTTAAGTTCATAATAATTAATGATAGGAGGAAGTTAGAACAACCTGAGGACTGTGCATCTCAAATAATCTGAAACAACATGTGTTCCCTTCCATTTTTGATTTTGGTAGGTACATAAGGTTCACATCTAGGTCATGGAATAGTATGTCGGTGGTGATTGGATTCCTGTTGATTTTGAGAACCACTAATCATCCCCAAAATAATTGGAATACTAAGAGAGATATCTAGTTTATAGAGGATATTCTTCAAGAATTCATGCATGATGTTGGTGGATTGTAAGAAAATCATTTTCATTTGATTCAACATTCCTATAATAGTAGTTTTCAGGATATGAAAAATATGGTTCACTTTATATCATTGTATGGGTGACCATATAGATAACCCTTGTGATTGGTATAGTTGGGTAGGGGGAAGTCCGTGTTTGGGACAAGTAACATTTTTGTAATGATGAAAAAGGTACAGTTGATTCGAAGAGGTTGATCATAATATAGAATCAAAAAAAATTTTATACAGACCATCACCATTAGATTCTAGATGCTTTATAATTTGGTTGAATTTTTCTCAGGGATTATCTATGATTGTAAAATCATTCTTTTGGTAGGTATTGTAAGTTAGAGTCAATGTTTTTTAGGCACATTTGGGATCATGGAGTGATTTTGAAATGTGTAATATATGTTGTTCATACAATATCTCTCAAAATTTCTTCAATGAAAAATTAATGTTTCCAATCCAAGGAAGTGTCACCAAAATACTTCCCATGTGATTTAATGGGATTATATTAACCTCATGGAAAATACCACGGTAGATGAGCAACCAGTTCATATTATGGATTCATAAGAAAATGTAATATATGGTAAAATAATTACCTTTTTCAATGTACTATGGTACTATGGATGGTATATCCACAATATGTGGAAGTGAGAATAATTAATGGGAAAATAGTGGCCTTCAATGTTGGAGATTCTAGGATCCTAAAAGATTTTTGGGGTCAAAATATTCTTGTGGTGGGAATAATTTTGATTCCCTCTAGGTCAGATGTACACCTTAGTTTAGTCTTTGTCTTTCTCTTTTGGGAAATAATAAAAATATGGGGATTATAAGTTTAAAATAAGATATTTTTTGATACATCATCATTGTATGACGTTAGATAAACCATGGAATAATAATTTTCAATTCTTCTATGGTAATCTAGTATAATTTTTAATGGTTTGAGAATGGTTAGTCAAACCATTCAATAATCAAATTAAACTTTGCGGTGTGTCTTGTGGTTTTTCAGGGATACCACAGAGTTTGAACATTGTTTTCCCATACCATTATGTTCTAATTTTTGACCCCTATGCACCTAGATATAATACATATTAGGGGTACAAGGTTAATTTGAAATGTTAATTTAACATTCTGACTTGCCCTCAGAAAAAGAGTGACTTAATCCAAACTCTTGAAAATGGGATTTTACACTTTACACATTGGTTGTTAATAGCATAATACACACCCAAATATCATATTGGATCATCCAAAACCTTACCCTATTATTTTGACTACACTTCCCTTCAATTATAGGTACATTTCCTTTATTCACAATGGATAACATCGAGGTATATTACATTTTTATACAATTTTCCCTCTTCATTACTAATATATTCTGGATCTCTTCTCCTCCCATATTTTTGAACACTATTAGAACATGAAGCTAGATCTATGGTATTTTATTAAGGATTTACATTGATTATTGTGGATCTAAAACCATGAGGACACATTCTATTCTTCCCCCATTCTCCATTTAAAAATTCAGTTAGATTAATCTTTGTTCATGAGGTAGGTGAGTGAATAAAATGGAATAATTCTATAAATGATATCTTATTATTTCAAATTCTAGTTGTTTATTAATTGAATGGATATTATTTGTAATTTGATTTGTTTTTTGAATGAAATCATGTTTTTAATATGTATTTTCATTCAAAAATGGGGTTTTCTTCCCATGTGTTAGATTAAATGACAGAATGTTGGTTTTTGTTAAGAAAATGGTTTTCAAACACCAAAGTACATTTTATTGGATTTAAAAATGTTTTCTAAATTTTTAAATTTTTTTAAATGTATTATACCATGATTAAAACTTTGTAATCCTTGTGTGTGTCTAGAATACACATGTCACTCATATTGTGCATAATTCTACTTAAGGTTTTAATTCACATTATTGTGAAAAATGCCACTATCGGAAATACCATTTGGATCCACCATAGGCCTAGATTTGGGATTTATTTTTATATTCATTTGATACAAACATTGTCTAAATAGAATGTGGTATTTAGGGATTGTTATGATTAAATTTTCACATGATGGATTGGTCATGATTATTTTCAAACATTATTTCACATGATGGATTGGTCATTGTTATTTTATTACATGTTTTCCATATGGTTTATTATAGTATTTTACTGATTATTATCTAATTATTTATCACTTTACATTTCATATTCCTTCTTTATAAAATTTTAAATTCTTTTAAATAAAACAGGCGAGGTCTACAAATTGTTTTGATTTCAATTTTTTTTAAGCAATACGATTTTTAAAGTCATGACTTTTTTTTCTTAATATTAGACTTTGTAAATACAGAATTGGGGTATCTAATGGGGCATTGCGATCACTCCTTACTTTATTCCATTGGGAGGTTGTAGATATTGTTTAATAGGACTCTGGAAAAAGGAAATTTCACTATGAATCCTGTTTTCATCTATTTTCATTGTTTCTTTCATAGTGGCATGGTTTGGATGTTATTGTTGGTGTCATGGTGACTTTTTGGTATTATAATGTTAAAATTTTTGGTTTTTCATATATTCTTGGGTTATATGAATTGTGGATGTGTATTTGTCTTCTATTTTGCACAATGATTGAATGTATTATTCCATTTTATAAAAGGATTTTTTTCCATCATCTTCTACACCTCACATACCTGATAGTCTGGATTGTGTATCATGTCTAGATTACTTAGTTTGGTTTCCAACATTCAATATCATTGAAAACAAGAAACTCAAATTATTTATGTTGGTGAGCCTCCATAACCCCATGTGAGGAAAAACACTTTTCTTCTTTCCAAATATTTTCAGAATGTTCTTTATTATTAAATACCATCGAGATAGTAATTGATTAACATATCCATCACTAAATTAATCCCATTCAAGTAGGATAACATCATATATTAGATTCTCTTTATGCGACCTCCTTATATCCTTAGGGATAATTATGGAAAAAAATAACCTTGAATTTCCATGGTTTTATCCTTTCTAAGAACCAAGTATATATAATTAGTAACATCTTTAATGGAATGGATATTACCTCACTAAAAACAATAGAAAAATACAACATATTTGTATGTCTTATCTAGTTCTAAAATAGTTATATCCACCAAAACATGATATTGTCTTGAGATAAAAGAACTATTACCATTTGGGTGAGTAGGAGTCACCACAAACCTAAGACCCTCACATGTATTTACAACCCCATATGATATGGCTATGTACTATTTTGGGGGAGGTCGAGTAAAAGTATATCCACTATGATAATCAAATAATGTTAAGGGACACTTCTGAGATTTCCATTACTTTGTAGCCATATATTTTGATTTTTCTGAATCTTGTGTGATTGAAGGTTTCAGTTCTATTCAAATTTCCATGTCTACTATATATTGGGTAGAATTATCATTGTATGATTGATTATGGTAGGACTCAATATCATCCTTAGAATCCAATAAAAACTTATGAAGAAAATTCTTAAATGAGGTCAAAACATGGTGCAATTTATCTTCCACCTCCTTCTCATTTGCAATTCCTGCCCATGAAGGATCATGTCTAGAAATATATTATATAATAGATTAGTACACTGAATTGGATCATGTTATAACCTTGGTGCTCCCAGAACATTAGATAATGGAATCTTCAAAGATAATAAAACTATGTTGAACCAATAATAACATTCTTACCTTCCAATGTCTGTAATAGCCTATTCCCTTCATTCCATGATCCAATATATTCATCTAACAAGGCATCTGGAAACCCAATAAACTCATCAA
Source organism: Viscum album (assembly GCA_963277665.1). NCBI lineage: Eukaryota > Viridiplantae > Streptophyta > Magnoliopsida > Santalales > Viscaceae > Viscum > Viscum album. Next base: position 560,333,420 of record OY728142.1, read on the forward strand.
TTTTCTCCCTACAAATAAGAGAATCAATTTCATGAAAACAAATCTCCCCCTTTAATAGTATAGATTATTTAAAAACATCATTAATGTGACCCTTTATGAAATAACTTTCCTCAAACAACCAACCTATGGTGATTATCTTTTAATTACCAAAATAATTTCATTATTCACATTATAAGGAAGATTAAAAATATTTATTTTAATTTCATTATATTGAATAGAAAGAAAAAACGTTTTTGTAACCACCTCACTATGGCCCACATCCGTCAAAATCCCTACAATTTGTCCAAAACATGCATTTTGCATCATCCCATAATGAATAATAAGGACAACAATTGATGGAGAAATGTTATATCAAATTTTATAATTCCATAATACCCAATTAATTCAATGAAACGAAATGCATAAATGTTTAAATGTACTTTTTTGTTATATAGATCATAATTTATTGAAAATTTATATACTCAAAATACTCTAGTTTTTAAATAGTGTAGTCCCAAACTCCAACCACATTGTCTGATATATTCATATGGATTGAAATAATGATAAAATACTATACCAATCAAGATGATATTCTAGTTATAGAAACCATTGAAAGAAATAATAACAAAATAATCTTGTTCATATGACATCTCCCACCTTAGAAGAAAAATTCTCACAAATAAGGAATTTATTACCCATCTATAATAATTCATAATTAACATTAGGACTCTCGATGCCATTGGTCTTACAACCCCACTTGAGTGACATCAAAAAAAATTGAATCCAAAAAATAATCAAAGGGATGATATTTATTCTCGAACACCATGCTATAAATCTCATAAAATGTCAGATTCTTGGAAACCACTTCAATTAGTTTTTTATCTTCTTGTATAATGATGTCCTTTGAAATTATGTTTATATCCTTAGCTGGAGAAGTCCTATCCCGAGAGGTTTCACAAATGACCTGAAGTCCTTACAATACTTAATCATGTTTATTTAAAATCAAAGATCCATCTCAAGATAGAATATGAATTCATAAATAATTTTGAATGGCCATAATAATTGAGGAACCCTATGCACTGAGAATATCACCATCGCAGAGCTCCCAAAAAACTATTTTCTCCCAGAGTGGGTATGTTTACATAAAAACACACTAATATATAAATATAAATCATTATTTTTTAATAAATATATATATATATATAAACATAAATAAATATAAAAATTGTGTGTCTTTCTATACCACATTACATATAAATAAAAATAATCATATATATAAACAAATATAAATATTGAAAAAATTATTAGAAAGCCGATTTTTCAAGTCAAAAAAAACATTAAACACAATTTTTAGGGAACCCTTATATTACATGTAGGACTAGAAATTAAGGGGTCTAATGTCCCAGAAGAACTAAGGAATTTTAAAAATGGATCGATCTGACAACATGGGGCTTCAATGATCTTTTTCATGGCCAAAAGGATTTTTTTTCCAAAGCCCATTCAATGAGTAACACTTCCATAGTTCCTATCACTACTACATTACTGCTATATTACATAGAAAAATCACTCAAAAATGGGTTCATCGAGTGTTAGACCCTGAACGTCATAAATGTGGAGTAGTAACCTTAATCAACTAGGTACTAGATGCACACCACATTTAAATATACATCTAAATTCCACCCTATATATACCTACATAATATATATACAAATACTTATAAATATTAATAATTATACATAAATATAAACAATATATATGCTTATAAATTAATAAATATACATTATTATTATTATATTCATGTAAGTTTATATTATTAAATATAATTAAATATATATATATTCATTTAAAAATACATAAATATATATACACATATAAATAAACATATATATACCCACATAATATATATAATTATATAATTATAAATACATATTAAATTTAAACAACACACATAAATACATAAAAATATCTACTAATAGATATAATTATAAATATATATACACAAATATAAATAATTACACATTTATATATAATTAATTATAATTACCTATAAATATATAAAAAGATATAGAAATGGTCATACATACATACTTATATATATTTATACTACATAATAAATGTAGATATTTATAAATATATATATATATCTATAAATATATGTAACTATAAAAAGCATTCCTATATATATATATATATTTAAAAAAATTATAGAAAATTATAATTCTATTTATATAAAGACATATAAATACACATATAAATATCAATATATATATATATATACCCAAAATATATGTAACATATAGATATACTTATATATATATAGTTATACGTATGTTTACGTAAATATATATATACCCAAATAATATATACAAATATATTTGGAAAAATATATATAAATGTATATAAATATATATATCTACAATACATTTTACATAAATATACATAAATATAATTATGTATATATATTATTAATTATGGGTGGATAGGATTACATGTAATCAAACAAATAAAAACAAAAACACACTAGTCAATTAATAATCATCCCAAATCACATGGAATAAAAATCACTCACTGGACCTATTTTATTACAAAACATTTTCCAGAGTCCATAGAACACAGGGGGTTAAATTTCCAGGAAGCCTAAGGGGTGAATACATTACTTCTTCCTTGCATAGGAAGATTTAATCTTGTTTTACCACAAGTCTTTATTTATGCCACCCCTACTAGAGTCATTTCTCATGTGGCACCTATCACGACTGATTTGTTTCCCCCTCTCAATGTCACTCCATAATTATGGATTTATTCACTCTGATAGGTTACCCCCCTAATACCAAATTATCTTTTAGGAGGATGTCCAAATGATACGTGTTAGCACAATCATCTTACATTCAAGCCTATCACCCATTGATGATTGTGTAGCACCCTAGTGCACCGCTAACCTATTAATTTGCACCATAAGACAACTCTCACTATAATGAGAGTCTTTTGGAAGGGTACACATCCATCCAATATCATAAGAAATAAGGGTGAATGATACTATTCAACACGCATATCCCTCTATTAAGGTCATTCATCCTATAGTCTATGCGTTTTTCCATGCTTGTGATGCAATCCTGATTCATCAGCCTATAACCTTTGTTGCACTATATGTGTTTATACCAACTATTCACAGATATAGTCCCAACATTAATGGTTCATATGCCCATTAATAATTTACATGCAATCAATATTTAACAAGTAAAAATTAAAATGTAGTAATCAGCCATTGATAATTAATAATTACAATTTATTTATTTTGATTAACTAAATAATTATTTATGATTAAATTATTAATTATTAATAATTAAAAAATTTAATAAGTAATGCTTAATTATAATAAAAATTAATAGTATATAATAAATAATTATAAATTATAATTAATTAATTTTAAATATTAAGTAAATAAAATACTAATAAAATTCAATGTGATTTTTTAAAAATAAACCCTAATATTAAATAGAAAATATAATAAAATAACATAAATTTCTTATTTAGTGATCGTTTCCCCCTGTTATAAATTATGGATGTTTTTAACGAATCTCTATAAATTTGTGATGGTTTCGTAAAAGCGATGCTATCAAAAATAAAACAAAACACATAGAAGAAATCGATGTTAAAACCCACTAAAAAATGATCACTTCCCTATATTGTTTCATGGAAAATTCAATGAAAATATTGTGAAACATCAAATTGTGGTTTCTAATATAGGAATCTTTTGTAATATTATTATTCATTATTTCATGTGATCATTTTCATACATTCTAGAATCTCATTTACTATCACTTTTTTATGTTCCTTGTGATTTCATCTTTGTGAATTTCTATGGATTTTCATAATATTCTATTTTTTTAAATAGATCCATATATCATATTATCTTGTTGTGATATGAGCCCTATTATAGGAATTCTCCTTCAATTCTTAAAATTTTATCATGTTCATCCTTAACAAGAATGCTACTATATTAATGATGATGATAACAACGTTGTTGCATGATAGAAGATGTCTGATATGGAGGTGGAAGTGTTTTACTATAGAAACGATGGTTGTGAAATGTTTTTGTAGAGTAACATTGTGTTGTTAAAAGGAATGTCACACTACAATACATTTATATTGGAAATTTTCCTATATTTATTTGGTTAGTAAACCATCATAACACATTGGATTATTTTTTCAGTACCACCAATTGAAATGGATTCATGAAACACTTTTTTTTCTTTTGATATTTATAAATTTAATCATCTAATCCATTTAATATATGGAAGGAAACCTGTTTTTATGACTTAAATAATTATAAAATAAATTATATTATTTACATTTTTTATTGACTACTGCTACTAAAATTTCTGTTTCTAGTGTATTTTATGAATTTATTTTGACGAAAAATCATTCACCATATATGTTAGTATCTCTCATTTACAAATTTTGATGTAATTTTTTTTTGGAAAATATTCCTATGTATAAATCAATAATTTTTATCAAGTGACCATGATGAATGTATTTTGATAGATCTTGAGGTATAAATTTATTATCCTCATTTAAAATTCATCATATTAATGAACATACTATAAACAATAGACAAATATTTTCTAAATCTTCAATGAACTGTAAAAAAGTAATTGATGATAATAATTGTTCCACATTAATATTATCATTTAATTTAGGTAAGTATTTTTTTATAATTGAATAATTGGAAACATGTGGAGTTTTAATAGGCAACACCAATCATTCAACCGTGACTGAAATTTTTATGAAGTCATAGCTCAACCACAATGACATTTTAATGAGACACATGAGTAGTGGATTGACTGTATGGGATCAACTATGAGTATTAACTACATGAGAAGGTATTAGTCATATATACTGACCATATTTTCCAGTCAATCATGCCAGAATATAATTATATGTTTCAGATCTACTACACATTGAATCTAAGAAATCAATTATTTATTATAGACTAACTCAGGGAGTTACATACTATAAGGACTGGATTCTTATAAGGAGAAACTAACCAAATATTGAAATTACCATATCACAAAAAATGGTACAACTATAAGACATGGCATATCCCAAGGGATCAATCATAATTGTTTCAATAAATATTTGTTTTAATGTATTTTTAATATTAATATATATATATTGACTTGTTGTATGTTTTTTTAAAACCGATTTCATTAATTGAATTATTTCTTAATTACATAAAAAGTATTATATTGGAAATTATTTTTTTGAATTTATTTTATATTTGTTTAAATTATAATCATGGGGGATAAATAATCATTCCTAATTCTTTGAAACACTCCTATTTCAATTTTGAAATGTTTTGAATTTGAAGAGTTTAACTTGTACAATATTAGTGATTATTCCAAGAATGTTACAAATAAATATTTGGGAAATATTATACTACTATAATAATGTAATATTAGTTATTCAATGGTATATTTTTTTTTATTATTATATATTATTTAATTTAAACCACAGGGTCATGTTTTTCATTTTTATTAAATAATGAATTTTCATGATGCCTTGGGAGAAAGATTCACTAAATATTTATGTTCATACGGCATTGGAAATGAATAATTTTAATAGTTTTAGTGATTGATTATATTGTTCATGATAGAACATGATATTTAGAGTTCAGTTGGCTAGTTGAAAATAATGATTTTATGTATGTTTTTAAGTGATACAATGTGGAACATTTTTGATCATTTACAACAAAACCCATATAGAAACATATTTTGTTGGATCCTTAGCTTCAGGAGAGACCACTACTATTTTACAGTCAACTGTCACTATCTCATTTGGTTTATGGGGTCATTACAAATTTCTGTATTTTTGTGTGTTCATAAATGTATTGAGTTGTACTTCCCATAAAAGGTAATATATTCATGTTATACCACCACAATCAAAAGGTACATATATTTTGTGAAAAATAATTACAAGGAATGGAGAATTTTGATCTGAATTGGTATGGATAAAGAAATGTTTAATTTAATCTGACACCACAAAATTAATCTTAGGGGGTTGTGACTCTATGTGAGAAAAATTATGTCCTGGGTTGTGCCTCTAGGGTTTTGAAAATACGTAAGATGGGTTGTGACATCCAATAAAACATCAAATATTCTACAATTGTTGGTGGAATTTCTATATAGATTTGACATTTTTAAAGATTAAATGTATGATCATATCCATCCATACTATTATGAAAACAAATATAATAATTTATTTTTTATCTATATTTAAAAAATTATATTAACTATGATAAATAGGTTATATTTAATATATAATGTTTAATTCTCACACTATTACACATTTGGAAAATCTCGTATTGTGACATTATAGTTTTTATTAGTGATTAAACTGATTCTATAAAATATTCATATTTATATTTGGTATTCAAATCATGAATTAAAAATTGTTGGGGAGATAATTTTTTGAGATGGAAGAAACAATAAAATGGTATGTCTAGTTACCACAACAACATCCACTCTTCAATGAAGCATATTATGAATATTGGAAGTCTTTCAAAGATGATTATCTTAAGAACCTATTAATTGAATATTGAATATCATTAAAGAATACTAAAAACTACTTGATGTTGATCCGAGTTAATTATTTGATAATGATGTTGTAAATTATATGTTAAATTACAAGTTTATGAAAATTTAGTATTATGAAATTTATAGAAATGTTTATAGTAATATATATACTTACAAAATGGAACCTGATATTTGGATATATTATAATTTCATAATTTTTTGTGTGTGTTGGTTAGAACTATTTTAGGGATTTTAAGGGATGAGTATTAAAAATTTAATATGGAATATAAGAAATTTTAAATCAAATGATCCATATATTTATTATATTATAAAGGGTATGAGAGAATTCATAGAATAAATAGATAATTTGATATTTTTTGAAATTGTATTAATGGAATTACCCCAAAAGTTTGGTGATTGGAAATTAGAAATTAATGATTATTTTAATGAAATTATCTATATATAATTATCTATTTATTCTATGAATTCTCTCATACCATTTATAATATAATAAATATATAGATCATTTGATTTAAAATTTCTTATATTCTATATTAAATTTTTAATATTCATCCCTTAAAATCACTAAAATAGTTGTAACCAACATTTATAAGAAGATGTTAACACATCTTACAAAATTTGTAATATTAACTCCCAAATATTTCTCAAGAAGATATTTTAAAAAATAAAGGACTTATTTTAAAATACAATTCTGCTACACATTCTTATAATTCTAATGTATTGACTAGTGAAAAAGTTGTGTTACATATGTAGAAATGGGATAAAATATAATGAAGAAAGAACTGTCTCAAATATTCCAAAACTTTATTCCTAAAAATTATTATATTGAAAAGATAAAAGGTATTAATTTTTTTATAATTATGGTTTAGTTGTTATTTTATATTATTGAAGAAAAATAAGCCACATTTTTCCTTATTTTATGATACTATATAATTATAGGAATAATATATAACATTAAAAAATGTAATGAAATGGAGATGGTTGATGTCAGACATCATTCATAGACTCTATTATTTAATATATAATTGTAAATTAATTATAAAAACTATTTTGAATGTATTAAAAAAATTGGTAAGTTGAAATAATTTATCATCCTATTGTGAGTTTGATTATATTCAAATAGAATATGAGTTGAGTAAAGATATTGATATACTCAATAATAATAGAAAAAATATTACTTGATTATTCAATTAGATTATGAGTTACCATGAGTTATTTATTGAATAAAATGTGACATTGTGAAACAATCCTTGAAGATCCAATGATAAATTATATAATAATTTATATAATACTCATCATAAAATTCTGAAACATATGTTTTTATCAGTACAAAATTGAAAAATCTAATAGAATAAATTTAATTTAATGTTGGAATAAAATGATAATTTCTTAGAATAAATTGAATTAGTGAAGGTAGGCATATAAACTTATTTTCAAGTTAGAAAATGTTATGATAAAATTATGAATTTGAATAAAAATAAAAAAATAAAAATCCCTATAGTTATGAGAACATTTTACCCAAAATTTATAAGACCTAATTTTCTAATGGTTCACAAGGAAATTGATGATGTTGTACATAATATAGACATCAAATGATGAACTATTATGTATAAAAATGTTCTTCGAGAAATTAATCTACATCAATATATAAAATTTTTGTAGTGGATAATGATTGAAATCAGTTTGGGTTCCAAAAAATACTATTTTTTATATAGTTAGTCCCATGATTCTAGGGTAATGAAAATATTGATGAATATTTTTTTAAGAAGTGTGTATTTAATGTTTCAAAAAGTACATTTGTTATATTGACAACGAGTGTAAATGAAATATGACAATATATATAACTAAATATCTATTATTTAATAATTGTGATATTGGATGTGTTCCTTTTTATAATAACTCAAATATTAAAGTAAATTTTTTTTGAAGATGAAATTTTAAATTCAATTATTATTTGAAAGGTATTTTTAATTTTTTATATATAATTCAATTAGGATATCATATTTTTTTATTATAATATGAATATGATATTTCAAAATGGTATATGTATTGTTTTTGAAGATACATTTGACATATTTTATGAATATATAAATAATAATATGTACTCGATCAATTTTAATGAATTAAATGATCAAAATGTACAATATTTATATACTGTTCTATATGAAAATTCTTTATGGAATAAAAGATTGGGTCACAAAAATACAATTTTATTTTACAAGCTCTTAAAAAAATATGTTTGATATAACAATGTATAATATACAGCGTATATATGTATGTGATTCATTTTCGGTAAACAACTGATGAGTCTTTTTAATAACTTCATAATGCATGACCATGTAGACAACTTCAACTTTGTAAATTTATATCTATTGAAGCATATGAAATCTATATGTTATATAGAAAAAAATATGTTTTTTTATTATATATGGTTATACATGGTTTATATAAACTAATTTTCTTACAAATAAACATGATACTTAATCTATTTTTTTAAAATATATTGTATAAAGCTAAAAACATAGATAAAATATTATAAACATCATGTGATTGAGGTTATGAGTTTTCAAATCAATAATTTCAAAAAATATTTAAAGATAATGGATATAACCTAAAAAATTGCACATAGTACACCCTAACCATAATGGAGTGGAAGATTGGTAAAAATGTAAAATTATTTTAAATTAATGGAATAATATTAATTGAATATAATTTTCTGAAATACATCTTGTAAGAATATGTTAATACATCTTATAACATTTTTAATAGAATTTTACATGGACTATTCTTAAAGAAAATAACATATAAAATGTAGATCTGTCAGAAGCTTCATATTTTATACATTAGAGTATTTTGATACAATCTTTACATTCTTAAGTATAATGATTTATTTGATGAAATCCATTCAAAATGAAATTTAGGAAATTTTTTAGTACATTCCAATTTTTTTGAAGCACATAGAGTATAGAAAAAGGATATTAATATTTTAACGATCCATTCATTTCAAATATTAATTAAATAATTTTGAAGACAGAAAAATTTATTTAGAGTAGGTTGATTAATATTTTTTATATTTTAACTGTAGAGAATCTATAAAATTAAACATTGATTCAAAATCTGATGGGAGAGTCTCACTATTAAATAAAATTTAATACACCATAAATGTAATCCAGTAGAAAAAGTAATTACGGATATAAATACTAGTTTCAAAACATAAAAAATCCTTAATAAATATTTCATTATATAAAGATTTTATTTTTGGTATTGTTCTTTAAAATATAAATGAAGATTAATCTTATTTAAACATGGTTTTCAAAATTCATGAAACATTGAATGGGTTTGATAAAAAATAATGTATAGGACATGTTGGATAACTAAGGACAAAAAGATTATTAGAACGAAATGGATCTATATATATAAATTGGATAAATATATTCAAATAATTATAAATGGATCTATATTAGTGGATAATGGTTATAAACAAGTATAATAAATTTATATTATTTAATATTTTATTATAGTTTCAATATTATAATTTATAATTACACTTTATTATTATTATTCTCATTTATTAATTAGAAATTTAAAAATCGATATCAAATGAGTATTTTTTAAATGGATTTGTCTTCGAAAAATATTTCTAAAAATAGTAAAATTGATTTTAAAATAAAAAATTTCCTAATCATTTTTTAAAACTATCTAAATAAATACATGTCTAGAATCAAGATCTTAGATCATGGCATAAATAATTACCTAAATTTATATTAAATAATGGTATTAAAAAAAGGGAATGTTAATAAGAAATATTATTTAAAAACATAATAATGATATTTCAAATTCTTAAATATATATTGATGACATTTTAATTGTATATTAATGTGAAAAATATTTTAATTAATTTTAATATTTAATTATAATAGACATTTTATGAGATTAATGGGAGACATTAAATTATTTATGGGCCATCAAAATATTCCATTGAAGGATGTTTATTTTTTTGAAGAAATCTATATATGTCAAAGTATTTGAAAACATATAAGGAAATATATAAAAGTAAAATTGGTAATAATCTAATGAATAAATCTTATAATGGTGATAAATAAGAATCTGGAATATTTATTGATGGCAAAACATTTATAGGAATTATTGATATCTTATTATACACAACTACTTATATACATTATCTAATTTTTATTATTTTCATGTTTGCTGAATTTCAATGTAATCTTAATGAAATTAATTTGAGGGTGTTAAGCTGATTTTAAAATATATTAATGGACCTTTAAATCTTATATTACTATTCCCTAATGAACTATATTTTTATATAATTCAGTATAATGATTCTAACTTCAGTGGTTGAATGTTTTATTGGAAAAGGAAAAAGAGTATTTTTCATTGTTGTTGTAAATTTAGTAGTTTAATAGATTTATAGGAAATAAAATATTATGTCATTTTCAAATAAAAAATGAGTATGATTTTGCTACATCTTCTTACTCATAGTCTTTACCAATTAAGCAAACACTTTCATATTTTGGTCATAGTTTTGAAAATATATGTACTTATTGTGATAATACGTATAAAAGTTCAATTTATAAATATAAATTACAACATTCTAGTACTAAACACATTAATGCATGAATTCACTTCATTAGATTTCAATTCTAAAAGAGGAATATAAATATGGAACCTATTTCTACAGAAAATCAATTCTTTTGACATTTTTACTTATTTTTTAGATTTAGGTTAATTAGATAAAATTAAAATTGATCTTGGAATAATTAAAGTATAACTATTTTATACATTCCATGTTTTGAGGCCGTGTGTTTAATTATAAATTTCTGTACCTATAAATTACATTATTCAGTAGATATTATTGCTTGAATATAAGTTTATATGTTCTCAATCTTGTTTCATTATAAAACCATTTTAAAATATAAAATAAGTACAAATTTTGGTTTTTGGTATAAAAGTAACATTATATTGGTTATTTTCTTTCCCACTAATCATTATTGTTTTTTAAATTTCTATTTTATATAATATTATAAAATCATGTTATGTGTTATAAATTTTCAATTTTGGGAGATCTTAGTTTTGTATATTATTTAACTATTAGAAAAGTTATTTTAATTACTAGTAATGATTTTCTATAATAAGGGAAGAATGTTTTTAATATTTCATCATTGTTTTGATAAACATCTATATTTTTTGTGTATTTGGAGGTATATAAACATTGTGTTAGTCCTTGAGATGTTTCCAGATGGTTTTGGAATGTTTCAGAGTTGTTTTTTGGGTATTTGGATTAATATCGATTAAGGGAATCAATTAAAATTACATAAGAAATCATATTAAGTAAGGAGAGGTTTTATATATAGGCACATGGTTAGAGAATGGTTTTTCCAGACCATAATATTATAGTGGAACTTATATATTTTTATGACAGTTTCTCATGAATAGTTTACCAAACAATTCATCCCAACTGTGTAATGACATTAATTAAATTCAAAAATTCGAATTTAACCCAAAAAACACCACATTAATTTTCCTCATTCATATTTTTTCTACAGTCATCCATTATCTAGGTTACTATGGTCATATTATTCCTTCCAATTATCGATGTCAATGAATTAGAGAGTGTTGGGTCTATGATTATTTTTTTAAGGGAATTAAATTCGATGTTCTCTATGATCATTCTATTTTCTCAATAGTGGGGCCCTAGATTTGGAAAAACATTCCTAGATATACAGTTTCAGAAATTTTTATTGTTTATTCATAGTATTTATTGACAAAAAAAGGAATAACATTGATCTAACTAGATCACTATTTGATTATACATGAATGGAAACTATCATAGTTCTATGGATTCTGTCTCTCTAAACATTCTCCTAAAATATGAGGTCATGGATCTCTAAATTAAATGATTTTTTCTTTCTTATCAATTATTTTTTCAATATATTATTTTAAAAATAATTCTGATTTCATTGATTAAAATTTGAAATTATGGGCATTGGCCATAAAATTTGTAATTAAATGATAAAACTTTTCAGAAATTATTTCTGAAATATTAGGTGTGATAATTTTTCATACTCATGGTTTGTGTGAATTCATGATTCATATACATGAATACATGATGGTTAGGACTTGGATACAAGTACCTAAGGTTTACATTTTTTTCACATCCAGGAGATGAATTGATTTTGGAAGGGTTGGTTTTCCATTCATGAGTAAGGATCATCCAAAGGAAGGAAGCTTTTATGGGATTTTTGAGTTAAAGATTGGGTATTCCTTATGGAAATTATATTTTTAACATCTTTTTTAATGCGATTTATTTAAAAAATATTCATTTTATTTCGAAATATTTTTATATGAAATTGCTATTTAACATTTTCTTATCCTACTATAATACATCGGGCGTCTTAGGGATATACTAGAGAGTTGAGAGACTCACCCACTATATATGAAACATGATGAATATGAAGCTAATTTTTATCACGGAATAGTTAAATTTAAGTTCTCATACTTCACTAATAGAGTACCATGATGTTATAGTCATAGGTTACTAGAGACAGAGTTTGGGAGTTTGTTGTTTCATGGTGTTTGGAGTGGTTCCACATTATTACCATAGGTTTTTATCTAATTTCATTTGTGGTTTCTTATTTTGTAATGTCTTTATATTCAATTATGATATTGTTTAGTAATTTTTGATATTTATTTCTATAATTACACATTCAAGAATCATAAATATTTGTTTCATTATTTGAATTATTGTCTTTATAGGTAGTGTATATGTGTAAACGAAAAACGTCTACCAATATTTTATTATTTAGTTTTCATTTATTTCCATCCTTTTGTGTTATGGGAATGCATAATCTATGGCTTATAGAACCAATACTCTACCCAAGGCAACGTGTTAAGCCATGATGTTCAAAATGGGATAATTTTATTTATTATATATATTGGGATGGAAGGCCTAAAGATAGGTTGTTTCAAAATATTATATGTATAGCATCACATATTGTAGCTAACTGATTTATAATGAGCTTAATTTAACCAAGGTGTTGAAGGTATATAATATTTTCGTAAACAAAAAAAAGGTGTTTCTTCACCACATCATTTTGGGTTTAGGTGATGAGTTCACAGTAACATGGATTCATAAGAAAAAATCCCATTAAAACTACATCATCCATATTTACATTGATCACTTCTAAAAAATTCTATGATTATTTTTCTTATTATAATTATTTTAAATTACATGTACTTCAACTATATGTCATGTGGTGAATAAGTGGTAAACCAATACTGTATATATATAGAAGATTCTAGTGATAAGTTCATCAAATCGATAGGATGGGGCCATTGAGAATGTTATATTTCCTGATCAACATGTTAATCAGAAACATGTTTAAATCATTCTACAATAATTCAAAGAATTGTAAAAAGGTAATCGGACTGAAGAACCATGACATGTGAAATGTTAATTATAATTCAAAATATATAACACCATTGTTATTCAATGGGGTTATATATAAATAAAAATATACCCCTGACATCATCGAATGAATATAATTATTGATTTCTTTGAAGAAATAATCAATACTATAATGAAGACATCCAAATACATGCTGTAGGATCTTGCAAGACAATGGTTCAATTTATTTCATCAAAATAAATTTTATGATGGCCATAAAATGTAGAAAATTTAGGAATTTTTAAATAAAAAATTATTACCAAATACCATTAATGTAACAACAATTATATTTTTGTTTAATATGAATTTAAAAAATTATATCATTGGAGGAATATAATGTTGAGATCATGAACTTAATAGATTTTTCTCCAGATGTTTCATATATAGAATACCTACAGTAGTGCATATTCATGATTGGATTACAACCATAAATTCTCTATATTATAGTTTTGATTTATATTGTAGGATGTACATATATTTTTAATTGAATGATTTTAGTCAAAAAGTACATAAATGTGCATAATGGTGGGGGAACACATTATCCATACATGCATGGTTTGGAGCTCTTGTGCTAGAAAAAAAAGGAAGATGGTGTCCTACTCCTTATGAATCATGGTAATATAGAATAAATAAACTAGAACTAGAATAAAATTTATTTATCCTGAAAAACATTTCTTCATGATTATCTATAACTGATGTAAAAAATAATTTACCATGTCAGTTATTAAATATCTGACATGAAAAATAAAATGGGAATATTTTCCATGTCGTTAACTGAAAACCGATGTGAAAAATATGAATTTACACATCAGTTACACGATAACTAATTTGCATGATAAAATACCCACATTTTTCACATATGTTTTTTCATAACAAAAACAAAAATCACCTTTTTCTTCTATTAAATAATTGATGTGAAAAAGTGTAATAATTTTAGGTAGTCATCACTATGTATTCGTTCATTTTCATGAACTCTATTAGTTTTTTCTCTCAATATGACCATAACCGATATTTCTTTCTTATGTTTCCTCAAGTAGCTTCATTTATAAATTTGTGGCTTAAATAATATTCTTTATTTCCTTACTGGACTTGAATATATTTCACTTGGGATCCACGACCATTATCAATCATTACCCATCACCACCCACTTTATGAACCTTATTCACATCAGTGCTTCCATTTCAATCACCATGGTTCTGATTTCAATATAGACTATGTGTTTATTGTTTGAATTTACTATACATCTTTGGTATTTTATTTTTTTAATTTTGGTTCTGATTTCCCATTTACATCTTTTATAATTCAGTTGGTATCCAGCACCACCATCTACCATCACCCATAATTAGCGACCACAAGTGCCCAATTCCCATTGTTTTTTATTTCTAAGTCTTCATGGTTCCATTAGAAATTTTGGTTTTAACGTGAATCCATTGTATTTTCATTTGTATTTATGGTTCCAATTATCCATTGAGTTTGCTCAATATTTCACTTTGAATCCACTATCATCGTCCATCATCACTAATCATCGGTTACCACTAGTGCCTTATTCTAGATGATGTCACCTTCTCAATCATTATATATCTAATATAAATTTATAGTTTGTATTAATAATTTTTATTTAATGTGCATAAAATGAATTTTCATTTGAATTTTTGGATCTATTTTTCAATTAATGATTTGTTCTCTTTGAAAATTGTATTTTTTGTTCCATTAATTTTTTAATCATTGGTATTTATTAACAGTAGAATTATTATTGTTAGATTATGATTTGTGATATTTTATTCAATAATTAATATTAATTTTTTCCAATGTTATATTTTTAATTATAAAATAACTTTTTATTCTTAGTCAAATTTTTTATGGATTTTTTTTGACATTTATTAAAATAAATTTGATAATAAATTTGATAATATAAATAATTAGTTTATATTTTTTATTTTATTTGATAATAATTATTACAATAATTATTTATACAGTATAAAAAATTGATTAGTATAAGGAAGGATGTGATGATGTTTTGTAATTTTTTTAAAAAAAATATTTCATTTAGTGACATGTTATTCAATCCATTTCTGAATTATTAAATATAATAAAATTTCAAAGATGCTAGATCAATGATAATTTAAATTTTTTATGGTTATAGTCATAGTTATATCCCTTCTATTTTTCATTGAAAAGCGTGAAATAAATCTATATCTATTTATGAATTTATTTTTCAGGATGATAAGTCTACTAAAATTGAAGAAATGATTCAGGATATTGAAGTTGAGGAAATAGAGAAAGAACTAAAAATTTCCCATATATATGGTGATTTTGAAAACTCATTGTATGAAGGTTGTATGGAATTTGTGGGTTTGTTAATGGTGTAAATATTGATTAACATTAATTAAATATGTGGATGGAGTGAGAAGAGTTTTATAGTGTTTCAAGAGTTATTGAAATTCTTACTTCTTACAGAAAATTACCTTCTTGATTCACATTACAAATAAAATATAATATTATACTTGATGGGTTTGGGGTTTAATAAAATACATGACTTTCTAAAAGACTTTGTTTTATATAGAAAAAAATATGAATGTCTACCTAATTATCCTAAATGTGTGATGTTGTGGTATAAATTGAATGAAAAATAAATAGGTGATTTAGAAGTTACAATGAATCATACTAATGAAATTTGGTATCTTCTTATAATTACTCATTTAAAATATTTATTTGAAAATTAAACTTATGTAGAAAGGATTACATGAAATGAAGATGAGCATATATTTGATGAAAAAAATTCATTATCTTGCAGATTATCCATAATGGAATAAAATGAGTCAACTGTTTTCTATATTTGTAAATGAAGTATGAAATCATATACATTGACTATGCATAGATACAAATAATCAATATTGAATACTAATATTCACACAAAGTTCATATAATGTTTTATATGAATTTTGAAACATAAATCCTGAATTTTTCGAGAAGAAAAGATTTTTTAGGTTGGGATTAATAATATATATAACAATTTAGCTCGAAAATGATATTTATGTTTTATTTTAATAATTAATTAATTATTTGAAAATTTTATGATGGGAAGGTATTAAGTTGTTTGATTATTATAATATAGTACAATTTCAACCACATGAAATGATTAAGTTCAATATAAATAATTTCCCAAAATATGAATTTTTTTAGATATGGTGTCAAGGGACCTAAATCATGTCAAATTTGTGAAAAAAATCAAATTATAAACTAAAACATGGATGAAACAAATATAATTTTCTATCTGAGGTTTGTAATGGATTAAAATTAATTAATATTAAAAAACACATTCATTAGAACACAAAAATTTTATATTTCTCAAAAAACTGTTGTCCACAAATCAGAATTTTTAGAGGGTAAATAATATTGATGTCACATTTGAAATGATAGAAAATTATATTGATGATAGAAATATTTAGAACAAAAAATATATTTTTTGATCTCTCATATTTGAGATGTAATGAGTAAAAATATAACATTGTTTTCATGCATGTGGAGAAGAATATTTTTGAAATTTTATTTGAACATTGTTTTATAGTAAATGGAATATATATGATGGGATGAATTAAAGATTCAACTTACTAAAAATGGGAATATATCTTGGGTTTCCCCCACTCTTGATGGAACGTGATCATACCTACCACCATCCCATCAGAAATTATCAAACATATAGAATTATTTTCAGAGTCTTCATTGTATCATAGTACCAGATGGTTATTCATTGAATTTAAAAAAAAATTCATGTAATCTTTGAAGTTGAAAAACATAAAATTTCATGATAGTCACATCAGGATACTGTAAATCATACTAATTAATTGAGGGGAATATTTTCCATCCATGTCAGAATGACTATCATGAAAGTGTGTTATTTTCTCAATTCAATTTTCAATATAGAAATTAATAATAATTCATTAATTTTTCTAGAATTCTATCATTTCCTGAATTTCTCAACTTGTAATTTATTTTCCTGCTTCATTTTTTTAATATCACAGTGCATCTAAAGGTTCATTTTGTGTTAGAAAAAATTTATTTTCGAATATTATAGATTCAATGGATGTATCTTTTTGAATGATATTATAACATATTGAATGTATCTATTAAGAATCCATATGATCCAAAAGCCTCTTTATTTACATGTTTTTTACTGGAAATATTTATATACATGAGCACGCCAGTTTTCCTACATCTTTCCCTTAATAAGTGATTTATAGGGAAAAGAAGATATTTTTTCATTAAAGTAGATTTTTTGACATCTGAAAAGGTAATGAAGGTACATTTATACATCTTGAATAATATATATAATTATTTCCCCAATAAAATAATTTATATAGATGTGGTAAAGAAATGTTATTCATTGATGAATGATATGATGATTTGGAATGATAATGATAAAACTTTTTTTTCAGTGGTTTAAATATTCCATAAATATAAGATGTAAAGCATAAAAAAATTGAGATGGTTAGTTGATAATATATTTTTAAATTTTTTAAAATGTTGTGGGAGTGACATTAATGGAAATACATTTCATAAAAAGGACCAGTATATGGGAAGTGCCTCAAGAAATAAATTTTTAATGGTTTTCATAGAACTAATTATTTTTTTTCATTCCAAATACAGCAAGCCAATATTTTTCTAATGATTTTATTATGGAGTTATTAATCAAATTTGGGTGGTTTTTAAAATCAAATTTCAACTTATAGTATTAAAATGCAAATTGTTTATCAATAAAATAGTTTATAAACTGATGAATTTGGTATGAAACTAGTTATTGTTAATAAATTGTCATATAAATGTAATTATTTTATCATGTAAACACATTTAGAAATAATCAATAGTCCTAATATATCCAATATTTAGTGGACTGCATTTTTATACGTAACAAACTTCATTTTGGTCACAAAAAGCATGATTAATGTGGTGATTTATTTGATATCCATACTTCCTTGGAATGATTAATATATAATGTTAAGGATAATGACATAGACAAGGTTAGTGAAATATGGAACTTTTATAATTAATGAATTTTTTAAAACAATCCTTTATTAATTTTCTAATATTATAGGTAACATATATTTATTCCCTGTTTACTTTTTAATATTTCATAAAATGGTACATATATTAGTTATATTTTATTTCTTGAAACACCAATTGAAACCAATAACTTAATTGTTTTATTTATATTAGTTTTTTAGTTTATTTTATCATTTTTACCCGTACTTAGTTTAATTAGTTATTGATTTTATGGAAAAAAGAATAATAGCAATCAAATATGTTAAAGAAAAAACAATTTTAAAAAATAATATATTAAATTAATATTCTTTTTCGTGTAAAATTGTCGAAATTGGTAGAATATATTTTACTATTCACATACCATTTTTTGATATTTTTACATTAATTTAGGACATTCCATATTTCAATAACTTTTTGTTGTTGTTTTTGTAACCTACTTTTAAAAATATGAATAAAAGTCTTTTTAGTTTAGTTTACATTTTTTTGGATCATACTATATTTTTTATTTATTTTTATAATCAATACATGGATTTGAATTTATTTACTTTTTTTTATTGTAAAAATATTTTTTGATTATTCATCCATTTATTTCATTTAACCTCTTAATAATTTTTGAGGATTTTTTTATTATTTTAACAACTATACATAAAAATGTTCTTAATTCAGATGAACATTTGATTGAATTTTTTTTTTCTTTTTTACTAAATTTTATATATAATTGTTTTTTTATATTTTTGAATAATTTTTTTGTTACATTTATTTTTAGGATAATTTAATAGAAAACATATAATTTACCATATAATTTTTGGGCGGACTGTTTACATACATCAAAGGAGGACTATATAGAATATACTATTGAGGTTCCTCTTTATCCTAATAAACGTGATCTATATACTTATACAGTGGAAACAGCGTTCGAGGGTTAGAAAATGTTATTTAAAATTTAGAATCTATATATAGACATAACTATAGGGTAACACTTAATTTTTATGGTAATTATATTCCCATGAGCCCAACAGAAAAAAGAATTAATACCATTATTATAGTGGATGCTCGAGTTAAAGATATAATTTTGATTTTATATTAAATATGGGTTGATAATGTGAATATATCTTAATTATTGGAGAATTTTTTTGTATGCTCGTTTTTTTATTTTACTTATTATGAATATTTTTACAAATATAGGTTTTACCTTTATTAGTAGATTAAATGTGACATAGCTACTACTAGAGGAGTTAGGAAAAAATATTAACTTTTTCTATTGGTAGTTTATTGTATTTTAAATAAAACATAAAAATATAATTCATTTTTATGGATAAGATAAACTCAATATCCTAGTAATATAAATACATTACATAATGAATGTATATAGATTTATTTGTTTGGAAAATTATGGAAAATGTTTTTCTGGGTAAGTGAAATGTTATATTTTAGAGCGTTTTTAAATTTATGATCATATTAGTGATGATGATGGAATATTGTAGAATGAGTGGAAATGCCTATAAATATTACAATAACACACTCATTTAAGGATTGATATTTAATAAATATTTAATAGATCATGTTTCATCATGGTGACTAGTGAAGGTTTTTCTTCCAAAAAAATCATGAAGAATGGATGTTCTTGAAGGGTATGAAAGCTGACCGAAAGTTTTAAGAATAACAAAAGTAATGATGCTTATGAAGGAAATTAAATTTGAATGAAATTTGAGAGAGTAACAATGTATAATAAATCTTTATGAAGGATTCCTACTTTTGAGTACTATATAAGATTCTAAATTATATGATTCGTCTTGAAGGTTTTTTGAGCTTCACAAAAGAAGCGACATTTTTTAAGGCAGTGAGCCTAAAAAAGTTCTTAGAAATGATTTTACATTATGTATTTGGTAAATTTTTATTCAATAAGTTGACAACTGTAGAGATACAATAGATAATCTACCTGTAACAGAGGATGTATACATTATTTTTAAATAAGGTACCTATATGCCAATAAACTGTGTATAAATCCATTATGTATTATAGATAAAAAGAAGAGGAAAATGTAATCCTTTCCATTATTAATGAGATATAAGAGGAAATATTATAGGGGATGCCACTGGGATGTAGTGAGTTATCCCTAATCATTTTTATGGTAGTGATCATGATC
This sequence comes from Viscum album, assembly GCA_963277665.1. Classification (NCBI taxonomy): domain Eukaryota; kingdom Viridiplantae; phylum Streptophyta; class Magnoliopsida; order Santalales; family Viscaceae; genus Viscum; species Viscum album. The sequence goes on from OY728142.1 coordinate 560,354,643, forward strand.
ATAGAAGTGATCTAGCCTAAATCTTATTTTGGAAATCAGCTTTAGTTGATTTTGTGCATCAACACATTGTCATTGTATTCTCCATAGACATATCCTAGTGAGTGTGAACCATGTATAATTTATGTGTCATTATGCTTGATTTATTTCTTTAAATTATATGAATCATCATCAAATAAATTTATAAAGGATATTATCAACATAAACATTAAATAGAAAAAATGTGACCCTTATAATAAAAAGGTCATGATCTAGTGGGACATGAAGAATATTTAAAAGAATATACATACCCGGATTCACCCCTATAGTGCATGTATTCCCATTTCGGGAATAATAATTTTTTAATAGTAAATTTTTGAAAAAAGGATATCTCTTTAAGTGATCCAATCCAAAAAATTATACCTTCATATTTTATCTTGTGGAGGGTATAGATTATTTGATGAACAAAATGATGGATTAACATTTTCAAAATCACAAGGATGAGTTTTTAGGATCTGTAGACATTAACCCACCCCACGATAGAAATGAAAAATTAAGGAGTTACTAAATGAGAAAATGGGGCAAGATCATATGAATAGTCAAGAGTTATAGTTAAGAAGATTGTAAGAAGTTATTTAATAAATTTATTTTCTCATATATTAAATAAAATATTAATATATTATGATCCACTGCATAAATTTTTAAATATTAAACACATGAATCATTTAAAGGGAAGATCGTATAGGTGACCTTCATTACTGAGGTTATGGATGATATTTTATCTATGGAATTGGGAAATCCCAAACACCTAGTTCATGTATATGGGTACCAAAAAAAAGTATTGAAAAAAAATGTTTGGTTAGGAATAAATTTATCAATGGAGCATGTGTCTAAAATAAATATAGATGCATTGAAAGATAAATATTGGGATATGAGGGATGATAGAGGATAGGTCCAACACTATGGAATATACGATGTCAGAAAATATGAAAATGCAGTTTCAATATTTTGACCCCCACCCTCCTCTACCTCTGCATGTGCATCACATTCCTCCACCTCCTCTTACTTATCAAACTCCAAAACCTCCTCCTATATGCTTCCCAATTAGTAAGAAATATATGTTGATGATATCCAACATCAAATTGTTTCACATGGGATTATATCGTTTTTTTGATATCATTCATCATCACTATAAAATAATATATAACCTTAAGGATAGAATAATAAATCAAAAATAGATCAAAAAAATACAATTTCTTTCAAATGAGGTCACTACATTGGGAAAATGCATCAACCAGTTTTTATTTTTCCATATAGACCTATCCAAAAAATTACCATTTCAGTATGTGATATATACTTGATTTCATATTGGTATTAAAAATGTTATAAATTTTTAAATTTTATATATTTAAATTTTTTTATGAATATTTGAAAGGTAAATACATATTTACTAGAAAAAAAAAACAAATAATGTTCATTATGACTTCATAAACAACATCTACTAGTATTGATAAGCAGTCAACTCATTCAAAATTTTAGTGGGATGTTAATGATTATCCAATGGAAGATGAAATTTTTTGGTGTGAAATGAATATGATGATTTTTTTAAATGATATCATGGATCTTAATTCAATATATATGTTGGGAATAAATACGATGTATTTCATTTCCTTGTAAGTCAATTATCAATTATATTTCAGGTACATTAATACATTGAAACTATATTCATTGTTTTTTATATTATATATTTTGATAAATATTTTATCCATCCAGATACAACATCATTATAGGAATTTATGGACCCCAAATTTATTTCACCTATTATGACAACATTAATTATATAAACCGAACTATTTATATTGTTTAAGGACATAATTTTTTACAAATATTTAGCAATGTGTGGTTTCTTATATTAATGATTATGAAATATCTATCGCATAAAGTGTTATTCCACATAATGACATGACTAATAATATATCATTTTTTTTATTGGTCACCAATTTATGTTGGGTGTTTTTCATATAAGAGAGATGAAATTTTACTGGCTATACTCTGTCAGTTGTGATGTGCGACATAAATTTAAGATATAATTGAATACCTATGTTTGAAAAATAGAATAAATATTTCAATTTTAATTGAATTTAAAATGATTTTATATATCTTCTTTTCAAATAGTGCATTGGGTTACATTAGATAAACAAAAACAATGTATGGTGAAAAGATTAAATATGTAAAATAAAAGCTGAATTTTCTATTTCAATTAATATATTTTAGATATAAGTACATAAATTCTATTTTGAATTGAAAAATAATTTTTTAATGAAAATTCATCAAAAATGAGTAATGGGATTAGGATACTATATTCTATGATGTGTGTATAATGTAATTTCCACTAGGACACTTATAAAAATCTAGAAGGTACGACTTTTTTATAAACAATTTCATTAATTATTAATTTGATTTAATCATAAATCATTATAAATGATTTATAATTAATATTTATCTTTTTGGTGAACCATGGAATTAAACATTAATATAGATTAGACACATAAAATGAGAATGGGGTTAATAATTCACCAGAATAATTATGTTTTAGTTTATTTATGATACACCTTGTAATGTCTAAGGTTCATATTTTTAATGTTTATTCCACAGATATTTTTCTATTTCAATTTTTCTACTATAATCTTGGTGGTGGATGAATTAAATTATTTTCATTTAAATAATTAATATTCACTTAATTTATTTTCTAACTAATCTTATATATTCAAAATAAAGATTAATCACAGTAGTTTTTCTAAGAACATATATGATGAATGGTTTTCCACCTTGGATTTTATATAACTGAAATGGAAACCCAACTATAAATATTTTTTTTTTATTTTTTCAAAGAAATTAATGAAAAAATGGATATGATAATGTCTATATCATGTATTTTTTTAATATGACTATCATTATAAATGTTTTCATCATTGGTTCTATTAAAAAAGACATGGAAAACCACCTCCAAAATATGAATTTTTTATTCTGGTTTTTTACATTGGTTTTTCAAAACATAATGTTCAAAACCCACTATAATATGATTTATATTTCATTTATTAAAATACAAGTTAGAAATTTATTTACAACAATTTTTTTAAAAAAATCCATCTTGATAAATACATTATCATGTATGTTTAATCATAACTGACATGAAAAACATCATCCATATATATATTTACATAATCTATTATTATTTACCAATGTGAAAAAATTATTTATAACACCACCTGCACTAGAATCGTGGAGTAAAATCCCTTAAAAATCCAAAAATTTATTGTGAAAAAACCCCTTTTCTCATTGAAAATTGGTTTACATTCCTCCATAAAGAAAAAACAATCCAAGAATAATCCAATGTGGTTCATTAAATCACAAGGTGATGTATTATACCACACCGCCATGAGTATTTCATATATGTGGTAAAATTTCACATCTCAACAAATAATGTAAAAATAATATAATGAATAATAATTAGAATGCATCAGTTTTTTTCAAGCCCTCATTCTTATATTTGATGATTGTGTTATAATTTTTCTCAACTATAAAACGGGTGAGTTTGGGTGATTACAGAAACACCCAAACACCGACACTGATACAACCCCAATAGGGAAGAAGGGATTTGAATAAAAGAGTTATTAAAAAGTTTTATGTTTTTGATAAGATGGTTATGGCAGAATAATCAAGACCCTTGGTCATGTTAGGTATTATACATCAAAACTCAACTCTTATGAAAGTATTTTTTTGATATTGGCATAACCCATTCATTAATTACTTCATATCTGGTAAATCAAATGGAGTTGAATGTGTAATTAATTCCAAATATGATTATAAATAAAATAAATCATAGATAATGAATTTTTAAGGGATTTATGTGTGAATATTAATTTTTAATCATGAATAGAATCTAGTTTTATTATGATAATACCTTTTTGGAAATTGATAAATTTGATTTAAAACAAGTAATAGACCAGTTAGTATATTTAAATGTTTGTATCAATTTTTTTGATCGGTGAGGATATATATAAGACCTTATGATCAACATATATATACAAGGGGATTTTTATGTGGATATCAGAAGAGTCCGTCCATTAGAAAAAAAAAGTTTGAATCTATATTTTATAAATTATGTGCAATAACATAGGGACTATTGAAAAAAGTAAGGCTATATTCTTTCAATATATTGTAGATTTGTATCCTAATGTGTTTCCAAAAATATATTTGGTCTACCAATTCAAATAGATGTATAATATTTAATTGATCTTCTTATAGTAAAACATAGAATCAAACATCGAATATATATTGTGGATCCAATGGAATTATGGGAAATGAAGACTAGTTGGAGGCATTAGAATGAAAATGGTTCATTAGACCATGTACATCACAAAGTGATACACTAGTTATATACATAAATAATTAAGATGGTATTCTTAAATAATGTATTGAATATCATAAACTGAGTCAAGTTATGAAAATGAATCAAGACAGAATTCCATGAATTGAAAATATGTTTGATCAACAGAATTGACCTAGGTGGTTTTATAAAATGGATCTATGATCTGGGTATAATAAAATACGAGTTAGGAACAAGGATATTCTGAGGATAGGTTTCTGAAGCTGATATGGTTACTAATAATACTTGTTCAGACCATTTGGAATGAATAATGTTGCCATAGATTATATGTACTCAATGAACTATATAAACAATCATTATCGTAACTCATTTAGAATGGTATTTGTTTCTAACATCTGAAATTATTCTCCAAATAATATTCATGAGATGAACATGGAGACTAAATCAGGGATATTTTGTAACAAAAGAATGTATACTAAATTTTCTATTTATGAATCCATTATTCATGAAGGTAAATTTCCTTAGGCATGCCATTTTTTGAGAAGTACATTTTGGTTGAACATAGAAAAATAGAAATAATTGTTTCATGGAAACTACATAAGAATTTCTCTAGGATATGTATCTTTTTTGACCTATCATGTTATAATAATTTTTTTGTCTAGGATTTCGTGAGGATCATTTATCATATGACTAAAATGATAATGAATGGAATTATATTCAAATTGAATAATGATTTATAATAATTATTTTAAGATCATAAGGATTTTATTTTATCCACACATATCCCCTTATTTATAGAACTACGACAATGATATGGGGTATATTGTGATATAGCTAAAACAATGTTGCATTGTTTTTGATACACGAGGATACCATGTCTTATATTATGGCTTGAGGAAACCTTGAAAAAATTAAAATAATTAATTGACAAAAGGTTTAGAGTTGTTTGTAGTAGTCAATTCATTAATGTAATGTCTCTACATACTCTTTAGTGAAATGTTCACTTTCCGCCCTGATCTTAAGATATTGAGAAATTTATTTTCTAAGAGGGAAAATAACATGAGTGAAAAATAGCTGACATTGAATCAATATATTTTTATCACCAATTTGGTGTATTCAAATGGGAATTAAAATTTAGTGGGAACTACCTTGAGTGGGAAGTCATATAACCTAGTTGTCTAGGAAGCTCATGATCAGTGGATATGGATGAGAATAATTATTGAAATGTATCTAGATTATGTAGAAATAAATGATGATATAGTTTTCATTACAACCATTCTTTTTATGGGATTGATTGACCTGGTCATATATGCTTAATAACAAGATAAGGATTTCCTTCAAACTATGTCAATCCATAAATGTGGGGAGTCTAATAATGAATGGATAGTCGACGAAAACTGTGTATTATGATTTTAAGACTCGATTATAATTCCTTGTTTATATTAAGAATAACATTTTTACACATATAACTATTTTAAATTTGTTATCCATATAGATATTCATAATATTTTCGAGGAAATGAAAGCTCATTTTTTTTGTATAACATGAATTCAAAGACAGCTGATAATGTTATGTGACATCTCACAAACTAATGGGTAAAGGCTAAAAATTAATTCGCAACCAATATAATATTTATTATCCTTACACCGATATAGAAATTAGAGAATATTTCTATACAATTTTTCAATAATATATCATGGACACTTAAAAATAACTATTCCATTTGGGTGATTGTGGACCGACTCACCAAGTTGGAACACATTATTCTAATTTGAGAGTATAGTGTTGTAGATTAATTAGAAAAAAGTATAAATCATAGAAGTAGTAAAATTGTATGGAGTGTTATTTTCTGTTATCTATTAATGAAACCCTAGATTAGAATCAAGGTTTTGGAAGTCCTAACCATGATACAATGGAACACAATTTCCTATAATAATGGAATATCATCCCCAAATGAATGAACAGTTAGAAAAAAATATCCATACATTAGAATTCATGATCTAATATTTTTTTATTGAATTTAGGGTTTCATGATAATATCATTTTTCCCTAGTGTAGATTATATATAATTTTAGTTATATGGCCATGATAAATATGGCTCCATTTAAGGAGTTTTTTTCCATTCATATCTGTCTCCACATTATTTGGTAAAAATATGTGATATTTCAATAATCATATCTAGTACTATTCATGAGAGGAATTGAAGATTAATATGATCCAGAAATTGATGGAAATGATATAGATCCATCATAATCATGTGTATATCATCTTCATCACTTATTATCTTCTATAATTTGTGATAAAGTAATCTTGAATCATTATTCTAGTTTTAGAGATTATTATTTTTTGGAATGAACATAGATTTTCCTCTTATGTACATCAAAACATTTGTGAATATATATATATTTTGGGAGGGGGATTCTTGGTTGGATTTACTACATTGTTTTATATGTATTCATAATTTCATTCATATATCTTATTTGAAGAAGTATCAGACCAATTATAGGAATATAATTCAATGAAATCCATTCAAAATTGATCTTGATGCATCATATTACCCACCACTGATTTGAATCATGGATAGTCAATATGAAGACTTAAGTGAAAAATATATTCCTTTGGTCTAGGTACTAGTAAAATATGGGGATATTCCAGAGGGGGTTTGGGAATAAAATATATTTATTGTTCGGACTATATTACTCAAGAGGAGGGTGAATTGAGTTTCAATAAAAAATTATTTTAAAATGTTCCCTTTAAAAATAATCACTAATAAAAATATTAAAACCAAGTTAATAATGGTAATATTATTATAATAATTTGACTGTTTGAGTACTATCTTCGAAAATAGATTAATTCGCAGTAATATAAATGTGAGTAGTTGATAGAACTTTTGAAGCTATTATAATATGGTAATGTAGTTATAACTTCTATCCATGACTAAATATCAACGTAAAATCAAGTGTTTTTTTGAAATATATAGAAAAGAATAGAAAACCTAAAATAAAATACACAACAGATAAAAAAGTGGTTCAATCTCAAGGAGAGACCTATTCAAACACACTATATGATCAGATTCCCCCAAGAAGTTTATATTCATAAACTTGATCCACACCCTTGATCGGGGTAAACAATTGTACATAGGACTTTCCAGGTCACACGAACTCTTCCTATTTTCATTTTTGGTATAAAATACCAGCTCACAAAAGGACCTCTCCCACAATTATCTGTGGGAGTAAAGAGATGTAATAATTGATGAGAGTAAGGATATCTCATATCATTATGTTTAATACAGGATACAATGTTTGTTTTTAATACATACACACACACTGCTTGAATGAAAAAGACAGTACACAACAAAGAAAATATGAAGAGAAAGGGTTAAAAGTGCTTTAACATTTATTCAATATAGTCTGGGATTTGAGGATGAATCATATTCAAGTATTGTGTCTTATTGTAAAAATATAGTGTTGCAAGTATGGTTCTCTGAATTTCAGTCAGATTTAGCTCGAGTTCTTCTTTGAGTTGGTACTGTGAAGATTATTTTTATTGTAATCTATGGTAGTCTAGAATTTTTTATTCGAGAGGGATCTGTGTGTTATTTAGTTATATATTAGTGAATTTATTAGTTCATTTTTTCAAAAAATCTCTCTTTTGATTCTATTTCTCTGTATTTTGGAATCTCGACTTATCTTCATTTTTAATTGTGGGTGCACACATTGTAACCGACAGGATGCTTATTTTCTGCACCTCGTACGTCATACTGTCAGGTGAAATCTCAACAATGAAACATTAATTATGTCAGAGCTTTTAAATGACTCAACTATGACTGTTATAAATGAAATTGAAGAATACAAAAGAGATCAAAGAACATTGTCACAATTTTTCCAAAAACTATATCACTTGGAAATGGTGACACCATAAAATGATGTATGCTTATTTACCTTTGAGTGGTGATATAGTCATGAATCTACAACGACATTGGGATCATGAACCAATAGCATATATGTGGTGTAAGGATTATGGTGAATGGTCCTTTTCCAATCATTGACCAGTGACTTGGTGATGTTAGAAAGGAACCAATTTCACATACATCATGAGATCTGAAACTAGTTATTGTGTTAGAGTCACTATATCTAGGTCATAGTGTCTGGGTCATTGTATCTGAGTCATGGTGTCTGGGTCACAGTGTATGGGTCACAGTGTCTAAGTAACGATGTCTCGGTCATGTTGTCTGGGTCACTGTGTCTGGGAGACGATGTATGGGTACATTTCCAAAAAACCAAAACCAGTGGCAGACTCATAGTTTCTCAGACATATCCAAATATATCTAAACAGTCTTAAGCAATAATATTCCCAGAATGAATTATAGAAAAACCATTCATAGATGAAATAATTATTGAACAAAAATTAAATATAATTTACAATAATCAAACATGATTCATAGGAATCAAGATTTGTGAACGTTTATTTAATGAATTCAGAATCTAACCATCTCTACACATGTTTGAGATATAGTAAAAAAGTGTAAAAGGTTCTGCGATCATTAAAACTTCTTAAATCATGAGGATTCCAACAATATCACTCTTTTGTATAATCACATATCATAGAAGATGGATTTATCTTGTTAGTGTTCTTTCTCCCCCTATTGTAATTATCAAAAAGATTATAAGAAAAAATAGAAAAAAATGGAAAAAAAATAATAGAATAGACATAAAAGTGTACAATGAATTAGATCAAAATAATTTGTTTCATTACAAGAAGTTAGAAAACGTACAAAACAACCCTATCAAGAAACAGTTCTGACTTTTCTTACACAATAGTAGGCTTCACTTTTCCCTTGGAAGTAACAATTGAATGATCAACAAGAGCATATGTAGATGATGAAGAAGGGAGTGAGAGAATTATCAGAGAAGTAAGAGGTAGGACGTAAAAAATATATGGTTCCAAAGTGGGTTTAGTTGACGACTGGTTCATGTTTTGTTCAAGGATAGCGGGTGTGATCTGGCTCAGAGCTGGAGATAAATAAATTGAGTCTGATACAAATCCATTGGATGAGGAAGGAGTTACTAAGCTGTAAGGGTGCATCTGTAGGAGCCATAGTAGCAGTGGTCTGCACAAGATGATAAGGCTTCCACAACTGAATGAAATTAGTAATTATATCACCCCCATACTGCATTGTTTTCTTGAAATAATTTTTGTTCTATATGAACATGACCAACAGAGGAGTGAAATATTTTATCTTTTGGACATGCGTCTTAAAATCATGAGTGACAGGAGGAATATTCAAATTCTATAGAAGATATTTGAAATGATTGGTCATATCACGCTTAGAAAAAATCCTATTAATGTTTAAATACACTTTCTTAGTAATTTTTTCTTGTTAATCATTTATAATATTTGAATGAATCCTTTCTATGTTAAGTAATCTGTCACTATTATTCAAAATTGTAGATAAACACTCCTTGTCAATGCCACTAAATACTGACTAAATTTTCTCCTTAACAATAGTTCTGATCTAATCATAGTCAAATGTTTGAGATGATTATCATATTGTAGTAGAGGTTTTAACAGATGATGTGAGGAACTTTATCATATTGAGAACATTCTATAGACATCCCTTGTACTCATCAGTCAGTTTCATGAGACTAATAACAAGTTCATGCATATCATGGACTATCTAGATGTTTCTGCTAGATATTTTATCAAATATTGAAGGCAATTTCTGTTGAATTAGAGAGGCATTTTTCTATGGAATATGACCACTAACAATCTCCACAGAATGAGAAACAGGAACTTGTCCTGATTGCAACCCTTTTTTTATATCATCAATCATAGCTCAGAGATACTAGACTTCATTACTCAACTTATTGTTTTCAATTCTGACCTCTTGTATTTCATGAATCATTTTTTGTTGAATCATTCATTTAATTTTCTATAAAATCAAGGCAGGATATCTTTCACTAACATTTATCATAGGAGCAGGTTGTGTGTTCGTGATATTTTAAAATCCAGCTAATAAAGTGGCTCAAAAGGCTTTCAAATTATAGTGACTCACATAAGTTGAAGGTTCATCAAAAGGATTAGAAATATTAACTAAAACAGGTTCAGTTTCCTTAGAATATATTACATCTAAAACAGAAACCAGTTTCAATTGAAACACTATAGACAGTTCTATGCCTTAAATTGAGGCCACATGGGCACCATCCATGTCAAATTATCTAGGTAACTTATACCTAGTATCTGCATTTCTTTTATTTTCAAGATTTGGAACATCCACACATTTTAGACTAGGGTGTTTCTCCTCCTCAAAAGGTGTATCTATCATACAACTAAGATATTCTATTTCATGATGTGTTTATAATAGTTCATCTATAATAGCCTCAACCATTTATTTTCTAGATAGCTTGATGGCTTGTTCCATTATTTCCCTAGCAGTTAGGATATGTTCAAGATTATCCTATTCCTCTAAATGTCCCTCAACAACAGCCTCTTCCTCATTAATAATTTCTTCTTCTAGTTTCTCCTTAGGTATAAAATTTTCTTTAACACTAATATTATATATTTCTCTAGAAGTAGGTTATTCTTCTAAATAACCATTTTATTCAGTAATAGGTGATGCCTTCTCAACTATATTTTGTGGAACATGTAGACCACTGACACTTTTATCCAAGATATTTCCTTCCATTTGTGCAAAAACTGCCTCTTCTTCTTCATCAAAGATTCATCTAGTTCAAATTCATCTTGTTCAAAAACAGAATCATTAATGTTCTTAGGTCTTGAATGATTCTCAACTGGGTAAAAATTTTCATATCTCCATTTGTCATCCTCTACTAAAGTATTTTTCCTTGTATTTCTACTTGTTTTCATCCTTTTGACTATAACCATTGAGAGACATAACTCATGGCCTTTGATTTATTTTTTATTCATTTCGACCATTTTTTAGCACAGAACATTATAGAGATCATCCTTGAATAGAACAAAGAGGTAGTCTTCGATGTTGTATTAATCAATTCACACATGTGAAGTGAAACATACTTACATAGGTATATCATTTGTCAATTTTTCATAATATATATCAAAAATACATATTGATACTAGAAGGTATACAAATATCCTTTCCTGGGAGTAATCGGATTCTGTATAAACATAAACATCAACCTCGATTCACCATCTAACTCTATAACAATTCATCTTCACTTATTCTTATGGCCAATCATGCTTCCCAATGCCTCTTTTAAGGCAAAAATTTCACTTGGAGGAAATGTACCTCTATATTAGTCTCCAAAAATTCCTTCATGTGGTATCCCATGACATACATCCCATAACCTCGAGGAAAAAGTACATCTTTTTTTATAAATCTAGCTTCTTACAAAAAACCTATATTCTGAATCGAATGAGATATATATAAACTAACAAAACAATACAAGAAGTTTTAGATAAATTGGCCTTGCCTCTATTGTAAACTAGTTCACCTATCCATACACTTTCAGTGTCTTCAAAAATAAGGATTTACTTGTTAGAAATCATTTTTTATAGATTTTCTTTTCTAGTACTGCAATTTAACCAACAATATTTTGGTTTACCGGTCCTTTGGGTGATAACTTCAGTGCACTTTTTACATTTTTCTAATAAATGTGCTCCTTTGGAGTATATGAATATGGACTCTTATTCTATGGCATTCAATGAGGGTTCAAGAGAGATAAAGAGATATGAAATTCTAATAGAGGGCTTATGGTTTTAGAGAACGATTTGGGTTTTTATAGAAGAGATCTTGTGTGGGAAAAGAGTGAATGATATTTCATTTTTATCACTTTGGGATTTCGCGATTTGAAAATTCAAAAGCGAGTGCTAAAAAATACAATAATCAACAAAACAATTTGGTTAATAAAATAAAAATAAAACGAAAAACTGTCATTACTGTTAGCCCGAAAAATATTTTCATGGGAAGACCAAAATAGATTGTAACAATGAGACATAAAACAATAAAAAGTATGTTTAAGACAGTTATCTCTAGAATTTTGAGAGTGGGATAGTAATTATAATACAGTGACTTGTGGAACTATATATCATGAAATTTTAAACTGTGAAATAGTATGTTTTGAAAAAAAAATATACTTTGTACATGAGATTTATCATTCCTCATTCATGTATAATGTAATCAATCTTTTTAGAATTTATTGTTTTGGGGAATATATCTATAAGATTATTTTCAGTTCAAATGATTTCTAAAGTGATATTACATTTTTGATAATGGTCCATCAAAAAGTGATGTATTGCATCAATATGTTGTATCCTAGAATGTGAAAAAATATATTTTGAAATGTTAATAGCACTTGTATTGTCGTAATTTATGGGTACATACCTGAATTGATATCCATAATCTAGTAATGTCTATTTCAACCTAATAATTTGTGCACAAAAATTACCAGATTCTATGTATTAATCTTCAGAAGTAAATAATACAATATAGTTTTATTTCTCACAACACCATGATACAATAGAATTTTCTATAAGTAGACTTGTTCCCGAGGTGATTTTTTAATCAAACATAAAAAAATAGAAATACGCATCAGAATAGAAAACTAAATGAAATGGTTGTCTTCAAGGGTAGAACAATCTTAGATTGGGCGTATGTTTGAGGTATTTGAAAATTATATCTAACAACATTAAAATTAGATTCCTTAGGGATTTATTGAAAATAAGGACACATTAAAATATCACCATATTCATTTTTAATGTTCTATAATCAAGGAAAGAATTTTATATCACCCATGAAAATGACTTGAAATTAATTTTGCATCATTTTAAAAATATAAATACATAATGAATTTTTTGAATATCAAAAAACTATATCATCAATATAAATTATAATTACTAAAACATTATTAAAATCTAGTTTTATAAAAAGAGTATGATCTACAACACTTTTTGTAAAAACATTGGAAATAATAAACATACTTAATCTGTCATACGAAGTCCATGTATATTTCTTTAAAACATACAAATCTTTTGATAATTTGAAAACGCGAATTGAAAAGTGAGGATATTTGAAACCAAGTGTTTTTTAATAAAAATACCCTCACCTATATACCCGTTTCATAATTCACTTTTGACATCCATTTGATATAGTTTGAAATTTATATGTGCAACATAAGAAAGATGGATTCTGATGGCTTCATGTTTAGCAACAGGTGCAAAGGTCTCCTCATTGTCAATTCTGTCTTCTTGACTATATACTTGTGAAACCAATATATCATTGTTTCTAACTATATTAGCAACTTCATTTACCTTATTTCTAAACACCCACTTAGTGCCTTTGGTAAATATGTCATTATGTCTATCAAACAGATTCCAAACATTGTTCCATTCAAACTGATTAAGTTATTCTTGAATAGACATCACTGGAATTTCATTATTAATAGCATAATTAATGTTTCTAGGTTTAGGTTGTGACAATAATACTTGATGTTCAACATAATTTCTTATAGAAGCTCTATTTTGAGTTCCTTTACCAAAATCTCCCACAACATCCTCTAAAGGATGGTTCTTAGTTGTTATAACATCTCTAAAAAAAGTTGGGCTAGTTATTTTAGGTTCTTCAATAGGTTTGAGTTAATTATGACTTGAATCTAGATAATTTCTTGAACTATAGGTTTTTATAAATTATTTTACATGACATTTAGATGGTTTATAATTTATGTCTTGATTTGACATATCATCCTCATGATTTTATAGAGAGGTCTTAGGCTCACGTGGATATGTCTCATCAAAAATTTAATGTACAGATTATTCCAACATTTATTTCTATTGATAAACACTATATAAGATTTACTAGTGACTGAGTATCCAAGAAATATTCCTTCATCACTCTTGGATGAAATGTGTTTTAATATTGTCCTTTGTATTAATGATATAAACATTGCATCCAAATACATTGAAGTAGCATACATTGAATTTTCTATTATTCTATAACTCATGTGGATTTCTTTTAAAAATAGGTCTAATCAATACTAATTTAACAACATAACATGTTGTATTTATAGCTTCAGCCAAAAAGTATATGGGTAATTAGTATTCACTAAGAATTGTTCTAAAAATATCTTGATAATTTATATTTCTTTTTTCTACAACTCCATTTTTTTCAAGAGTTCTAGGGGAAGGTAAATTATGAATATAGCCATTTATTCAGAAAAAGAACTCAAACTATTGATTTTCAAACACACAACCATGATAAATTCCAAATGATTTAATTCTAAGTCCACTGTGGTTTTCTAATGTTTTAACGTATTTGTAAAAATGGGAAAGGATTCAATTTTGTGTGTCAAAAAGAAGGTCCATGTAAATCAAGACAATTCATCAAAAAGAACATAAACATAGGGAATCCCATTTAAACTAGAAACTCTATATAGTCCAAATTCTCCATTTGAACCAACTCGAGAGAGTGAGAAGTTGAACTTCTTTCTTTTGTTTGAATGAAATTTTGTGTTGCTTTCTATTTGACAAGGATTACACACATTATCATTTGGAATCTCTAGTTTGTGTATATCATTTACTAATCCTTTTCTTATTATCTTTCTAAGATAATTATTATTACAATTTACCGGTCTTCTATGCCAAATAAAATATTTAGTGTCAAATACACATAAACATGATGCATTTTGAGAAACTAAAGAATCTAAGTAAATAAAATATACCTTTTCATTTATTAATGCATAAAATACAAATTTATTTTTAGAATTAATATATTTTATGAATAATTTTAAAATTTAACATGTAATAAATAATTATATTGTTGTGGAATACTAAAGGGATTATATTTATTTTCATCAACAAAAAATAATTTGGAAATTAAAACTGAGTTAGAGTTACAGATTTTTCAAAGGCCAATGATTTTTCCTCTGACATTATCACAAAAGGTGACATGTCCACAATCAATTTTATTATGTTCATGAAGCATGAATAGTCTTCTATAATGCTAATTAAACCCCCACTATCTAAGTACAATAATATTTTACAGGACCTCTTCAAACAATTTTCCTAAAAAAAAGTCAAATAAAAACTCACTTTTGTACCGCTAATTTTTTGGGTGCAGAAATATTAGTAACTAGTGCTTTCGAAACCCACATCTGCCTTATAATTTTACTATAAGAATTATGTAAATTATTTGAGAAATAAAATCTATTTGGTCCAAAATAACTTGACAAAGTAGTGAGTGTATCATAATATGAACTAACAGAATGTTTTTTAGAACTAGGAGTAAATATGTATGTTTAATATTTAGAATCAAAATTGGTTTTTCCAAAATTAATTTTACAAGGTTGGTAGTAAATACAAGTAGTGTATTTAGGGGAAATATTTTTACCTAGAATCTATAACATGGTATCTTTATCATTAGTAACCCTTTCCAGGACATTTTTTTTAATTTCACATTAGATAACATTAATTCATTTTTTAAATTGAGTAATTGAACTTTTTTCTCACTTTCAACAAAAAGTTCATATTTTACAACTGAGGTAAGAGCATACTATTTTTCTAAATAATTGTATTTATCTTTTAGTTTGTTATATGTCTCTTCAATCATATTGAAATTCTCAACAATTTCATCTGTAGATATATTTTTAGAATCACTTTCATCTCCAGAAAAATAGAAATTTTGTACAATAGATTCTAGGGTTACCTCAGATGTGTTTTTCAGGATTCACATATTGGCTTTTTTCTTATTCATCATTTGAAGGCTCTGAGTCACATAAACTAACCTAAGAAGCACTACATGTTGGTTTAACTAATTTTTTTTACAATTTCTATATTTTTCATCATATTTCATTTTATTATTGATCTTGGGATAGTCTGGTGTTACATGTCCCTTTTTCATACATTCATAACATATTATCCCATCAGATTTGGCATTTCATTTCCAATATTTCATCCAGCTTCCCTTATGATCATATCATCCTTTGATGATATGATTTCTGAAAAATAACATCATTTAGTAAAATTTTTTAAACCTTATCACAAATTTATCCGTATCCTCATCACATTAAGGTGAATATTGTTCAATAGGGGAACATTATACAAAGACTTTCAATTTATTCTTTTCATTTTGTTTAGAGGTAATGATCATGAATACCACAAACATTCTTTTGGGTTCTTCCTCCTATGACTTTTTGTCTTTCAACTCCACTTAAAGCATAATTAGTTACCCAATGAGTTCTTTTATAGGTTATTTGGTTATGTTTCATAACTCCCTAATAGTGAGATATGTTTCTCTCCTTCTATCAGGTACTCATCTTAGAATCCTCAGGATTTTTACGTTCAGAGTAACTTCTCTCTCTATAAAAATAATTGTGTGGAAAAGTTCATCAAACCTGAGATACATGTCAGAAATAGGATCATCATGCATCATTTTAATGTTATACTTTTTTATATTAAAATTATTAAGTCTCATATCATACACACTAGAAATTACTTCATGAGAAACAGAACAACTATCCCAAATTTCATGGGCATTTTTACATGCAGATATTCTTTTAAATTATTCATCTCATAAAGGAAAATATATGTCATTCATGGATTTGTAATTATTTTTTTAATCATCCTTGGTTGGGTCATCCCATGTAATTCTATCAGCAATAGGAATCTTATACTAATTTATAATTGACGACCAAATGTAAAAACCCTTAATTTCTAGATTCTTTTCAATTTTAATTTTCTATTGGGAACAATTTGTTCCATTAAATAATGGTTTTATGTTTGTTGCAGCACCTTCGAGGCTATTATTCGTAACAAAGAAATA
The DNA here is from genome assembly GCA_963277665.1 of Viscum album. Lineage (NCBI taxonomy): Eukaryota > Viridiplantae > Streptophyta > Magnoliopsida > Santalales > Viscaceae > Viscum > Viscum album. The sequence continues at coordinate 560,371,802 of OY728142.1, forward strand.
ATATTAAATACCTATAAATTTAGAATTAAAAGAAACTTACAGATCTTTAAATTACAAAAAAATCATAGCAGACCAAATTTAAAAACAGAGTCTTAACAAAAATAATGTCTTTTGATACCAAATGTTGGTCAGTGTAGATTAATCAAGAGGTGGTGATTTGGGTATATATATCAATTTCTCTTAATAATTTCTCTTTAAAAACCTTCCCCAATAAAAATAATAAATCCTAGTTAATCCAGGTAATACAGTTATAATAGTTTGACTTTTCTAGTATCTTCATAGAATATTTATTAATTCTCAATAATATCAATGTGAGTTATTGATACAAATATTGAAGTTATTATAAGAGGGAAATGGTGTTATATCTTCTATCAATGACTAACTATCAATGTAAAATCTATTATTTTCTAAAATATAATGTAATGAAGAGAAAACCTAAATTTAAAGACACAGCGGATAAACCTAGTGGTTCTGTCTAAAGCGATGACCCAATACACTCTACTTGGTGATCATCTTCCACTAAGAAGTTTATATTAAAAAACATGATCCACATCCCAAATCAGGGCAAACAATATTACAGAAGACTATACAGGTCACACAACCTCTTCCATAGTTCATTGTGGGTATAAACTACCAAGTCCCACAAGGACATCTTCCTCACTTATCAATGGGAGTAAACTGATATAAGAAGTGGTGAGAGGAGGATATCACATTTCCATTAGTTTAATATAAGAGACAGTGTTCTTTTTTAATAAAAACAGACACACACTAATCAAAAGATAAAGATAGTACACTACATAGAAAAGATAATAAGAAATGGTTAGAAGTTATCTGAGTGTTATTCGATGAAGCTATGGGTATCTAAGATTAATCAGATTCATGTATTGAGTCTTCTTGTTAAAAACAGAGTATCAAAAGTCTGGTGCTATAGTTTCCTATTATATAAAGTGCATGTTCTTCTTGGAGTTGGTACTGGGAATATGATTTTTATTTTTATCTACAGTTGATATCCTTTTTAAACAAGTATGCTTCGTGTGTTCTTCAGTTGTATCTTGATTTATGAATCAGATAACTTTTTCAATAACTCGCCCTTTTGATTTTATGTCTGTGTATATTTGTAGCATGGCTTAGCTTCCTTTTTAATTGTGGGTTCACACGTTATAACTAACATGATGCATGTATTCGGCACCTCGTACCTCTTACTGTAATGTGACATGTCTTCAAAATAAAAATTAATTATATCAGTGATTTTTAATGGCTCCAATATGACCATTAGAAGTTACATTGAAAAAGAAAAAATAGATTAAAGAAAAGTGTCACAGTCAGTCTTGAAACAATATCACATAGAAAAGGTCTCACCATGAAACTATGACTACTTATTTGCCTTTGAGTGGTGAGATAGTTTTGATTCCCTAGTTTCCTTGAGATCAGGAAACCTTATCATAGATGTTGTGTTATGATCACAGTGTTTAGTCCTTTTCCAAAAATTGAACGATGTCTTGGTGATGGATGCAAGGAACCAGTGTCCTAAACATCAGGAGATCAGAAACTTGTTACGGTGTCAGGGTCATAGTGTTAGGGACATGGTGTCCAGGTGAGGTTGTCTAGGTCACGATGTCTAGGTCAGAATGTCTTGGTCACTGTGTTTGGGTCCCAGTGTCGGGGTCATGGTGTCTAGGTCACGGTGTTTGGGTTACATTGTCTCAGACCATTTCCACCAAAAGAGAAACGATTGAAGACTCATGGTTTCTAAAACATAGACAAATATTTGTAAAAATTCTTAACCTGTATTATTCACTGAATGAATTAGAAATAATCATTCATAAAATAAATCATTATAGAATAAAAATAAAATATTTTTTACCATAATCAATCATTATTTATAGGTTTCTATATTTGAAAAGTTTTATTTAAATCATAAAGAAACCAACCATATGTAAACATAATATTAAATAGAGTATACAATATTAAGTGACTTTATTATCATTTAACATGACCAAAACAAGAGGAGACCAACAATATTCATGCTGGAACAATGATAAGAACACTTCCAATGCACCCCAAAACTACATCTTTCTTATGAAAGGAATACCAATGGTGGGGATAATGTTACACAATCCAGTTGACGTAATTAAATGTTTTTATGTATTTTAAGTAATATAATGTTTTTTAATTAAAATGTTTTAATAAATTTTTTAACAAATTATAGATGGGTTTTAGGATTAATGTTTTGACTATTGTTAGGGAAAACAATAATGATTCCCTGGGAAAATATGCAAGGATATGAGGCATTCTTTGAGTAGGTGAACAGTTGGCACAGGGTTTAGCCCAACTCTGTGGTATCCATCCATCTTGTGATTTTTTCCTATAATGGTAATTCACATGGTTAGTGTATTTGACCCCAAAATATGTGTCCAAACCATGAAAAAAATTATTAAATGAAAAAAATTATATTTATCATGAAAGCATAGCTGAAAGCTCCATTCTTACTCCCTTGTCTTACACTCTCAACCCATATCCCTCCTCGAGTGATTTTGTGTGATAATATTATAATATATTATTTATTTCAATGAATCATATGGTGTTAGATCTAGAAAATTAATGGAAATATCATCATTCTTCTTCTCTATATATATATCCATTATCTTAAAATTTTCCCTAGGGAGGAACCCCTGAAATGGGCTCACATGCCTAGATCTATGGTTAAGTTATTTTTTGATGAAATATTCTTAGGATTCAGTGAGGAACTATATATCAGAACCTAGATCATCCAAGACCATGACATGATTATTTATGAACATAAACTATATGAGGTAAGTGGGGTCTGTCCCTCTCCACTTTCTCCCATAATTTGATGGATTGGATCTATAATTCGAATAATTTTTCTTTTTGATGGAAAATCCTGTTGAATCTCTTGTTAAAATAATCCTTTGGATTACATTGTTTTAAATTCGAAATCAAAGGTTATTCCAAAAACATGGTTCACTACATGATAGAAAATAAAATGATTTTCTTTATGAAATTTTTCGGTGTGAGGCTTAAATATATGAATTCGTGGCATTAGATAAAATTTCATAAACTCACATCCGTGTGGGTTAAATACTGACCACTTGTTCCGAGTGGGTACATTAATTCATAACCATGTTAAAACATGAGTCTGGAATGATGATTTTTTCTTTCACGAGTTTGGGATGTTCAATGAAAGGATGTATGAATGGGTGTGTGATTTAGGAACTGGGTATACCAACTAGAAATTATTATTTCCAATACATGTTTATATGAAATATTAGTTATATTTGATTAATATTCAAACATCATTATTTATATATAACGGTGAGCTAACTTATTCTTGTCCTAATGGAGTGTGTGGGAAGTATTGTGGATTTTTTTTTCTTAGTAGATATACTCAGCCCTTCAATATCAAACTTTTTGCATATACAGATGACTTTTTTCATTACATAGGTAAGTAATAGATCTAATACATAACTATAAGAGCACTGTGACATTGTGGTTATAGAGACCTAGGCTTAACATACCTGGATATTACATCATTTTAGATGAATATACCACACCTTACAATAATACACACTAGAGGACAGTAATAATTTATTTGTATTAGAATATTGGAAACAAAATATTATATCCTATATATATATCTTCAACATATCCCATAATGATCTCTACGATTAGTACGTCACTACTGCAGAAAACGTTTTTTACGGTGGTTATTTTTTAATTTTTTACATCAGTTATTGGTTGACGTTATTACAGACGATGTTATACATGTTTTTTTAAGTCGTTTATTTTAAATCCAACAAAAAATCAAAAAACCAAAGCGATTTTCTTGCCGGTTACTCAAAAACAGACGTGGAAAAAGCTTCAGAGTCATGATGTATTATGTCAGTTATTTACAAACCAACATTGTGTATTCATTATCATGTCAGTTATTATATAACCGAAATCCTAAATCATTCCTGTGAATCATTTATCACATCAGTTGTGAAAATAGCGGACGTGATAAAGTAGTCTTCCAATCGATTTTCCATGTCTTTTAAATAATAACCTATGTGAGAACATATTTAATACGTCGGTTATAAACTAACCAACATCATAAACTATTCCTTTACATTTATCACATCTGTTATGAAATAACTGACGTTAAAATTAATCCCATGGCATTTTTTACGACATTTATTAAATAAATGATTTCAAAACCAATTTTTTCTAATTAAACGATTCAACCACAATTATTCCCATCAATAAGAATACCTGAAACATAATAAAAATGGACCACCCCCACCCAGTGGGCACCCCAACACACCTAGACTACCCCACACCCTCCTAGACAGCCCCCAAACCTCTGGACACCCCCCACAATGATTACTAGACAAAATAATACTTGAAACATAACATAAACAGACCAAAACCCCCCACCCCATCTGGAAATCCCCCTCAAACCCCTAGAAACCCCAACCCTCGTGGACACACCCCCACACCCTTGGACTGCACCAAACTCCTAGACAACCCCCCTAACCCTTGGACCCCCCCACAACTATTCCCATCCAAAAGAATACCTGAAACAGAACAAAAATAGTCCAACCCCCCCCCCATTGGTCATCCTCACACACCCTTGGACTACCCCCACCCTCCTAGATAGCCCCCCACACACCTGGACACCCCCACAACTATCCCCAGCCAAAAGAATACCACAAACAGAAAAAATAGGCCAACCCCCCCCCCCCCCCACCAACCCCTGGACATCCCTCCCACCCCCTGGAACCCCCCCCCACCCCACCCCATGAAATCTCATGACCACAACCCTGGACACCCCCCCCCCCATCCAGGACTGCTCTCACCTCTTTGGAAAGCTCTCCCACCCTACTGGACACCCCCACCCCCATGGACACCCTGGACACCCCCCCCCCTCCCCTAGACAACCCTCCCACAGCCCAGGAAACCCCCCACACCCCTGATCACTCCCTGGAATGCCCCCACCCTCATGAACAACCAGGACACCCCACCCACTGAACAACCCTCCCAAACCCTTATAAATCCCCCACCCCACTGGACATCCCTACCTACACCCCAGGACAGCCCTGCCACACCCCTAGACCCCCTCCCACCCCACACCTCTGGTCACCCCTGGACATCCCATTAACCCTCCTAGACACCCCCACCCCACTGGACTAGCCTCCCCACCCCACTAGACAGCCCTCCCCCATAACCTAGACAGCCCTCCCACACCCCTAGAAACCCCCCACTCCATTAAACTACCACCCCACAACCCTAGACACCCCCACCCTCATGGAATGTGCCCCCCTGGACAACCCTCTCACCCTCTTGGACACCCCCCCTAGGGACACCCTTGACACCCCCCCCCCCCCTCACACCCCTAGACACCCCTCCCACTCCCCTAAAACCCCACCACACCCTTATAAACCCCTTGGACTGCCCCCACACCCTCATGGACACCCAGGACACCCCCCCATCCCACTGGACAACCCTCACACACCCCTGGAAAGCCCCCACCCCACTGGACACCCCTCCCTACAGCCCTGGACGGCCCTCCAAAACCCCTTGAAACCCCCATACCACTAGACACCCCATATATAGCCCTCCCACCCTCCTTCACACCCCCACGCCACTAGACAACACTCCCCCACTCCAATGGACAGTTGTCCCCCACCCCCTAGACAGCCCTTGCACACCCCTAGAATCCCCCCACCCCACTAAACAGCCCACCCACAACCCTGGACACCCCCACCCTCTTAGATACCCCCACCCCTGGATATCCCTCCCATCCTCCTGGACACCCTGGACACCCCCCTAACACCCCCAGACACCCACTGGACTTCCCCCCACCCTCATGAACACCTGGAACACCCCCACCCCACTAGACAGCCCTCCCACACCCCTAGAAAATCCCCCAACGCACAATACATCCCCCCCAAACCCCTTGATAGACATACCACACCCCAAGACCCCCCCCCCCCCCCCACCACACACACACACACTCACACACCCCTGGACAGCCCTCCCATCCTCTTGGACACCCCCACCCCACCCCACTAGACAACCCTCCCCCACCCCACTGGACAGTCCTCCCCCACCCCCTAGACAGCCCTTCCACACCACTAAAACCCCCCCACCCCACTAAAGGGCCTTCCCCAAACCCTGGGAACCCGACCGTCGTTGACAACCCCCAACCCCTGGACAACCCTCCAATGATACTGGACATCCCCACCCCAAGGACACCATAGATCCCCCCTCCCCCCCACACCCCTAGACACCCCCTGGACTTCCCCACCCTCATAGACATCCTGGACACCCCCACCTCACTGGATATCCCTCCCATAACCTTATAAATCCCCCACACCAATGGAAAGTCCTCCCTACACCCCTGGACAACCATCTCACACCATTAGAAACCCCCCCCCCCCACACTCTTTGACACCCACTGAATAGCCCTCCCACCCTCTTGGACACCCCCACCACACTAGACAGCCTTCCCCCACCCCACTGGACAACATTCCCAAACACCTAGAAACCCCCCACCCCACTAAATGGCCTACCCACAACCCCAGACCCCCCCTCCTTCATAGATTGTCCTCACCGCTGGACATCCATCCCACTCTCCTGGATACCCCACCCCCATGGACACACAAGACACCCCACACCCTTGGACACCCCTCTCACACCCCTAGAAAACCCCACACCCATGGACACCCCCTAGACCACCCCCACCATATGGACACCCTAGAAACCCCCAACCAATGGACTACCCCTCACCCCCCCCCCCACCCTTGGAAATCACACACCACACTGGACATCCCTCTCCACACGCCTGGACAGCCCTCCCTCACCCCTAGAACCCCCCTCCCACACACACACACCTCTGTTCACCCCTGGAGAGCCCTCCAACCCACCTGGACACCCCCACCCCACTGGACAGCCCTCTCCCATCTCATGGATAGCCCTCCCACACCCATGGAAACCCCCTCCCCACTAAACAGTCAACCCACAACCCTAGACACCCCCACCCTCCTAGATATCCCCCACCCCAAGATAACCCTCCTGGACACCCCCACCCTCAGGGACACCCTGGAAACCCCCTCCCACCCCTACACACCCCTTGGACTGCCCCCACCCTCATAGACAACCAGGACACCCCCACCCCACTGGAAAACCCTCCCACACCCAATAAAAGCCCCCATCCCACTAGTCAACCCTTCCCACACCCCTGAACATCACTCCCACACCCCTAGAACACCCCATACCCCTAGACACCACCTAGATAGCACTCCCACCCACCCCACTGAACTTCCCTCCCCCACCCCACAAGATAGCCCTCTCCCACCCCCTAGACATCCCTCCCACACCCTTGTAACCACCCCCCACCCCAGTAAACAGCCTGCCCGCATCCTTGGACACCCCCACCCTTCTGGACATCCCCCACCCCACTAGACATCCCTCCCACCCTTCTGGACACCCCCACCCCCATGGACACCCTAGACACCCCCCCCCCACCCCTGGACACCCCATGGACTAACCCCACCCTCATGGAGACCCGAGACACCCCCACTCTACTGGAAAACCATCTCACACCCCTAGAAAGCCCCCCACCCCAATGGAAATCCCTCACCACACCTATAGACTGTCCTCTGACACAACTAGAACCCCCCCCCCCCCCCCCCCACCCCCCACACACACACACCCATGGACACCCCCTGGACAGCCCTCCCACCCTCCTAGACACCCCCACCCCACACCACTAGAAAGCCCTCCCTCACCCCACCGAACAGACCACTCCCACCTCCAGACAACCCTCCCACATCCTTGGAAAACCCACACCACTCTAAAGATCCATCCCAAATCCCTTGACACCGCCAACCTCCTAGAAATCTCCCACCCCACTGGATAGCCCTCCCACACTCCTGGACACCCCCACCCCCATGGACACCCTAGAACACCCCCCCCCCACCCCTCCCACACCCTTAAAAACCCCACACTCCGGAACACCCCCTGGACTTCCCCCACCCTCATGGACACCTTGAACACCCCCACCCCACTAGACAACCCTTCCACACCCCTAGAAAGCCCCCACCCCACTGGACAACCCTCCCCCACAAACCTGTGCATCCCATCCACACCCCTAAAACCCCCCCACACCCTTGTACACCCCTCGGACATCCCTCCCACCCTTCTGGACACCCACAAACCACTATATAGTCCTCACCCACCCCACTGGATAGCCCTCCCCCACCCCCTGGACAGACCTCCCACACCCCTGGAAACCCCCCCACCCCACTAATTAGAATGTACGTAACCCTAGAAACCCCCATCCTCTTGGACAACCCCATCCCCCGGATATCCCTTCCATCCTCATGGACACCCCCACCCCCATGGAGTCATTGTACACCCCCACACCCATGGACACCCCTATCACACCACTAGAAACCCCCACACCCCGATAGACTACCCCAACCTCATGGACACTCTGGACACCCCCACCCCACTAGAAATCCCTTCAACTACCTTAGAAATCCCCCACCCCACTGGACATCCCTCCCCACACCCCTGGAAATCCCTCCCACAGCCCTAAACCCACCCACTCCCCAGGACACCCCCTCGACATGCCTCCCACCATTCTGGACCCCCACCCCACCCCACTAGAGAACCCTCCCCCACCCCCTAGACAGCCCTCCCATACCCCTGAACCCCCCCCCCCCCCCCCCCCACCCCACTAAAAAGCCTGCCCACAACCCTGGACACCCCCACCATCTTGGATAGTCCCCACCTCCCCTAGGCATCCATCCAACCCTCCTGGAGACCCACACCCCCATGGACACCCCCCCCCCCCCCCCCCCACACCCCTGTACACCCCCTGGACTGCCCCCACCCTCGTGGACACCCTGGACACCCCCACACCACTGGAAAACACTCCCACTCCCCTGGAAAGCCCCCACCCCACTATACAGCCCTCCCCACACCCCTGGGCAGTTCTCCCACACCCTACACCCCCCCACCACTCACACCCCTGGACACCCCCTGGGGTGCCCCACCCTCATGGACACCATAGACACCTCTCCTGAACATCCCTCCCACACCCCTGGAAAGCCCCCTGACCCCACTGGGCACCCCAACAACCATGGACACCCCCTGGACAGCACTCCCGCCCTCTTGGACCCCCCCCCCCCCCCCCCACTAAACTAGATATCTCTCCCACACCCCTGGAACCCCCCCCCCCCCACCCATCTGGACACCTCCCCACACCATTGGAATCCCCCCCCCAAGACCAGAATCCATACCAGAAAAACAATCATAACTTGACCAAAAAAAGAAGTCGCACAAAATTAAACAGTCGCATATATAACATTCTTAACTCACAATGTCCACACAAAAACACTAAATCCAACCCAAATGACTACCAAATACACAATTATAATTCGAATTTAAAAAATTACATTTTACACTAAAAACAAACTAAAATACAATCAAACATGTAAAATAATTTTACCATTCTACTTGCATGTTTTTGAGCTCATGAGGACTATAGGGTTTTGGATCATCAAATATATAAAAATTAAAAGAATAGTAGTTAACATGTATAATGAATTAATCAAATGAAATATTAAGGAAAATTCTAAAAGAAATCGTACAATGTCAATGTTTAAAAGGAAATCATTACATGTCAACATTCACAAGTGTTTCAGTTGTAATTGTTCATACATAAATCTTAACATATAATATCCAAATTCTATTACTCATTGTTGTTCATGAAAATTCTATTTTAATGAGTGTAAATTAAAAATATATTTATTATGTAATATATCAAAAATTAAAAATTAGAAATTGATATTTACCTTAACTTCTACATTTTTGATCTTGGCACTCCTTTTCTTTGAGTTATTTCGAATGCTGACCCGTCCCCTATTGAAAAATAATACGAATAAAATAAATTTATAATTCGTTATAATTTGATGATCCGTAATCCAACATCGACTCATTATTAACATATAACAAATAACAAAATTATTCATCTTGTTATGATATGAAAAATATATATTTATATGAAAACTATCATAATTTGAAGGTAAAAATAATTTTGAAATATCAAACAAATCTATGAGTATATCAGAAAAATATACATTAATATCATTTTAAAATGAAAATATAGTAAGATATAATAGATTTAAATTCATCTGGGATCCTTTCTTCTTAAGGTACACAAAGAATACAACCTGGAACAACTGGATACCAGATTCACCTTTCTGTAATAAATAAATTTGATGTATAAATATAAAAATATCTATACATTAACTACTAAAAATTAAACAGATCCCAACAATTTAAAACCATTGGGATAACCCCTGAAATTTTTGGGGTGCCCAATGGTTTCAAACATCATTTGAATGATGGTCATTGAAATATAGCCATACAAAAAATTCTACATGAACCGTTGGTATAGACTACTTGATGTTAAAATATTCAAATGGTTTCAATGAAACCATTGGGATATATATATCAAGAGGGTGTCTAAGGGGGTTGGTGTATTTCTAGGGTGTTGTCCATGTGGGTAGGGGTTGTACAGAGTTTTCAAGGGGTGGGGTTGTGTCCATGGGGGTGGGGGCCTATCTTGGGGTTGGGGGTTGTCCATTGGGATGGGGGAGTGGTGTCAAGGGGGTGAGGGGGATGTCCAAATCCCTACCCCATTGCACACCACCCCACCCCCTAGACACCACCAAACCCTGGACAAACCCCTCCCCCTAAACAACTCCCCCACCTCTATGGACAGCCCCCACCGTCTGGACAACCCCCTTCCCACTTTGATATCCCACGCACCCATGGACACCACCCCCACCCCCTGGACACCCCAACCCCCTTGGACATCCCCCTCAACCCTGGACACCCCACCCCCTTGGACACCCAAACTCCCTTGGACATCTCCCTAACCCCTTTGGACACCACCCCCACCCCCATTGATACACCCTGGACATCCCCACCCCTCTAGACATCCCCCACCCCTTGGAAAACCCCGACCCTCTACACAGCCCCCACCCCCTGAACACCCACACCCCCCTTGGATAGCCCCCACACCCCCTGGACACCACCCCATACCCCTATGACACCCCCTAGACACCCCACCCACTGGAGACCCCCTACCCCTTTGGACAACCCACTGACCCCCTGAAAACCACCCCACCCCCTGGACACACCTACCCCCTTGGAGAGCCCCCTCACCCCACTGGACCACAACCACCCACCCCCACCCCCTTAGATAACCCAACCCCCTTGGATTGCCCCCACACCCCCTGGACATCACACCCACCCCTTGTGACACCCCCTGGATAGCCCCCCACCGCTTTGGGCAGCCCCCACCCCCACCGCTGAACACCCCCACCCCCTGGACACCCCTACCCCTTGGACATCCCACTCACCCCCTGGACACCAACCCCTTGGACTGACCCCACCCCTCTAGAAATCCCCCAACCCTTGGACACCCACACCCCCAGGACACCCCCACCCCCTTTGACAACAAACTCACCCCCCTGGACACCACCCCACCCCCTGGACACTCCCACCCCATTGGACAACCCCCTCTCCCCCTTGACACCACCACCACCCCATTTGACACCCCAACCCCCTTAGATTTCCCCTGCACCCCCCTGGACACCACCCACACCCCCTTTGACACCACTTGGACACCCCCACCCCTCTGGACAGACCCCCACCCCTAGATCTCCCCCACCCCTCAAAACAGCCCCCATCCCTGGACACCCCCACCCCCTAGACACCCCCTACCTCCTTGGATAGCCCACTCACCCCCTGGACACCACACCCACCCCCTGGACACCTCTGCCCCCTTGGAAAACCCCCTCACTCCCATGGACACCCCCACAACCTTGGAGACCCCAAACCCCTTGGACATCCCCCGCACCCCCACTGGACACCAAACCCACCCCCTTTGACACCCCCTAGACACCCCCATCCCCTTGGATATCCCTAACCCCTCTAGACGACCACCACCCCCTTCGACACCCCCTGCACATGCACACACACATGATAGAACACACAAAATGCATAAAGATTAATGATATCACTTCCAAGGTTTCTTTTACTGGAATAGGATTTAGCACTATATAAATGAACACTATGAAACTTACCATGATATCACGAACAAAGATAGAAAAATAACATCGGAAAAAATTAGTTTAGGGAATCGCGTCAAATAAAAAATGAAACTGAGCCCTATGAATCATCCTTGAGTGTTGCGAGACGACATGATAGATCTGCTGACAATAAAGGAAATGAATGATGTTGGGGAAAAGAGGTTAAAGGTCACACCTTTGATGAATCCTTTCTAGGTTTTCTACCTGGGAGAGATGAGTCGCAGGTCGCCAGATCAATGGAAATAGAATGATTGATTACGAGGGACGATACATCATTTAGAAGTTTTATCACATCAGTTATTTTATAACCGACATAGTGAACTATTTTTTAATGTTTATAACATTGGTTAATTACTAAATGACGTATAAAAGAATTTATCTGGTCGGTTATTTTATAACTGATGTGATAAATGGAGCATTATCACGTTGATTCTTTTAATAGCCGACATGATAAATTACCAATATTTTCTTTTATCATGCCATTTAATTTATAACCGATGTGAAAAAGTGCCCAAATTAGATTTTCACGATGGTTATAAAATAACTGATGTGATAATGATAATATTAGGATTTATTACTTCAGTTGTTTTATAACTAATGTGATAAATCAATTTTTACAGCATGGCACATCAGTTATATTGAACTGACATGAAAAATGCTGACATGTTAAATTTTTTTCCCCTAGTGAATATAACTGAAACATTTCTTTTTAACCTAGGGAATGGAAATAAAAGAATGCAGTGAGATCAGATGCTATATAATAAAAACTAAATGAAATTCAGAAGAATAACATTCACAAAGGTTCTTTGATCCTGAGAATAACAGTGATGATCAAAACCTACATATTAGATATCATAAAAAAGATTGAATGTTCATAATACATTAATAAAAAGATAATGAAGAGCATACGTCATGAAATTATAACATAGGAAGAAGACAAGGAATCAGTTGCATGCACATTGGGTTATAACATTGTGGACACATATAAGTAGAAACATGTTCACTCCAGAAGTTAAGGACAAAAAATCAAGACCTCGCATAAACATATGGAAAAGCATCTACGTCCCTTAATAACATTTTGAATGCGTAATCCAGTTCATAGATAATATTACGAACATTAAATAATTTCTATTCATACCATTTTGATCATCTAATCATGTTTGTGAAAAAAAATTTGGAAATGCATCCAGGTCCTTGCATCACATTCTGAACATGTAATCGGGTTCATGCATAACATAATGGACATGTAATCAGGTTCATGCGTAATCTTTGGGACACAATCCCAAGTCCATGATTGACACAATTTATACGTAATAAGGTTCACTAATAACATTTAGGTCATTTAATCATGTTCATGCTTAACCATGTGGGCATGAAAACTGGTCCATGAATAACATTGTGAACATGTAATCAAGTTCACACATAACATAGTGAACATGAAATCACGTTCATGCATAACAAGCATGCATATGATTCATCTATTTTTTACCGAATGCATTAGATGGAGATATAGATACTATCCAAGACACAACAAAATCATAAAGATGAGTGCCACCAAATTATAAACAATAATCATATCGTATCCAATGAAATAAGATAGGAATTTTGAAAATGAAATAATATCATACCTATGGAAGGTAGGTAGGTATCATAATCAATATCCATAAAAATAATAAGGTATCCGAATAAAATAACATGTTAAAGGTAATTGGGTTTCATTAACATCATTCCACTAAAAAATTAAATATTTGTTGAATTAATAAAAATGGATGAATTGAATAATTTTCCAAGAAAGGCATGATTAACACAAACATAAGTTATCATATATGCAACATAATTTTTATAGAAATTTTAATAACATTCATTGATTAAAATAACCTTTATTAATAAGAAAATAATTTTAGGAAAACATAACCCCATATGAAAAACATTTTCAATCATATCGTATCAAACAATATTGATATCATTTTGAAAAATATTTCATTGAAAATAATTTTTAAACATATCAATAAATCCTGAATTCATTTATAAAACTATTTATTTTTAAATACATTTGTAAACATATAAATGAATCTTAAAAATGTTTTTAAAACACTTTCCTTGAAATCATATGAAAGAAGATTTAAAATATTTTGAAAACCATTTTCCATATAAATACATTGAAAACATATAAATAAATCTCAAAATATGAAACATTATATAAATTCTTTTTTATGAAGATTATATTCAAGGGTCATTTGAAAACATTCTTGAAAACATTTATGAGATTTTTTTAGTAAAAATAGATTTTCAACTGAAGAGAGAAATACTCTATAATTTTATTCAAAATATTTTATTATTTATATTAACTACCAAAGAGTGGAGTAATTGTACTAATAAGTGGATATATATATTTAATAATCTGAGAATAATGAAACTAATGAGTGTTCTGTAGATATGTATCATAATATTTCATCAAATAAGCTTAATCATTTAAAATCTCAATAAGTGATTTGATTGTTTTCGTAAACACTTTTCAGATGGTGACATGGGATCATAATCTCCATGTAAGAAAAAGACACTACATAAATATTTTTATATAATAAAAATAAGGATACTAATGATATAACATGTGAAATGGATTTATATAATCCATGAATAATGAATTTAGGTGCATAACCACACCTAAGTCTCAACAAAGGAAAATTGTGACAAAACTATTTTACTAATTTGGTAACTTTTAAAAGATAAAACCCCTGAAATAATGATTATAATATGGATATTTAAATTCGAATTCACATAATTATTAGAGAAATATAATTCAGTTATGAGCAGTGCACACAAGACACAAAATAAATGAGTGGTGAATAAGGCTTGTGTCTCACAAAAATAAAATTGAGATGTAATTCCTTTACATTATCCATAATTTTTTTATTTGGTTTTTATACTAATTTATAAGGGTTTAAAATATGTTTATTACATATTAATGAACCATAATAATTTTTATAATACTATATATCATCATCTTCAAATGACTTATTACCCTTTGTTAACAATCAGTGATTATTATGACTATTTTGGGTGTTAATTTCCTAGTGTTTTTAAATTATTTTTTGACATGTTATTTGTTTATTGTACTATTAGATGATGATTTAATTATATACTGAATTTAAAAAATGAGTAAATTGTCTTATATATTGACTAAATATTTATTTTAAATAATCTATTACTTTTGGATATAACAAATGAAATGCACTAATGATAGAGACAGTTGGTCATATGTACGCATAAACTCTACATTCATTTCCTTATTGTATTAAAAGAATTAAAAATAAATGATATTTTTATAATATTATGACATTATAATATATTTTTTAATTGGATACATAGGTTTATTATAATCATTCTTTTTTACATTCTAGGTATGGCATGATTGAGTCTCGTCTCTTTGAGGGGGCGATATTCCAAACTTTCTCAAATGAAATTATCGTATTTATACAAGATGGAAAGTAAAAATATATTTGTTATAAAAAGAAATAACGATTCATAAATACATAATAAATATAATATATTATGTATATAAAAATATTTAAAACCATAGTTCCCACCATGATAGGCGATAGTTGAGAAATGATTAGTCGTCTTTTAGTGAGGCGATTGTTCATTGTACACATAAACAATTTTTTCATTACGTATTAGATAGATGAGTCTATAAGTGAAAATGTAAAACATAGAATAAAAAAATTAATATATTTAGGATACTGTTGACATTATAAAATCATGTAATAATGATAATGGAGGGCATAGAGAAAAGAAATAAAAATAAAGTATCATGACAGAAGGAGGTACCTCTTAATGGGATAATTCTTTTTGGTTTGTGCCCAAAGGACACCAGGTATATCATTATATAAAATTGGAGGAATAAATTACGACAATATGTTTGATGGTATGTTTATTTGGAAGGTATTGGCCTATAAAATATTGTTTTAGAGGTTTAAGAAAGAGGGATATGTGGTGTCCCTTTATAGGGAAGGGATATGAACACATGGAATTTTTTAAAACATGATATGTGTTCCCATGTATTAACTATAAAATCAATAAAAACATATAATATTAATAATGGAAGGTTAATGGATGACTAATCTACAAAAAAGGGTAATTATACAAATATCTAATGCTTTTTGGGTCTGAAATTGATGGTTTGGTAATTCAATAAATTAATTCTCTCTTAACCATTGTAATTAATTTTAATCACATTCAAAAATATTTTTTGTAAAAAAAGTACGTTGAACTTATTGTATTTAATACTTTATAATAAATCCAAATATGGAATATGTTTTTTAGAATTATAATCAAATATGTGGTAGAAAATAATTTAAAAACAATCCCACTGAAGGGATGACATTTTCAGTATTAAAGAAACACCCAAAAGATTTATTTGTTTTTATACACAATTTCAAATTAAAATGGATTATAATGTACTAAATTATACTAATTTATACTATTATTATATAATTAAACATTAAAACACATATAACATATAATTTACCCTTATAAATTAATTATATAAAAATTTAGTTTTGAATTATAATTCACTATTGTTTACTATCCATTAAAAAATGAAACCATTCAGAAAAATATAAAATATTGTATCCTAACTAAATTTTTTTGTTTTAATTTCAAATATGAAGTTTTTATGACATATTAAATCTATAAATGTTCCAATAATGGGATTTAAAATGCCTTACCCATTAAAAAGAGGTAAAATTACCATTATAAAAGTATTGGTTGTTAAGAAAACAATTAGGGTTGTTCTTATCATAAGTATGTCAAATATATTATATGATAATAAAAATTAGTTGATTTAATATATATAAATATAATATAAATTTAATTAATATCATTAACTCTTATTAATTAATTTATGTTTTTAATAGAAATCATTTTTTTCACATAAAAAATACTTTCATGAAATCATTCCCTTTAAAATCATTTGGTTCATATATTATATTCTAATTAATAGTTTGCCAATGAATTCCAATACATATATGAATAAGTTGATTAATCCTATAATAATAATTTTAATTTCTATTTTATATCCTATTAAATAAAAATATTTTGATAATGTATTTTTATCTAACACTATGTCTTTCATGTTACAAAAGACATCGAGGAAAGTCATACTTGTGTGTAAAGTAAGACAACCTTAGTTTTACATTTAGAGAAAGAAAAACATTTATGTAGATTGTATAAAACAATAAACCTGATGCCTCATATAAGACAATCTAGATATATTGGTTTAATATAAAATATACTATGTTCAATTTTTTTAAATGAATATATGAAAATGATTAAATTAATTCCAATATAATATATTAGAAAATCTCAGGTTGTTACATTATACCCCACTTATAATGAATTATGCAGTAAAACTTTATCTATGAAATCAAAGTGGTAAAATATAAAATTTCATTTCATAGATATCCACGTTGTAAAACTAAATCCTAATTATTATTTTTAAAAGGGTATATTATAAACATAACTATTACCCAAAGTAAAATATCACTATGGTTGCACGTAACAGAATATATGTGGAATGATATAGAAAAGGCATGGGGGAAAATGGAAATATTCATAGTGAGTGATTGTGGTCATTAATCAAAAAAAATTATTGATAAATGAAAGTTTCAAGGCCACAAAGTCATAAAACTGTGATGATTTAGGTGGAAATTGATTTGCAAAAAATTGAGGAATTATGACAGCATATTTTTTGATTGTTACCCTATCATTGAGTAATTATTGTATTGAAAAATATTGTAATTAAATATAATTAATTTTCATATTTATATGAACTATATTATATTATTTGTATGTAATTTTATATAAATCAAATTACTCCATTACATTAAGAAATGGATGTCAATAAATTTACTTTTCCTCATAATGCACTAAAGTACACTTTTAACATACCGTAAGGCTCGTAAGAGAATAATAATTATAACTATTTCCCTGTATGAATCCTTAAAAATAAAAATGGTTTATATATTAATCTCTGAATATGAAAAGTAATAGTACTATTTCATTATAAATAATTATTCATGAGAAATAATTATACATTTACCCATACATTGCATTGGTAAGTAGTAGGAATGAAACCTTTATCATCCTCTGATCATGTATTCGAGACTCATAGCCCTACCAAAATTTATTGGTTTTCACAGTACATTATTTATGTTCATTTTCTAAACAAAAAACAATATAATTTCAAAAAAATTATGATGTATATCCTTGATATAAAATTAATCATTATATATTCTTTTAACTAAGGAATTCAATACTACATCAATACATATATAGTTCTTCTAAATTTTAACTTACGGATTTTTGGAATGGATAACCTTATAACCATTCTAAAATATGAAAACTCCAAACTTTTGAAATAATGTTTGAAAATAAAACTAAAATTGATTAAACTTATATCACAATGTATATGTTGGGTGTCACATTAAAAAAATGTAAATTAGCTCATCTTATATTATCCTGAAACATAGTAATAACCTTAATTACCGTTAATACTTTTGGTAAAAATGTAGTATTCCGTATTATAATTATTAATTCACATATTATTTAAATACAAGAATTCATAAACTTCATCCCTGATGACCTATTCCAATTTCTCAATAATATGTTCCAAGGTAATATGTACCATCCAATTTATTAATTCCTATAAACATATCATTTGCTAGGGATCATTACCTCAACATCAAGAATTAACTAAGGGTTACCTTAACATAATAAAAATATCACAATTACATGAAAATACTATTAAAAATATCATTTTAAACAATTAATGAAAACTTATACGAAAAATACTTATATATTTTATTAATCATATTGCATAATCTCAGAATTTTAAAAACCAAATACATCATTCAACCAAAATTACTCTTAAACCATTAATCATGATTAATCAACTTATTACTTATACCAATTTCCTAGAATATGATTTATGAACCATTTATAGAGTTTCCTCAACCTCAATCTAATCATGATTTTCATTTTTAATGTCAAAATGTTTTGGAGAACATCACATACCCTTCGCAGGTCATTTGTGGCCTCTTTATCTCACAATGTATAACTAATAATCAAACCTCCATCCTATTTATTTTTATTAGAATTACACATGGGAGATCTATTCACATAATTTCCATACATTCGAAATTGTAAAAATTAAATTTTATCCATGCTACTTCTAGTTATCTGTATTTACTAAAACCAGAATGCATTGTGTGAGATACATTTAACATATTAAGATACCATATAATTATGAAATATTATTTATAGGGTGCCTAAAACATGGCTCATAATAATTTAATCAATGAAAAAATAGGTTTATTTTATGGTTTGTGTAGTCATTCTCTACATAAATCCTTCTTGATGGCTCCTAAAGTGTTTGTGAATTACCAATGCATATCCCCCATTAGTGTCAAACCAGGTGTGCACCAAGGCCTTCTTTCGTATACTAGATTACTCCATGTCAGGCTTAGAAAATATTTTTTGTAGTTTTTACCCCATGGTATATCTAATCCAGAGCCACTTTTACTTGTAGTATTAATACATTGACTTATTTGTAGGGTACCACTCAATATATCCTTTACCAAAATTCCAGGACATTTTCCTAAATTTTAACTAACCATTATACTCATCCTAGGGGGAATTCCATGTCATATTCTTATAAATATAACTAGGAATATCACTAATGTTTTATAATTATATTTTTCAAAGGGTGATTAAACAGTCCCATTGATACCAACTATACCAACCCGAGAATGACATATAGGTATAATATAGAATTTTAGATTAATATTCATCACATTAAAAAATAAATTCCTTTGGATTCAAAGTGTTTAATGTTTTTAGAATCATGGATACACAATATTCTGTCCCAGTATAATATTATCAACATATTACAAAATGTTCTCCACCATTAGTAATTCTAGCAAAAACCATTATTCCTAACTTGGAGAAATAAAACATAAGAAAGTGCTGAACTTCGATTATCAATATGGGTAAATAAATAAAATGCGTAGTCATAACATAAAAAAGGGTATCTACAATTGGTATAACATTATAAGATCGTACCCTATAGATTAAATATAATAATTATAATTTTCATTTCATAAGACATTGATCGTACGAGAATATACAACACAAGTCATGAAGTCATAACATAAGAATATGACCTAGAATTTATGGGATGAAAATTGGTGTATAACATTATTGACATGTACAAGTAGAAACAGATCTACTCTTTATGTTAAGGATATGAAATCAACCTCTGCATCAACTAATGTACAAAACTACCCAGTTCCTTTATAACTTTTTGACCATGTAATTAGGTTCACACATAACCTTATGGACATGAAACCAGGTCTACAAATAAAAGTGTAAACATGTGATCATGATTAGGAATAAGCTAATGAATATGAAACCAGGTCAATGCACAACATTTTGAACATGTAAATAGGTTCATGCATAACATTGTGACTTTTAATTAAGTTCATGCATGTAATTATGGACATCCAAATAGGTCTATTAATAATATCTTAAACACATAATAAGGTTTTGTCATAACATAGTTAACACGTAATTAGCTTCAAACATAAACCTATGCACATGAAACCAGGTTCATGAATAACATTGTGAACATGTATTCAGGTTCAAACAAAATATTATGAACATGAAATTAGGTTCATGCATAAAAAACGTAATCATGAGTCATCCATTGTTACCCAATTTATTTTAGGGATATATAGATCACACCATCGACATAACAAAATCATATATAGAAGTGACACAATGTTATTAAAAATAAACATATCATGGCCCGGTTAATAGGATAGGAATCCTGAGTTTTTAATTATATCATTTCCTAAGGAAAATTTATTGTTATCATAATCACCACCCAAGAAAAGTTTTGTGTTTCAAAATAATATATCTCATGAATGAATAATGGGATTCAAAAACATAATTCCATTAAAACATTAACCATTCAATGATATAATATAAGTATAATAATTGAATAATTTTCCCAAAAAGGCATGAGTCATAGAAGTGGATGTAATCTTATAGGAGAAATAATTTTGAATGACATTTGAAAATAATTTATGGAGTAAAGTATCCTTTCATCATGATAAATTATTTTTAAAAACCTAAATCCTTTTGAAAAACATTTTCCTGGAAAAATTAAAAAAAATATTGATTTTTTTTTTGAAAAATAGTTCATTGAATAAAAATTTTAATCGTATTATAAATCCTGAAATAATTATGAAAAATATTTATTTGAAAATTCAATTAAAACATATAATGAAATCATGAAATTATTTTTAAAACCTTTTTGTTTAAAACGTATGAAGGAAGCATGATAGCATTTTGAAACCCGTTTTCATTTCATATTTTTTGAAAACATATAAATTATTCTTGAAAAAATGAAATGGTTTTAAAATCCATTTTCCCTGAAAATTATCTCCAAGTACCATTTGAAAACATTTTTGATTTCTTTTTTGAAAACATGGTTTTTATAATAAAATAAATTTCGGATCGAAGAGAGAAATATGATCAGATTTTCATAGAAACATTTTCATAATTATCTAAAGTAAAAAATAGTGGAAAATAGTACTAATAAATGTATTTTTTCTGAGTAAAAAATGAGAATTAAAATCAAGATATTTCTTGAGATATGAACCATAATACAATATTAAGGAAGCATAATCATTTACAATCATGAAAAGTGATGAGATTTTTTCAATAAACTGTATTCACTTTGTAACTAGGGATCATAATATTTATGTCTGAAAAGAAAATTAAATTAATCATGATATATCATTAAAATAAATATATTTATGATATTACATGTAATATTGATGAATATGCACCATGAAGAATGAATTTAGGTACCTAACCAAGCATGAGTCTCAAAGATCGAAAATTGAGACAAACCTGTTTTCTAAGTGGGTAGATTTTTAAATATAATCCCCGTGATATAAAAATCATCAAATAGATATTTAAATACCAATGAAAATATTTATAATATAAATATAACTAATAATATATAAGTAAATACACCACACAAAAAAAAACGAGTTTTGAATAAGTCATTTATCTCAAGGTAATAAAATTGAGATGAAATTCCCTTACCATAACCTTCCATTTGATGTGTGGTATTTATACTCATGTATAGTGGTTTTAAATATTTTAATGAATTATAATATAACAAAATTAATTTATATAATATTTTGTATCATCTTTTTATATAATCTTATTAACCATTTGTTTACAATCTTTCCTTATTTTCAACGTTTCAAGTGTTAACTGCCTAGTTTTCTCCTCTATATTTTTCCTTGTTATTTGATTATCCTTTTAAATATAACATAATATAATCATATACTGAATTTAAAACACGAATTAATTATTTAATATATTAATTAAAAATTAATTTATAATAATCATTGATGTCTAGATATATTAAATTACATATACCGTTCAGGGAGACGGTAGGTCAGACAAATGTTTTAATGATACATTCAATTATTTGTTTTGTTAAAATAACTACAATTAAATGATATATGTATATTATAATTATTTTTTCATATCTATTAATTATATTATATATATGTGTATTACAACCATACCTTTTTACACTTCTTGTATGACAATAATGAGTCATATCGCTTTGAGGGGGTTGGAGTCAACACTTCCTCAGACAAAATTATAATATTTACATAAGATAGAAAGTAAAAATGAAATGTATTGTAGAACGGAATAATTTGACAAAAACATATAAAAACTAAAATTAGTTAAATATATAAATATATTTTCTCCTTATTTCCATCATGAGATGGGATAAATGAATAATGAATAATCATCATTTAGTGAGGCTATTTTTTCAGTACACATTAAATATTTTTTCCATACCCATAGATGGAAGTGCGGGTAATTTTAGGTAATAAAATAAGCATAAAAATTACTAGTATGTTTATTATACTGGCGTTTTTATTAAAACATTAATTAAAATGAGTGGAGGGGTGGATAAAAGAAATCAATTAAGGGATATTGAGAGAAGGTGTTACCTCTTAATCAGGTAACCGCTATTGGTTTGGGCCAAAAGGATTCCTTGGATTGATTTTTATCAATAAAAGGCTTTGAGGAGGAAGAGAGGTGTATTTGGAAGTGTCTTGGGATGATCATGTACTATACAATGTGATTTTAAAGTTGTAATGAATAGGTGGTTTTGGTGGCCATTTATAGGGAAGGGAAAGGACACACATGGCCTTTTTGAAAAAAAATTATGTGTACCCATGTATTTTCCCAAAAAATATCTTGTGAGAGAAACCAATATCATGAATTTATGTTTAATGGTAGAATAATTTTCATATAATTGGTTTCGGAACAAATTTTAGGTTTTTGGAGTCTTAAATTTAAGGTTTAGTACTTTATAAAACTAATTTTTTCACTTACCCCCTGTTATTAATTTTAATCATTTTCACAAATATTTTTGGTAAAAGAATATGTTTTACATATTAGATATTATTAATTATTTTAATTAAAAATATGGAATCAATATTTCCAAACTATAACCACATAATTGGAAGAAATTAATTTAAAAATAATCCCTCCAATAGAATGACACTACGTGTTTTAAAATTTTCACAAAATTTTTCTATATTTTTATACTAAAAATAAAATTGAAATTGATTCCAATGAAAAAAATTGAATTATTTTATAAAATTTTTATATAAATTTTCATCACATCTAAATTTATAACATAATTTATCCATATAAATGAATTAAATGGAATTGTAGTTTTGAATTAAAATTCAGTATTTAAAAAATCATTATGAAATGAAACATTTTAAGAAAATACCAAAAATCATTTCCTAACTTAATTTATTATGTTTCTATTTAAATTATGATGTTTATTTGGAAATATTAAATTTTTAAATGTTCACAAAATTTCATTTACAGTGGGTTTTCAATAAAAAGTATGTAAAACTACCTTTATATAAATATAGTTTTTTAAGCATTAAATTGAGGTTGTTATTATCCTATATCTATCAAATATATTTGATGATTATAAATTTTCTTTTGGGAATATATAACATCTAACTTTAATTAATTTTAATAAATATTAGTTTTTAATTTAACTTATTAATATAAAAAAATTCAAATAAAAATGGACTTTTATAACATCAGTTACTCAATATTCATTTGGTTTCAATATTATTTTCAAATTAATTTGGAACCAAGGAATTAAACTATAAATATTAATCTGTTTTTTAATCCTATAATATTAATTTTAATGGACATGTTATATCTAAGTATATAATAATATTTTAATAATGAATTATTTTTTGGTAACACATGGTATTGCATGTTATGAAAGTCATAGAGGAAAGTCATTATTGCACGTAACATGAGTTAACCTAAATGTTCCATGTAGAGAAAGATTAGATTAATTTTTCATGTAGTAAATGATTTACCTCCAATTGTATATAAAATAAGATATACATATGTCATTAACAAAAAGTGAACTATTTTCAGTGTTGTGTAAATTGAAAAATGTCAAAAAGAATAAATTAATTTGAAAAAAATAATTCACAAATTGTTTAGGGATTACAATGGTTGTAGATGATGGTAGATAGAGAATAGGAGTTGGTCGAGTCCTAGTGTATGGAATGGTACCACAATGTTAGCATGAGTATTTCATCTAGTTTGATTTGTTATTATATATTTATTCCCACAATCTGCAACTAATATGATATTTTTTAGTTCTATTTAGATATTAAATTTGATTGGTATACTTTTTTGACTCATATTGTTTCATGCATTTATATTCAGTATTTATTTACATATTATGTATGTGTGTAAGGGAAATAATACACTAATGGTTTATAGTTCTGATGTAATTTATTTCGTCCCCCTATAATCTATAGGAATATCACCAGAGGTCAGTGAGACCTATTTTTTTCCAAATCCAATGATTCAGGGTTGGGATGTTATATCACAAAATATGTAGATATGTTAAATATAAGGAACTTTTTCTAAATAATTTAATATTTTTTATCAATTTAAAAAAGACTGAGAAATATTAGATTTTTAATTTTATTTATAATTATAAGGAGGGATATAATTTTAACTGTATCCTAGAAAATATTTGGTTATCATTATTTGATAATTAGAAATTTACTAATTTATTCTCTTTAATATTTTTAAAGAAATTAATTTTATTCTCACACTTTAAAAAATTTTGTTGATATTTTTTTATTGTATAATAATTTTTATATTCATTTTTTATGTATTTTATGAGAATATTATTGAGAAAAATACATCACCATATAGATTTGTATCTCTTATTCTGAAATTCTATTGTTCGCCGTTTTTTCTAAATTTTCCTTGTTATTAAATCAATAATTACTTCCAACTGAATGTGATGTACATATAATGATTGACTATGTAGAAGAAAATGTACCAAACATATTTAAAACACATCCACCACATGATGAAAAGGATAACCATAGCCAAAATAATTTCTTATTCTTAATTCGATCACAAGAAAAAATAAATTATAAATTATAAAAAATTGTTCCATGGTATGCCTATCATATTTTACTAAAAAATAAAAAAAAAATATAGATTTTGAATTGACCATATGCTTAGTTTTAACTAAACATACAAATAAATCAACCAATAATGTTTTTTTATAAAATTATAAATTTCATGTATGATCATTTCGGTGAACTCCATGGGTAATGAATCTACTCTGTGAACAAACCATGTGAGAAAAGAACTAAGTGTCTTGACCAAATAAACCATGCCTTAAATTTATACTGTGTATTGGATCGACAACACATTGAATCCAATCGACTTTATATTCATTATGAAATAGTATAATGACTAACATACTATAATTAGTAACCTACAACATATTGAAATTAACATATTGTAAAGATGGAGTGACTATAAAACTGGGTCTACAATAAGGTACTGACCATACCTTTTTCAATGATGAGTGATTTATCATATTTATCATATTACTATATTTATTGATTTACATATTTTTTTATATCTACTATAATAATTTTCAATTTTTTTTATAATTTCATTTATATTATTTCTTAGTAAAGGATTTCTGTTTCAGAATATTTCAGGAAAAACGATCATCGTGTAGAAGAAATACTTGAACTAATTTAGTGTAAAAACATGAGTTTCATATTTAGAATGATTAGATAGAAAATAGTTTGTATGACATAAACTTAGGAATTATTCTAGAAACACTATTTTTCAATATTATGGGTATTTTTTACTCCTATATTTAATTTATATTGACAAATCAATTTGAAATACAAATTTAGTTCATCGTGTTATCGAAGTGAACTAACATGGGTATTTTTTGAACTCATATTAAATAGATATTTCATGTTATACATATATAGAGACAATTTTTTTAATATTCATTCATATGATAAATTAGAATATAATGAATTTATGTGATTTTATATTTTGAATATTCTATGCATGAAGGAACTCAATCTTAATAGTTTTAAAGATATAGTTTTAAAAAAAATGAGGTTCTAATATTTTCATGTTGTACTGTGAGACACACATTTCTTAAATTAGTAAATCTCTCTCTATTGGACTACATCTATTTTATCCTTAACTACTAGGGAGAACACTACTTCCTTAAATCACAATGTAAAATGTCTCATATAGATTCTATAGTTATTACTTATTTCTATATTTATTTATTTTCATAATTTTGTTGGGTTATATTATCCATAAAATGTTTTATTGTTGGGTTATACCACCTAGGAAGTGTATATCTGAGTTCTATTGAACTAATATATGTATGGGTGAATTCATTTATTCCATAGTCCTGATAAATTAACATCTTCTTTCTTCCACCAACTTAGAAAGAAAAACACCTCTTTTGTGACTCCAAGTGGGAAAACAAATCAATATTGGGTTGTAACTCTAGGGGTAAAAATGATTTGTAATGAGTTTTTATTCCACATAAAATGATATAGAATTTGTTGTATTAGTTTTTAGTTCACTATTAATTTGAGTGGATTAATTATTAGATATAATATCATTTATATTTCAAGTTCTCAAAAAAAATTTGTTCATTTCATTCATATTTTCACTAAAAACAAATATTAACATTGATATGTATTTTAAATTTAATCAAAATTGGAAATTCACCAACCCACTTGTCTATTTTCCCAATCTCACATTGGGACATATAAATCACATACCTATGATAGGTAATATTATTTTAGTGAATAACACCAATAAGGATGAGATGTGTTGTGACCATTGTACATAATGACTGTGATGCGTGACTAGGATGTCATGTGATCGTGTCAACTATGGAATTTGGAAGATTTTAATGACTAGATTGTTGTAGTGAGGATGTGTTGACAATGGAAATGCTTTCAATATTACAATGTGCAGAAGAGTGGTCCTTTTTTCTTATGTGACTATTTATATTGTACCTAAACTAGGTTAAATAAAAAGTGGGAATAACCCCATAGAATTAATTTTTTATGTATTTTTACATTTCTTTTTTCTAACACATTCATGTCACTAGGTTGTATTATATAATATTACATTAATTTATTTTATTTATTTATTAAATGTATTGGATTTTGATTTTTTAATTTTATGTTTTTTAGATCAGTTTCATGATTATATGAGGATTATCTAAAACTATACATGTTTTATATCAAACAGTGTGAGGGGTGCTAATTGACCCTAGTGGAATATTTCATGGATGGAACATGATTATGTTAACTATAAGAGATCACTATGTGACTATTAAAAAATATTTTTTAGTTGGGGTGAAACCTAATATTATTCACCATTATTTGTAATAGTGTATCAAACCATGAGATATGTGGGTGTCTCTTTCACAATCTCCCAAATGGTTGGAACATAGTATTCTATTCCAAATTACATATTTCTGTAGCCTTACAGGTTTCATAAGAACATTTTATTAATGTTTTTAAAATTATTAAATTTAAAACCATTCCAAGAATATTTCTCCCATTCTCATTTGTCAAAAAATATGGCATATACATGGAGATTTTATCCTCTATTACCATTTTATTTCATCCCCAATTATTTGAAATCATGCATATCTCTATTGTATTATCATTATATCCTCCAATTTCTTCATCCTCTCATTTTCCATCACTCTTTCCCCTTGATTTAATTTATATTTATTATTGTAATAGTTGTGTCAGTTATTTATTATGTTATGGAATGGGTTTGAGGATGGGGATTCATGTTTCTTATGGTTATAGATATTTATTTCTTACATATTTGGAAATTACTTATTAGAAGTGATGTGTTAAAGCATGTATCCATTTGAATACGGTAGTTATTTATATGTAACTAATTTATATTATATTTTATGAGATGCTTATATTTCTTAATGTTTTTTTCTTTCCCATGTATTCTTATATGTGTTACCCATAATGGGTAAGAAATGGTTTCAAAATTGTTTTATATTCGTGGATTGGATGGTCTTTTAATGGTTTTACTTTTTGTAAATGATTTTATTAAATTCCCAATGATTTTAAAAATTACCAAGAGGATATTTTTATTGAAATAAATATGATTAATATAATGATAGACACATGATTTCATATTTTAAAGAGGATTACAAATCCATTTTATCTTTATGCAAATAGTATTATGTTTTAAATTGGATATTTTTTTATGGGTATTGTTTGGACCATGATGAAGACAAGTAAGTGATTTTATCCTTTTGACCAATTCTAATATGTTTTAAAATGATATATTTATTTATAATTGTATTATAAAGGGTATTTTAGAAATAAATGATAATTAAATTTATTAAAAATGGTATGGATTCACAACATTATTTTTCAAGTTAGGTTGGGAAATTTACAAAATATTTGTATTTGGTATATATATTACACCACGGTTATAAACTTGGTAATATTATAGTCAATAAGTACTATTTTATATATTCCATAATTTTGATCCTATACCATTCTGGTTTGAATCAAGGTTGTTTGCAGTGATTCTTTGTTCTTACTTAGGATTGCTAAGGTAAACCCATTCCTTTAATTTCCAGCATCACCCAACACTAGTTTTATTGTGTATAATTTTTGATTTGTTTAATTGAAAACATTGTATTTAAATTTTCATGCATGACGTGTTCATATACTTCTCTGGTTCTGGTTTTGGGTTATTTTAATCTATATTGAAAATATATTTTGGAGGGATGATTTCTTTAAATTTAATTTTGAGTGTTTCTATAAGAGTAATAAAAGGGAAGGGTTTCTATTAGGATTTTTAAAAATAATTTTTCTTGTTTTAATATATATGTTTATAAGAATTTTTTTGAAATTGTTTTTTCTTTATTGAAATTCATTTTGTTTCTAAAAAACATTTATTTGGATAGAAAAGGGGGGAAATAAAAATATTATTTGTTTTATTATTACATACGTATATAAGAAATCCTAATTATTATAAATTATGGTCAATCTAAAATTTATGTAATGTACTATGAAAGGAAAAATATGTAAACATTGATGGAATTTTACTAGGAACTTATTGCTAATACCATCCATATACACCAGTTTTGGTGTATATGAATATTATATGGGCTTTCTCAAGATAATAGTTAATTTTCTCATTCAATTTTGTTCGATTGTGTCTATTTATATACTCAAGTAATGTTTCGAGTTCATGATTCAGATAGATATGTTATTGTATCCATTTGAGTTAGGTTCTTATTTTAATAGGGAATGATTGAATATCATCCGTATTGGCCTGGTGTATTTAATAAATTTTCATGCACTATATATTTTGTGCATTTTGATTATTTAATATTATGATATTATGTTATTTAAATTTTCATATTCAAAATGAGAATAATAACATTCACTGATTATCCTTTATTATGGATGTTGATTCATTTTATGTAATTTTGTATTGTTTTATTATCTTTTACCTATTTAGTTTAATACATTGGGAAAAAATTTATGGATGAGTTGTCTATGATAATAATTAGTTTCCACTATTTTATAATATTGTTACATTGGGGATATAATTCTTTTATGAATGTTCTAGATAACCAATCACTAGTTTCCTTTTCATGGTGATCCATAATTCCCTTCGGGCATAGTGTTAGTTTTTTTATGGTGAAGAGTTAGGTTAACCTATAATGGATCATTAGAAATGGTATTGGACTCTAGGTTTAAAATAAAATCATTTTAAAAAATTACTCTAATATTATTTTTGATTTCTAGTAGAGTTTTTATATGACTCTCAAGAGTTGGGATGTAGGTTCGGGGAGAGCCCTAATAACTCTTTCTTGTCCTATGCCTTTAGTTTCCATGGGTAGTGATAATATTGTTTGATTATGATTATTATTATTATTATATTTTGATTTATATATTCATGTTTCTATCCCCAATGTCAATGTATGAGTTTTCTTGGGGGTTGTCCTTGAAATTATAGGATACAAAAAAAAGATTCTCATTTGTGATGTTTCCTTTCACGACATAATAAACCATGCCATAAATTATTTTGGAATTGTTTTTGAAATTGTTTCATGATTGTTTCATGTGTATTCAAACCATGAGACTATGTTGACCTTAGTTATGCATCACGTTTGGTCTTCTTATTTAGGACACTAAATTATTATATTTCTTTTATTGGGTTTGGTAATAGGGAAAGAGTGGATGATGATCATTGGAAATGTAGATATGGGTTGATTGGATTTTGGTTAAAGTTTGTGGTGAGTATATCATATATAATTATATAGAAAATTATTTATTACATGAAAATTGGACTCCATAAAAATAGACATAAACTTATCCATCGATATTTTTTTGGTAAAACATAATTGGTTTTTATGAATTATTCTCTAAATTTTTTGAATTTATAAACAAAATATGAAAAGTAATTTTGTTTTAATAAATGATTACAAATTTATTTGTAAATATGTTTTTCTCCCTTATAGTGTTTCCATGATATTAGATTGTTATAAAATAAAAAACATATAAATATTTTCTTGTGTTTAAAATGGAGTGGTGTATTAAATAAAGGGATAACTATAAACAATAATTAAGAGGTTTTTTTATATTAATGTAATTTGGTGGTTTTCAAAACAATATTTTACTGTTATTTTGGTTTTTACCCCTTAATTTTTGATTAAATGAATTAATCTTTCAAAAAAATTGAACGCTGTTTTGTTCTAAAATTATGATTTTTTGAGCTTTAAAATATTCAACTAAAATTTAGATTTTAGTTTTTCACTTTAAAAAATATGTATAAGAATGTTAAGGTATTGAAAGTATTATAATTATTTATTTTTCAATTAAATTGAGTTTTAGGACTCTACTACATAGTGTTTGGGATTTTAAATGGGGTGTTTTGGAAATATATTTTTCCATTTTGGAAAATTGTTTATATAGATTTTCCCATGATATATTTCGGGACCATTTGATGTGATTTAAGAAAATAAAAATGTTGGGTTCATGTTTTTTATAATAAAGATAAAATATTATAATGGTCTTTAGTAATTTTAGATTTTTTATAATTAAGGGTGTTCCCTTTCATAATTTTATCACCTCATAAAATTCGAATGTAGTGGTTTATGTTTATTCCACATTAGGTGGAGCAGTTCTGTGTTTTGGAGTTGTTAATGGAAATTTTTGTTGAGAAGGATTAATTAAAATCAATGTAGGTTGAGTTGAGTATGAAACAGAAAAGAGCGGTGGTCAAATATTTTAATAAATGAGAATCGATCATAATATAATTTTAGATTCAGTCAAAAATTGTTGTGTCTCAAGTGTTAATTTTGATTTGATAAATATTCGATTTTTGGGATTCTTATTCCGTGATCATATGGTGGTTGTGTTTTTCTTGGTATAATTATTTTTGGTTTTTCGATATAATCTTTGTATGATTATCTTTTATGAGTGGTGGTTGTTTTAGGATGTTCATTCATCATTTTTTATTTTGGTTAATGTCGTTGTCGCACTGGTTATGCTATGAATTGATAGTTGGGTGAATGGTTAGGATATGTTGGAATATTGGCTGTTTTATTGGGTAACATGGGTGACTATTATTTCTAATTAAACTATGTGAAATATTGAGTTGTGGATATTAATTAGTAACACAAATATTTTGTGTTCCAAGGACTTTACCATTAGTTACATTTTGATTTATTTTTGTATCCTAAGGTCATAATATAGATGTTTCTTGATGAGGTATGTTAATGGGTTGTTTCTACCATTCCATATCGGTAGAAGGGGTTAATGTTCTTGGTGATGGATTTGGTGGCCCGATATTGTGATTTCTAGATATTCCATTAAATTATACTACATTGTGCATTTGATTTTGTTTCTTAGTGATTGTTTGAGTTTTATGGAATTTTGTGGTTCATTTTGATGATAAATGGAATCCTTGTTGTTTTTGTGATAATTTATTTATAGAAAGATTTGTTTTTAACATCCCCAATTTAAATGAATTGTAAATTTTCTACATACATATCCTTGGTCTATGTGTTCCAATATATTTTATGTTTGTTATTTTAGATCAGATCTTACTTGAATTTGTTTGATGTCATTTGAGTATTTATCCCATTATTGGTGAAGTTATTATTTCTTAAGTTCAATTAACCTAGTTATTTATAGAATAATATTGTTTCTTTTATATTTATATTTCTGAATAATAAATTAATTTTATATTAAATGGGATTCTTTATTCGATAGCATACTTGACACGCAACAATAGGATTTTCTGAAATCTTACACTACACACAACATTTTGTTACACCCAAATAAAAAATTGTAATAATATTATTATTTTAAATAGTTGTTAACACATAGAAATTGGGGTAGAGGGAATGAAT
The DNA here is from genome assembly GCA_963277665.1 of Viscum album. NCBI lineage: Eukaryota > Viridiplantae > Streptophyta > Magnoliopsida > Santalales > Viscaceae > Viscum > Viscum album. The sequence goes on from OY728142.1 coordinate 560,404,904, forward strand.
AGTATCAACATAATTATGAAAATTTTGTTTACACATATTTAAATAATGATTCATTGGTTACCAAATTTTTTATAAATGGAAATAAAAACAAATTGAATATATAAGATATGTTTTTATTAAAACCTATTTAAAAATTGAATAATTGTTTCTATAAAATAATATCACTATTTATAGATTTTTATTTAATAAAAAATATATTTAATATATTCTTTGAAATGTTTTAAATTCAGCATATATGTTTTCTAGATGTTATATGAGAACAAAAAAAAGTTTTTTGGATAAAAGAATTATTTTTCTAAAATTGTAGTTTTGTCGCATTTTGATGGAAACCCATTTAAATATTTTTTTGAAACTTTTATTTGTCATATTTGAAAAAATAAACAATTTCTACTGAATTGGGGCACAAAATTTACATATGTTTAATTTTTCGTAAATTTCTGATAATGTTTAATTTTTAATGGATAGTGAATAATAATGCATTTTAATTCAAAACAATATTTTCATCTAATTTATTTATATAGTTAGATTTTATTATTCATTGGTTTTCAAGTTTAATTAGATTAAATTTATATCATTTAATAAAATATTTTTCATTTCATTTTATTTATATTCAAAATTAAGCAAAAAAACTTGTCAATATTTTGATATTTATTTCTTCTTAAATACCTACATTTTGGTTGGGACAACAAGAATTAATTTCAAATTAATTACATTAACATCTTTATGTTGAATTTATAAAAATTTATTACTTATTTGGAATCATAGGGTCCACATTTTTTAAATATGTATATTTTATTTTTGAACATTATGAATTGTAACTTCAGTAATTAGTTTATTTACTATGGTTAAAGGATAAATCTGGTAAATAAGGATAAAAAATATTATAATACTATTTAACTACCCTAACACATGTCATACTCTTGTTTTATAAGATATGTTTTACCATATAAATCATTGGGTCGTTTTTGGGACCCCATAGAGCTGCTTCTGTGTGAAAAAGACATTTTTTAAGAATTAATTTAATGTAATGAGAAATATTACAAAAACATGTATTTTTTACTAAACCAATTTTATTATAAAGATAAATAACTCATATATTTGACTATAAATATAAATTAGTAATATAAAATTATTTTCTACATCATGATACTTTATTTATATTTGTTATATATTAATTATATAAATTTAGTTATGACCCAACGATGATGAAATGATTGCTTCGTTAATAAGGAAATCAAATAAATCATATTATAAATTTTAAAATAAATATTATATGAATATTTTGATTCCATACATGAATTTTATAGATCTTATTTACATAATATCCTTGATTTTATGTCTTTTTTAATGTAATAGTGTTTTTATGAATTTTTTAAATAGTCTAGTATGAATAATGTAAAAATTTACATAACTCATAACATAAAATATAAAATAGTTTATTAAATGTTTTAAAATAAATAAAACTCTATGAGACGTCCAAATGGTTAATAAATGTCCAAATATGACATAAATTAGATTTTTGGGGCTGTTTGACATTATATGGTAATTACATTATCCCACAATTTGTAAATAACTTGATATCACTTTAAGATTAAAAAGGGTAAAATTAGGGTTAAACCAAAATGACGACGGTAAAAGATACTTAAAACATATCTAAAATTTATTGGATGACGGTTAATAGAAAAAAAAATCATCTTAATTCCAAATCAAATTACTTATGGAACAATTTTAATCTAAATATAATTTAAAATAATTTAATATTTTTAGACATTACTAAAGTCCCCCTCCACCTTCTTATAAAAGGCCACAACCTATACCAACAAAACACACACATCTAAATCCACTTTGCTCAACTATGTTCTACCCAAATACACCTCTAACATCACTTCATTCCTTCTATAAGCCTTACCTTGGTATCAATGAAATTCAAGAAATCCTTTTGGATCCAATCAAATGAAGTAACCTAATTAATAAGTAACACCTTCTCTCAAGTTATTTTATTTTATTTTCTTTCACCACACCCTATTATTTTTTATTATTTGATTAAAAAACAATAATACACATTATTATGAGATGTTTTATGAAAATTATTCTACCTAAACATAATCACACCATCATCTAATTGATAAAAACAAGTTGTTCCTATGTACGACGAACTACTTCCCCACATAACGATGATTGTTCAATTTTATCATACCACCTCTCATGGTGGCCACTATTATTTCAATGAGTTTTTATATTTTATATATTATATTTATATTATCTCTATAATTGATAATTTTTTATTTACAGAAAACCATTATCCATTCTATAATGTGTAAATATGATAATTTTATTTGACAGAGTACGGACTACCACCCCTCAACGTGATATGGCTCTCTCATGACATACATGGAATTTATGAAGGATGCAATTAAAGAAAATATTTAACATATATATTATACTATAATTATAACATACATATGTACCATTTAATTTTCATTCCATTAATATGACAAAGAAATGAATGTAGCGTCCATGTGTACTTAAAACCTACCGTCTCCATGAACGGTGCATTTAATTTATTATATTAAAATATTATGGAATATTATAAATACATATAATATATATATATATATGATATCTAACTAATTAATAATATTCTAGAGATGATGGATCTTTTATGAAATGGAAAATTTACATCAAATAAGTTCATTTTCTACTCGTGTACCATATATCGACAAAACAACTGATATGAACTTAAATAATTATGTAATTTCTATAACATGATGATAATTAATTTAAACAAAATAATAAACCTGAAACATTTTCTGAATAGAGTATAAATTTATCTAGGTATATTGTTCATGAATATAAATAACGAATGATACATTTCAGACTCAATGTAAAGGATTTTTTCACCCAGCTCTTTTAGTCAAAAACTATTTTATGTTACGTCTTTTAATTTCTGTTTTCATTTTTAGGGGAATGATATTACATATCCTTATTTCAATCCATATTTTTACAAAATTATTATAAATCCTTTTATCTCTCATCAACTCATTTTATTAATATTTATGTGACCCCATTAGGCTGCTCAATTTTCATAAGTGAATATCTAAACTCAATTTTGTTTCATTGGGTTTTACACATACTTCGTTGATTATATTATTCAGTTATTTTGTGTGGAATAATTTCTTATTTATAAATGATATAATTTCTAATTCCATTTGTGTAGATACACTATTTCTACACATTATCACCACATTGAAAATTGTTATGTTATTTATACAAACATTGTAAGGGAAATCATTACTCAATATCATTTCATTGAGTTAAATATCCATGTCATTGGTTTTATTTTTTTTCTGGAATAGGTTTGAATTTCCTATGATTATTTTACATTGCATATCCTCTTACATTGGGTGCATTTATAATTTTCACACATAATTATATCATTTATTCTACATTATCCAAATACCCACGATCTTATTCCCCCCTCAAACACTAACCATTATGTGGGTTGGGTTTAGGATATGGGATGGGTTTAATATTAAGCCTTTTGGATGTCCAGTGTTTTTAAGTGTGATTCCCTTTTTCTTCGGTATTCTACAACATAGGAGATCTATTGGGTCTTGTGTCTACTAGAATGTGGTAAATATTTCTATTTTTTCCATTATATTATATGCTATAATTTTGTTGGATTTTTTAAAATGAATTTCCATTAAATGTATTCATATATGTGTTAACCATAATGGGTTTTAAATTATTTCCAAGTGGTAATATATTCTATTCATGGTTGGGATTTCAATTGTTTTCCTAGTGCTGTTTTAAAATAATTTTATTACAACCCAAATATTTGTAAAAATTTCTAAGAGGCTCTTGGAAATTAATAGAAATTTTTTCTAGATTTTCAAACCCCTGTTTTTTATTTCAAAGAGGTTCATAGAACCAATTTTATTTGAAGAGATTTAGGTTTTCTAATGGATTTTTTGATAAATGGTTTCTGTTTATTTAAAGATAATTTATTTTTAAACATGTTTTAATTTCGAGGAATTTGATTTTTGTTTTAAAGGATGTTTTATTTTCAACTATATTTTAATGGGTGTCTATCAAGAAATATCATGGGTATCCTTATAACCGGATAATTGAGATGGTTTTGACATATCCCAAAGGGAGTTGTCGATTCTTAGGGGTCTATAAATAGCACCTAGCATCATACAAAAGAATTTGGGAACTATTTTGAAATATTCTTTTCAGAAGTGAAAAAAGATAGTATGAATAAAAAATAAAATCTCAAGGGAGTAGAGTATCAAATGTTAAAAAAGGTATAAAATAACAAAAAATTACAACAACAATGTAACAGAATATAGGAATGAAAACAAAAGAAGTCCCAATAAGCATAACACTTCATGTCTCAATGATATGTAGCTACTACCATTAAGTGGCACAATAACCATGCTCGAACCTGGAAGAAGATAATATATAAATTTATGAAGTCACATGTAAGGTGTGGGATAAATTCATAGTTGTGTCTCACAATAGATTCCATAATATGATTCCAACAACAAATTAACCAATTAATGTACTTTAATTTTTCAAATAAAATGTTTGGTAATTTCAAAAGCATATTTAAAAAAACAATTTACATTTCAAATAATGAAAGTACATTAAATAAATGGGTTCAAAAATAATATATATAAAATGTTTTAAATAAATTCACTAGGAATATAAAATATTTTACAAATATTTTCATACATTTATATCTCACATATAAATAATCTAGCAGTATGGTCATATTCCAAAATGCATCATGGATCTAGGTTATGGGATTCTCGTACTCTCAAGTGATAAAATAGAATATGTACAAAACTACCTCTGCACTCTAAAGAGATTACTCGTATACATCCCAATGGGGAGTAAGATGTGCTACAGTATATTTTTTCTATTGTAAATTGTCAATTCGATACTAAGGAATCCCCCTCTTAATGTGATTGTCCCAATAACTCACTAAATACCAAGTATTGAATGTTCTATAGAATAATCACTGATGAGAAATTTATTTTAAGACTAATTAAAATTAAATTAAATCTCCTTCCTCCTTTTATAAATTGTTAATTTTCCATTTAAAATACAGAATGTGATTATAATCAAAATTTGTCTTTTCCAATATAAAACCACAGGGTTTATATCAAAACTATTTTAATCCATTTCTCTCAAATACATATTTTAAATAAATTTCAAAAAATATACATATTATAATTAATATTAAATCATTTAAATTCCATAATTTTCCATAAATTATCCAAACTCAACCCAATTCACTTTAATTGTGTGTGTTTTCCAATTTTATACTTGAAATTCAATTTCATATTCTAATCACCAATTCAATAGAAATGGGTATACAATAAACAATTTTAAATTAGTTCCTCTGACTGAAATTAAATCGAATAATTGCATTTAAATATAGAAATTCACTATTAATGAAATTGGGCCATCACAATAGAACCACCTACAATTCTCACAGAAACACAAAACATGAACAGGATCCCACCAACATGAACGAAGGGGAAAAAGATTATTGAACTCATCCTAGAGACTTGTTTCAAACTAATAGTGTTTATATCCGTAAATCTAAATATGATCTACCAAACTCAATGGAATAATAGTAAAATAGATTACGATATAGGGAATGCACTTACCCAGTGAGTCACACCACAACCACAACTTCAAAAAATAATTATTTGAAATAACCTTAATGTTTTTTAGTACACCAAAATTTCTGTGGAATGAGTCTCAGGTAGATTAAAATGAAAACTGGATACGATGAAAAAAATATTATCCAGGATGCCTGCTAAAAACCATCCATTGGGAAATTACATGATGTGTATCCCAATTACACAATATATAATAAAAAATATAAAATTCAACTAAAAACTCATCGACTTCTGATAAAATTGATTTTTAAATTAGTATAACTTACATCTTGTGTATTCCTATTATACATCATGTAAATCCCAAAAATATAGCTGGACATGTAAGTTTTTATGTTAAAAAAATAAATCTATGGCAACACCATCATAGGTATCATCCTTATACACTTTCTCCATACCCATTGAAATAAAAAGGAAACCCAAAAAAAGTCTTAAAACCTAACTGAATGAAATCAAATGATATGTTATTACCTCCCCACTATAGAAACCTTATATTCCTAGAATGCCTACTCAAAAGCTTCCCATGGTGGATTTATGGGTACAGTTCTCACACGGAATTCTGGAAATCCCCCATTATAACACTCATTATCAATGATAGTACCAAAAAACTATTCTAAATGAATAGAATAACCTCATTGGAGAATGACCAATAAAACATAGTCTTCACACAATTAATAGATTCTCTAATTTTATGGAACTCCTAATCAAGCTATTTTTTCTTAAGGAATCCATTTGAGAATAGTATATGTTAATTGAACACTATCCAATGAAATCTCCTACCATGATTCATAGACTCTGATGTAGAACTGTGTAATAAGAGACATCATGTTCCACTCTTTTGATTATTCATTCACTTCCTGGGTCAAATGTTTTATACTCAATGAATCTGAAATGACATTCAATTTATTTAGTTTTTAAGGGATGTCGAAATCAAAAGACTATATATATTCCTCACAATTATTCTAGATGAGATTTGAATAATTTACAGGGAAGATATAAATCAACATCTTGTGGTCTGAATAAGTGTCAAAACATTATACATTATGGTAATTCCACCACCTCTTATGAATATGAATCTCATATTTGAGTTCACGATTATGGGTCAGAAAATGTTTCTCATGTGGACTAAGATGATGAAAGTCATAATAAACAATCTGATCACCTTTCATATGAAGACATCCCTAACAGAATCATGATGTATCTTAGAAGACCACATAGCATTACCGGAACTCTGGAAGACTCAACACCATCATTGTAGTTTGAATATTTTTTGGATCAAAAAAAGATGGATATCATCTTTCAACAAAAAATTCGTTAATCCCTTCTGATTAATAGATTTAATCAAAAAATCCAACATTCCTATGTCCTAAAAAACCCAAGTATAAAACCCAGCTAATAATAAGATGTTTTAAATCATGAAAAAATTCTATGTCAATCCCATTTAATAAAAACAAATTTATTTTTAGTATAAAACGAAATACCATGTGTCGAAAGCACCTATCATATTAGTTTCTATTCATTAATCCATGAATGAAATTTTGAAATCATGTCATAAAGTCTATGATTTCTCACTAAAAAACTATTAAAAATTAATGAAAATCATCCTCTTAAAACATCGAATGAATAGTGATTTCATCCAAAAAGAACAAAATTAAATTAACAAGGTACTCATGGAAAATATTATTCATTAAATTCATTCACTTTGGTTTGACCACAAGGCATGATAAGGTTCTCATAATGATTTTACCTATTATAAAAGTATGTTTTATGAATACTATATTCTTTAATTCATAGGTAATGTAAACCAGATTGAATATCAATCTTATAGAACCACATTTTCACTTTAAACTGAAAAATGGGTCATCAATCCCTAAAAATAGAATTCTCTTATAGTCACTTTATTGAGCATTCAAAAACCAACACATGGGTGAATTGAGAAATAAACATTCATAGAGAAGAGAAATGATTCTCTCCAAAGTGACAATGCAAGGCCATATAAATCCCTTATCTATGTGATCATTAAACTAGATATTCAAATATTTCATTTCACCAGGTTCTTATTAGTAAAATGGAAACCACAGTGGTTGAGTACAAGGTACTAAATTGATAGTAAACTCTACCTCTGGAACTAGTGGTAGAACAGATAAGTTAGAAGGAAACATGTTGAGGATCTCAACGAAAAATGGAGGGAGATAACCAATCAAATATTACAACTCCAGGTCAAATTAAACCAATGATATATGTTTCCCAAACTCAATATATGATGGTCTAGCCTGACCCAACCTTGTGTCCCATTAAATTTGAATGACTTGACACACTCCATCAAGTGCATTGAAGGATAACCATTGAGTATAATAAAAACTCAATGTTATTTTTTGAAAATATCCATTACATCCAAAAAAATTAATTCAATATGTTTCATGTCATGTACTAGAAAATGACAATAAATCACAACCTCTTCTTGAGAGAAAACATGACAGGGACTATAAAGACCCTAATATCATTTTGTTCCAAGGATTTTTGTAATATCCATTGCATGAGAAAAAATATCCATATGAAGATATATCATATTAAAAATCCCAGTTAAAATTAATTAATGTCAGTCAATAGTATCAAATAGAGAATTCACTAATGATGAATTGATAATAATGGTACCTTTAATAGTCGATGGACATATATATGCTTCCTCGGGAAATTATTTCATTGCATGAATAATATTCGTCTTGGATGTCTATGGTCGAAACCTTTTTGATATGTGGAATATGATTGTGCAGTAGTTTTAGAAGGTGTTGATGATCATGTTCTACTATTTCGAGTGGAATTAACATTTATTAATAACTTTATGTGACTTGAAAATCTACAGGAGCCACAGTTAATGGGAGATTCAGTGAATACCCTATTTCAATGTCCAATATTTCCACACTAGTAAAACAAATAAAGGTCCTATTTTGGGTACTTCAAGAGGTCTAGTGTGATCCAACTGTTGAGAAACACCATGAGAATAATCATGATTCATCCATCCCTTAATGGAATGCACATTTCCACTAGGAGATAGAGTACCCCCGATAACCCATACATTCTATCCAAGTTAATCTCGACCATCAGTGCTCTATCTAGTAAAAAATTATAAAATTGAATATTCTATAATAATGTAAGAAAATTAATATCCTATCAATGACCCAACTCAATCTATAAATATAAGTCCCCAACCTTAAACCTTACTTAATCTTGAGTTATAACAAGATTACACTTTGAGGTTCTTTTCAGGTTTAGAGTTTTAGAGAATTAGATCCTAAAACTTGCATTACATTCCACATATAAACAAAGTGGTTACATAAATATAGTATTCTTCTTTCCCATCAATGGAAAAATATATAAAATATAACATTTATTCTTTATTGACACATCCTTGACACTATCATCATATCATGTACCTTTCCCTTGACTTGTGAAAAACATTTAAAAAAAACTTGGGATGAGCATAAAAAGCTCAGTAAGGGATATGAAAATACGGAAAGGAAACATGGGTACATATATACATAAGAATGAAATCATACATTACCCATAAAACCTAAGCACTTTAACATACCTCATCAAATCATGAATAAATCATAGAAATCATAAGACATAAAGTTAACATGAGGCATTCATAACTTTATTACGTAGGGAGTAACCCTCTTGGTTACGTTTGGAATACCCATCACAGTATATTCCCTAAATCTCTTCGGATAAACCTTAACGTTTCACTCCTTCATGTTACGCAATGCATTGGAGAGCTATATCGGGCTCACCCGCCCTTAGTCTATCACGGAAACACCTGTCTTCATAATAATGCCCAAGAATCTCAACATAATCGTATCATATAAAACATGCATAAAGGAAACATAACATTTCCACATTTCAATCACAAGATATCAATAAAACACATTGATATAAAAACATTATGAAAACAATTTTCAATACCAAAATAAAAGAAAAGTAAAACATGGTATTTATTTTTCTTTTTTTTTAAAAGGTATGGCTTTTAGAGGAAGCCGAAACTCAAATAATGGTCACGGCGGCGGAGAAGTCGTTGTCGCAGCATACGTACGACAAAAACATTCCCTTTTGTCATTTAGTAAATGCTTCATATAAAAAAGATTCCTTTTGAATAAATGTAAAAGTCAAAGGGGTTTATACACCATATAAAAGAAGGTTGTGTATAAAACAAAATATGCCTCAATGAAAGGAGATTGAGATGAAGTCCCATACCTCGGGTCCGACTTGACTCGGTCGTTCTTTAATCTCCTGAATAATAAACATGAGTTAATTTATACTTGTTTAAGAACCTTTTTCAAGTTCATTATTCATTTTATATAACTTATTTCCATGTCATGAACACTATGTAATTATTTAAGTTAATAACGGTCGTTTTAACGATCATTGGTACTTGATTAAAAAATAAGCCCTTTATAATTACAAGTTGTTCATGTACCCATTATATCCATGATGGAATTCATGATGTAGATATCATATATGTAATATATATCCAGTACATGCATTCATTTATAGTATTACATAATCATTTAGAGGTAAGAAATGAAATGCAACGTTCATGGAGACGGTAAGCAGTACGTACGCTTGAACGCTACTTTCTTTTCTATTTCATATTTTATAGAATGGAATCATAATGATATAAAGATATATTATAATTCCAGTATAATATCATATATAATATCATAGTTCCATCATTTATACGTTCCACATATGGTATTTAACGAATCAAATCACTTTGAGGGGGCTGTAGTCCACACTTCCTTAAATGAAGATATCGCGTTTACCCATAATGGAAACCATAAAGGTATGCCCAAAATGAAAAATACAGAATATTAAGGAAAACATAAACATATTATATATCATATATAAATATAGTGACATCTTAATGGCCACCTTTGAAGGTGTTAAAAGAAAGTTGAACAATCATCGTTTCGGGAGGTATAAATTCACCATCCACGGAAACAGTATGTCCTTTAACCATTAGATGTAGGTGTGTGTAAATGTAGCTCGAATACTTCTTATAAAAACATCCTAGTATATTTAAGATACTTGATTTGTTACAAAATAAATGAATAAAAAGAGTTTAGGGGGTTGGAGAAGCAAAATTAAACAAAAGGACTCAAGTGAAGACATTACCTTAAAATCGGGTAACTCCCTTTGGTTTCAGCTCAAAGGCTTCCTTGGGAAGACTTCTTCCCAATGTTAGGCTTCAAGGAGTAATAGAGGGAAGTGGAGAGACAAAATGGGCCGAGGTTGGCCGATCCAAAGGCTTTGGGAGTGTGGGTAAGGAGGTAGAGGTGGGGGCCTTTTATAAGAGGAGAGGAGGGGCACTCTTGGAATGTAAAGAAATGTTACTTTATTTTATAATGAGTTTATGATTCAAAAGTTCCACATTGATATAATACGAGGGTAAGGTGATAAAGGTTCGAAATCCACCCATCAAATAGTTTTTGGACTTTTGTATTTCATAGATTTTACATTATCATTTCATTTTATTTAAATCCTTTATTAATGAGGTAATCGCTACATCATCATGATGTCATAAATAATTTAATTTATTGAAAGTCTAAAAATTATAAATAAAACTAATATGATGTAGGAAATATTTTTATCTTTCCAATGAATATTTATAATAAAAAAATGACTTTTATAACCCCATGTAAAAATTGTTTTAGTAAAACATCTCTTGTTTGTGTCATTTTTTACTTTAACATTAAATACAAAGTTATTTATGTCATTTCCCAACCAAAGTGGCTCCATGGGGTCCCCAAGTTGACCCATGGATTTTCATGGTCGGCCATGACACATCCAATGAGGGTAGGACATGTGTCAAGATCATCTCATATTATTAAAACAATATTTTTACCTTAAACTACACTAATTACCTCTAATCGCGATTAAGAACTCAAAAGTTACAATTCACCAAAAAAATATTTTATTCTCATTGAACCACATTTTACTTCTTAATGACAACCATGTATGTCGGATTTTTGAACATCAAATCACAGAAGTGGCAAAGTTTCATTTAAACGAAAAATCAGTTTCTTTAACTACCACTTAGTGGTTTCACTATTTATCAAAAATTGAAGTTTATCAGAAAAATTCAAAAACATCACCCTAAGCTATGTTTGATATTCTGAATTCAAAATTGATGTCTATTTTACAAAATTAAAAACATATAAGATTCATTAATTAATTTAATAATTAATTCCCGCTGTCATGATAAATAGCGTGTTTTTATAAAACAATAAGTATCAAAAGATTGACACTAGTTTAAGTCCAATTTCAAAGTGAAATTGACTCCAGTGACCACCATTGGATTAAATGGTAAAAATATATTCTAATTTCACTTTAAAACCAATTAAAAAGATAATCTAATCATATAAATAAATTAGATTAAAAAGTGGTTTTGAATTAAAATACAACATTTTTCACTATTCATTAAAATTGAACTTTATCGGAAAAATACCAAAAATACACACAAAGTAAATTTTGATGTCCCAATCATAAAGAATATGTTTATTTTGACAAACATAGCTTATAAAATTGTCAATGTATATATTTAAAAATGGTTTTCCATTAAAAGGCAGTAAAACAATCTTTTAATAATATTAGTGTATTCCATGCTTACGATTGGATTTATTTTCATTTTAAGCCTCTAAAACACTATCTAATTCATTAATAGGCATAGATAAAAATATCTATTATTCATTACTTACTTGGGATGTTACATCCTTCCCCCCTTTAGAAAATTGCGTCCCTGCAATTTATTTACTTATCGAATAAATGGGGGTACTTATCCCTCATTGCATTTTCAGATTCCCATGTTGCCTGTTCCATCATGTGGTTTTTCCAAAAAAACCATTACATGATTAATAACCTTATTCTGTAACACTTCCTCCTTGTGGTCAAGAATCTGGACCGGTTGTTCCTTATAAGATAGGTTCTCTTCCAGCTGAACTACCTCTGGACTCAAAACATGAGATGGATCTGTTATATACTTTCTCAACATCGAAACGTGAAAAACATTGTGTACCTGAGATAAACTCTGAGGTAAAGCCACTCGGTAAGCAACTGATCCAACTCTCTCCAGAATTTAATATGGTCCAATGAACCTTGACTCAGCTTTCCTTTCTTACCAAATCGCATCACACTTTTCCATGGTGATACGTTGAGAAAAACATGATCACCTACCTCAAAAGAGAGATCCTTCCTCCTGTTGTCCGCATAACTCTTCTGCCTACTCTGAGCTTTTCTCATGTGTTTCAATATCAGCTGAACTTTTTCTGCCAACTCTTCTACCAATTCTAGTCCCATCAACTTCCTTTCACCCACTCCATCCCATAAAGCTGGAGTTCGACACCGCTTCCCATATAATGCTCCAAATGGTTCCATCTATATACAAGAATGAAAACTGTTATTATATGAAAATTCAACCAAAGAAAGATGTTGGTCCCAACTTCCCTGATAATCCATCGAACAAGCTCGTAGAATATCCTCCAAGGTCTGAATTTTTCATTCTGACTGCCCATCTGATTGAGGATGAAAAGTTGTACTAAAATTTAATTCAGTACCCAACAACTTCTGAAGGCCATTCCAAAAGTTAGAAGTGAACCTGGGATCACGATCAGATACAATGGAGAGGGGAAATACATGTAACCTGACTATCTCTTTAAGATACAAACGGGAAAGTTGATCTAGGGAAAAATTATCTCGTATAGCAAAGAAATGAGCAGATTTAGTCAAGCGATCAACAATAACCCATATTTCATTATTACCTCGAGATTTCCTCTGTAATCCCACAACAAAGACCATGGATATATTCTCCCATTTCCACTCTGGCACTGGTAAAGGCTGAAGCATCCCTTTTGGTAACTTCTTCTCTGCTTTATCCTGTGGACATGTCAAACACATCACAGTAAAATCATCAATATCTCTTTTCATTCCATCCCACCAGTAATACTACCGCAGATCTCTGTACATCTTAGTACTGCCATGATGAACTGAAAACGGAGAACTATGAGCTTCACATAACAACTCTCTCTTCAACTGTGAATCACAAGGCAGACACAATCATTATCAATGTTGAATTCAGGCAACATACCTTTCTGAACCCGCTCTACCTTTTTCTGAAACTAACTGTCTTGCTTCTGTGCTTCCTTGATTACGTCTGATAGAGATGATCTCACTGATACCTGAAACAAAACAGATGAACATCCTGCGCCAAAAACCTCTATGCCAATGTTCATCAAATCCTTAACCAAAGGATCACGTTCCAAACACAACATTTTTAATGAAGCATTACTTTTTTGACTCAAAGCATCAGCCACTTTATTTTCTTTTCCCAGATTGTAATGAATTGTACAATCATAATCCTTGATTAATTACAGCCGTCTCCTCTGTCTCATGTTT